>VDFB02271358.1:986748235-986762721 GCA_007258455.2 Sequoia sempervirens | reverse complement strand
TTTAGCACTTTTGATGAATTTTGTAGCGCTTTTGACCTCTGTTTTAGCGCTTTGACAGTCAATCTTAAAATGACCATAACTTGGTCATATGGAGGTCTTTTTCAAAACTTTTGTTTTTGAAATGGGGTAGAATTTCATAAGTTATGCAATGGTGTAGGTATTTCTCACTTTTTTTAGAGTTAAAATTTTCAATTTTACATTTAAAGTCAAATCACATTGTAACTTGGTCTAAGTTTTAGGGTTTTTATGCTTAATCATTCATCTAACCCTTATATCTTCTTATTTCTTGATCTCATCTAACATTTTTGAGCATTTATTGTAGGTTTTAAGAAGAAAATGGAGCATTGAAGTGAAAGAAAGCATTTGATATCCATTGTAATAGTGTTTTCAAACACTCATGGGAAAATAACCCATCATATGTTATTTTTCATTCATGCTTTAGGACCAACTAGCATTACTTTGGGCTTAAAATTAACCATCTACACAAGCTTTGTCAAAGTTGGTTAAAAATAACATTATAAACTCATTAGTTTTTGGATTTGGACTTAAAATGAATCAATCTAGGATAGACACTTCTTCAGTTGGTTTTAAAATGAATCAATCCTAGGATAATCACATTTTCAATTGGACTAAAATTTATCAATCTAGGGTAGTCACCAAACTTTTCAATGTGGATTTAAAATTTACACCATGTCTTTTTTGTGAAGCAACATCTTCACATAGATAGAAAATTGTAGTTTGGGCTCTAAAAATTGAACAACTTGATTTATGTGTTTGTGTGTTGATAGGCATATGCTCTCCCCTTAATTGGGTGATCCAAAAATCCAGAATCATCATTTTTATGCATTCTTCAAGTTTTATTACATCCTTTAGAAGGTCTAACGTAGTGGGAAAAAGTACTCACCCTACGGGAACAACCTAAGTGGGTTCAAACCAAAGCCAGGTTTTTCCACCCCACTATAAAATTTAAAGCAAATTTGGGGAAACCCACTTTTTTCAGAAGTGTGCAAGATAACCATCCCCAAAACCTTTGTTCTAAATGTTGGGAGGTATTTTGAGGGATTTTATCACTTGCCACTCCAAACGGAAACCCTTTCTAAGAACCATAGTGTAGTATCCAGCTAAGTCAGTAACCAGACATTGTAATACTCGCAGTGCAAGGGGAGGGAAGAATCTTCCCCCAAGACACTCACCATATAATTTCCAAGGAGCGTTTGCTCAGGGGATCGATAAATCTAACCTTGAGTATGCACCTAGAAAAGATAAAAACATAGGTGCCCTCTAGGGGGTGACACGGCTGTGTGAGTCAACGCAATTTTAAGCTGTGGGTTGTTGAGTAGAACGATGACCTTTTGACTATTAAGAGTAAGTCTATTTGAAGTTTATTTTTGTTATCAAACTAGTGAAAATAGGACCATGTGTGATTCTTTTGAACATACACTATATGTTTATATTACAACTCTTAAAAATAATTGTCTTCATTTGAGTGTTGTGTATTCCAAAATCATTAAAATCCAGATAGAGACCATCAAAAGAAAAACAATACAAAAGAGTCAAAACATAATCAAATAGTGAAATTTATGATTAGGGATTGGAAATACACAACGTTTGTCAAGAAATACCTCACAACAAGAGTCAAAAATCCAAAGAATAGGAAATTGAAACTCAAACCACCATGGCTGAAATAGATGAGGATCAATTAATGCTTTATCTCATCAAATGAAAAACCTTCAACAACAAATCTGGGACATACAAAGGGAAACAAACACAGAAAGATATCTGCTACCAGACATCTACCCATATCCTCTTGATAAAAAAATGAACATGAGACCTTCTTCACCAAAACCTACATCATCCAAGTTCAATATCGTTGAATTTTTGTAAAAGTTCAATAAGCCCAAATCTAAATCCTCAAACACAAATGATATTGAGCAATCTTGTCATGTCATGCATTTATCTCCATCCACCATAAGCCAAAATAAACCTCAAGATTATTTCACTCAAGTTAACAATTCCATCCAATCATCCTCTTCTATCATATGTTCAACATCCAATGATTTTTGTCAATCTCAATCCAAAGTATGCTAGCATAGACTCCCCTACACATCAAGATCAAAATATTCTTTCCGCTCCATCCAATGGTATCAAAATTCCACAAAATCTTCCAATCCTTGATCAAGACCACATTTCTCAAGAATCTTATGACGATCCCCTCCTTTCACTTTTCATCCAAATAATTCCCTTCCATCTCAAGAGACAAGTATCCTTCCAAGTTCTTCTTCCATGTCATCTAATCAATCCATACCATCTCATGATTTTATTGCATCACCAAAGCATGATAGTTCTTCCATCCTATCTAATTATGTCTTACCAACTGATGATCAAAACATGCTTTCTACAAAATCTCATGATTCCCTTCCTTGTCAAGACCAAGATATGCTTCCATTCATGGATACCCTTTCATCCCATGAAGATGATTATCCTTCTCATGATCAATATATGCCTTTCATACCACTTAATAATCCTTTTCCAAGTCAAGATCAAAACACCCCATCATCCCCATGTCAAGAGCCTATCACACTAGTTCAAGTTATCCATGAACCCCACACCTATAAATTGGGATCCTCCACCTTTATCCATTATGGTTTACTTCCAACACCTATCCTCTCATCCATATCATATCCTCCTCAAAATGGACTCGCATCTTGTTTCACAAACAATACATATCCCATTGGTAAACGAATGTGTCAAAGTATGAATTACAAAGGAAAAAGATTAGGCCTTCATGAGCAAGGTATCGTAGAACCCCTTTCTGTTCAAAGAAACCCATATCACCACAACCTTGGTTATACACCTAAGTGTCCTATTCCATCAAACCTACCATCTATCTTAGGTCTTCATCCTAGTCCATCAAACCTTCCCTCTATCCTAGGTCCATATCCTATTTCTCAAGAACAACAAAGGCACACATCCTTGATGCCTTTTCAAAATTCTACCCACATTAACTCATCCATAATACCTCCATATCATTCACCTCAATCCACCCCTCCCATTGCTCTTGGAAGCAATTTGGGTGCCAAATATCAAAAGCTTCTATATCAAAATCCACATGTATCAAAGGATCAACATGTCTCCTCAAAGAGACATGCAAAATTAAAATAAAATTTGATCCAAAATCAAAAGAAAAATCTAAAAGGCCACAAAGGCCCATCAAAGCAAAAAGGCAATTTTCATAGACCACAAAGGTCCATAAATCAAAAAGGAAAATGTCAAAGGTCCCAAAGGCCCACAAATAAAAAATCAAAGTCAAAAGTCATGTGGATTCCTAAAATTCTCATAGAAGCAATAAAATCTAAATTGGCATCCAAATTTGCTAATCCAAAAGCTTCCTCCAATTTTCCATATAATAACCTATCACCTTCCAAATCCATTTTTCCCCCAACACTCCACCACCCTTTAAGGTGTGTGCCAATGTTGATCTTGCCATCCTTTCCATCTATCCATCAACAGGCCTTCCAGCCTCCTATCCATTATCGAACATTCATTCCCCATCATTCTCCTTTAATCCAAACCTTTGCATAAATCCCTAGATTCTTCCATCATATCATTAATCTGCCAACATTTAGGAGTCTAATTCCCATTGCCATGGTTTATTAGAGGGATATTTGGTTGTGAAACTCGATGCTTAAGTCCTTCCTCCATCTCCCTATCATCCATATCCTATCTTCCATATTCCTCTTTCACTCTACACTTAGGGACAAGTTTCGTCCATCTTATCATTCATGGTCATTATCCTTTCTTTGCCCATTCCTTACATTTCCACCTTTGATCTTCACAAGGTTAAGGATCTTCTTGAACATCATATATCTTATCCTATACACTTTATCCATATCTTCCATACCATATCTTTCATCTTATCCATATTCCATCATTCTTACTCAATGCATCCTTTCTTCCTTTCCTCGGTCTTTATGAGCAATAGGGGAAAAATACTTGGACCTTGTGTTTGTATCTTATCTAGTTGATCTTGATCATCACCATTCCTTATCTTTATCCTTGAATTATTCCATTCCATATCTCCTAGCTTATCAAAATCCATGTCATCATGTCCCTTTGCAACCTTGAATCTTATCATGCACATCATATTTGAGCCTAGCTACAAAACATTATCCAATCCTCATATCTTTTGTCAATCAATCATCAACAATCATCAATCTTATCATACTTAGGGGAATCAGTGATCCTAAGTACTTATCATCATCATGCCTTATGGAATCAATCATTCCTGGTATCTTAATCAATCAACCATTATAATCTTTTGACAAGAGATATGTTGCTTGTGTGACATGTTTTGTAGTGAACCTTTCATTTTGATCTATCATTTATCCATGGTTGCATTACCCCTATTGTGGGGCATCTTTTTCCTTCAATTAGTCATATCATCTCATTTCATCTTAAATGTCATGAAAAATCCAAAAAAAACAAACAAACAAACAAACAAACAAAAATCATAAAATCATAAAAAAGTGCAAGAAAAATTCATGCACATAACCTAGCAATATAGCTATGTCTCACCCTAGTTTGGGGGCAACATCTCAACCTCACCGGGGGCAATAAATCTTGCGCTTAACAAAATGGACAAACAATAGGAAGACAAACAAAATGACAACAAAAAGAGCGATTGAAACACAACCCAACATGAAACATCAATCACCATCAAAAACGCATCAAACATCCATATCACATTGGAAAATCCAAAAATAAGTCAAATAGGTCAATATCAAATATCCAAAAAAAAATGAGTCTATGTCAATCGAACTACGTGGTCTTGCGTGTATAACGTAGGCAAGGCTAATCTTTGATCAGCCCCCGAGGCCCCTAGGATAGGTCTTTAGGTTAGGTTTGATCCAAAATCTCGAAAACACAAAAAAATCATAAAATTAGGATGGATGATCTAATTTGAATAATGATTGAATACTATAAGAAAATGCAAGATATGTTGTACTATTGATCATTGTTATCATTTCTTTGGAGCAAATCAATGATGTATTAAACTAGAGAATTCAGGAAGAAGAAATGGTATTTTTCTTTGTCTGTTGTCTGTGAATTAATCATAATTACTGTTTGAATCATCGTGGGAAGTGCTCTACAAAGTATCATGGATGACATTCCAATTCACATGGGAAAGTGGTTAATTCTTGTCTGTTTTACACAAGAAATGCTCAGGTCATCTCGGTTTAATTATACCTCGATTCTTGTGTTCGCTTGCAATATCAAAAATCATGAAAGTAGTGCTCAGGTCATCATTGGTTTACATTATACCTTTGATGCTTGTACTCACTTTCAACATTTCAAAAGCTCTATGATGATACAAAGCACAAAAGTACTGTTAATATGCCAATGCTTGCATATGTAGATTTGCATGGTTAAATTAGATTGCATTCATATTAGTTTTGCATCTACATTAAATAGATTTTTCACATCGACTGATGATATCTATATCAGCCTAGACCAGATGCGGAATCATGTCCCACGTCTTTGGGAAGAACTCTAAAATCCTCCTATGCTCATAACATATTGCAAATCAGCAATATTATCAATCAATCAAAAATCAATCAGCCTATCAATCTATTCGGCTCAGATAATACTTTGATCAAATCTTGTGAGTGACTATCATTGAACCTCGCCTATCATGAGGTCAATCAATCATCAACCTATCATTGGTCCTCACCTATCATGAGGTTCATCAATCAAACTGTAATTATTCCTCACTTATCATGAGGATAATTATCATCACTCAATTATCAAACCTCGCCTATCATGAGGTTGAACATCATCTACTTGATCAGGAGCATCAATCAATATTGAATCGAAGGCTGACACAATCAAAAAATCATCAAACACAAGGAGGCTTAATTCAAACCTCATTCAGAGGCACTTTCTACATCAATTATCGGGAGATAAATTATTTCATCATCAAATCTACATCAAATCATCAGAAAATCATTAAAAAATTTAAATAAAAAAATCATTAATTTATCTCCGAAGTATATCCATCAATCACCTAAAAACATGTCCGGGGCATTATGAAAAATTTCTCAATACCGCAACAACAAGATAGGTCTTTCTTTTGAAGCAATGCGAACACATCACTTCAAAGAGGGAAAATGTAGACACTTAAAAATGGTCTCGAGAATCTAATCAATTAAATATGATTTATTTGATTAATTAATCCTAATTTCATCTACTTAGTAAATAAATAGAAATATTTATTTATATTAAGTTCACTATTTGTAGACACGTAAAAAATACTGATTGACATCGTGCATCGAATCCTGACTTACTAACATCGTTTCTTCCTGAATCATCCCTCGGTCTAACCATTTAATCAAATTCCCCTATCTGATTAAATTCATCAATAGTCCTCTCTTAATTGAATAAATCATTTGATCTAATTAAGTCAATCTCCTTTGTTAATTAAATCAATCCATCTGATCTAATTATCCCTATTTAATTAAATAATCAATTTATTTGATTAAATCTCTAAAGTCTATCCATTAGATTAAATAAATTAAACCTTATTTGATTTAATCTAACACTACTCCCTTTAATTAAATAAATCAAAATCTTTATTTAATTAGTCTCTTATCATATTCCTCTCTTATCTGATTTAAATAAATCTATAAATCTAAGTCAAATAAGTCACATCATCTAATCTCCTGTTAAATTAATTAACCCTTGATTAATTTAACATCATTTCATGTCACATCCTCTAGATAATGAAAGTTGCACATGAAAATAGATTTAATTCATTTATTAAATCCCTATTTTCCCTCACATGGCATCTTTTGGAATATTCTCTCAATTTGAATTCAAAAATTCCAAGTCAACATGTACATCCAACAAGGCATTTAAAATCTCTCTGTACATGTCCTTTGCCTTGCTTTCAAGTGGCATTTATTGCATTTCTTCTTCCCTCTTACATGCCATTTCAACAAATTTGAATTTCAAATATTGGCATTTATTGGCACAAACCCCAAATCTTGCACAACCATCATCCATTCATAGCTTGACAAGTGGCACCATATCATTGGATAAATGTTAGTCCCACATTGCTCAAATTTGGGCATTCATCCATCTTGAAATCCTATAAATGAAGAGCTCCTCTCCTCATTTCATCATCCACAATCCAAGCAAAGTTACCATGCTCAAATATCTCTTGAATTCTATCCATTATCATTGAGTCATAGCTAGATTCTGCAGATTTTTGGCTTGGAGTTCTCATCTTTCATCAAAGTGGATCAATCTCTTCAACATTCGAAGCTTGCATCATAGGAATTGGGAAAGGGCCAATTTTCACATCAAATTGGCACCAATTCCCCCATGGGATCATGAGTTTGCATACTTAAATTAGGATTCAAGTTATTTCATTGTTTTTATTTGGTTCTTCATTGTTTTCTTTCCTATTTGGAGTTTGTAAATGGATTTCATGGGGAATCCTTGTTTTAACTTGCAATCCCTTGTTTAACTTGTTTATTCATGTTGTTTTGCAGGTATTAGGAAAAGGGTTCGCACACTATTAATTCTTCTATCTCATCACATTTCTTCTTAAATTAAATAAAGATATCCTAAAAATCTTTAATTTAATTGTCATATTCCTTCTATTTTAATTTAATAAACAACTTCTATAGTTTGTTTTATTTAATTATTTATCTCTCTTTTTGCTAATTTAAATAAACCAAAAATATTTAAATAAAAGCATCAATCAAATCCCTCTATTCACTCACCAATAAAATTAGATTTTCAAATCTAATTAATGCAACTAGCATTCACGGGAAAAGCCTCGGGGACAAACCTGCAGGCGATCCTCTCAATCTTCTGCCTCAAATTTTTCCTCTCATCTTGCCTGGTGTTTTCATGGGGAGGAACAATCCTCCATGATCAGCTCCACCTTCTCATCTTGTACCATTCAAAATCTCCAGATTTAATCTCAGCCTCTATTGTGTTACCCTTGTGCAAAACTGTTGTCGAAAATCTATATATACAACCTTCTAAAGCATGAAAATAACCCGAGAATTATCATCTTTTATGCAAACTTACTCTGCAGGAATTAGTACTCAAACAACCAAGAAATCATTTAGCATTAGCATTTTAGTATCATCATAGCATCATGGTATCAGTAAATTTCATATCACGGCAGCATCATAGTTTCTTTTTACTGTAGCTTTCATCCATCGGACTTCATTTACAGTAGCATCATATCATCTAGAAATCATCACATCATTGCATTTAACATCCATTTCGTTCTCTAGATAGGCATTTTAAACAGTTACGGTGCTTACAAATCTGAGAGCCTCTGTAGCTTGATAAATATTTGGAGATAGGAGACAATAAGACGCTTTCAAGCTTTTCTCTATTTTAAATTAGTTTAATTCATGTTTAATCTTGATACAATGTTTCATTAAGAGGTGTATTTAATTGTATTTAGTTTACAATTTCCACACTTACAACTATAGGTGTAATATAAAGCTCAAATGAGGTCCAATCCAACAAAGAAGAGTGGCAATACAAAGTTGTGTACACATAAAACAACAGTAACAATTCCCCCTATGCAAGAACCTATTGTAGAAGCAAACAACATTCCTCAACCTATTGAGGTAGTCCCAGAGATTGTTGCACATGCAAGCAGACTGAAAAGAGCATCACGAGAATGGGAATGGTCAACAAAGGAGATGAATAGTGCCTTAGAGGGTGTGGAAACCAATGGGATGTCCACAAGGGTTGTTGCCAAGAAATGGAGAATCCCAACTACAATGATGAGTAATTGGTTAGGCAGGCTCACAACAACTTCAAAGAAGGGTCTTCCAACTATCCTCACATAAGAGGAGGAGGGTCTTATCATAGATTAGTGTACAAAAATGGTAGATGTCGGCCATGACCTTGAGATTATCAATCTCAAGGCAAAGGTTGCCCAGAATTACCAAACTAGACCCAAACCTTTCAAAGGTGGGCTACCTAGAAAACCATGGTGGATGGATTCAAGAGGCATCATCCTGATTTGACATTATGCATAATAGAAGGTCTCGACAAGGACAAGGTAGTAAACTTGTGACCCGCAGTAGTAGCTGGATTCTACAAAACACTATCAGCAACCTATGAAAATAACCTGTATGGTCCAGAAAGAATATGGAATTGCGATGAAACAAGGATTCAAGCATGCAAAAAATGGAACAATAAGGGTGTCAGCACAACGAGGTAGTAGGAATGTCTCGTACATAATTCCCAAGAGCTGAGAATGGATAAAAATTATGTGTTGTGTTAATGTAGTTGGTTAGAGCATACCAGGGTTCTATTTGTTCAAGGGAAAGACAAAGATGCAAAATTACATTGTTAACTATGAACCACTTGCTTATATGGAAACCCAAGCACACACGTTGATGACAAAAGAAACTTTTTATGGATTGACTGAAACATTTTTGTAACTTGGTTCTAAGGGATGTCACCAACTAAGAGGCAACTTCTCATTTTTGACGGCCATGGAAGCCATGTTGTAGTGACAACTATCCACGAGACAAGGAGGTTAGGCATTGACCTCCTTACAATGCTTGCATACGTCACACAAGATACAACCTTTGGATGTCAACGTGTTCTCACCTTTCAAGTCATATTTGAAATCTGAACAAGCTGCATTTTTTACTAAATACTTGATCATTGAAATTAGAAGGAAAAAATTAGCAGAGCTAGGTAGCAAGGCACTGCAAAGGGCATTGACACCATCAAACATAAAAGTTGGTTTTAAAAGGATGAGGATATGGCCCCTCAATCTCGATGCCCTGGCGAATGACATGCGTTCAAGCGAGACATATCAAATTGATGTCACAAAGGATGCTTCTGCAATGCAAAAATTCTTACTCTTTCGAGAGTTATTGTTTCAACAGATGAAGTTGCAAAGACATTATAGAGTGCAACATAAATTCAAGTGCAGGAAGGTGCAGATCAACAATTTCATGACATGGTGGACAGCCAGCCCAAGCAATTTACCAATGGTCTCATTCTTGACTTACATTGTGAAGAAGAGATGGGGAATTTTACATTCCCATCTCCAACTGCCACACCTCCAAATGAAACAATACATTACTATGTAGATGGCAACCAGGAAAGTCAAGGTTTAGCTAAGCAAGAGGAGATCATTGACTCCCAAATTACTGAAACAATTGAATCACAAACTAGTTTGAGAATCACTAAATTCCTGAAGCTGTTAATTCACAATGTTAATGCAAGAACGAGAAATTCTACTGATGGTGCTATTCAGGTGATCTGATAGTCTCAGTTGTTGATAGTTGATGATTACATGAATCTCCTAATGCAATAGGAGAAAAGGAAACAAGAAATAGAGGAAATAAAAAGCAAAAAGAAGGAACAAAATGAGGAGAAAAAGGCAGCATGGATTGTGGCCTTAGAGTTGAAGGAACAAAGGAAATTTTTACAAGGAAATCTAGTGCAAGGAAAGAGAGAAACTCAAACAGTTGGAAAGAAAGGAAAAAGAGAAAAATAAGGAGCAAGAGAGGGTTCAAAAACAAAAAGATAGGAAGGAAAGAGAGATCAAGGCTGCCCATAGAGCATTGTTGTGAGATAGACGATTGAGAACTCTTGCAACCCCCTTATCCAAAAATCACAGTTTCTGTCGAGAAATAATGAACAATAGCATCCCTCACTTTATTTCAGGTAGTGTGTGTTCGAGTCCCAACCCATCTCAAGTAAGTTGCACTCAACTTTCAGTTAGATTGACTTGTTCACCAATAACCCTATCACATGTAAGTTGCACACAATTTACAAATACAAATACAAATCATTTAGTGACAAGTCAAAATGCAACAACAGGAGACGAGAACATGTCTCCATATTCTTTTCTTGGTGCCTTTGATTGAGGCAGGGAGGGACCAACTCTACAAGTCCACTATATTTTGGCTAATTGGAAAATCGAATTGCTCAGATTTACATTTCAATTTAGTAAATACTAATTAGATTATATTGGTTAATACTCAAAACATAGTTATAGTTGATTATGAGGGTATTACTATGGAGGCACAAGGGAGGTTGAAGGTGTGAAGGGTAGAGATGAATGTGAGGAATGTTTGGATGGATGAGGACAACAATGTAATGGTAATAAAGGAAAACTATAGTATGAAGTTACTTTGAGGACTCTCTCTCTATATATATATATATAATTAAAGAGGCCATTTAATGACAAATAGTTAGACATTGTAACAGGCATGTCATGAACAAGTTAGACCAATTGGACTATGGCATGTCCCATAGATAATGTGGTAGAAAATTTTATTTTTAATTCTAGTCCATGTGGACCTACCAAGGTAGGGTGCTCCACTATGGGGTGATCTCCCCTATTATTGTGTTCATCATTGAACAATCTTTAACTCTGCAATTTGCTTTTAATATTTGTTTGTTATTTTGAAATATGAAAATGGTTTCACTGGTTTTCATTTTGAGATAATCTGCCATGCAATTGCATTATTTTGTTTTTCATTGCAAAATAATTCATTTGGTAGTTATGTGTTTCACAATTGTGTAGTGCATATATGTATATATGTGCATACATACACACACATATATGTATGTGCATATATATATATATATATATATATATATATATATATATATATATATATATCTATGTGCATACATATGTACATGTATGTTTATGTCAATATGTATGTACATACGTATCTATATGCATACATATGTACATATATGTCTATGTCAATACGTATGTACATATATATGTATATATAAACATATGTATATGCCATGTACATATATATAGGTAAATAGATATATATATACATATATTGATAGATAGACTGAAAGTTATATAGATATATAGGTATAGATAGAAATTAAATGAAAAGATTAAACCCATTAAAGTCACAATGATGCATGAAGAGAACCATATTTTTCCTTGACAAAGTGACTATGTTTATGAATACAAATATTGGAAGTTTTCATAAACACCCTAGACACCATATGCATCATCAAGCACATTGTGGATGCACCTAGCATGCAAGAGAACCTTCAAACTATGGATAACCACAAAAAAACTATAAATATTTTGTTCAAAATCAGTGGCAAAAAAACATAACCTTCAACTTACGTAACACAACACACTCATAACAAATCAAATAAATAATATGAAGAAAGAAACAACAACTGATAGGAGACAATGGTACAACCTTAGTGAGGTTAAAAACCTCACCTCTATGAAATGGAGATGGCCAATGATATGATGAATTTCTCTAACTCAATCTTGCAATAAGAAATGAAAGGAGGCATCAATAAAAGACATGTAGTAGTGTTTACCTTATGAGAGAAAGTATAGTAAGTAAAGTGTATACCTTCGAAGTGCAATTCACCATCACCAAGCCGTTGCAGGGAGAATGGGGTGAGCCAAACATGAATTGAAATTACACACCATCCAAGACACAAATTTACAATTGTTGGTTGAATATACCAACATTTGTATAAGATATATATATATATATACCAACATCTGTACATGAGTTAAATGAAAAAATTGAAGATCAAATTAAGATTAGATTACACACTAACATTGTATAGATTAAGAAGATAACTCAAATGACTTGATCTTTAGCACTTAGAGAAGATTGGATGTAACAATCACATTGTATGGAACAAAAATGCATTGCCATTCATAAATAGTATAAATTGAAACCTCGGATATTGAGTTACAGGGTAGTGGATGACAAACATTTATAGTGCATACAACTGGTCTATATTCCCAGGCATATAGATTATAAATGAAATCACATTTACTTGAGCACTTGCAATAGAATGGGTGACACAATAACATAGTATAGAACTGATAGGCATTAAGAATTGATCTAAAATCACTTGATCTTGTGTAGTTAGATTGTAACAATCACATTTTATACAACCGAATCTTACAAGTGCATGCCATGTACATATGTTGACATATATATAGATATACGATAGAAAAAACTATTATATTTGTTTAAATTTGGCCTTTATTTGTAGGTGAAGGAATATCATGTATATATATGTGTTAGTTTTAATATGTTCTTTATTTCAACCATATCAAAATGAAAGACACTAGTACAAGCCTAGTGAGGTAAAAAGCCTCACCTAAAAGAGAAAGGGAGCTTTTGAGAGTGCAAAGTCAAAAAATGAAGCGTGCAAAGCCAAATAATGAATTGTGGAGAGATGAAAATGTATGGGTGCATAACCAAACGAAGACTCCAAAATAAACACAAACAAAAGGAATGACAATGAGTGGGATATGGTAGAATTTGGAGCATTGAATGAACCTTGATCTCCGAATTAGGTGCTTTTCAGGCCAAGTAATTATGGAGGGATACGTAAGGAAAGTTTCCCACTAGAGGTAACGAAGGTGGCATGTAATATGCCAATCATACATTGAAGTAAAATTTTCCTAAGTTTTCATTATGCAAGTAAATAAAGTATGTAATAAACCATTGCAATAAAAAAAATTCCTTTTTTTATTGAGAATATATGAACAAAGATGCTATAACAAACTACAATGAGGATTTCCATTTCATTACAGTGATTCACAAAGTACAATATTCCAAGAATGTATACAATCTACATACACAGCTCCTCTGAGCTTCATAGCATAAAATATAGATGGTCCAGGAATCCACCTTTCAAAACCTTGGTCTTTTGTCACCTACTAAGGAGGAGAAGCATCACTCAAGCACTTTTCCGCCAACCACAGACTCATATGCGGTCCCCCGCACATCTATCAGTGATAGATGGCCCTACCCTTCGACAAAGGTATTGGTTGGGTAACCTCGTACAACATACCACTCTAAGCTTAATGTTGTGCCCTATATGACTAGGATTTATAACCCTACACTAGGTAACCATCATGCATTTAAATGGACACGGTGAACTGATAGTGGAGCCCCGAGCAATCACACCACTTTGGCCAAAGTGTTCTCACTCAGTATAATTGAGTGAAGGTCTACCATTCACTTCCACTATAGCAAGCTCATTTTGACTTAAGGCCATTATATCTATGCTTAGGTAATCCCTCTCCATGGGTATGCTTAATCCCCTGGATAACCTATTGTTGATGGTGTTTTATGCACTTTTCAACACAAGCAATGTAGGTGCACTACCTCTATTGAAAGACAATCTTCCACAATCAAATTGTAGAACACTATCCTAAGGTCTCTAATGTCAGGTCTTGATAGTGCTTGGAATATCTCAGTTGTTTGATGTGATTTGCTGGAATCACAAGGCAGTCTTACGGATGAGTTACAAAGCATGGAAGTTGCGTTTACAAATACAGTTTCAAAGTGCTGAAAGTGAATGAATAGTGGCTGTCCACTCAAAATAGCAAGTTGAAACTCATCAAGTTCATCCGATTTAGCTTCATAGTGTTGCTTTGGGTCCTACTCTAACCAAGG
>VDFB02271358.1:986159989-986748135 GCA_007258455.2 Sequoia sempervirens | reverse complement strand
AACCATGAAATCAACTTCTTACCCAAGAAAAATGATCCACCACTAGTACTTTTCCTATCATTTACATCTCCTGCCCAATCAAAATTAGTAAAGGCACTTAAGGTAAGATCATCATCTTTAGGATACCATAGGCCAAAGTCAATAGTTCCCTTCAAGTATGTAAAAATTGTCTTCACAACAGTCACATGAGATTCCTTCGAATTAGCTTGAAATCTTGAAACAATACATATAACATTCATGATATTAGGCCTAGTTTGAGTTAAATACAACAATCTACTAATCACCGATTTGTATCTATTCTAATTTTTTTTCGGATAATCATCTTTTTTTTTCAACTTGCATCCAGTCACTATGGGTGTACCAAATGGCTTTGAATCTTCCATACTAAACTTCTTCAACAATTTTTTCACATACTTGGATTGAGATATAAAAAATCCCTTTATTTGACTGAGTAATTTGCAATCCCAAAAAGGATTTCATCTCAATAATCATTGACATCTCAAATTAGTTCTACATCTCATTAGAATACTTCATACACAAACTATCATCTCCTCCGAAAATGATATCATCAACAAATACTTCAACAATCAAATATTTATTATGATCAAGGTAATACCCCTGCTGTTACTGTTTAGATTTGTTTTTCTATGTTTTGATTTGGTACTTTGATATTGTGATGAGACTATTATTGTTTGGTTTGGTTAGTAGACCTTGTTGTTTATGCTTATACATTTGAGGACATGGTTATTGATATAATATTATGGTTGGTGATATTAGTTTGATTTCAATAACATTGCGATGCATTAATTTAGTAAATTTTGTTATGATATGATTTGTTAGTTTAGAAATGATTAATTTATCAGTTATATTATATTGTTTGGATAGATGTGATGAAGGATAGTGTAGCACCACTCATTCGCGGGTGCCCTGATATGCTGTGATTCCTTCTCAAAATACAATGCTTTGATTTTATATACGTATGCACATGTACACGACTTTGTTTGTATGCAAGGATTGCAGGTACATAGTCTTGATTCCACCTGCTTCGGCAGGACAGGGCGAGCACCAATAACCCAATGACATAATGTTGAAACAGAGATGACTTGGAAGTCATCCCATCCCATGTCAAATCATCCCGATTGAATGGTATTGTGTGTTCTTGTAATTGTCCTTTCTATAATTATTATTGTGTTTGTGTGAGTGTCTTGTCATATGTTATTCATGTTTATATTTTATAAGTTGTGACTGTTCAATTAAATGATGGTAATAATTGTTTAGTATAATGTTAGATTGAATTGTATTTAAATATTTAAAAGTTTTAGTTTAAAAGTCATGTATTTTATTATATGCTAATTAAATATTAAATTGTGTTTTGTTAATTTAATTAAATTATCTTGTTGAAGATAATTATAAAATAAATAAATCAAATTATGTGCAAAGCAAGTAAAGCTTGCAAAAGTTGATTTAAAACAAAAAGTATTGAAGAATAGAAAAATAAATAAATAAAAGAATGGAAAAAGTTGCGTGAACGAATGAGAATTGAGATTTGACTGAAAAGCTTGCTTTCAAAGATATAATTTCTTTTATTGATGATTTTTAGAGCTTTTGCAATGGAATGGTATTATCTTTTATTTAATTGAAATTTTTGGAGAGTTTTTCACACACAGAGGATTATTGAGATAGAATCTGCACAAGTGAATTGTTATGTATTTTTGAATCTTCTAAAGTTTCAAAAAAAGGTATTTCCATTATTTTGCTTGAAATATTTTGGAGAAATTCTTCTGAATAAAGGTTGAGATTTGAATTGGAGCATGATATTCTGGAGGGGAGATTTTGAGGTAGGAACGAGAAGCTCTGCATAGAGGCCATCGGGATCAAGCAAGCTTCATCAGATTCTCAAGAGCGCATGACTCCAGGTTCCACTCATTTTCTCCTTTAGTCTTCTGACTCAAAAGATATAAATTAGTAAATGAATAAATACGTTTGAAAGGAGGATCTTTGTTAGAAATTTTCATAGTTGATAAATAGAAAACTATCATGAAGGAATTTCTATGATCTCTGAAAATATTTTGTAGCTCCTTTTATAAATTGTTTATAAATGACATTGTTCTTTTAATAAATAGATTAATTTGAGTATATATATATATATACATATTCTTATATAAAAATATTATAAGTTGAACTCAAATATAGTACAGAGAAAGTTACCTTCTAATTTCTTATTACAGAGGAAATTATAGCCTAATTGTTTTATTGATGGATAAAAAATATATTTATATATATATATATTGTTGTGATGTGGATTTACTTCTGAAAGAGAAATGGATATTATATGATATATATACTTATATATTTAAATATATCAAGAGTTTATCTCAAGAATCTATGTTTTATCATATTATATTATGTGTGGATGGATATATATATGATATGATATGTTGTTGTTACACATATATATATATATATATTTATTAAACTATATTCTTGTTATTTAAAAGTTTATTTAAAATTGTATTTCAACAATTCATGGCTATCCCATCGAATTTGAAATTGTGGATGAAGGTTTATTTTTTACATAAAATTTTATTTCTGGAATTTACAAAAAATTAAATTAGAAATCAAATTTACTATTATGTGTTTATTGTTTTGGGTTAGAGGACAGTGCTGCACACCTAATTCACCCCTGCCACACCAAACTCCATAGATCTCACAGTGTATAAAGAGCCTGGGGACTCAAGGCCTCTGACTGTCCTCAAGGTGACTGAATCACTGTTGATTATGAAACAGAAGGTTATTTATATATATATATATATATATTTATATATATATATTTATATTTATATATATATATATATTAAGATATTTATAAGTATACAAATTATATACATTCTGCTATATTTTATTTTGTGTTTTTTTTTAAAGAAAAGAAATGTAATATTTTTTGAAATAAAATATTAATGAATTTTATTAAAATAAAATTTAATGTATTATTATTATATATATATACGTATATATATCTAATATTCTTTGTTCTTTTTTTTAAGAATTAAATATTTAGATGCAAAATTATGGTTTAATTATGGGCAAACAAGTTACATAAATTTTGTCGAGCATGTTGTGTTTCCTTATATCAATTCAAATTGAAATGTTTTATGCAATTGAGTAAATCATTTTCCTTAAGCTATGAAATCGTGTGATCTTGCTATCATTTTCCATTTAATTGTTGTAAACTCTACTCTTGGATGTGGGAACCTAGTTGTAATTTGTGAAACCTTGCTTTCTAGAGGCATGTTTAAATCTTGAATGTTATCCTCATCTTGATTACACTTTTGGAGTTGAAACTTATTGGTTTTATGATGGAAGGGTTGTACGGGTTGTTGAATTTTGTTATGAATTATCGCGAGATGAGTTATGCCTCATGTGGCTTGGTTTTGAGTTATGTGTTTTATTTGTTGAGTACAACCCTTGCCTGGATTTGTTTTATGTTAGGGGTCTTAGGGAGAGTGGCTTTTCGTGGGGGCTGACGCCTCAGTTGGAGGAAGGGCCAGGAGATCCCATGAGAGCTATGCGATGACACTCTCCACTAGACACCCGTTTGCTTTGTTGCTTATTGCCTCTAGAAATATGTTTTGGAAGTTGTATGCTTAATGTGTTTCAGATTCTTTTGAGAATGATTTATGAATGTTCTTTGGACTTGTTTAATTGTCATTGCTTTGATTAATTGTGGCAAGTTTCTTATCTTTATCTTATTTCTTGACTCGTGAATGTTGTGGTCTATGTCATTGTAACCTTGAGTTGTAATTGTATTCGTACTATGTTGTTCATGGAGTCGGTTTGACAATCATGGTCGAGTTAACTTCCTTGTCACCTCTGAGCACGAGGGGTGATTTATTCATAATTCACATGGTAGGGTGGAATGTGCTCTGCACCCATTGGGTTCCCCATCAGCATTGTTTGTTTGTAGCATTCCTTCAGTTGGAATTGTACTAGTGTTCACTTTGTAGTTTCTGATGCTATTGTACTTTGTATCATCCCACATGTTTGGGAATTGTATTGTAATTCATTCATCAAATCATGTAATGTATTGTATAACTGTTGATGTAATAGTTAGGGACTTTTGTAACATTATTGTGATAGATTTTGTATAGTCATGTAGTGATACTTTCACTATTGGTTTAAGGATGTACTTTTATTAATGATTATTGTAATATAAATTGGTCAAGTTGTTTAATAATTATCTTTTACTTTTGTTATTAGTTGTGTTACGAAGTAACCTTGCGTGCCCTAGAGAATGTAACGTTAAGTTGTTAATGTGCAATGTAAATGTAATTAATATGTAAATGTAATTAATGTTCGGATGCATGTTTACTTTATGTTATTTATAAAAAATAAAATTGTTTTGCAATGTTTGTTCTCTGGGGTTTGCATGACGGGCGTTACAATCAATCTTCAAATATAGATTACTATCAGCAATACCTTTGTTAATTCCAAGCTTTAGCAAATACTTGTCGAATCTAGCATACCATGCTCTAGGGGCTTGCTTGAGTCCATACAATTCTTTCTTCAACCAACACACCATATTTTCCTTATTAGTTAACTGGAATCCATCAGGTTGCTCAACATACACTTCTTCTTCCAATTTTCCATTTAGAAAAGCTGACATGACATCCATTTGGTAAACCTTGTAGTTCTTGTAAGCAGCACAGGCAAGAAATAATCTTACAACTTCAATTCTAGAAATAAGGTAAAAATTATCCTTAAAATCATTTCCTTCCATCTGTGAATATCCTTTGCATACCGGTCTTTCTTTGCTTATAACCACTTCACCTTGCTCACTCAGTTTGTTTCTAAAGACCCATTTAGTTCCAATGAAATTCTTATCCTTAAGTCTGGGAACAAGAATCCATGTATCCTTCTTCTCAATCTGTTTTAACTCCTCTTTCATTGCTTCAACCCAATTTTCATGTTTACATGCCTCATTCACACCAGTAGGCTTAGTATTTGAAATCAAGTAGTATTCTTCTGCAATCTTTCTCCTAGTCTAGACACCTTTTTTCTTATCTCCTATAATCTGATCTTCTGAATGATTCAATCTTACATACGTTAGAGTCTTCTTAGGATGTTCTTCAACTTCAAGCTCTTGTGTTTTCTCTTCTATGCTTCCACTAGTTTCTCCTTCTTCTTCATTCTCTTGATTCATCAAATTGATTTGCACTTGATTTGTAGTCCAAACTTGCTTTCCTTTGTTTGTACTATCATTCTGATCATTAGAATCATATCTGTAGGTTCTGGATGGTGTACCTAAATCTTCATGAACCTTGACATTTTCACTTTCAACCATTTTCCTCAATCTTTTATTGTAACACCGGTAGGCATTTCTTTTAGTAGAATAACCCAGAAAGATACCTTCATCACTCCTAGCATCAAAATTTCCTATATCTTCATCTCTCTTAATATAACATTTTCTTCCAAATATCTTGAAATATTTAATAATAGGATTTTGATCAATTCATAACTCAAAAGGGTTCTTACTAGTATCACCTTTTATTTGTACCTAGTTGAGTGTGTACACAAGAGTACTCACAACTTCTCTCTAGTAGATATGAGGGACATTTCCTTCTAGCATCATAGTTCTAGTAGCATCTTCAATTGTTCTGTTCTTTCTTTCCACAACTCCATTTTGCTGAGGGGTCCACAGTGCAGATAATTATCTCAATATTCCATATTCTTCACAAAAGGA
This sequence comes from Sequoia sempervirens, assembly GCA_007258455.2. Lineage (NCBI taxonomy): Eukaryota > Viridiplantae > Streptophyta > Pinopsida > Cupressales > Cupressaceae > Sequoia > Sequoia sempervirens. The sequence goes on along the minus strand of VDFB02271358.1, from coordinate 986,742,395 downwards.
ATTAAATTCATTAGAAGTGAATTCACCACCCCTATCTAATCTTATACATTTAATCTTCAAACTTGGATCTATCTCAACCATAGCCTTAAAGATATTGAACTTTTCTAGTGCTTCAGATTTCTCCCTTAAGAAAGTAACCCATACCATTCTTGAATAATCATCAATGAGTAACATGAAATACCTATAACCCTATAAAATTTTGACCTTAGAGGGATCACACAGATCAATATGTACAAGCTCCAACAATTCATTTGAACAATGCTTTTTGCTCCAAAAATAAATTCTAGTTTGATTTCCTAACTGACATTCCTTGCATATGGAATTAGTAGGTTTCACCAACTTAGGTAGATCTCTCATAGCCTTAGTAGAACTTATCTTGACAATATTATCAAAGTTAACATGGCACATTCTTCTATGTCATAACCAACTATCATCAACATGAGCAATAAAACAACTTTTACTAGCAACACTCAAGTGAAAGATATTACCTTTTGTTTTTGTACTTGATACAATTTCATTTTTGGAACTCAATATTCTACACTTTCCATCCTTGAATTAAAGATTGTATCCCTTATCAACCATCTAACCAACACTCAAAAGATTATGCTTCAAGCCTTCCACATACAGGACATCATCAGTATTATGCTTACCATCAAGAGAAATGTATCCTCTTCCACGGATCACACCAGTTATATTATCAACAAATATCACAACACCACCATCATACTTTTCCAAGCTTACAAACTTAATTTTATCCCTTGTCATATGATGTGAATGTCCACTGTCAATTACCCATTCATCTTTCTCTTCAACTTGAGTAGCTAGGGATTTCTCCACATTTGTACAACTAGCAGATTCAGTAGATGCATAATTATTTTCCTTCATAGCAATAAATACCCATTCATCATCACTTTTATTTCCTTTATCAGATTCATCATCTGTCACACCTTCATCAACAACATAGTAACACATCTTTTGAAATCTAGGCTTGTTATGTCTTGGTTTAGGAGCTCTTTTTAGACACCTTGATGCAAAATAACCTATCTTATTGCAAGAAAAACATTTAAGAGGAAATTTTCCTTCATACTTACCTTTTCCTCTTAGTACTCTTTTGAAAATAAGTGCTTCCATATCTTCTATCTCTTTTTCTTCTTCTTCTTCTTCAATTTGTCTAATCTAGTCATCCTCATACTTGAATGTCTTTCTAGATGAACTCTCACCCAAATCATATCTCTATCTATCTCTTTTGGAAGTAGTGGCCTTAAATGAAGATTCAACCTTAGGAAGGGAATCACCAAATTCACACAACTCAAAAGCAGTAAGCTTACCAAGCAACGTATCTCTGGTTATATTTGTTATAATTTAGAGCTCTTCAATAGCACTAGCTTTGACTTTGTAAGAATCAAGCAAGGATATAAACACTTTAGCAACAATCTTTGATTCGTCTATCTGCCCACCTGCAAATCTAATAACACAAACAAGATCATTCACTCTTTGCATAAAAATAGTAATGTTCTCATCATCACCCATTCTCAGCCTTTCATATTTCCCTTTTAGACTCTGTAACTTAGCAATCTTCACATTAGTATCACCTTCATACAAGGTTTCCAAATTTTTCTAGATCTCATGAGCAGTCTTCAAATCCATAACATTTGTCATCTAAAAATAAGTCAAAGCACTCAACAAAGCTTCCTTAGCCTAGATATTATACTCAACATCTATAATCTCAACAGTAGTAGTAGGACCATTTTGAGGAATAACATACCTATTACATGTAATGTTCTAGAATGGTTCACCAATGCATCTTAAATGAAACTCCATTCAAGTCTTCCATAGAGAATAATTTGTTCCATAAAATCTTAGACTATCCTTCTTGTAACTTGGCATCCCAAATCCCCTCAAGCTATTAAAATTCTTCCAAGGAACCTGCTTTGATACCAATTCTTGGAAACACAGGGGTAGACAATTGAGAGGGGGGGTGAATTAGTTGTCACAAAAAATTAAAACTTATTCAATTTATTAACCTTATTCTCATATTTGATAATTAACAATGAAAGCATAAATCATCAACACATTAGAAACACACATAACACCAACATTTTTACATGGAAACCTTGTTAGAGGAAAAACCACAGTGGAGCTCAGTCCACAAGATTATACCCTATTAAAAGTATAATAAAAATGAAATATGGGGAATGCACATGCATTCAGGTGCACTGCCTAGAGCTCATCACTCAATTACAACAAGGCTAACTGCCCAATAGAAGACATACTTTCTTATAGAAGGAATCAGATTACAGCCGCAGGGATTTGAACTTATAAAATAGTATCTGCTAATGCCGGATCATAGTTCCAGTTAAGCACATGAAAAAATCTTCACTCTTTTTTACTCTTCTTCACACTCTACTCTACCATCAAATGATTTAGATCAATATTCACACACACATACACAAAATCACACTTTGGAATACACTCACACACCTCAATTCGAATAAACAATCAATCTTATATATCCACAACAAGAAATTCCATCCCTTCATGTCATCTTCAACAAAATAATAAAATGAATTTAAACTGTCGGCCCAAAACACTAAAGATTATTAATGTCAATCAACCAAGGTCAGCCAAAACTTAGTGAAGACCCAAATCAACATCTCCAACACAAAAACACTTCAATTAATTACTCTTCAAAGATCCACAACATGCTACAAACACCATGTTGGCCAAGAACAAGAAAAACATGAACACGTAAGAGAAAATTGTCAACCTCGAGCACAACGATCAATGTGGACATGCAAAAAAGATAGAGAACAATCTAGAAACATCCAAAAACATCACGAATCACCAAAGAAGCATCCACAACAACTGAACTAACTAAGATAGCATCATCTTCAATTAGCAAGATTGACTGAAGCAACAAAAAAACTGTCAGAATGTAAATCTTTATAACTCGATCAAATTTTCATGTGAATCTTTAAAATTGATGTTGATAAACTAGATACACTCAGAAAAAACCCTTTATTCCACATCCTCTGATCATCAATGTACAAAGCTTATTGACATATTGAACTTCACTTCACCACTAATAACCTGCAACTCATTCATTACAATTTTCTCAATATCCTTGACATATACAACTTTAAATGAATTAATGCTAATAGTGTTGACATCAATTAAAACCACATATCAGAAACACAACCACAACATCCAACATGTATGTACTCCTCTTTTGTAAATTTTTCATCTGTAAATGTTGTTTTCAATTGAAAAAATTGAATTCGTTACTTTTTTTATTTGAGCAATTCTATGAAAAATTTAATGTTTTTATCATCGTATTTAAGCTACAACTCACTTGATTTTTGATGCCAACATACTTCTTCCAAAACTAACAACTCTTCCCATTCTTCTTGTAGTCTTTTTTGAAGCTCATATGATTGTGGGGTTAGGCCTTGTACTATACTTTCTGAATTTACCAGGGATAATTGCTTGAATACTTCCTTTTGTTGAAAAATATACTTGAAAATAGAAATGTTCCAGTACTTTATTCTTCCCTTTACATATTTTAATTTACAAAAAAATCTATGCATAAAATTCCCCTCCACTAATGGAGCCTGACACCACCATTGCTTTAAAAGACTTAGAAAATGAGGATGGCGAAACCACATCTTTTTAAATTTGAAAGATGCTTTTGAAACTAAAGCCACCTTTTTCCTTTCAATACTAAGAGACAATGGAAAATGATCTAAGCCTATCCAAGGTAGAATTTCTGACATTAAGATAATATTTTGAGTGATCCAATTTAAGGATACGAAAACTCTATCCAAACACAACAATTTGCAAAAAATATTTGTGCTTGTTTGTCCAGGTGTAATTCCTATTTATTGGTTGTACATCTACAAGTGCATTGTTAAGGACAAAAGAACTAAAGTTCTCAACTATTTTTTGAGGAGGAATGATTCCACCCTTTTTATCTTTCATGGATAGAATTTCATTGAAGTCTCCCATTAATATCACCTTTTCCACTCCAAATTGCTCCAGAAATTGAGACAATTCATCCCATAGAAGCTTCTTCCCACTTGTTGCATTAGGTGCATAAATATTTGAAAGATAAAACTAAAGATCAAATTGCACCACCTTCATTAACTTCCAATGATGCTTAGTTTTTAGAGTTTCTACTATCACATTTTGAGGTTTCCATAGAATGAGCATACCCCTAGAGGCTCCTTGTGCAACTAATTGAGCTGATTTTCATCAACCCCATTTTCTAATTATACCTTCATAAGACTATTGAGATAACTTTTCTTCTTGTAAGAGAATAATATCTACCCCAAACACATCAATTTGACGCTTAATGTGGGCCCACTTGCTATGGGCATTAATGCCCCTAACATTCCAATATGTAATCCTCTTTCCATATTCATAGAGCTAGATACTACCCTCAATCATTTTTTGATACTCCCATCTAAAGTTTATTGCTTGCCTAATGTCATTTCCTCCTATAAATTTCTTGTATTTTTTTTTCTACCATGTTTACCAAGTCACTTTTGAGCAGAAGGAATTAAATATGGAGTCTGTTTAATTGAAAAATTATGTGAAAATTCAAAATCCTTACTCCCCTCTTCATGATCCATACTAGCTTTTGTATCTTCTTCTAAATATGTAACCAATTTAGACAAACTATCATCCTCCTCTACTCTTGATAACTCAAAAAAGGATAGCTTCTTTGGTTTCCAAGTCTGATACTACCTTTGGTGTTATTGACTCCTCAGCTATTACATCAATGATAGAAGAGCCTACCATAGTGAGAATATTCTCAGCAAGACCCTCCAAATTACCCATGTCTAGAGAAGATTGAAATTCGATAGAATTTGAGCTATCATACTTATATTTCTCCCAAGGCATGCTCACTACTTCTGAATTTATCTTATTTAACTGATTTTATAAACTACTTACTGGAATAGGCCTTGAAGCAAAACTTTCCGATATTAATGCAGAAGAGATACTCTGTAGTTGTTGGATTAAGGGATGAAAAACCAAAGGAACATATATATGCATAATTTTATATTTTAAAAAACATTGTAAATCTACATAAAGCCCTTTTGTATTTATTGGTAGAAAAGTTCTAGGAGTTCTAAATCTATCCAATGAGCTTCTCATATGCTCAGAATGGATAAACAAAGGATGACAGATGGACTGATCACATCTTTGTAATGATTGATTAAACAGAGTCAACCCAACAATTGGTTGATCTTTATGGATGAATCCAAGTTTTGTGTGAAGTCCGTTTCCACTTTTGAGAAGCAAAGGAATTTTCTACCTTATGCAAATCTATTCAAAATGAAACATATGTTGTGGTGAAAAAATAAGAACAAGAACTCGAAGGGAAAACCTCACTAGTATCACAACTGGCAGTGGGACCATACAGTTTACCCTTTCCCTTATACCTCCCATTTGAAACAATCCCCATCAAATCTATATTAGTAGAGCTAACTTCATGAGACTCATGGATTATATCCTGTAACAAATTTGGCGATTGAAAATTAGAAACAAAATCTACAATCTTAATCTTGTCATCCTGACCCTTCATCCCCTTACAAGAAGAATTTTTATGGCCCAAGATATGTTATTCCTTACAAACATTTGAACAATTTTCATAAAAAATATCTCTTGTATGTGAACTCCAAACTTAGAAAATATTCTAATACTTTTGGGCAGATCTTTAGACATATGAAGCAAAGCACAAACCCTAATTGGCAGCTCTGGTTTTCTAAAGAATTCCAAATCATGGTTTAGGAAAATACTAAGCTGATTGGCTAGAATTTCAACAATGTCTAGCTCCCTATACTCCAAAGGTAGAGAATGCATTTATAACCAGAAAGGAATTGTATACACCTAAATATGGTCACATCACAATAGTTTGGTAATTAATTAAATTAAATCTTTGAATTCAATCTGCGTATAAATAAATCTAAATAATTTATTTATATTGTTCATTATTTCATTTTGATTAAATAAATAAGTTTATTTAATCACTTTTCTTATCCATTTCTTAATTAATTAAATAAACATTACGATTTATTTATATTAATTATCATATAATCTTGGCTTGAATATTTTATTCAAATTTAAGTATTCTTCTATTCTAAAAATACCATTCACAAATAAATACTCCAAATATTTAATTAATTCCTCTAAATCCATTCATAATGAAATATTCCAGATATTTAATTAATTCCTCTAAATCCATTCATAATTAAATATTCCAAATATTTAATTAATTCCTCTAAATCCATTCACAATTAAATATTCCAAATATTTGATTAATTTTTCTAAAGTCTATTCACAATTAAATATTCTAAATATTTAATTAAGTCTTCTATAGTCCTAAAATCAAATATTCAAACTCACACAAAATTAAATAAATTTATTTATTTAATTTGGATTTATCAACAACAACCGTGAAATGTAATACCCCTCATACTGCTTAGACTTATTAATTTCTATGATGATACTATTAGGGTTGATTTGGTTGGTTGTAGTTGATGATGTTATTCCTTGAGTGGACCTATTCATTTGAGATGACATTATTAGGATGATTGATGATACTCTGTGCATTGTTTGGATTAATTGTTTATTTAAATGAATTGCCATTAATGTTTATATGTCAATGTGATAATCTTATGGTGATGTTATTTAAATTCAGTATTATTATATGATGCAATTGTTTAATAATTAGTTAAGATGCAATAGTTTAATATCATGTTATCTTATGTCGATTAGGTTAGAAATGTTAGCTCATTATCGATATTATAATTGTTAGAATAGATTAGGTGAGAGGACAGTGTAGCATCACTCGTTCACGAGTGCCCTGCTACACTGCAATTCCTTCTCACGATAGGATGTTGATTTCATATGTATACATGTGCTACTTGACGTTTATTTGGATGCAGGATTATAGGAATAAGTCTCAATTCCACCTGCTTTGGTAGGACAAGGCGAGCAATAAATTAACCCAATGGGGTGCGAAGCACGTTCCACCCAACCACCCCCGTGCTGAGGGTAGACAAGGAAGGGTCCCCGACCAAGTACGCCTAACAAAACAAAGACTAACTCCCAACAGACATAAAACATCAAAGACCACTTAGAAAACTCACGACAACCATTCCAAGAGGTACAACAACAAATCACTTCTGAACATAACCATAAAACATCTTCCCAAATAACAACTAGTCGCACGCACAACTTCAATGAACTCAAGGCATAATAACAAAGACCTCATCCAACAATGACCAAAGAGAAAACAACAAGGCACTTAACCACTACAATCACAATAATACTTCACAACTATAATCACAAAGTCACTTTACACGAGGTTACAACGCTTCCAGAGAACAAGATCACGAACATCGCACAATAACTGGCTACTGTTGACATAGGAAGAGTGTCATGCATAAATTGCCATGAGTTACCCTGGCTCAACCTTCCTAGGCTATCGGAACCCCATCCTGGGTTACCCTGGCTTGCCTCTACCGGCCGCCGGACCCTCACGCAAAACTATGCGTCCCATCTCATCTCGAGCCTTATCATTCACTTGCTTCACGAGAGAGACATCCTTTATCTTTATTAGTGTGAAAGCCCCCCCATTAATTAATTTATATTATCACCTAATTAAACTCTAGGTAGGTTACCCTGGCGCCCCTTTGTGTGCCGGACCCCCACAAAGAGCCACTCTCCTATCGACAACACACAAGGCACGATACCACACTAGGTAACTGAACAATATAAACTCTCCAAGTCAAGGAGAAAACCAAACAAGGAACCCACTCCAATCCACTGGAGGAAACCAATCCAAATACACACTCCTTCCAAAGGAGGTACAATTCTCATTACCCACTCCTATTTCCTAGGAGGCACAAACCCCCATTCATGGAAACCGGGTACAACATCATAATACAATTCCTCAAGGCGATTCACAAAATAAACCTCAACACATACCATCCACTCAAGAAAACTTCTCTGGAAGACTTACAATACCCTTAACCCTGATTGCCCGACATGGAGAATAAAAGAACATGATAGAAAAATATTCCATCTCTGGAAGTCCCTAACAATAACATAAACTCTTATGGGGGTAAGGTAATTCTAGAGTTTTCCCATACGACACAATGAAACAATAAAGAGCACACCACAACAGACTTAAGGAATAACCTCAAGAAAATGATTTCATAAAAAAATAACTCCATAAAGAATATTTCCAAACTCAATAATTTCATTAAACAATTAAATCAACAATTCGAGATTACATGATTCAAAACAAAACACATTGTTAATTCGAATTCGTACAATTACATTATAACATCATCACTTTTAATTTTACTTTTCGATTTAACTATAATCCTATGACCTTCAAAATTAACCAACCAATTTAATTATAATTACAAAACTTTATTTCCAATTTCTGATTAAACTAAAATATAATGTCTTATAAAAATTATCATATTAATCGTGATCACAATATATATAAATCTCTTACTTATTTTCTAACCATAACATTATAAATAACTAACCTAATGTATATACATATATACAAAAATACAATATAAATATACACATACAATTAAAATTTATTTAAATATATTATTAAAAATTTTAACATAACTTTCTAAAACATACAAAATCAATATATATATATATATATATATATATTATAAACTAAATATGTTTATATATCATTGCATAAAAACCTGAATAAACCAAATATATTAATATATATAACTTCGCATTTAAACTAAATTCGAATGCAATGAAAATTCGAAATAACAAATAAACACTAAATAAATTTAAGAGTTTAAATTTGCTTTTTAAAAAACAAAACTCACGGCAGTCCCTGCGCACCTCCCAAGGGAGGTACTGCATACCTCCCGAAGGAGGCCGCAGCCTCCACTGGGCTACATACAGCAACCTACGGCTGCTGTGCGTAGCCAAGTGGCGGCTGCCACTGCTGCCCCCAGCTTAGGGGATCGGGGCGGAAATTTATTGCTCGCCCTGTCCTGCCAAAGCAGGTGGAATTGAGACTTATTCCTGTAATCCTGCATCCAAATAAACGTCAAGTAGCACATGTATACATATGAAATCAACATCCTATCGTGAGAAGGAATTGCAGTGTAGCAGGGCACTCGTGAACGAGTGATGCTACACTGTCCTCTCACCTAATCTATTCTAACAATTATAATATCGATAATGAGCTAACATTTCTAACCTAATTGACATAAGATAACATGATATTAAACTATTGCATCTTAACTAATTATTAAACAATTGCATCACATAATAATACTGAATTTAAATAACATCACCATAAGATTATCACATTGACATATAAACATTAATGGCAATTCATTTAAATAAACAATTAATCCAAACAATGCACAGAGTATCATCAATCATCCTAATAATGTCATCTCAAACGAATAGGTCCACTCAAGGAATAACATCATCAACTACAACCAACCAAATCAACCCTAATAGTATCATCATAGAAATTAATAAGTCTAAGCAGTATGAGGGGTATTACATCCTCCCCCCCTAGGACATGGCTTACTCCTGGAAGCCATTAAATAGATAAGAGTAAGCACACAACAACCACACAGAGAACACACCACAAATCTCTATAACTAACCACATATTCATTCATTTCCTATTACCATATTCCACAATTCATACCATATAGCACGCAAAAGTAACTCCAAAACCTCATAGGGTCAATCAGGCAATCGCTTGCACAATGAGGTAAAGCACAAGGAGACATAAAAGAGTGGACATAACCACAAGGCTGGTTGTCATCCACCACACACAGCACACAAAATTCACAGACAACACAAATGTCCATAATGCATTCTTCCAGTAGGAAGGATATCGGTGCATTGTACACTACACCGAGGGTCCTATCCCTTCCACTAGTTTCTTGCATCATTGGACCTACACCACGTGACAACAACTTCTGGGTAGCCAAATCAGATCAACCCAAAAAGGAACACAATAAACTAATGAATAAAGCACCTAGGTCAACACCATGGCTCATAATGCCTGGAGTATTACCTACGCAACTAACAACTTAATGGGTCCACATTATCCTAGAGTGCCCAGTGTTTAAACTTGGGCTCTGATACCAAGCTGTCACGCCCCTTCCCAAATACCAAAAAAAATTAAACATTTATTTTATTTTATTTATTTTATAAAATTTATAACTTTTTAATAAAAAACGACTTTAATATTATTCCGGCTACGAAATTCGAACCGATTCCAACGAAAAAAATACATTAAAAACATAATTCATATTATGATCAAATCTCAAAATTCGAAGGTAATAAAATTTATTTATTTATTTATTTATTTTAAATGTATCTCTTAATCAATAAAACGAATTAAATATATTTCTTTTTCAACAAGGCACGCAGTACACAGTACACAGAGGAATGTACACAGGGAAAATAAGATAGATTATATAAAGCATAATTTTATTTATTTATTTGATACACACATGTATATAGGTATATAAAAATACATATATTTATGCCAAATTTAAAAATAAATAACATAACAATTAGATTTTCCTCCTAGATACAAAATAAATTAGGAAAATAAATTCAAGCCCTAAAATAATGATTTTTTTCTCAATAGTAATTTTCAGAAACGATTTTATTGAATAAACTTCAAAGGGTTTTAAATTTTATTGAATAAATTTCAAAGGGTTTTACCACAGTTTTCTACAGATGATTTGATTTTCAATCAGAAATGTTTTTTTTGTATTTCAAACACACTAATTTTCCCTACTAACTATGTTGAAGAATTTTAAAACAAATTCTGCTATAATTTACTACAGAAGATTCGAGAGTTTTAAACACAAACAAGTTTCCAAAAACATAAACTTCATTCAAACAATTTTCGAAAACATATCATTCATATTTGTTTACAGACCTACGAAGTAATAATAATTTAAAAGGGGAAAACCTGGAATCCTGTGTCTGAAGGAGAATCCCGCCTGCAACCTCCTCTCGAATTCCTCCTAAGACCTACTGCCTACTGCCTTCCTCTTTTTACTCACAATAATTTTTACCCAAACTCACAATAATTTTTACCCAGAATAAAACCTCAAAATTGCAAAACTATCTTTCTTATTTTTCTTTTTCAGATCTAAAACACAGAACCCAAAACTTGTGTGTGAATAATTCCCTCATAAAAATAATAAATCAAAAATAAAACTCAATAAAGCTTCCCTGCTTTCTTTTCTCAAAAAGCCTCCTTCTTATTGGTCCTTTTTAGCTTTTAAAAGCACAAATTTATCTACAGTTTTTAATTAAAATGATTTATTTAAACAAGCTATTATTTATGCAAGATTTGCTAAATTTAATTTTAATAAAAAAGATATTATTTAATTATCTTCAACAATATTTATTTAATTTAATTTAATTATTGTCAACAGTATTAATTTAAAATAATTATTTGCTCTTTTAATAAATTAAATCACTTTTTAATTTATAATATATTTAAATTTAACCATTTAACTAACACACAATTAAATCAAACAACTAAACAACCTTAATCCATTATCTTATAAAACAAGGTTAATTAAATAAACATGAACCATAAATCAACTGAATACCTCAACAAAACAAACTACACAAACAACGAGAATGAAAACCACAGTCATAACATGACTCACAACAGACCACAGACTCGGGACGGGGACACTTCCAAGCCTACTCCCTTTTTCAACTTTTACCCATTGGGTTCCCTCTTCTGTTGCAGATGTATTTTCTTGCAGGTTTTGGCGGATGTTGATGATCCAGTGTCCTTATGTACCAGATTGATGTATATACTTCACTTGTAATGCATTCTTTGATGTGTTGTCTCCCACGTGTGTTGGGATGACCTTGATATGATATGTATATGTAGTTATTGAGATGTATTTCCAGTCCATTGTACTCTTCTATCATTGGGATGTAATACCCCTCATACTGCTTAGACTTATTAATTTCTATGATGATACTATTAGGGTTGATTTGGTTGGTTGTAGTTGATGATGTTATTCCTTGAGTGGACCTATTCATTTGAGATGACATTATTAGGATGATTGATGATACTCTGTGCGTTGTTTGGATTAATTGTTTATTTAAATGAATTGCCATTAATGTTTATATGTCAATGTGATAATCTTATGGTGATGTTATTTAAATTCAGTATTATTATATGATGCAATTGTTTAATAATTAGTTAAGATGCAATAGTTTAATATCATGTTATCTTATGTCGATTAGGTTAGAAATGTTAGCTCATTATCGATATTATAATTGTTAGAATAGATTAGGTGAGAGGACAGTGTAGCATCACTCGTTCACGAGTGCCCTGCTACACTGCAATTCCTTCTCACGATAAGATGTTGATTTCATATGTATACATGTGCTACTTGACGTTTATTTGGATGCAGGATTACAGGAATAAGTCTCAATTCCACCTGCTTTGGCAGGACAGGGCGAGCAATAAATTAACCCAATGGGTAAAAGTTGAAAAAGGGAGTAGGCTTGGAAGTGTCCCTGTCCCGAGTTCGTCGTCTGTTGTGAGTCATGTTATGACTGTGGTTTTCATTCTCGTTGTTTGTGTAGTTTGTTTTGTTGAGGTATTCAGTTGATTTATGGTTCATGTTTATTTAATTAACCTTGTTTTATAAGATAATGGATTAAGGTTGTTTAGTTGTTTGATTTAATTGTGTGTTAGTTAAATGGTTAAATTTAAATATATTATAAATTAAAAAGTGATTTAATTTATTAAAAGAGCAAATAATTATTTTAAATTAATAATGTTGACAATAATTAAATTAAATTAAATAAATATTGTTGAAGATAATTAAATAATATCTTTTTTATTAAAATTAAATTTAGCAAATCTTGCATAAATAATAGCTTGTTTAAATAAATCATTTTAATTAAAAACTGTAGATAAATTTGTGCTTTTAAAAGCTAAAAAGGACCAATAAGAAGGAGGCTTTTTGAGAAAAGAAAGCAGGGAAGCTTTATTGAGTTTTATTTTTGATTTATTATTTTTATGAGGGAATTATTCACACACAAGTTTTGGGTTCTGTGTTTTAGATCTGAAAAAGAAAAATAAGAAAGATAGTTTTGCAATTTTGAGGTTTTATTCTGGGTAAAAATTATTGTGAGTTTAAAAAGAAAGGATTATTCAGTAGAACATTGAAGGCAGTAGGTCGAGAAAGGAGTGACAAGGGGAATTTGAGAGGAGGTTGCAGGCGGGATTCTCCTTCAGACACAGGATTCCAGGTTTTCCCCTTTTAAATTATTATTACTTCGTAGGTCTGTAAACAAATATGAATGATATGTTTTCGAAAATTGTTTGAATGAAGTTTATGTTTTTGGAAACTTGTTTGTGTTTAAAACTCTCGAATCTTCTGTAGTAAATTATAGCAAAATTTGTTTTAAAATTCTTCAACATAGTTAGTAGGGAAAATTAGTGTGTTTGAAATACAAAAAAAACATTTCTGATTGAAAATCAAATCATCTGTAGAAAACTGTGGTAAAACCCTTTGAAATTTATTCAATAAAATTTAAAACCCTTTGAAGTTTATTCAATAAAATCGTTTCTGAAAATTACTATTGAGAAAAAAATCATTATTTTAGGGCTTGAATTTATTTTCCTAATTTATTTTGTATCTAGGAGGAAAATCTAATTGTTATGTTATTTATTTTTAAATTTGGCATAAATATATGTATTTTTATATACCTATATACATGTGTGTATCAAATAAATAAATAAAATTATGCTTTATATAATCTATCTTATTTTCCCTGTGTACATTCCTCTGTGTACTGTGTACTGCGTGCCTTGTTGAAAAAGAAATATATTTAATTCGTTTTATTGATTAAGAGATACATTTAAAAAAATAAATAAATAAATAAATTTTATTACCTTCGAATTTTGAGATTTGATCATAATATGAATTATGTTTTTAATGTATTTTTTTCGTTGGAATCGGTTCGAATTTCGTAGCCGGAATAATATTAAAGTCATTTTTTATTAAAAAGTTATAAATTTTATAAAAAAAATAAAATAAAATAAATGTTTAATTTTTTTTGGTATTTGGGAAGGGGCGTGACATGAAACAAACTTCAAAACATAAAATTAATTTCTCTGTTTCTGAGCAAAGTTGTTCCCATGGGTTGAATACAAACCTCCATTCTTCTCTCCAACCTCCCAACATCTTCCATCTTCTTCTCAACCTCTCAATCTCTCACCATTCAAATTTACCAGACAATCTCACAACCATTGATCTTTGCCAGCCAGGCTCTTGCCTGCAAAAATATATAAAAGGGACTATCGAGTCTCTGAAAACAATAGAAGCTTTTGTATGGGAAAACTATAGTCAATCATCCTTTTAGCATTCATAGCCTCTAGAATCATAGCATAGCATCGTTTAGCATATTAGTAATTCATATCATGGCCTATCATTCTCATAGCATAGTTTCAATTGCATCCATAATCCACAGCCCCTGTGCATAATCTACAACCCTTGTGCATATCCGTATATCCACATTTTCACTCCACCAGCATATAGGATAGAGAAGTATTCTCCCTTTGCATACTTGTTCTGTAGGTTGCTATTCTGAGAAGCTTTGTTTACACAATATGAGAGTAGCAACTTCAAGCAAATCCCTGGAGATAGAGCACAATGGAACGATTCTAAAGAAGCTCTATTTGATTTCCTTAAATTCATTTTATCTAGCTTTCTTTAGTTTAATGTTGCATTGGTGTATTTTTATTATCTTATTTCGATACTAACATTTCCCACACACATTTTTGGCACCCACTATGGGGCTCTTACCCCAATTTTAACATCTTATTGCATATTTTTCTGACAGGTTATGGCTAGAAGAGTGTATTAGTGCATTAAACACGCTTCAACGCAGTTCACACCCAGTTTAGCACTCTTTAACTCTGTTACAACACTCTTTAAGAATCCCACAACGCCCTTGACTGATCCTACAGTGCCCTTGACTGATCCTCCAGTGCTCTTAATTCATCCTGCAGCACCCATTAGTGATTCAGTAGCGCTCTTGATGTCTATTTTAGCACATTTTTTATTTTCAGCGTAGATTTTCTTAGTCTACAATTGTAATCCGTAACTTAAATATGATTTGACTGGATCTGACGCGACCGCGGCTAGTAAGAGCTTTAAAAGAATGAACCAATCCTAGGATAGTCACTTAATTGGAATGAATCAATCCTAGGATAGTCACATAATTGGAATGAATCAATCCTAGGATAGTCACTTCATTTTTATTTTGGACTAAATTAACACCATGTCTTTGTGAAGCAATATCTTCACTTAGATTAGATCATTGTGATTTGGGTTTTAAAAAGAACATTTGTTTGCTTTGTTTGTGGTAATAGGTCTATGCTCTCCCCTTAACTGGGTGATCAAAATACCAGACTTGCATTTTTCAATTTCATGCAAATTTACTATTTTAATTACAACCTTTTAGAAGGCCTGCCGTAGTGGGAAAAAGTACTCACCCTACGGGAACGACCTAAGTGGGAACAACTAAAGCCAAGTTTTCCAACCCACTTTAATCAAATGTAGATGGTTGATGAAAATCCCATTCGACGATAGTGTGCATTGATAACCATCCCCAAAGCCTTTTTTCTAAAGGTTGGGAGGTCTCTCGAGGGAGTATATCATTTGTCGCACCGAACGGAAACCCTTACTATGAACTTAGTGTAGTATCCAACTGAAGTCAGTTTTTGAACACCATAATAATCATAGTGCAGGGGAGGGAAGAATCTACCCCCAAGATACTCACCATATAACTACCAAGGACCATTTTCTCAGGGGATCTGGTATCCACTTCTATCACTTTGAGTACACACCTGGAAAAGACAAAAACATGGGCGCCCTTTCAGGGGTGACACAACTGTGTGAGTCGGCGTAGTTATAAGATGTGGGCTATTGATTATTATGGTGACTTACTTGAGTACTAAGAGTGAGTCTGCTTGAACTATTTGTCATGTGTAAAACCTGTGAAAATAATTTTTGAAATTTTTTTTGATCATACACTTCATGTTTAGTATAGGACTTCAAAACAACTATTCTACAACTTGCTTGATGTGTCTTCAAAACATTAATACAGTAAAGATCATCCAAAACTCACAATTACATTGATTACTCTCATGTTAAATCCACAACCTTTGTTAAGAAATCCATTCTCAAACGAATCAAAAAGCCAAAGAAACTATTGGAAAAAAGATGATTCTACAAGAAACTATTGAAAAAAAGATGATTCTTGTACTAAAGTCAAAAGGTCTTACTTGAACATAGAGCCTTTATCCATCGATATCATGATTGTGTTAGAGGTTTCACTGATGATTCTACTATAGAACCATTATACTCACGAGCTTTCTTTAAAAGAAGATCCCTTTTCTCAAAGGCACAACCACGGTCAGCGTATTCGTTCTTCTTATCTACCACAACCCTCAATTGAATATCCCACTCATCCCATCCAAATCATTCACTAATCTTGACAAAAAAACTAGGCTATTTGATACACTTATCATTTTTTGAGACTAGGATCAAATCTCAAAAAAATGCATCTTTTCAAACAAGTTTTTGATTATTGATTCAACTTCCCCAATAGGATTCTAATATCCTTTCATCTTGGAAGACACAATCAAGAGTTAGCAACATCATTTGATCATATCATAAGATTTTCATCTTATCAGATCAATACATCATCATTTTTGCACTTATAAAACTGTGATCTAAGTCTAGAAGAAAATTTCAAAAGCATATGCCTGTTGTCCACTTTACAACATGGGTGATAGGGAAGAAAATCCTTTTCATAGGTTTCATACTGGGAATAGTTCAAATAATGAAATAACCAATGAAATAATTCAAGAAGTTGAACAAGATCCACAGTTTCACATAATTTTGGACAAGATCTTAGAGTGAGATAAAGAAGGCTACTTTCTTTTTTTAGCAAACCAAGGTGCCAAATTTCCCTCTAACTACAATATGGAGAAAATTAAGGAAGATCCTGAAAAGACTAAAAATCCATTAAATGATCTTAGTAGTCTTCCCCAACAAATAAGAGCACTCCAAAGGAAAATCAAGGAAATGTAAGGGGGAACAATTATGAAGTCCTTTGACAGAAATATGAATGTAACCTCTTCTCCTCCAAAAGCAACATCATCCAAATTCAATGTTTTTGAATTTTTGCAAAGGTTAAATGAGAAGCCCAAATCTAAGCCATCAAATAAAATTGACCAATCCTGTCATGTCATGCATTTATCTTCATCCCCCATAATTCAAAATGAACCTCATGATTCTTTCACTCAAGATAACGATTCCATTCAATCACCTTCTTCTATCATATCCTTTACATCCAATGATTCATTTCAATCTACACATCTTGATCAAAACATTCTACAAACCCTTCCTATCTTTGATCAAGATCCCATCTCTCAAGAACCATATGATGATCCCCTCCTTTCATTATTCACCCATGATAATCCTCTTCCATCTCAAGAACAAAATGTTCTTCCAAGTTCTCCGTCCACCTCATTGAATGAATCCATACTCTCTTATGATTCCATCACATCCCAAGAGTAGAACAATTCTTCCATCTTTTCCAAAGATTCCCTTCCATCTAATGATCAAGCTACTCCATCTCCTTCATCTAACAATTCTTTTCCTAGTCAAGATCAAAGTATCCCATCATCTTCATATCAAGAGTCTCTCACACCTCTTCAAGCCATCCATGAACCCCACACCTATAAATTAAGATCCTCTACCTTTATCCACTCCAGTTTACTTCCAACACCTATCCTTTCATGCATATCATATCCTCCTCACAATGGACTCGCATCTTGTTTCACAAACAATGCATATCGTATGGGTAAACGGATGTGTGAAATTATGAATTACAAAGGAAAAGGTTTAGGCCTTCATGAGCAAGGTATCCTAGAACCCCTTTCTATCCAAGCACATCCATATTCTCATGGCCTTGGTTATACACCTTGTGCTCAACCTAGGTATCCTAATCCATCAAACTCTCCATCCATCCTAGGTCCTTATCCTAGTCCATCAAAAACTCCATCTATCCTAGGTCCTTATCCTAGTTCATCAAACTTTCCATCTATCCTTGGTCCTTATCATCCCAACCCTAGCTCATCAACCCTTCCATCCATATTAGGGTCCCACATTTCTCCATCTCCTATTCTTCAGGAACAACAAAGGCACACATCCTTGATCCACTTTCAAAATTCTTCCTTCATTAACTCATCCTTCATACCTCCATATCATTCATCTCAATACACTCCTTCCATTTCTTTTGGAAGCAATTTGGGTGCCAAATGTCAAAAGCTTCAATATAAAACTCCACATGTATCAAAGGATCAACATGTCTCCTCGAAGAGTCATGCAAAAATAAAAGAAAATTTGATCCAAAATCAAAAGAAAAATCTAAAATGCCACAAAGGCCCATCAAAGAAAAAAGGCAATTTTCAAAGACCACAAAGGTCCATAAATCAAAAAGAAAAATGTCAAAGGCCATAAAGATCCACAAAGAAAAACTCAAAGTAAAAAGTCATGTGGATTCCTAAAAGTCTCATAAAAGCAATAAAATCTAAATTGGCATCCAAATTTGCTAATCCAAAAGCTTCCTCCAATTTTCCATCTAATAACCTATCACCTTCCAAATCCATTTTTCCTCCATCACTCCACCGCCCTTCAAGGTGTGTGCCAATCTTGATCTTTCCAACCTTTCCATCTATCCATCAACAGTCCTTCCAACCTCCTATCCATTATCCAACATTCATACCCCATCATTCTCCTTTAATTCAAAAATTTTCATAAGTCCTTAGATTCTTCCATCATATCATTAATCTGCCAACATTTAGGATTCTAATTCCCATTTCCATGGTTTATTAGAGGGATATTTGGTTGTGAAACTTGATGCTTAAGTCCTTCCTCCATCTCCCTATCATCCATATCCTATCTTCCATATTCCTCTTACACTCTACACTTAGGGACAAGTTTCATCCATCTTATCATTCATGGTCATTATCCTTTCTATGCCCATTCCTTACATTTCCACCTTTGATCTTGACAAGGTTAAGGATCTTCTTGAACATCATATATCTTATCTTATACACTCTATCCATATCTTTCATACCATATCTTTCATCTTATCCATATTCCATCATACTTGGGCCTTGTGTCTGTATCTTATCTAGTTGATCTTGATCATCACCATTCATTATCTTTATCCTTTCTTTCTTCCATTTCATATCCCCTAGCTTATCAAAATCCATGCCATCATGTCCCTTTGCAACCTTGAATCTTATCATGCACATCATATTTGAGCCTAGCTACAAAACATTATCCAATCCTCATATCTTTCTTTCAATCAATCATCAACAATCATCAATCTTATCGTACTTAGGGGAATCAATGATCCTAAGTACTTATCATCATCATGCCTTATGGAATCAATCATTCCAGACATCTTAATCAATCAACCATTATCATCTTTTGACAAGAGATATGTTGCTTGTGTGACATGTTTTGCAGTGAACCTTTCATTTTGATCTATCATTTATCCATGGTTGGATTACCCCTATTGTGGGGAATCTTGTTTCTTCAATTGGTCATCACATTCCATCTTAAATGTCTTTGAAAATTCATGAAAAATACAAAAAGAAATCAGAAAAAGTCCTAAAAAAATACAAAAAAATCAAAAAAAGTCTTGAAAAAGTGCAATAAAAACAAGTGGTGAAAACCTGGAAAATAGGCACTACTTGTGATCAAAATGGGCTCCTCTATCTATTAGCCTATGTATTGCATTCACTTTATGACATCATCTATCCATATCTATCATATCCATATCATGCAATGAGAATTCTTGTGTTTCATCATGGCTTGATGAAATTTGTACATACCCATCATATTTAGGTTGTGTTTACACTGGGGGCAGAAACACAGACTAAACAAGAGAGGGTAAGACCCTGTTTCACAAGTGATTAATGCTAAACATAATTTGTGACATGAATTTCTTCAATTTATGATTAGATATATGGTGAATAATAAATAAGGTGATCTCTTAGCAAAATCCTTGTAATTTCATTTTGACATTTTGTTCTATTGTCACTACCTTGAAGGTGGAATACACTAGTATACTATGGAATGTAGATTGAAATTTAAATGGATTATTATATGGTTAAAGTTTAGAAGATTCACCTAATAGATTAATGTGATATAAAATGTTACTTATAATCATGTTGGTAATGTGCAGGAAGGTAACGGTGTTAGCATGAGAAGGGAGGACCATCGAGAGAAAATCAAAAGACATCTTCTTGAGGATTTAAAGTTAATATGTTGATAGATTAAGAGGAATCAAATAAACAAACAAGGGGATAGATAAATGTTGGAATCAAATCAAATACATCCTTGGGAAGTTCTAAGTGTAGCCCTATTTGACTTGGAAGGGTTGAGGTTTGATATTTTGATTGGGTGATTATGTTTGAGTAAGAATCCAATTGTAGGACATGTGATGTGAGTATGGTTGGGGTTGGAACCCCTGGTCAGGATCAAAATTCGTATGGATTCTTGTGTAGGTTTTGAAAAGGGATTATGGAGTCAATTTCCTTGGTTTTTGAACAAGAATAGACCCCTAGGACCTATACCTATGGGTTTGGAACCTTTTTAACATGTGAACTTGTCCTTGGGGTGTGAAAAGACCCCTCAAAAGTCCACATTCATGAATGTGGCGGATTCAAAAGTGTTGGGGCTTGGGAAGAGTGACTTGTCACTCTCAACCTTCTACTCCTCAAAAAGTTCTTGGAATCAGCACAAGACTCACACATGTGAGAGAACTTGTGGGAAAGAGTGTGGGTTGGGAGGATCCCTATATATCTCAATAGGATGGAAGATTTGGGCATTGCCCACTTCTCCTTATGGAGAACTCTAGTTGGGAAGAAGAAAGAATAGGAAGAAGAAAGGAGGGTGATCAAGATTGCTTGGTTGGAGAGGCAAGAAGGGTAGAAGAGTTCAATCTCTCATGAAAAGAGATAAGTTTTCCTTTCTCCCCACTCTTCATTGAATTAATTGTTGTAAGAAGATAGTATGTTTGAAGGAATGTTCATTGAGTATGGGGAGTGGAGAGCTTAGATGTTATGTTATCTTTAAATCTTTGTAAAATATTGAGAAGACTCCATATATCATTTTGGGGTTAATAAAATCCTTGCTCGGGGGTATGGCTAGAGCCCATGAGGCTCCATGACGCCATTATGGAAGGGTGGAGAGCAAGACCTTGTTCATGATTTTGTACTTGTCATTTGCTTCCTCGCATATTGTGATAATATTGTGAGTCTAAAAGATGGGATTCATATATTTTTTTTTTTCAATGAAGAAATGAAAAAAAAAGCAAGTCTTATTCCTTTGTTTGTGTTCATTGTATTTCTTTTAATACTATTGCAATATTAAAAGTTGGCATTTTGTTTTAGGAGGAAATTATAGGAAAAGAGCAAGCCTTAAGCATTTATGTGTTAATCATTGCATTCCTAACTAATGATTGTAATACTTAAAGCTAGTATTTTTTTTGTAAAATGAAATAATGAAAAGAGCAAGCTTAATTAAATTATGAGTTATTCATTATATTCTCTTTCATGGAGTTGCAAGTTTTGTATGAAGAAGTGTAGTTGGCATTCCTTTGTTGTCATTGCATTATTAGCAAAATAGGGTGGCCTTAAAGATTAAAATGGGTAGATTTTATTTTTTATAAAAAAAAACAAAACAAAACAAAACAAAATAAAACAGCATATTACTACCCGTTTTGTAGAGATAGAAGCAGATAACTCACCTTTGAGGTAATTGGGTTCTAAGTAAATAAAAAAATAAAATATTAATTAACGTAAGGAAATTTTGTTTGAAAGAAAGTTTAAGAAAAGCTAATAGAAAGAAAAGAAAAGAAAAAAAAAGTAGAAAGAGGCGAGTCTTCCTTTCCCGAGTAATGTTCACCACATTAAGGCCCCCTGATTAGGAATACTTGGTAGTGGATATCTGACTTTCTAAAACACAACATAATATATTTGAACCTGCAATAATAGCTATTTAGAAATTGGTTGCCATATTAAAAATGTGATAAAATGAAAAGAAAGCATAACATAAGGTACTCAGATCTCAATGCAATGCTAGCTTGTTCTCCTGGAAAAATCAGTTACCGTAGTCATTAAAACTTGCAGCTGAAATGGTATGCAAAATTTGAAGATCTTTATCTGAGAATGTAGATCCGTAAGGAAAAATAAGTGAAAGTAGCACAGAAAAGGGTAGTTTGAAATGAAACTCAATAACCAACAACTTTGGTAGGAGTCAGTGCAACCATGAATCCTGTCTTTAAAGCATAGGGAAACATTGCTCACCACCAGCAAATACCTCAAAATATATATATATATATATATATATATATATATATATATATAATGGAGACCCTAAAACAATAATAAAAAAAAAATAAAAAAAATAGAAGAGAAATTATCTGCTGAATCGTTCACATAACAGATGCAAGATGACTAAGTAAATGCTGAGTTGATGTCTTGATTTTGGCTGTTTGGGTGATTCTTAGAAAGCTAAAGTTGAGTGGTCTACCTTAAGAAATAAATGCCAAGTTGTGCTGGTAAGAGGAGTAATAAGAGATGCAAGCTCAGACTTGGGTTGCGTAGTCTAGACCTAGCCCAAGTTCAATGTCACCATAAAAATGTCAGTATAAAATTGACCCTCAGATTCTCTAAATGCTAGTTCCCATTTCGATGCAATCTTTGACTGATGAGACATATCACCCTTCCTCTGAATCGCATTATCTTTTTGGCCATGTCTTGTCTATTTGTACATCATTCAGCAGTTGCATTTTAGATCATAGTCTTAAATGCGTGCAGCTGTTGGGGATTTCAGTTTACTCTTCACACGTTATCTCTTACATTCACCTGAATGAATACCAACGCCGCCTTCTCCCACCCTTGGGTTATGTGTAGGTCACTGCCAGGGACCAAGTGTATTAATAACAGTGTTGGGAGACTAATAGCATTGTCATTTTCATTGCTTATATAAAATCTTTTGGATTTGGATCGTCATAACAATTAAGTCTTTAATTGTCGATGGGTAAAAGAGATTGTTTCCCTCTGAGGAAGAATCTGTGTATTTTTTTCCTTCTGATTCATTATGTCACTTTTAAATATTTCTATTACTGCTCCTCCCCTAAGCTGGGTAATAACTTAGAGTACACGCTAGGTTTGACAGGAACCTCTAAATACATATAAGTGAAAAATCACATCTTTTACATGTATTAAGGTTTGCTGAAAAAAAAAAGAAAAATTTATTATTCATAGCAACAGCTATATTACTGCTTCAAATGTAATAACCGTTTGGTGAAAAGCCATGGTAGTAATGTAAAAAAAATAAAAAAATTGGTGGGCGAGAAAAACGATTTAATAAAATATGGAGCTTAAAAAAAAAAATAAGGCAATATGATTGCCCTTACGTTTGCCCATATTGTGTAATAGGGTTAAAACTAACCGTGAGAATGATATTTCTTCCAAACATTAATATAGATTAATATACAGCACATAACTGGTAGCAATCCAGAAATCATGTTAATACTAGAAGGAGGAATTACTTGGTTTTTCCATAACAAATAATGTAGATATCTTTACTGTGGAAATTACTGATGTAATATTGTTTTATAATAGTAGTTTTTGTAACTAACTTTTTTTTGGTAAATTGTTTTACGGGGTAGAGGGAAAGATTGTAGGAAATTCTAATTGCAATCTTAAATGCAACATTGACATTAATATAAAACTAAATAATAATTTTAACACTATCATCAATTTAAACTATTAAAAGGCAAGCATCACAGAAAAAGAAGAAGAAGAATCTAAAATTGTGACCCATAAAACGACATTGTTACTATTGGAATTTTCTATGTCTCATGGGTAAAAAATGTGACATCGAGGATTAAAGATTAAATAATAAAAGTACTATTGTTAGGGTGAGTAACAACTGAAAATAACATTATTAAAGATTTAATGTTATATTCTTCAATAAAATTTTATTGTAATATTTTGACTAAATAAACACTTTATCATTGAGTTTAACAATAAAAGCATCAGATTAGAAGATTCAATTGTAGATTATACAATAATGTTGCTGAAAGGTATTAACAATCCAATGGTTGGTATTGTATCAAGCTGATTCCATATAATAAAATAAATATATCTATGTCATTATTGCTGCATACAAATTTTTTATATTTTAATAATAAATAATTAATAAATAATAGTAAATAATAGATAATAATAAATATAACAGCATTATTGCTGCACACAAATATTTATGTCTTAATAATAAAAGATAAATGTTTTAATGTTTTGCTTAAGCAAAATGTGATTCTGCAAAATTGTGAACTTAGAGCTATGACAAAGATAAGGGAAGGTCAAAGAAACAACATTAAACATTGCATTCATTTGCAAGCAAGTCTATAAAGAGAATCATATTAATTTAAAATAGAATTATATACAAGATGAAATTAGGTTTATTAGAATTTTAGAAAAGAAAGTCTTTTCTCCCACTTTCTTTTTAGCTCTTTTATAAAGTAGAATAATACGTGAAGGAAATTATAGTTTTATATGATAATTAATATTAATTTGGATTTTCTTAAAGAAGAGGTAAATTAATTAATTATAGGATAATTATCATTTATATATATAAAATTAATAAATATTAGTTTAATATAAATAAATATGCATGTTGTAATTTATTTTGACAATGATAATAAATATTGTTTTTGTGATAGTGGTAATAAAATTTTTGCAAGCAAAAAAATGATTGTGAAGTAATAGTGTTCTTACATGATTAAAATTATATATATATCGTTAGTTTTTCTATCTAACATCTTGGGGCATGACCCCTCTCACGATAATCACTAGGGTATTAATATTAAAGAAAATTTAACCTTAACATATCCTTGAATAATATTATTAATATTGACATCGTCATGATTCAATATTAAATCCACTAATGTTAAATCATATTAGCATTTCACATCAATGTAGGTTAGCATTACTATTTCTATGGTTATTAGCAAAATGATGATTTTATACCATTTATGGGGCTCTAACATTCAAGTTATTAGGAGCATTTATACTCACAAGTATGGTATATGTTCAGTTGAGACACAGTAGCTCCTCTTTATGTCATGTGAACATGAATAATCACCACAAAAAAAAAATTATAATGCATATATAATAACATTTAGTGAGAACGAAAGTATAATAATTCCATTGTTAAAACTATCATTCATGATAGTGACATCCATGTGTGTGAGTGTGTGCACTAAGTTGCCAAGGTTATCTATAACATCGAAGTTTATAGGAGGATCTCATGTTGAGCTAGGTTGACATAGCAATAGTGGTTTTATCTAAACTTGCAAAAAAAAAGTTGTTGGATTTTTCTAGCATAAAATTATGGGCATTAGGGCAATGAGATTTTAGAATATTACAAATGGACAAATGATGGTTTGAAAAGATGCAACATACATTGACGCATCAAATCAACCACAACACCAAAACGATCACTCAATGCCAATGAAATCAAACAAACATGGTTCAAACAACTTTAATCAAAACAAAAACATCAATGTTGATAACCAAGTTGGATGATCTTAATCTGAATAATGTTTGAAATACTTTAGGAAAAATTTGAATTTTTGCTTGATTTTCTATCATATCTCTGGAGCAATTCGATGATGTAATGAACTAGAAAAGCAAGGAAGGAGTATGATTTTTCTTTTTCTGTTGTTTGTGATTGAATCATTAGTACTATGCAAATTGGTCGCGAGACATGCTCTACTAAGTATCATTGATGAAATTTTGGAATTTGCATGGGAAACGGGTTAACTCTTGTCTGTTTATGCAAGTGATACTCAGGTCATCTCGGTTCAATTATACCTAGATGCTTGTATTATCTTGCTATATCAAAATTCATGAAATCAATACTCAGGTCATCATTGATGCTAACATACCCTTTAATGCTTGCATTAACTTTCAACATTTCAATGCTCTATGATGACAAAAAAAGCACAAATAAGCTCTCAGAATGGCAATATTGTATGGATACCCTACATGGTTAGTATAGATTACATTCATTTTAGAATTTTCATTTTGCATTTATAGATTTTCCCAAAAGTTGGAAAAGTATCAAATGTTCCATATCTTTTCGAATAAATGACTCAGTACATTTTGACATTCACAAAATCATCATCGCATGCATTTTTCATACATATTTGCATTAGAAAATCATAAAAAACAAAGCATACATCATATTCAAAACATTCATGGGCATTCATAAATTGTACCATCTATCATTTTACATTCATATTCATATTCATTTATCAAAATATTACAATCATATCATAGCATTGCACTTTCATTTTGATATCCAAAAATCATGCCTACATATACATTATGAGCATAACATTGTGAAACCATCACATAAAACATCATACATATAGAAAATAGACATATTCATCACATAAGGAATCATTGATGCATATCATATATCTCAAAAATGAATGTCAAAATGTACAAAGGTGTCAAATAATATACACCATAAAAAATGGGACCATATTAGTATGTATACAAATGTCTCAACGAAGTATCAATAAGACATCATGCAAAATGTCCTATGAGGTGCTATCTTCTAATGTTGTCGGTCTCAGCTTTGTCCCAGCTACACATGATGGACCTACTCCACCTGCCCCTGATGACCCTCCTGGAGGTAATCCTCGATCACATCTCTATCTGCCTGTACAAGCTGCAGAATCAATCTCCATGTCTTTCAAAATTTCTCCTATAACTGCAAGATGATCAATCTCTCCTATTGAATAGGAAGAATCATCAAGTCAAAGTGAAATCAATATCAATTCAACACGACAAATCAATCAAATCTGAATATCAAACTATTTATTTTTCATCATCATGGAAAGAAAATTTATCAAAATCCTGTTCGCTTTTAACAACTTTAAAAGCAAACTTATCAACAACCTATTTGTTTTTCATCATCATGGAAAGCAAATTTATCAAAATCCTGTTTGTTTTTAACAACCTTAGAAGAAAACTTATCAAACAACTATTTGTTTTTCATTAACTTGAAAGCAAATTTATCAGCTATTATTTGTTTTCCAACAACCTTGGGAAAAAATTTATCAGACAAACATCATCAAATCAGGGCATTGCAATACTCAAACAATCAATACAAAGTCATGCATTTTATCACATTTTATCACAGCAGGGGCAATCTAAGTCATCAATGTTTCATCTCACATCTTTCCACGTCAATTTCTTCACATCATCATTTTTGAACGATGAATCAACATCTTAAAAATCATAAAAATTCAAAAAAATTCAAAAATTCAAAAAATTCACAAAAATCAAAATCTTATCGATTCATCGTCTGAGGGGGCATATACCTATCAACATTCGATAATCAACATCTGGGGAAAATTTCAAAATTCTTTGAAGCAATGCATAAAACACATCACTTCAAAGAGGGGCAAACTGTATACATCTAAAAATGGTCACATCACAATAGTCTGGTAATTAATTAAATATTTTTAATATTTAATTAAATCTCTGAATTCAATCTGTGTATAAATAAATCTAAATAATTTATTTATATTGTTCATTCTTTCATTTCGATTAAATAAATAAGTTTATTTAATCACTTTTCTTATCCATTTCTTAATTAATTAAATAAAAATTATGATTTATTTACATTAATTATCATATAATCTTGGCTTGAATATTTTATTCAAATTTAAGTATTCTTCTATTCTAAAAATACCATTCACAATTAAATATTCCAAATATTTAATTAATTCCTCTAAATCCATTCATAATTAAATATTCCAAATATTTAATTAATTCCTCTAAATCCATTCACAATTAAATATTCCAAATATTTGATTAATTTTTCTAAAGTCTATTCACAATTAAATATTCTAAATATTTAATTAAGTCTTCTATAGTCCTAAAATCAAATATTCAAACTCACACAAAATTAAATAAATTTATTTATTTAATTTGGATTTATCAACAACAACGGTGAAACAAACTTCAAAACAAAAAATTAATTGCTCTGTTTTTGAGCAAAGTTGTTCCTATGGGTTGAAGACAAACCTCCATTCTTCTCTCCAACCTCTCAACATCTTCCATCTTCTTCTCAACCTCTCAATCTCTCACCATTCAAATGTACCAGACAATCTCACAACCATTGATCTTTTCCAGCCAGGTTCTTGCCTGCAAAAATCTATAAAAGTGATTGTCGGGTCTCTGAAAACAATAGAAGATTTTGTATGGGAAAACTATAGTCAATCATCCTTTTAGCATCCATAGCATAGTTTAGCATATTAGAAATTCATATCATGGCCTATCATTCTCATAGCATAGTTTCAATTGCATCCATAATCCACAACCCCTGTGCATAATCTACAGCCCCTGTACATATTCGTATATCCACATTTTCACTCCACCAGCATATAGGATAGAGAAGTATTCTCCCTTTTCACTAATTTCGTAGGTTGCCATTTTGAGAAGCTTTGTTTACACAATCTGAGAGTAGCAGCTTCAAGCAAATCCCTTCAGATAGAGGACAATGGAACAATTCTGAAGAAGCTTTGTTTGATTTCCTTAAATTCATTTTATCTAGCTTTCTTTAGTTTAATGTTGCATTGGTGTGTTTTTATTATCTTATTTTGATACTAACATTTCCCACACACAGGAATAAATCTAATTTTCTCCTTTCTAGGGTTAGAATTAGGTACCCAGGGTCGAACATACAAACTAGAACCCCCATACACCCAAGAATTAAACCTAAAGATCACATCTCTAGATTGCTTAGAAGAAAAGAAAACAATAAAAAATTCATTTCCCCTGTTTATATAGAAAACTTGATTTTCCCCTTCCCAATATTTATAGATTAAATCTTTCAACTTAGTAATGGAAGGAGAATATTGCCCAAAAATTACAAATTATTGTCCTTTCTCGAAGATTCTGCAATTGATCTTTGAGAAGAGCCTCAAGAATCTTTATAGTTGGAACCTCCTTAGACCGTCATTGACGAGAATCACTTGTATGTTGAGTGAAACCTTGTGAATAGGAGCAGTTTTGATTGTGCTTCTTCACTTTCCATTGTTGCATGTTTGAATACATCTCACCTTGATGAAAAGGGTTATGATATTGTCTTTACATTTTCCAGTGCTCCTCATTTGAAGGCCTCATCCCCAGATCCACATTATTAGGAAAAGTAGCAAGAGAAGAAGCTTTCAAAGGGATATTATTTGGAAATGTTGATGGGTCCCAAGCACCTCCTTACAAACCACAAAAATCATCAACTCTAGCATCTTTTGTCTTATGACAAGGTGACTCAGACATGAACAAAGTATTAGATCTACTCTATTTTGCATTTTGTAGTTGTAATAAGAGAATCCTATAACAATATTAATGTTTCCTAACAATATTATTTGGAAAAGTAACCAGGGGTAATCAATATCCAGCTGTTGAAAATTATCAACCTTTGGATTGAAGGGAGCTCTAGATACTTCAAAATCCCTAGATTGATCAGAGGAACGGGAAGAAACTAAGTGCGAGATTGCATAAATCTCTGAGTTTAAGCCACAAATGTCAAAAGATGGTTGTATTTCCTGACTGAGTGATTTCTTGGGATGGAAGGAGTTCCCATTACAATGATAAGAGCTTTGAATGGGATGAAATCCCCAATTATTGAATATCCCATGTATGTGAGAAGAATGAAAACCCCCAAACTTGAAAACCCCCAATTCTTTGAAGAAAAGGAACTTCTTGAAAGCCGAGGGGAAGATCTACAAGTAGAATCATGAAAAATCTTGGAGACCAAACTCCTAGTAGGGAAAGGAGCTCCATGAAACATCACTGAATGCATAGAACAACTTGAATTTTTTGAAAAAATCCCATTAGAACGCTTAGGAACACTTTGAAAAGTATGGTCCTCCATTTCTCTTATGCTTTCCCTCAATCCCATTCTAAATTTGACTTGTTGAAAATTTGAAATAGTGACTTGAAGATCAAGTAGGGGTAATTATACTTTTTGTTGGAAAAGGGATATTATCTCATAAGCTTGTTGAGTGTGAATGATTTTTTTTTTTTAAAATAATATTGGGAAAGGGATTCATTACTTTATGAATGCGTATCTTGATTTGGAGAGCTTGAAGGGATTTTTCTTAAAACCCTTGGATGATTGTTGATCTTTGAAAAATATTTGTGTGGTAAAAGAAGTCTTTTTATTTTGGAATATTGGGAGCTTGAGGATTTATTTCTTGGAGAATTGTGTGTTGTTCATCCCTTTTGAATTCAACTCTGAAAAGAAGGAATTTTCCTTTATATAATTGTTATGGAAATTTTTATGTTTTAGAATGTTAAGGAATTTTGCTACCATTAATTTATTTGATTATTATGAGATTTATTTTATTTGTTATATTTGTTTTAAAGATTGAAAAGTAATCCATTAATGGAGGTTTGAGTTTTTTATGCACTTTTATGAAAATTGGAATTTTTTATTTGAGAGTTAATTGTTGCAAGAATGGAGAGATTGAAGGTGTTGTCATTGATGTCAACTGATCAATTGGTTATCAACTGGTTGTTGTTGGTTGTATATGTCAAGGATATTGAAAAAATTGTAATTTAGATATGTTGCAAGTGTTGAGTGGTTGCTACTAGTTTTTCTTCAAATTTGCTCCTATTTTTATGTGGTTCATATATCTTGATCTTGGTTGGAATATTTTATATCCATATTTTTAGTTGTTGATTCATTGTACAGTGCACGTTATGTTCACCAATTGTGAATTGTGGTTTTCTATGTTTTTGGTTGAGGTCCAGGAGGAATGTTGTTGGTCTGAATTTCTCTTTGATGAATTCTTATGACTTGGGGTTCTAGAGTTGAGTTTCTTTGATTGTATTGAAGATAATTTCAGCATTTGGAAAGTTTTTTCTTAATGGTTCTATGTGTTTTACACTAGTTTGGTTGACCTTGTGTTGAATACTACTTTCAAAGTTGATGAAGCATGTGTTTGGGTCACCCTCATTCTAATTCCACCCTAGGATGTTTTTGTGCTGACCTAATTTGAATTTGAATTTGGATGGACAATTTTGGATATGTTTCAAAGTTGAATATTGTATAAATATAGGATGAGTTAGTGGTGAAAAATATACAAGAGTGAAGAAGAGAGATAAGTGAAAATAAAAAGAGTAGATAGATGCAACATTGATGCTATACAGTGAGTGTGTGTGATGTGAGTGTGGAAAATTAGTGTGAAGCCTAAATGTTGAGTTTGTAGATGCAGTGAGTAGAAGGTGAACTCTATCATTCATGCATGTTTACAAATGATTGTAGTGGAATCCTTTTTTGCATTGAGATTGTCTTCTCTTTGTAACAAGTCTTATTTTTCTTCTTTGTATCTTTGTG
Source organism: Sequoia sempervirens (assembly GCA_007258455.2). Classification (NCBI taxonomy): domain Eukaryota; kingdom Viridiplantae; phylum Streptophyta; class Pinopsida; order Cupressales; family Cupressaceae; genus Sequoia; species Sequoia sempervirens. Next base: position 986,710,783 of record VDFB02271358.1, on the reverse strand, counting down.
GCAGTGAGACCTCCGAGTTGATAGCCATGTTGGATAGTGAGTCCTTGTTCTAGTAGTGAGCCTTATTTCTTAGGTAGTGAGCCTCTTGTAATTGGTTTTGATATTATCTATAGTGTGATTTAATCCTCAACGTAGTTTTTCCCTTATTGGTTTTTCACCTAAATCTATTGTTTGTGTGTTGGATTTAAGTTTCTGCATTAGTATTTGATGATAATCATTTAAGTAGTGTTAAGAATTAGTTTTGGTGATTGAATTAAAAGATTGAATCTATAACAACTGATTCACCCCCCTCTTAGTTTTCTTGTTCAACAATTGGTATCAGAGCTTGGTTCCTTGGTGAAGAGATTAATATCTTGAGGAAGGTCTAGGATGGCTGAAAAAATAATTTATGATTGTCCAGGGTTTGATGGAACTAATTATGCTATTTGAAAAATATTAAAGGAATAATATCTAGAGTATTGTGGATATGATGTGGAGAAAGCTTACAAGAATCCTTACACTCCTCTACTAATGGTCTTAGTATGCTTGATGATATGAAAGAAGTGAACAATAAGGCGAAGTACATCTTGAAGAACAATTTGGTACATTTTGAGTTGATTAAGGTTTAGAACTTGAAGATTGCTAAGGAAGCATGGAATGCTTTGGAAAGAGTGCATGAAGGTGATGAAAGAGTTAAAGAGGAAAAATTGCAGAATTTTGAGACATAGTTTAAGCTTCTACATATGTCTAAAGATGAGAATGTTAAAGCCTATGTACAAAGATTGGATGAGATAGTGGTCAGAATGCAAGGGATTGGCACTACTATAGATGAAACTAGGATTCTAAAGAAGATTATCAAAACTCTTCCTAATGCTTACAATGAGAAGGTGTGTGTTATTGAGCAGAGTATAGATTAGAAGACCTATACTAAAGATATTTTGTTGTGATTTTTGACATCTTATGAGATGAGGAAGTTGAATCTAAAGAATGGATGCAAATTAGAGACTACCTTAAAGGCTACAAAAGATAAAGATCTGGATCAAGAAGAATTTGATGAAATCTAAGCTAACTTTGTAAGAAGGATGAGGAAAGGCTCTAGGAAGTATGAAGTTAAGTTACCCTTTAAATAATTTAGTTGTGGAAAAATAGATCATTATGTTGCAAAGTGTTTAGAAAGAGGGTTTGTGCAGGATCATCATGGAAAAAACAAGCCCTTAAGTGGCAAAACAATCAGAAAAATCAGAGTTAGGAAACTTGACATAAAAATTTGAATAATTTATTTATATTATTTTAAAAATATGTAAGAATAGAATATGTAGCAAATTGATTGTAGTTTCTAAACTACTAGGTTTTTTTAAAAAAAATCTATTTGGTGAAAATTTGAAATTTCAATGCAGTAGTACTTAAAATTTTAGGGAAAAATAAGTAGGTGTTTGTAACCACCCTAGCCACAATAAAATGATAATATTTTTTATAATATTTTAGATATAAGTAGAGGACTCATGTCCCGATTTGATATATTTTTTGTAGTTTTTTTCCAAATAAATAATTAATTATGAATTTTTATTACAACTTTTAAAAAATATAAAAACTCATATGTCGACCACCTTAACTTGGTCAAAACTTCATGAAATTCAAATTTTCTTCTTTTAATCCTATAGTATGCAAAGCATAGAATGTGATGCATGTTTTGGATTAAAAAAATGTGATACTGTTTGAAAGCTATAAATATTTTTCAATCAGTCTATTAATCAAGACTTTAGTCATAATTTGAATAGAAAATCAATAATAATGACTTATTAAATTTAAAGTAAAGCATAATTTATATTGGTGGAAAACTAACAATCTCCTTTAAAAACCCTTTTTTTCATCAATTTTGGGTAAAAAAAAATTCGTCAGCCACATACCCATCATATTGCCACTTTTTGGCCCATCAAGATCCTGCACATACTCAAGAGCTAAAAAGAATAAACAAAGATATGAGAAAGAAAAGAAAGGAAAGAATATTAATAGAGAATATTATGTGAATGATAATTCTAGTATATCTAATGAGGATTCTAAATATGAAGATCTCGATGACAATGAATGTTTGTTTTTGGAAATTAAGGATGAACCTACTTCTGTTAATTCTGAAAAATAGGTAAAGGAAAGCCTTCTAGAGAAGGAGAAAAATGAAGGTATGGTTATCTCTGCCTTATGTGCTAAACAAGAAAATAATTATTGTGTAGTTCATAGTAGTTGTTCACATCACATGAATGGTGATAATTTTTTTTTTTTAAGCTTAAAAAAATATAATGGAGGCTTGGTTATGTTTGGAGATGATAGTGGTGCTAAAATATGTGGGATAGGTTCAGTAAGTTTTGATGGTAAGTATCATATTGACGGTGTCTACTATGTTAAGGGTTTAAGGAATAATCTCTTGAGTGTTGGTCAGATGTGCAGTAAGGGATATGATCTTGTGTTCAAGGATGAGAGATGTGAGATATGGAAAGGATCCAAAACATTGATTGTTGCAGGAAAGAAATCTGAAGGAAATATCTATCAACTTAAGAGTGTTGATGGAAAATGCTTTATGACTCAAATTATTTGAATAGTTTTATGGAATACTGATTCACCCCCCTCTTTGTATTCCAGATGTTCAAAAATTGGTATTAGAGCTTGGTTCCTCTAAAGGATCCTAATAGCTTGAGTAAGGTCCTAGAATTTAAATATAAGAGTTTTTTTCCTCTGGAAGACATCTTTGCTAGATATTTAGAAGAAATTGAAGATATGAAGAATAAGCTAAAGAAAGCAAATCATTGTGTCAAATATTTAAGAAGGTATGAAGGTGTATGTGATCAATTGGGAAGGGAACATGATGAGATCATCTGACTGTTACATCAGGGTATGTGTAGGATCATGATGGGCCAAAAAGTGGCAATATGATGGGTATGTGGCTAACGAATTTTATTTTACCCAAAATTGATGAAAGAAAAAGGGTTTTTAAAGGAGATTCTCAGCTTTCCACCAATATAAATTATGCTTTACTTTTAATTTAATAAGTAATTATTATTCATTTTCTATTCAAATTATGACTAATGTCTTGATTGATAGACTAATTGAAAAATATATATAGCTTTCAAATGGTATTACAATTTTTGAATCCAAAACATGCGTCACATTCTATGCTTCGCATACTATAGGATTAAAAAAAAGAAAAAAATAATTTCATGAAGTTTTGACCAAGTTAAGGTGGTTGGAACATGAGTTTTTATATTTTTAAAAGTTGTAAAAAATTCATAATTAATTATTTACTTGGAAAAAAATTACAAACAAATATGCATCACATCGAGACATGAGACCTCTACTTATATCTAAAATATTATAAAAAAATATTATCATTTTATTGTGGTTAGGGTGGTCAGATAGACACCTACTTATTTTTTCCCTAAAATTGAAGTACTATTGCATTGAAATTTCATATTTTCACCAAATAGATTTTTTTTTAAAAAATCTAGTAGTTTAGAAAATAAATTCAATTTTCTATAGATTCTATTCATACATATTTTTGAAATATAATAACTTATTCAAATTTTTACGTCAAGTTGCCTAACTTTGATTTTTTCTTATTTTTTTGCCACTTAAGGGCCTGTTTTTTCCATGATGATCTTGCACATACCCATCAATTGGAAGAAGTGAAAAGAATTGAAGGTTGTCAGAAAGTTGAAATTCAAGAGAAATCAGATGAATGTGTTAAGCTTAAGGGTATGTGCAAGATCATCATGGAAAAAACAGGCCCTTAAGAGGCAAAAATTTTAGAAAAATTAGAGTTAGGAAACTTGACGTAAAAATTTAAATAAGTTATCTATATTATTTCAAAAATATGTAAGAATAGACTTTGTAGAAAATTGAATGTAGTTTCTAAGCTACTAGGTTTATTTTCTTAAAAAAAAATCAATTTGGTGAAATTTTGAAATTTCAATGCAATAGTACGTAAATTTCAGGGAAAAAATAAGTAGGTGTCTGTTTGACCACCCTAACCACAATAAAATGATAATATTTTTTAATAATATTTTAGATATAAGTAGAGGACTCATGTCCCTATGTGATGCATATTTTTTGTAATTTTTTTCCAAGTAAATAATTAATTATTAGTTTTTTATTACAACTTTTTAAAAATATAAAAACTTATATGTCTAACCACCTTAACTTAGTCAATTTTTTTTTTTTTAATCCTATAGTATGCAAAGCATAGAATGTAATGTATGTTTCAAATTCAAAAAATGTGATATTGTTTGAAAGCTATAGCACTTCTAAAAAAATTTACATAAGTCTGCTATGTGGTCCCCTCTCTTCTTTGAAAATATTGTCAAATCATCCATATAAATGATTATGCATTTACCAATTATGTCCTTAAAATCAATGTCCATGGCTCTTTGGAAGGTGGCCCCAACATTGATCAAGCAGAAGGGCATCCTCCTATAAGAAAAAGTACCCCATTTGGTGGTGAAAGCAGTTTTATGTCTGTCGTCATATTGCACCATAACTTGATTGTATCTTGAGTAGCCATCCAAGAAAGACATCATCTGAGATCCATTGAAAATATGAAGTACTTCATCAAGCGAGGGTACTGGATAATTATCTTTTTTCTGATGCTCTATTAAGGTTCCTAAAATTTACATAGAGTCTGATTTCACCATTCTTTTTTCTTACAGGAACCAAGTTTGCAACCCAGTTGAATGTCTAACTAGGAATATGATTCTGGCAGATAGCAACTTCTACACTTCCTTTTGAAATGTTGGTTCCAGTAGAGCATTGATTGGCCTCTGCTTATTCCTGGAGCGTCTTACTCCTAGATTGAGAGGGATAGTGTGAGTTATAATTGATGTTCCATAGGTCTTCAAGTATTTATAACTCCAGGCTATCACATCTTGATATGTATGTAATGCATCGATTATGCCTTTCCTCTCTTCTGGAGTACACACATTGCCAATGAAGACTTTTTTGACATCATCCTGAGTCCCCAAATTATACTTTTCACATTGTCCACTGATGGAATCTTTCTTGGCATCCTATTCTTGATCTCTGACCTTATCCAAATCAAAAATCCTTTCTAACTGCACCATTCCTTTGGGAATAGTATTGGTATTTAGATTAATTACCCCTTCCAAATCCATCTATGCTTCTTGGAGTTTAGTTTCATCAATAATTTGAGAAGCAAAGACATCTAAGCTTTTGATAAAATCCAAAATGTGCTTATCATCTTCAAATACCTAGAAAATAGTAACGTTTTCAGGTATTGAAGGTACTAGGGTCAGTTCCACTGTAAACTTCTTCAATCCAGAAAGAGATAGAGGTTGCAATGTATTAGATACCTAAGCAAGGGAGTCAGTCGTTTGGCTTTTATTATGTGGGATCAACTGAATTTTGAAGCCATCAAATCCTTCAATAAGGTCCCATACTCTATGCCTATAATTGGTCATTCTTCGGTCATGACTTGAGTACTTTCTCCTGACTTGTTTGACCACTAACTCAGAGTCCCCAAAGACTTGCAAAATCTTAACCTTTTTTTTTAATGCCATGAGCAACCCATGAATCAAAGCCTAATATTTTGCTACATTATTCGTATAATGAAATTCAATTCTATGAGCAACAAAGAATGTTTTACCTCTTGGACTGATTAGCTCAAATCCTACCCCAACTCCTTGCTTTGATTTGGATCCGTCAAATCTTAAATTCCAATAGCCAGCTGTTGTAGACTTGCTCATTGTAACTCTTGCACTATTGATGCTAGATGGTTCTTCATAAAGCATCACTTTCTTTCCTTCAGGATCCTCTTAGACATTCTAGATATTAATTTTGACTGCTGGAGTGGGGTTGATACACTTCTATATTTGTTATATTGTAGCCTGGCACAAGCAACAATCCAATTTTGAATGGGAGGCATTATGAACCCTACACCAATTTGGAAAGAGTAGTTCTCCAAAATTCATTCCTCTACCCAACTGAACCTGATCTTCAATACACTTTTGAATGAATTGTTGGAAATTATCCAACAAACTGAGCTGATTATCTTCAGGATCATCATCAATTTCAACTAGTTCCACCATAGCTTCAATTTTACTGGATTATGTTGTGAGATCAACATGAATTGTATGTATCATAAGGAATTCCTCTACATTTGACTCCTCAAAAGGGGCTGCAAGCATGTAATTACCCATACTTCAGATATCAGAATCTCATTCGAAGTGTTATGATATTCTGTAATCATGTATTTCATCCTGGGTTCCCTTTCAATCCTGATCTGATTCGGAACTCCCTTCCAAGGAAGCCACATATGAGAGTGATCAGTTGATACATATCCATTCAAGGCCCTAGTAAAGTCTCTTCCCAAGATTAGACTGTAAGCATCAGGTATATTAGCCACCCGTATATTAATAACCTTCTGAATTCTAGGGTCAGAGGCAACCTGCATATGAATCATGCCCAACTCCCCTACAAATTTAACCTCAGTTTGATCCAATTGCATAACTTTCTTTTGGGAGTCAACAGGAGTGATACCTAGGGCTCTACAAACACCAAAAGGCATTACATTGGTAGAAGCACCTAAATCTAACAACCAATTGTGAAGGGGCCCCCAGCCTATGGACGTCTGTGTGGTAAGTCCCTCATATCATATTTCTTAGCAGGCCTCTGGAAGGTCTATACCTCTTCAACATAAGCTTCTTCTTCATCCATGGGGCCATTTCCATTCATTATATTTTCATCAAACAACTCTGTAATCTCATCTCCATTGCACACCTGGTGCGCCTCTTCCTTCGGTTGGTCTGGTTCTTCTTCAAGCACATTTTCTTTGCTTTGTGGAAAAGGAGCATGATTCAGTACCAACACTGATGAATCATAGGGAGTAGATGGCATGATTCTACTACTTGCATTATTCTCTACTTGATACTGAAAAATTGAAGCTGTTGTCTAGAACTCTTTACAATCTAACTCAGAATGTTGACTTGTTCTATGGAGCCTACACCATCCTGATAAAGTAGTCTCAACTAAATATACACCACTTGGAGGCTTCTCTTGGTTCACTGCCTGATTGACTAGCTGATCCAATGGGGTGGGAATACCTCCATTATTATGCCTCGTATTCCAAGTCCTGTTCTATCTAGGTGGTTGTCTCCTGTTGAACCCTTGTCCACCAACTTTCCCTCTATCAAATTTCTAGCCTAGGGATTGTCCTTTATCATAATTTTTTCCTCTGTCATTATTATATCCTCTTTCATTGTTTCAAGATGTTTCCCCTATCCAAATGCTATCCTTGTTGATTTTCTCGACTTTCTCTGCTATGATTAGACTGCATATTTATTTGAGTATCTTGTAGCTGACTGTTCTAGTTCCTCAAATAAGTTACCTCCATATTTAGCTTCTTCACTTGTTCAATCAATTCATCTAGTCTCTCCTTGTCAGGATTTCTATATGGAGGCTAGTTCACATTATTTTGGGGATATCCTACTATAGTATTGGCATTCAATGAATGGTTTAATACTTCAAAATTCTGCAGATACATGGGAAAACTAGCCTAAGGTTGTGGATGAAGAGGTTGATTTACATTTTGTTGAGGGTAGTTGATTGTGGGTGGAACTTGACTCATTGGAGGTCCTGGGTGAGGGACTAGAGGCAACTAAGGTATTGGATTCATGATATGAGTGTGATTAGCAAGAACTTGGTTGAGAGCTAGGACTTGTCCAAGCTGAGCAGTGGGTCCTAATGATGGTAAAGTCTCAGATAAGTGTTGCCTTAAAGTAGTGCTAACCTTCACAGGTTCTGTGTATGCATCAAGTAGGGTAGTAGGAGGGTTGTTTCTCCATTTCATGAAGGTAGTTGTCAGACTGTCAAGTCTCTCATAATAGACTTCTAAAGCAGTTGGCTCATCAACAACATAAGGGGTCTGCAGTCGGGTATAGGCATGATGAAACCGTTTGTTAAAGGACCCTATAGGCTTATGGACTTCTCTCTTAACATTAGTGAACTAAAGATAGAGATCATTAGGACTAATGGGAATCCTAAACTTCTGCAAGAATGCAATCTCTAATTCAATCCAATTCTGGATGGACCCAACAGGTAAATTATTGTACCAATAGAATGCATCCTCCCGCAAGGAATAAGGAAAGAGTCTACATGATACATAATCATGATTGATTCCTCTATCCTTAAGGCTAGTCTAAAAGATCCTGATGTGTTCCTCATCAGTTCTATTGGGATCATTAACATGGAACTTTGAACAAAAGTGTTCAGGGTTCTTGGGCATGACATTGTAATTAGCAAAAGTCAATGGATATGGGTTATTAGCTAGGAAATCCATTGGTGGATGTGGGGGTGGTAATGGATGATTTATGGTTGGCTAAGGTTGTTGAATGGGAATGTCCTCAGACTCAGACTCAGATGAACTTGATGAAGATGGGGATGATGGAGATGATGGAGGTGGCTGGGTGGATGATGATTCTCCTCTTCTATTGGTCCTTATTGACCTAGTAGGGGCTGGTAATTCTTGAAATTCCTCCTCCCCTATAGTAGATCTAGTTCTTCTTCCAAATCTTTCAAGAGAGATGGTAGACATAAATCAATCCAACTTGCTTATTTAGGCCCTCCTTCTAGCGCTAATCTGTTGATGGTGTTTTTGGCACAACAACTCAGATAGAATATAATATCCTATCTCTCTTGAAAGGTAATTCTCTATCAGTAAGCCTCAAGAGATAACCCTAAGGTCTGTAATGTCAGATCTTGACAATGCATAAACAACTCAGTGATAAATGTGAAAATGCTGGTAATAAAAAAGGGACCTTACTACAAGAAAATACTAAATCTTTAATTTATCAGATCTAGCAATATGATGATACTTCAATCTTAAATCTAACTAAAATGATAAAATAAATAACAAAAGATAAGGGTTTCAAAGATATTTCTAAATTAAAACTACTCCTAAGATTAACAATGCAAATGACAAACACTTGAAATGGACCAATCCCTCATAAACTAATTTCTACTTGACCTAGATTGATCTACAATCTTATAGAAATAGTGCAATCTTCTAAGGCATTGAATATTTTCAGATCATGAACATTCATTCAAAACAACCCTATTGCAATTGAAATGGATAAACCTTCACAATTGAACTAAGCACAATGAATATAAAAGTCCAGGCTAACTTTGCAAAGAAACTAACAATCAGTTGGTTGCAAAAAGTATGGACCAGAGATTGCTACAAACACTTCAAGCATCAAACCATAAACACCATTAAATCATGTATAATTCTAGATCTAGCATATATCTAATACTTCTCAAGCAATCTCAAAGATAGAATAATAAGAACCATGCAAGATAAATCAACACAAGAGAATTCACCAAAAGCACAATGTCTCCAATTGTATTGAACCACCCAACAATAGCAACAATTCCAGTGTTCTGTGTTACAACACTTTCTCAAAATGAACTAACTTCTAACTCTTGCTCTACTACTTAATTCACTCTAGTATCAAAATTATCTATCTAGCCCTTACAAATGAGGAAGAATGCCATATTAATAGAAACCGCCCAAGGCATGTCAACCTAATTAGAATTTTCAATAATAATAAATGGCCATAAAACAAGCTGGCCAAGAGGAATTCAAAATAAAATAGAATATGCATTAAATACATGAAATCCATCCAGATTGGCCTGGGATCTCCAATATAGCTCAGACCAATGCATGCAAAATAATAGGAAAGCACGAATTCTGATGTAACCTTACATTAACTACTCTCCCCTTTGTCTTTATTTCAATCCACCCTATCATGCACCATCACAAGTACCCTATCCAAGTCGGCTATAGGTGGCAGAGGTAAAACCTTAATTCTCCTTTTGATAGATTGAATATTTTCTCTTGATTTCTCCACCGACTTATCCCACTCAACCCTACTGGTTTGATATTTATCAATAACTACAATATAGGTGGTTGCATCTTCCAACTAATGTTTAGTAATTGGATCCTCGCTGACTATAGAATATACATCTCGCCACCATTTTTTTATCTACTCTAAGCTCAAATTCTTTGGTGTGAACTTCCTTCTCCCTGTCATCACCTCAAAGAAAGAAATGCATCTATCATAGATATCAATCAGGGTATCCTCAATTTTCCTCTACTTATATATCTTCTTTAAAACCTTTTTCCTTATTTGCAAAGCTTTAAACCATTCCCAAGGTTCTAGGCTCTGGAGGAAGGAATAATTCCATCACTCACTAGCCTATCCTTAGTGTATTCCATGATAGTCTCAATCTTTTGCAACATGAGATCTACATCCTCTTTATCTTGAGCCAATACATCTTTCAACCAATCTATTTCCCTCATTGCATCTCCTCTAGTTGAAAGGATGTCTTTGATAGCATCATCTCCTTTAGTCTGCACCCCTTGTAACCAATTTACTATGGCAAGAGTAGTGTCCATTCTTTCCAGCTCTAATATAGTTTCTTGGGGCAGGAAACTTGTAGTAGAAGATGAGGAACTAATGGATTGCAAGGGTTTCATCAAATCTTCCAAATATTTCTTAAGTCTTTCATTCTCTTTCTTCAACTCTTGTTTAGCTTGTGCTTCTTTCCTCAATCTTCCTAGGATCACAACACTTGAACCCTCATATTCTTCAATATCCTGTTCCATGGAAGTGGGTCCTAGGTTGATGGTCTGCATGTTGTATTCACTCCCAGTAACCTCATCTCTATTCTTTTATGTGGCAAGAGTAGCAATGTGGACCACTCTATTGTTTGCTTCATCCCTTTTGATCTTGGAGATGACCCTGGCCTTCTTATTTCCTTTACCTTTTCCTATTTTTTCTAGTAGATCATCCCATTTGGGAGGGGTATCATCCACACCAATTTTTTTCTCTTTATTTCTCTATCAAGCCAACCTGGAACATCAGACTCTGACTATATTTCACCCTGTCCCACTTCTTCCTACTGACCCTTGGGTGTATCTTTTGGCTTCTCAGGAAATTCCTCATCTTTATCATGTTCTTCTCTACCATACTCCTCTTCTTCATGCACTGGTGATGGAGTCTTAACAGGTGTTTCCTCTCTCTGAGGAGGTCTATCTTCTTCACTTCTAGTAGGAGAATCCTCATAAGTTACCAAGGGAGTCCGTAGAATTTTCTCAATTTCTGCAACTACACTATGAAGCTCACCTTATTGAAATTCTTCTCCCCATCCACTTGACAGGTGCTCTACATCTACTAATTTTTTTAATGCACCATGTGGTTCATGGGGTGGAGAAGCCTCTTTATGTTGTTCTACAACAGAGGTTGCTGAAGGAATATCCTTCTTTGGCACACTGTCCTTAGGAGAAGGAGTTCTTGATCTCCTTGTGTATACATGTGTCCTCTCTCTAGAACTTTCTACATTTACCACTGTTGAAGGATCAGTTTCACTTTTGTCCTTGGAAGGTCCACCCTTCTTTCTTGAACCCCTTGTTGTTTTCCTCCTTTTAGGTGTTGGGGCACTGTCCTTTTCTTCTCCTTCACCGGGTTCTTCCTCTACAATTTTTTTTTGTCTTTGAAGTAGCATTCCTCTTCTTTTCTTTTGGTTTCCTTTGTTTCTCCTACTCTTATCCTTGGAAAACTTTGATCTTAATCTTAAAAGGAGAATCCACCTTGGTTTTTCCCTTAGGATCTTCCTCAGCTGACTCCTTGGAAGTGGAATGGGATTCTAGATTCCCCATCAGATTATAGGTACATGGCACACCTTCACTTTCAAGCTCCCATACCTTGTGTTTGAGCCACAACTTGGTGTATTTCATCACATGGGCCATGATTTGTTTTAATTTAGTTTTTTCTTCTTCTAGCCAATCTACTTCTCCAATTGGTTTGTCCTTAATTGGCTCATAATCATGAATTTGGATTAATTCTCCATCATCTTGCACCTGATCGAGAACCATTTTCACACTATACATTCAGACCACATCAATTGGGAGTCTATAGAATTTCTTCTTTCTTACCTCAAACTCATCCTTGTTATTGGCCCAGTAGTCTTCTATGTCATCTCTGTGGTGGTATTCCTTATTGGCTTTCTTTTGTGCTTCACTAGTGATATCAAAACCCAACCTTTTGGAATGGTAAGATAACCCAAGAGTGCTCATTTCCTCCTCAGAAGCATAGGATGAATTAATTGAAGGGCATACCTCGCTAGTAGCTATCTTCAGAGGAAAATCTCCACCAAATCCAGTTTTATGCTTATTTTTCTTTACAATGGCATCAAAGTCACATACTTGCCTCATGACCTCCAGAAGTATAACATGGTCTATGGGATACCTTGGAAGCCTGTATGGAGCCCTTTGACAACCATCTATTCTTATGTAAGAGAAGGTGGGAAACTGTATGAACCAAGCTCCATACCTTTTGATCAGTTCCTTAGCATCATCTGATATTCTCACATGCTCTGCACCTTAGAGCAATCTAGCGATGTGCATGGTGAATGCATCATTCACCCTCCTAAGTGCAATTGAGGATAAACCTCATAAATTACATCTTGTCCAAATATTCCTCTTGTGCTCAATCCTTTATAGGGATGGAACCTTGCAAGTGCATCCACTAAATAAGAAGTCATGGTGAATGTCAGTCTATAGCACGTTACACATTTTTTCATGAATCACAACACTTATAACACCTGCCCAATGGTAGTTAATTTTTTCCTACTCCATCCTCACAATGACGTGGAACATCCAATTCTCAAACATACCCGCACTCTTTAGGCCTACCACCTAGCTAAGCAATGTGATGGCATCATAGAATTCTTGTTTAAACTTTTCCCTGTGCAACTGCTTAGGCAGTTGTGAGAAATGAGACTTTGGCTTTTCAAGCCAAGAATTGATAACCTGTTGTGACTTAATAGTCTCCTCCTCATAGTACCTTTTAGCTACCTCCATATTAAAAGCCACTACATGAGACCTGTCAGGCATGTCAAAAGTCTGTGTAATAGAGACAAGGTTAAGATTAGCTAATACCCTTCCTTGAGGGTTGACTATCCTTTGTGAATCCTTGTCATAGTGTCAGGAACATTTCAATACCAACTCATAACACTGAACTATGGGGGGAAATCCTGCTACATGAGATAATCCTGATTCCTTAAGTCTCTTGGCTAGCACTGGAAGATCTTCTTTTGCCATCCTTGCCTTAAACTCCTCATAGTCCCATCGACCCACACTTGTGTCTGAAACTTCAGACCAAGCGAAAGCTATCTTATTTTTTGAAATCCTGCTCTTTATGTCCAATTTAACTCTTTTTTCTTTTGAGATAGAGGATCCCTCCATATCACCCTTAGCCTTTCTAGCTACTGCCTTGATAGCTTTAGCCTACATCCATCAAATACTAACATGAAAATCTAATTGTTGATAACATATTTATCAAAGTGTTAGCTCAAAATCATAAGAAAAACATCAAATCAACTATAAATCATCATAACTGATAAGTTCAGGGTTCCAAGCTATCCAGAGAAAACCAATTTGGGAGGAACTTCAAAAAATTCCAAACCAGGCGGATATTCCTGAAGAAGGCACAAATATCAATGATAGATCATCAATATGAAGAAAGGATGCATATAACATTGTGTAATCTATCAATTTAAAGTATGGAATGTTAAGCATTCATCATTAGATTCATCCATTTCATCCAATTTCTAAGTTCCACAAAGCCTCCTAGAGAATTCAAAAAAATCCGACCGGACCAGAATTTTGCGAAGTCCCCAAAACTCTGAAGGTTAGATGGAATCCTAGAAAATCCAGGCATGCAGAAATTTTGTGAAGTCTTTAGAATCTCAGAAAACTGTTATTACATTTTATTTTCCTTAATACAATCAAATGTCCATGGATCTCAAATCTCCTAAGCTCGACTCGAATCTAATTCATGTTTCCTATCAACCCCTTTGGATCTGACTACTTGAGGCGTTAAATGATGAATGTTCATAACAAACCAATGATGCCCTAGATTTGACTATTGAAACCTCCACCATGGGTGAAAAGAACTAGCTCAGATTAAACCTGGATTGAGCTCAAACGCACTCAACAAGGCTCGTAATGAGTTGTGGATCATCCTTAAGCAAGCTTTGACAGATAAATTAAAAGTGAAACCCGTGAACCAACTCAGAGTGCGCCAATTTCGACTAGACTTTGCAAAACTCTAACTCAAAAAAAAAAAAACATTGAATTATGGGGCAAGGCGTGGGAACAATTTTAGAATGCAGAACATCACTAAAATCCAACTGGTTAACTAGGGTAGAATATAAGATAGGCATTTAGAATCCTCAAACATCAAATGCAACCCTAGTTTGAAGCATTTAATTGTCAAACATGCAAAATTGAGCTAGACATAACATGGCCATGGACAACCAATCATTAACATTTCAAAGGGACCATAGTTACATACCATAAGTAAATCAAATTTGACCATGAGGAAAATAAGCAGTGAGCTCGGATGCCCTAGAAAACAAATCAAACTAAATGTAAGAAATCCAAGCACCTCAACAAGAAAATCAAGAAATTTGAATGCCCAAATTGCCAAATCTTAGATGCAAGAGTGATACACAATGAAAGATGAGAGAAAATGATGCAAAATCCCCTTAAATTCAACCACACTCGTGTTGTAGAGATAGTACCTAGGTGCATTAATGTCGTCGACACGACAGGCTGAAGAAATTTGGAAACCCGATAGTAAAACAGAATGTCAAAAAAATATGGTCCATGGAAAATTCCATGAAGTCCCAAATTTCCCAAACTACAGCGTTAATCTCTTCACCGGATTTTGAGTGAAATCCGAGAAAATCCAGATGGAGTGGAAAATCCCAAAATGAAGTAAAAACCCAAACTTTGTTCAAAACTTAAGATTTTCAAAGTGCTTCCTAGAAGGGGGGGCATTTGCACGAATAAGATAAGCATTCAAGCACATGCAAAGGTAACAAAACCTCAACATAACAAGGGCTGAAAACCAAAAGCAAAAGAAAAAGAGGGTCCCTGTTTTTAGTGAGGCGTATGTGCAAAAACTGCACAACAAGCCTCTCACTCCCCATCTCATTATCTTAGAAAATCCTCATGTTTCACGCCTTCCAGATTCCCCAAATAATAGTTGAGGGGATGACAACCCAAAGGCTATGAAAGACTGATTTTCCACCCTTCTACAAGAACATGTTGAATCAATCTACTATGTCTAGTTGGACCGGACACTGAAAGTCCAACTTTCTCATGAAAAATTTCTTGCAAGCATCTACATATGGGCATGTCAGTAGGATGTGCTTGGCTCTTCCATCACTATTTTTGCACAATGTGCATCTCCCTAGTCCCTGGACACCAAATGTTGCTAATTGATCTTCAATAAGTATCCTTTTTTGTATCAATAGCTAGGAAAATAACCCAAACTTTGGGAGACAACTTTTGTTCCATTTAAGTTTTCTTGGCCAATTCTATTTGGAAATTGTTGCTTTCTTAACTTTATAGCCAAATTTGACATTATAAGTGCCTCTGTTAGAACCACACCATCTAACAAGGTCCTCTTTATTGGAGGGAGTGAAGGTTCTATTTTTTAGAATTTTAACAATTGCCTCCTTTTGATCCTAAGGGGCATCAATATCCTACAGTGAGTGTCATTGCCACCATGCCAACTTGTTTTGCATAGTTGTAGTTCCATATTTGTTGATCTTTGTACCCCATACTCAAATAAAATCATTTTTTATATCCTTTAAATTGGGGTGATTGGAAATGGTCTCCTTACCTCCCCATGAGTCATTCTAAGATGATGCACTTTTTCCATTTCCAACTTCCCAAGTAACGTGTTTTGTGACAATGTCCCTGCACTCCAATATGTAATTCCAAATTGTAAAACCCTTGGGAGGATCCATAGTAGTTAGAATTCTTGTGGGCTCATCTGATTCAAGGTATTTCCTCCTAAGAATCCTCACCCACTTCTAGCCACCCTTCGCATAAATATTCCAAACTAGTTTGGCTCCCATATCCAAATTCATTATTTCTAATTGTCTAATACTTGACCCTCTAGTCTCCCTTGGTGAACGGCTCTTGTCCCAAGCAACCAAAAGGAATTTTTTTTTCTCCCTTGTATTGCTCCAAAAGAACTTCTTAAGGATATGATTTAACTCCTCCTCCACCACCTTGGATAGTCTTAGGCACATCATAGAGAATATTGGGATAGTTGAGAGGATTACCTTTATCATCAAAAGTCTACCAACAGATGAAAACCACTTACCTTTCCATGTTTCCATTTTATTTTTGTAGCTATTGATTATATTTTATTAGTAGATTTTCTTGTTAATTCCCATGAATAGGGGAATCCCTAAAAAGTACCCCAAAAATTTTTCCTCCTTCAAAATCAGAATTCTCATCAAGTCTTTTTGAAGGCTAGGTTGTGTGTTTAGGAAAAATTCCTTTGAATTCTTCCAATTAATGCTCTACCCAAACACCAAACAATAGTCATCTAGGAATGTCTTGATAGTCCTGTATTCTCTTCTACAAGTGGCCCCAAACAAGATGGTGACAAATTCAATTTTTTGGTGGGTGATAGGATCCAAACCGTTAGCTACAGACACACCCTATCATTTTCCCTCTTGCCTTAGAGTTATAATGCTTCTTCCAAGTTCTTCTACTATGATGTTGAATAGGAAGGGAGAAAGTGGATCTCCCTGCCTAAGGCCTCTTATGGAAGAAAATAATCCATGTGCTTCCCCATTCACTAAGACCAAGAATTTTGGGGTAGAAATGCAACTCTTGACCCAATTGATCCACCCCTCACTGAATCCAAATTTTTCTAGCACTGGCACCATAAACTACCTATCCACCAAGTCATAGGCATTAAGGATATCAAGTTTCAGGATCATACAAGCATCCCTCACCTTCTATTTTGAATGTATGGTTTCATGTGATATTATGATACCTTCCACTATTGACCTCCCAAGAGCAAAGCCACTTTTCTCATCCGAGATAATTAACTTCAGGACTAGTTTGTTTCTATTTTCAATAATTTTAGTAGCAATCTTGCACATATTGCATAAAGAAATTAGCCTAAAACCACACATTTCTTGAGGATTATTTTTCTTAGGGATCAAGTCCAAGAAAGTGTGGTTAAGGGTCCCAAGAATTATCATCTTCCTCCTCGATTCTTCTACTACCAATGTTAAATAAACCTCAATAATCTCCCAAAACTTCTAGAAACAATTGGTCAAGAATCCATTAGGCCTAGGAGCCTTGTCAGGGTTCAATTGAAAGGTGGTGGCCTTAACTTCTTCTTTCCCAATGCTCTGGAATAATGCAACATTTTTTTTACATTGATAATAGCACGGATGGAGTTGAGTATCTTTTCCTTCACTTCTTTGTGCTCAAGTGCTTCCCAATTTAGGAATAACTTGAAAATAATATCACATATTCAACATCAACCACCTTGATGGATTTATCATCAAACAATCCTCACTCTTGATTTGTATGATTCTATTCCTAATTTAGTTATCCATAGTTGTTCTATGAAAAAATTAATGTTCTTATACACTTCCTTCAGCCAAGTCTCCCTAGATTTCTACCTCCAGAAGCATTCCTCCCTTTTTAGTATCTCATCTAATTCATCCTTTAGGGATTTTTCTATTTCAAATTCCTTTTCCCCCATCCCATTCTTAATGATGTATTCATTTAAGGTTTCTAGCTTTTATTCTTCTCTTTCTTTTTCTTGGAAGATATTCTTAAAGCACGTCTTGTTCCATTCTTTCAATTTCACTTTAGCATAGCTCAGTTTCTTGTAGATCTTGAACAGATTAGAATGGTTACTAATCCTTACTTCATTCCACCAACCTACCACCAGATCCGAGAGTTTTTCACCCCTTAGCCACATGTTCTCAAATTTAATAGGTTTCCATTTGGGGGTTCCTCATGTATGATTGTCACCTACATTGGGAAATGATCTGATCCCATGAGGAGAAGAATTGAGGCTTCATGCAATTTCTCTTATCCAATCCAATCTTTGAAAAGTAGAAATCAATCTAATCTTTCAGTTATTCTTGTGAAGTTCTTCCTCTTATTTGACCATGTGAATACACCATTCTTAGCTTGCATATCCTTCAACTGGTTATTATCTATAAATTCTTGGAAGTCTTTTTGTACATTTGTGATCCTTACTAAACCACCTCTTTTTTCTTCATTGTTTAAAGTTGCATTAAAATATCTTGTAATGATTCCTTTTTCACCCCTGAGGTTTGCAATTCTATTAGTGATATGATGCCATAGATTCCTTTTTCCTAATGTGAAAATAAACCCATAGACATTAATGAGAAGGAAGTTATCATATATCTACAACAATCTACATCTTTCCATGATCCAATTTTGGTTTTCTTCCACAAATTCACCTTCAACTACTAATGGGTTCCATACAAGGCCTACACCCCATAAGGAACCATCGGATCCAACAAAGTGACCCTTTCACTACCTCTAGAAACTTAACCTTTTGTTACTTTCCTCCTTTCTCTCTTGTGTTTCTTATAGTAAGAAAATATCATCCCTAGTTTGATCTATTTGGTGTTTGATCAAATGTCACTTGTTAGGGGCATTGATGATCCTACATCAATTATGGTCTGTGTGATGATCCTTCATCAATTACCACCTATTAGATCCTCATATCTATGTGACAATCCTTCATTAATCACCACATTCTCCTTCCCTTTGCATGGCCTACTTGTGTGATTCAACTTATTTGATCCAATGCTAGATTTCTCCTTGCTTCACCAATTTTCAGAAGTGTCCACCGTTGGTATTTTTTTTCCTCGAGCCACCCACACCAAACTTTCATGTCGCCATTCCTATTCAAGAGGCTTGTAGACTAGTTTTTTATTCTCTGGTTTTGGAGTTACTACCTTCAAAACACAAATGGCACCCTCTTTTGAGGATACCATCTATATGCTCGCATTCATGGCTGGCCATTTTATCTAACTCTTCTAGACTAGTTTTGACACAACTAGGTTCCTTGATATACTATTGTATAGGAGTGAATTTGCACCCATCTTGTAAATTCCCCTTTTACATCCCTCCACCTTAGAAAATAAAAGTTGACTAATAAATTCCACATCACCTACATGCTTTGCATCCACTTGGCACTTGTCCTTTATGTCAGTGGAAAAAAATTTGTCAGGGACACATGCATGACACACTACCATCCCTAACAAATTCCTTCCTTTGGAATCCATAGGGATGCTACATTCCCCATTGGGGATGAAGCGTAACTTGGTGTCCTAAGGGACTGCTTCATTGTTGCAGCAACATAGACCTTACCAAGCTTGCATCCTCCTCTATGAGCTTGAGGGCACCTCGATTGAGAAGGTGATATTGTTTCTTGATTTATGTAGCATAATGTTGTGATTGTTTGGTGTTATTTCCTACTATTTCCTTTATCTTATTTTCTATCTTTTTTCTTTCCTAGCTATCCATGGAGGTGGAAACACCAAAGTAGGGGTTTGACTAAGGAAAACCCCTATATAGCCCCAACATTTTTCCTCTCTTGGTTGTGTGTAGGTATGTGTATGTGTGGAGCTTGCTGGTGAACTAGACTCATAGTGAGTTAATATTCACCATCTTTATCTTCATCACCTTTATTTTCATCATCCTTCTAGTTATCTAGTTCATTCTAATATTTAGTATTTTGTTTAGTACTTTAAATTTCATTTGTTAAACTATTAGTAGATTTTTGGTATTCTTATTGTACTTTTTCACTTTTTGTTCATACAGATGTTAGTGCCCTAGAGAGACGTCATCGTGTCATGATATCATCTCTAACCTATATTTTTGTCCGCGAACAAAGAGCTACTTGAGGTACAGTTCATGTTTCAGAAATCAGCTCGTTTAGCCCTATTCAACCTCTTGGGTTAGTAGAGTGTTGTTCATTCTCTATCCTTGACCTAAAAAACCTACCTAGCTTGATGTAAGTTAGGGTAGCCCTTCACTCTCAGCTCTCTGTGACTTGGAGGCTTGGTGTGGTTGGTCCCCCTACCTTACATTTTGATGAACCTGACATAAAAAAATGTCTATCTATTTCTTTGTGTCAATTTTTTTTCCCATGCACTCTATAGCCAAATTATACTTGAGAATTGTGAAGGTTTATGAGCATCGCAACTCAATCTATAACTTCTGGGTACATTGTTAAGAGAATTCTATGACACTTATCAATGGAAAACACAAAGGTCACTTCCAGCTTTACTACTGGTTTTTCTACAGGCTTTACTGACGAGATGGGTTTCATAGATGAGATAACTCATGCTCCTACTCCTACTACATCCCCTACAGCCTCGTCAATGGATGAGAATGATGTTCATATTCCTACAAAAAATCTTTTGGCACTAGATAGGAGGTTGTTGAACCTCGTGAATCACTTGGAAAAATCATTGAATATGGAAAGAGTTGCTAGGCTTGCTAGCGAGGTTAGATACATGTTAGGTAAGGATCAAATAGGTATAGAGTTCTTATGTTTCCTTACTGATCTAATTGAAGCATACATCCCTTCGTATAACACCAGATTAGATACTACCTGAGGAGAGGTGTGTGAGCTCTCAAAAATGCAAGTTTGAACCACAAAAGGTTGCCAAGCTTTCACAACGTTTTAGGGTAATAGTCAAGGTCAAAATATTTAGACCTACTATTTAGGTGTTGCTAGACCTAGGCAGGTGTACCTATATGAATTGGGCATACTTGACCTATGATATTCTCCCTTGCAGTGATTTGTCCACGATGGTAGATGAAAGTGAACAAATGAATTCAAACTTGGTACAAAATGTATAACAATACTTAAAGCTAAATCCTAAAGTATTCAATTAACAGATGTAAAGAAAATAAATGAATCTAAATGGTGAAATGTAGAGACTAGTGCTTTATTGGGTATGCAGAGTCAAATGAAATCTAGATGAGCAACTTTCTTCCTAGCAGAAACTCAAATTTTTTGGCATATGTTTTGTTTATAACTTGTATAAACATGCAAGACTGTGACTACTAAGTTCTTCTTTAATAACCTAGATGAATTTCCCTGATTACTGTGATCAACCAAAAGGATTTAATCTCTTCTTGAAAGAACCAATCAATTAACCACATAGAAACAACAAATGTTCCCTGATAAATTGAATATAAACTTTTTATACCAATTTAAACAACCAAAAAGCATCAATCTTGGAGACAAATTAGAAATACTTTCAATAAATTCAACAAACAATTGACACTAGAAATGAGTTGTAACTGTGATAGGTCAAATATATGCATTAGAAAATGAGCAGCAAATAAAAGAGTGCAAATAGACACCAAAACAACCTACACCTCAAGATTAGCCTAAGTTGGAAACAACACAAGATAAAAAGCAACAAATGGAACTTTATACCTCGTCTCGAATCGATCCTTTGATTGGCCCTTTGATCTTTGATGTGTATTCTCCTTGGATGGCAAGATATACAAACTAGATGAGGATGTGAGGATGGATGGGAATGGAACAAAGCATGAAAATGGCTAAGTGTAGATTGAGAAATAAAATTGCAAGAGTTTGGCTAGCAAAATGATCTCTCCTAAATGAGAGAAAAGAGGGGGTATTTATAAGAATTTTGAGAATTCCTAGAAGAAATGGACAGTCAAGATTGAGCCACCAAATCTCAAGATGTAGGGCTAGGGTGAGTTGAGAACTCACAAGCCCTCACATCTTGACATGTGGCATGGGGAGAGGCTTAAGAAAGATGAGGTGGAGATGAGGTGTAAGAGAATTACATGACATGGAGGGGGGTACAAAGTACCTTGGGATTTGGAAAAGATATCCTCATAAAGGAGGTCCTTGTCCCTATGTGGGTGAGAAGACAAGTGGAGAATTAAAAATTCCTCAAATATTCTCATGGGGAAGAGGGAAGGAATTTAAAATTCCTTAAATGCATTGGGAGATTAAAAGTGAATTAAAAATTCACATGGGGAAGGGAGATGCCTTGTCAAAAAAGAAAAGCATTTAATAGGGTTGACCAAGGACACATGTCATAAAGGACATGGGGAAGAGAAAAGGAATTTAATATTCTTTGAAAGATGAGAGTGGAATTAAAAATTCCTCAAAGGACTTTGGGAAGACAAAAGGAATTAAACATTCCTTGGGGGATGGGAAGAGTTGACTAAATTGGGTGATTAGACAAGTTGATGAGGGGTTAGAGGAAGGTTAGGTGGCTAAGAGAGATTAGAGGCCAACTTGAAAAAGTTGGAGGATGTGGCACATCCTAATCAAGGATTAGGCATGTGCACATCCTAGTGATGGGATTAGAAGAAGGATTAAGATTAGATAATAAAAGATGGAGAATGTGATATAAAGGGGATTAAATAAATAACATATTTATTTAATTCAATTGATGGAAGGAGGATTAAAGAGATAAGGTATTATTGATTAAATACCTTAGGGATTTGGTAGAATTAAATATATTAATTAAATAATAGCAGCATTACTTAATTAATGAAAATAAGACGAAAGGGGATGAATTTGGATAAATTAAGTGTCCAAATTTAGACGTCTATAGTAACATCAACTGATTTTCATTGAAATCTCCATTTTAAAACATGCACCATAGTCTTTGTTCTCATAATTTTATTTTACTAAATCCATTTCTAACCTACATACTCTAATCTAATCTCTTAATTTCTAATAATATCCTTTGAGAATTTATACATCTGTATCTGAAGAGACACATCGTTTCGCATTCACATGTCGGCCAATAGCTTGCATTTGGGCTCAACTAATCATCATTGAAATAGTTGCTGAGACATTTCGTAGCTATGCCAAAGGAAAATGTATTGTGGTTAATCGTCCCTTAGTTCTCTGTGTTTCGTTGTAATATTTTGATATCGGGGAGACCTCTTGTAGATTTCATTATGTTTCACCGAAAGTTCTTTTACCTCTTGTATATTGCTATGACCCTCTACCATCGGGGAGACATCATATAGATAATACTTTGTTATACCAAAAGTCACCCTTAATGTTTTTTCCCAATCGCTGAGACATAAGAATTTTTCTTACCGAAATGTGCCTCCTCGCTTCATCCGTTTCGCTGTAACTTTATGATATCGAGGATACCTCACGTAGAGCATATTATGTCTTACCGAAAGTCTTCATCCATCTTATGTGTCACTGAGACAAATCAATTCCTCTATCAAACACCTGGTTTTTCCTTGAGTTCATCAGATTCTTCTTGAAGATATTCATGCAACCTACTCTGTCACTATTATTAAAATTTCTTAGAGAATCATCATGCTCGGTTTGGCCCAAAATCCCTACACCATTCAACAATTTGAATTCTTCATCATCATGGGACAAACCCCTGTTATCTTCAATATGTAAAATGATTGTATATTCAATGCAAAATTCCTCATTATCTTTCTCACTATTATGTATTATAAAACACTTTCCCAGCTGTATTGAAAATTGACCATCAAAGTGCTTCTCTTGAGAAACAAAAATTTATGTCATGTCAACACTGTCTAGAACAGGAAAATCTAAAACCTTTTGCACCTCCTTCAAATCGTTATTTGGAAACAATACTTGAATATGACTCAAATCTCCAAAATCATGCATGTATGAACCAATCAAATCTGGACCTTTATCATCCTTGGTATGTAGACAAATGTCTTCTCCATATGAGTTAGCACTTCCAAAATCACTTACCTCTTCTTGAATGGACACGTGTATTTGGTAAACTCCAAAGGTTTTTCTATCATCTTGATAAAAGCACTGGGATTCGTAAGAATCATTACACAGAGAACCTCTACTACCAAAACAAATGTAAACTGGACACAAAACCTCAAAATCATCCTTGTGTACACATCTCTGGTATTCAAGAGTTAGTAAATCTGAAATTTGCTCATTGCTAAGTGAACATGTTTCTACATTTTCATTACTACATTTATATTCTTCACTTTTGTCATCATCAAAAAGAGGTCCAAGATCATCAGAAAATGAGAAATCAAAAATATTACCAGCACAATCATTTATTCCATCACTTTTTTTGTCTGAAAATATCTCCTCTTTATCATAAAGTGGATTTGAAAATACCTGAAACTCATTCATGGACACACCTTTGCAAAATATCATCTGATCTTCTTTTAACTCCTCATCATACAATGGGTTTGAAAAATTTCGGAAACCATTTTCAAATGTACAAACCTCTTCTTCATCAACTGTATCTTTGTAGCTTTCAACTACAGCTGGAGGTATTATTTGATGCAGAGCAAAGAGGAAGAAAACAACTTACCTAATTCCAATTAACAAAACTCAAACATGCTTTGTTTGTTTTCTCATCACAAGATCACATGACTCAAATGTTTACTTTTCCCAAATATCTATAGAACCTTCAAAATTATTTTACCATCTTTAATTTGACAAATTCAATCCAAATATGTTGCCTCACAACTATATTTTGTCAGATTTATCAATTCTTGCATCCAAGATTCAAATCCTAGCACCATGGCTAAATCGAGTGTTACTTTCAAACCAAATTGAATCTCCAAATAATAAATAAATTTTTGAGTGCCCATTTTTTCCATTAAAAACATATCTCATTTTTAGGTATACTTGTTTTGGAACACAGGCTTGCTGTTCAGACTTCTTTGTTACAAATTAGGTCGAAATAACCAGAATGCATGCAAACAGTCACTTATAACTTTCACAAATCAATAAATTAATCCAATCACTCCAGTGAGTCTTTAAAGGATATCATTACAGACATTTTCTCCACTTTTTAGCAAAATCCAACGGTTAAATTTTGATAAACATGAATTTTACTGCAAACTGTTACCCTAGATCAGAATTTAGACCGTGTTTACAAAAAATAGTATAACTTCTTTAAAAATGAACCAATATGCATGAAACGAATTGGAAATGGAAGGTGATTGTTCCCTCTAACACATACAAACATTTATTCCATCATTTGAGGCCGTACAAATCCGTACAAAGTCTAGAAACTGTGAATTTTCTGAAGAAAATTATAGAAAACTGTGCTTTCCATTATTCCATTTCAAATTTTCAATCACCCACAAGCTTATGAACGTACAAAGAGTCTTTTTAAAGACATTACAACATGAAAAATCTATTAGAGTAATAAGTTATTATGCTTAATTAATTACATCACATTGATTAATTAATTAAGTCACTTATTCCTCTTTATTACTTAAGCTAAACTTAGGCACATTAATAATTAATTATTAATTATTAAGTGTGCACACTAGGGTTTCATTTTAGGGTTTCTTGATCTCCTTCATAAGAATTGATCACATTGTAATAACAGATTCTCTTAATGCATTTTTTATAGAGAGGTTTACAGAGAACATCTTTTTCAATTCTTCATATCTTTTGCATGTGACAAGTATCCATCTTGCATGCAGGTGATCTTGGATTCTAACATGGTATCAGAGCTCCAGACCTGCAGCTGCTTGTTCGTGATCTGAAGATATGGCCTCTTTGTGAGTTTCAAGTGCAAGGGTTTCCACAGGCATCTTTTTTGCAAGATCTGGGGGTAGCCTATTTTTTGGCTCACTTTGGGACAAAACGGACCTCACCATTGAGTCCGCAACGCCCAAAAACCCCCATTTTCATATAAAATTTGTCGATTTTGGTGCAAGTTGATCTGGGAGGCAAAAAAAAATTTGTCTGGGAGGCCGTACGGCCTCCCAGCACGCAGATTGAGGCGTGGATTTCAAAAATCAAAAACCATGTTTCTTGCCGGGCCTTCAAAAATCACCGCCATCAGCAGCCACCGCCCCCCCAGTTCCCCCCCACGGCCCCATCGACTTGGGCTCCTACCACCATCACATGCAGTCGACAAAATGGCGACACAACTGGGCCAAATTTTTCTTTTTGCAGGGGGCCTATTTTTTTGCGGCGATATCCATATGGCCGTCAAATTTTTTCCCGTGAATCACTGACGTTAGCATGACATCAGCGGCCGTACGGCCCTCTTTGCCCCTCCTAACCCTAGTTTTTCCTAAAAGAGCAGTCTTTTTCTTTTGGCCATAACTTGGGCATACGGTATCAAAATCGAGCAAACAAGATATCGCCGAAAAGCTGGTTCCGAGCACTTTCTAGTAGTGCTATTTATTTTTTAGTATTTTACTATTTTTCTGCATTTATTGCTGTTTGAAGTCAGATGTACCTTTTATGCTTCCGAGCTCATAACTTTTTGCCACGATCTCCGTTTTTTGCCTCGTTTGAAGCGTCGGAAAGGTATTGAGGAGCTCTAGGTTGCTATCCATGCATTTTTCTGTATCTATCCCAAGTTTATCACTTAGTCCAGATTTGGCCTGATGGGTTGTTTGGTGATTACTTAGATGTTTTGGCAGTTGGGAGAGTGCATCTTGCATCTTTGCACTTCATTTTCAGTAATACATCATTCAATAATTGTTTGCTGCTTCATAGATTCCAGAGTTGTTCCTGTTTGGAGTTTTCGAGTGTTCCATGGCATCGGGTCTTTTGTTGCTTTATCATGATTCCTTGAGTCAATCAATGACTCTCATCCAGTTTCAGTAGTATACAGAAGAATATTTCCTTGCTTGCCTATATCAAGTTCCAGTGTTACTCTACAAAGTTCTTCCAGTGCTTTTTTGCAACATGTTATCTCATTGTAAGGGGGTTTTGTCCCACTGGGTTTTTCCTTCTCTTACTCATTATTGCATTTGTAAATGGGTACCTGATCAGGCCTTGTTGTTGGGACCCATATTTGCTTTCATGCATCTTATTCCAGTGTTTTAGCTTCTTCCTAAGTTCATCTTAAGGGGGGGTGTTAGAGTAATAAGTTATTATGTTTAATTAATTACATCACATTGATTAATTAATTAAGTCACTTATTCCTCTTTATTACTTAAGCTAAACTTAGGCACATTAATAATTAATTATTAATTATTTAGTGTGCACACTAGGGTTTCATTTTAGGGTTTCTTGATCTCCTTCATAAGGATTGATCACTTTGTAATAACAGATTCTCTTAATGCATTTTTTATAGAGAGGTTTACAAAGAACATCTTTTTCAGTTCTTCATATCTTTTGCATGTGACAGGTATCCATCTTGCATGCAGGTGATCTTGGATTCTAACAAAATCAGTTTCCAACTGATTTCCAACTTCCCACTAATGTTTAGTCTCCCTAATGACCTTTTTAACTCCCTAATTGTTGCTTTATGCAACTTTTACACTTTGATTGCAATAATTGTTGACATCATTATTATTTTTTTGAAAAATACTTTTAAATGACTTCTACAAATGAAAAAAATGAAATCATTTACAAAATAGAATCATGGTGAAGGTGCTTCTGCACCATTAGTTCACTGTCGAATGGACCTGTGTTGTTCATTTCCACTTCCTCTTGATCATCACAAGAACATCAAGAATCACCATGTTCTAAATCAAAATCTGAATACTCAATAGACCCTTCATAACATACACTATCACAATCTGTTATGCAAGAAAACTCTCTTGTATCTTCATCTTCTTCATGCAAGCTATCACAGGAATCATATTGACTTGCACATGTCTCATCCTCTACTGGTTGCAGTGTATAATTGATCTCTTTATACTCATATGTGATATCCCCATTGTCTTCATACCTTTTCCTCTGCATGTCATCAATAAATTTATTCACTAGATCAAAGGTATGCTACTTTTCTAGCCAATAAACTGACTCAAGCTCCCATGTTCTTACAAACTGCTCAACAAACATGGCCCTTGTAGGCCTACAATGAGAAGGTATTTGCATACAAATTTTTGACATTCTATTGTATAAAGGAATTACACCTTCTCTTTCATGTCTCCTTCTGTTGAGAAATGCATCCAAAGGGGAAATTTTGCATCCTGATTTTGTGATGGAGTCTTGGCTTCGAGTATATACATCTGCATCCTTTTCTTCTTCAAATTGTTGATTATGTCACACATATTGTTGCACGTTATGATCAATGTCTCTGTCTTCATCAATGATGTCACAATTATCTTCATATCTTTTCCTATCTACAATGTCTGCTCAATCATCTAGTTGATCAAGAGAAACTGGTATCCATGATTCAGGCCAATAAATTGGGTTTGGCTCATACACTTTCATGAACTATTGAATGATCTCAAACCTACTAGGTGGGAATTTAATAGGTATTTTCCTACAAATATCCATCATTCTGTAGAGAAAATAACACCTAGATTCTCTTCTATATCTCCTTATGCCAAGAAAGGCATCCAAAATATTTTTGAAATATTCATCATCTTTAGATTGTTGGTTTCGATACATACCTTGTTGCAGATTCTGACTGATATCTCCAAGTGGACTAGAATTGTATTGCACTCGACATTGATCACATTGACAATCTTGATAACTTGCCAATCTTTGTCTAGGAGGGAATGGATAAGCATTTAATTGCTTTGATGGCTGTGATGAATAAGCGTTTTGATGTGCATGATATGCATCACCTCCATTGTAAAAATTTCCAATTATATTATCAAGTGTTTGTTGAATCCAAGAACCACTTGCATTTGTGTATTCATTCTTGTCCAATTGTAGATTTTTCTTTTCCAATTCTTCAATTCCTCTTATCAACTATTGCTTTTCAAAATACTTTTTTGTTCCATACACAAATTCCATTCTTCATCAAATTTTTCCAGAGTCGCCACCTACTTTTCTAGAAAGTAGGAAAATGATTCTTTTGAAATAACTATTTTATGATATTTTCCCTAGCGGAATCACTTTTTCTGAAACTTCTCAAATTACAATTTTTTCTTCAATGACTCTATATGATAGTCTTCAACCAAATTTTCTGATGTTTGTCCCCAACAGAGTCGCCAATTTGTTAGCTCTCAAAAATGTAGGTTTGAACCATGAAAGGTTGCCAAGCTTTCACAACGTTTTAGGGTAACAAACAAGGTCAAAAGTCTTAGACCTTCTACTCTTTAGGTGTTGCTAGACCTAGCGGGTATACCTATATGAATTGGGTAGACTTGACTTATGATCTTCTCTCTTGCAGTGATTTGTCAACAATGGCAGATGAAAGTGAACAAATGAATTCAAACTTGGTACAAAATGTATAGTAATACTTAAAGCTAAATCCTAAAGTATTCAATTAACAGATGTAAATAAAATGAATGAATCTAAATGGTGAAATGTAGAGACTAGTGCCTTACTGGGTATGCAGATTCAAATGAAATCTAGATGAGCAACTTTCTTCTTAGCATAAACTCAAATTGTTTGGCATATGTTTTGTTTATAACTTGTATAAACATGCAAGACTGTGACTACTAAGTTCTTCTTTAATAATCCAGATGAATTTCCCTGATTATTGTGATCAACCAAAAGGATTTAATCTCTTCTTGAAAGAACCAATCAATTAACCACACAGAAACAACAAATGTGCCCTAATAAATTGAATACAAACTTGTTATACCAATTTAAACAACCAAAAAGCATCAATCTTGGAGACAACTTAGTAATACTTTCGATAAATCCAACAGACAATTGACACCAGAAATGAGTTGTAACATCAATTGATTTTCATTGAAATCTCCATTTTAAAAAATCCACCAGTCTTTTTTCTGAAAATTTTATTTTACTCAATCCATTTCTAACCTACCTACTCTAATCTAATCTCTTAATTTCTAATGATATCCTTTGAGAATTTATACATCTGTATCTGAAGAGACACATCGTTTCACATTCACATGTCGGCCAATAGCTTGCATTCAGGCTCAATTAATCATCACTGAAACAGTCTCTGAGACATTCCATAGCTATGCCGAAGGCAAATGTATCACCGTCAGTTGTCCCTTAGTTCTCTGTGTTTCACCGTAATATTCTGATATTGGGGAGACCTCTTGTAGATTTCATTATGTTTCACTGAAAGTTCTTTTACCTCTTGTATATCGCTGTGACCCTCTATCATCAGGGAGACATCATATAGATAATACTTCATTATACCGAAAGTGACCCTTAATTTTTTTTCCTAGTCACTAAGACATAAGAAGTTTTCTTACCGAAATGTGCCTCCTTGCTTCATCCACTTTGTTGTAACTTTATGATATCGGGGGGACCTCACATAGAGCATATTATGTCTTATCAAAAGTCTTCATCCATCCTGTGTGTCACTAAGACAAATCAATTCCTATACCGACATAGTCCTCATGTGTAGTATCAGTGAGACCAAAGGTCACTAGCCAAGACCTCACTCCGAAAACTTTAACTCTTACCGATATACGCATCCTTCCACCACCGGTCAGTGCGACAATGTGAATTCATTATGACTTCACACCGAATACTATTTGTTTGGCTGAAGTGAATTCTCATATGCTGCTCAGTGAGACTCTTCCCGATAAGACCTTGGTAAAAACCTTTTGTTAGCAAGACCCAACAAAGTCGATAAGACATTATTCCGAATGTGAGTAACTCTTACCGATATGCCTTTTGTGCCAAGTCGGTAAGACACCACGAGATCGCTATGACCTTTCATCGAAGCGTTAACTATTGCCGATAGGAACTTTCCTCTATCACCAAAACCATATGTATGTCATGCTGATACATACCCATAGGTGAATTCTGATCACTATGACATCAAAAACATCTTGTTGATAGGCAACACAGACGTTTATCAGTAGAAAACACAAAATGGATCAGGGAGACCTTGATATTGTCATGCTGATAGGAACTGCAATGTGAAATATTTAGTCTTAGATGGATTTTATGGGGCTATAAGGCCAAAAATGGAGAACATATGCCCGTGGTGGAACTTATTTGGAAAATTATAAATGTGAACACTATGTAAAATCATCAGATTTTTACAGTTCCAACAAGGTGCTTCACCCTTATGAGAGACAAATAGGTGTCTCACTGCCCACCACATCTATATGCAAGGCCGAAATGAGCCCCTCAATTAATGTTTCCTCTACTTCTCAAAAGCCTAACACTATCAAGTTGAGTAGGATACCACTTGGCTTCAGTTTCATCCCTCCTACCACCCCTGGTGGTGGGAGATTCAGTTGGATAAGTGGAGGGGATTTGTTAGTGGTGGTGGCACTACTAGTGGTGGTTTAGGTGGAGGTTATGGTGGTGACTCTAGTGGGGGTCACATCAGTGGTTTTAGTGGTGACTCTAGAGGTGACTCTAGAGGTGGTTTTGGTAGTGGAAAGTTTAGAGGAGGTTCCACAGGACCTTTGTCCTCTTTAGACCCTATTTTGAATGCTCTCCTCTAGAACATGGGATAGATGCAAAACTAGTTGGCAAGCCTTTCCCAAGCCTCCACCCAACCTATCTTCCAACCTTTCTTCTGACATAGTCCACTATTGGTGAAAATTTTGAGTACACCTTTCCCATAGGGAACGAAGATTCCTAAGTTCAAAATTTATGGTGGTAAAGGGGATCCACAAACACATGTGTCTGCTTTCTATTGGAAATATGTGACTCAAACAATACAGGCTAAAACCTCCATTAGAGCCAAGTTAGTGTGACATCTTCATTGTTTGGCCGACTAGCAGTTTGATTCATCATGTTTTGCATAGGTTGTTGTGACCTTGCAGGAATCTTGCCGAGTAGTTACTATGGAGTCTATTGTTGTGACAAGGAGTGCTCGTTTTGACCTCATAGCGCTCGGGAGACCTCTAGACAATAGGCCATTCAATCATGAATCAGAGAAACTCATGGCGACTAGGGTTTCGAAGTGACTTCAACACTCGGGGAGAAGTCTCAGTGAACATTGAATGTCTTAAAGACAGGAATTCATATGCTGTCTTCACCGTAACAAAGAGTCTCGGAGAAAGGTCTTAGCGATAGATGAAATTCATGCCGATAGGGACACACTCGAGAGTTATCGATGTAACACTAAGGCTTCATTATGAAGTCTGGGCGAAAACTAATGTCTTGCCGATAGACGATGGCTATTGGGGTAACTCTTGGTCCCGAGAAGACGTCTTAGTAAATGTTGAAGGTCTTACAGACAGGATCATCTTCTGGGATCTTCAGTATAACTCTTGGCGACAGATGAAGCTTTCGGGATAAGTCATAGAGCTCTGTGAGAAGTCTTAGCGAGAGCTACATGTCTCACCGACATTGTTTTATGTTGGAGTCTTCGGGGTAACATATGGAGATCGGTATGTTCTCTCAGTGAAGGGCAATGTCTTGGAAATGGGTGAACACTTCGAGGTAACCTTTTTATCTCAGAGAAAAATCTCGGCAAAAGACGTGAGTCTTTCCAACTTCTACTTGGTGCTCGATATGTTTGGGGACTTTGGTATAGCCTTGAGTGACTCGCTATGGTCTCCTGGCGAATGCGATACTTCTGGGTGACTGCTTGGTGACTCGGTGTAACTCATGGAGCTCGATAGAACATCTTAGCAATAACAGAGTCTCTTGGTGACATCGATATGAAGTTTATGTGGCATCGGTGAGACACTGTTAGTGTCTCATCGAGATGCCAGTACATTGCAAATTCTGTTGACCGAGTAAGACCGTCCTATGTGGAGTCTCGTGGATGAATTAGAGGAGCTGAATTGGAACCGTTGGGAGTCTGTTCATTGCAATGGTTCTGTGAGGAAGCTCAACAGACATGGAACAATAGAGATATACTATGTGATTGCAGATTGTAATCAGTTGGTTGGTTCGATCAATAGTGGAGTGTGAAGAGTTCAAACTATATCAGTGTGAATTCAATTCTATAAAGACTATAAACAGAAAAGGTTCCTGTGCAATATTGTTAATGGTGAATGCTGCTGTAAATCAGACACCAAAAAGATAAGTCTGACAATTGTATGTAATCCTTATTACTGTAATTCAAAGTTATTTCTCTTGGTGTGGTGGGTTTTTCTCCCATAAGGGTTTTCCCATGTATATCTGGTGTTCTTGTGTGATTGTCAAACTCTATTTCTATAATTTATTTTATAGTGCATCTTAACTTGATTGTAATTGTAAATTTTAAAGTGTATCTGCATTCTTTCCTGAGGTATTGACGTTAGGAGAATTGTTTTCCGCATCTAATTTTCCTTACAAGTGGTATCAAAGCCTGGCTAGTTGTGTTATCCTTGGGGGTAAATTGGGTTTTTTGTGTCAATTATGTTTAGTGGGAGTCTTGTAGAGATTGTTATTTATAATTACAAATTAAGATGTCTAGTTCATCTAGGAAGATTGAAATAGAGAAATTCAATGGCAGTAACTTTGAGTTATGGAAACTCAAGATGGAGGATCTCTTAGTAGATCAAGATCTTTGGATTGTTGTGTCTGGAACTAAACCTACAAGAATGAAGCAAGAAGAATGGGACCTTGCAGATAGAAAATCTAAGGGGCTGATAAGGCTCTATTTGGCAGACTCAGTTCTTCTCAATGTGCATGAAGAGAAGACTACCTCTTCTTTGTGGAAGAGACTAGCGTCTTTTTATCAGGGGAAATCTTTGGTGAATAAGTTGTTCCTTAGGAAGAAGCTCCACTCTTTGAGGATGCAAGGAGGGTCTGTAGCTGATCATTTGAATGCATTTAACATGTTGCTCACACAATTAACATTTGTTGGTGTAAAGATTGAAGAAGAAGATCATTGTATGCTTTTGTTGTGTTCTTTGCCAGACTCTTGGGATCATCTGGTGATGGCTATTGGGAGTACAACATCTAGTTTCAAGATGGAAGATGTTGTTGGTTCTTTTTTGTCAGAAGAAATGAGAAGAAAGTCTTCTGAGATGGTGAAGGAGGCTCTTGCTATCAGAGGAAGGTCAAAGGAGAAAGACAAGAAGAAGGACAAGAAGTCCAAATCAAAATCAGAGGGGAGATCAAAGTCTCCTGGCAAAAAGTCCAAGGTGAAGTGCTAGAACTGTGGGCAACCTAGTCATGTCTAAAAGGATTGTAAAGAGGAGAAAAAGAAGAAGAAGGGCTCTTCCAATAATGGTTCTTCTCATAGTGATGGTGATGCCATCATTGCAGCCTTGGCTACACAAGTATCAAATGATGTCTGGCTGATTGATTCTAGAGCATCATTCCACATGACATCTCATAGAGAATGGTTCACAAAGTATGAAGAATACGATGGTGGAAAGGTGTACCTGGTGAGTGATTCAACTTTGGAAATTGTTGGTTGTGGAAGAGTCAGAATCCAATTCCCTGATGGCAGAATAAAGGGGATCAATGATGTTATGCACATACCAGGTCTAGCTCAGAATCTACTTTCTGTCAGTAAGCTTAATGATATCAAAGTACAAGTCTTGTTCTCAGGAAGTGGCTGCAAGATGACTAGAGGTTCAATGGTGCTGGCTAGAGGTGCTCAAATTGGTACCCTGTACAAGCTAGATGCACAAGTTGTTCAATGTAACAGTGTCTCTTCGAAGTCACTAAAAGTTGCTCATGGAGGTAAAGAGGGAAATATCCCTAATTATGTAAACTCTACGGAAGTAAAACTTCCTACAGAGAAGACTATGCTTTGGTATCATAGGTTAGGCCACATAGGAGAAAAAGGTTTAAAAACCTTGAAAAACAAAAACCTGGTTGAAGGGCTTGAAGATTGTAATCTGGAATTTGAATTCTGTGAACACTGTATATATGGAAAGCAACATCGTGTTTCATTTTATGACAGTCCTCATAAATCTTCTAGTTTGTTAGATTATATTCATTCATATGTGTTTGGTCTAGTGAATGTTCCTTCATTGTCTAAATCAAGATACTATGTGTCGTTCATTGATGATTATTCAAGGAGAGCAATTGTATATTTTTTGAAAAGTAAATCAGAAGTGTTCAATCGATTTAAGGAGTTTAAAAATCTTGTTGAAAATTAGACTGGTAAAACAATAAAATGCTTAAGGATTGTTAATGGCCATGAATTTTGTTTTGATGAATTTGAAAGATACTATAAAGACCATGGGATCAAAAGACACACGACTACATCTTATACTCCATAGCAAAATGGAGTTACAGAAAGGTTCAATAGGACAGTGATGGAGAGAGCACAAAGTATGCTTAGTAGTGTTGGTTTGGAAGAGAAATTATGGGCTGAAGCTACTGCTACTGCATGTTACTTAATTAATCGGTCTCCAAACTCTGCTCTTGTTAAGAAGAAACCTTTGGAAGTGTGGTATGGTAAGAAGCCCTCTCTTAGAAATATTTGATTCTTTGGCTATGAGGCATATGCACATGTGTCGGATGTAAAAATATCTAAGTTGGAGAACAAGGCTGTCAAGTGTATTTTTATTGGCTATAGTGCTAACATTAAAGGATACAAGCTTTGGAATCTTGTTATAGAGAAGGTTGTATACAACAGAAGTGTAATTTTTTGTGAGCTAAAACCTTCCACCTTGGATTTGCAGTCAGAGACAAATTCAGAAAACAATAAGGATGTAGCATTAATTCCTCCTACACCAAAGAAAGAGGAATTCAAAATTCAAAATGTACCTAAAACTGAGGAGAGCTCAAGCAATTCTGAAAGTTCTGAAGAAGAAGAACCTCAACCTCAGCCAGTGAGAAGGTCAACCCGAGAAAGGAAACAACCAGATAGGTATGGGTTCTCATTGATTGATTCTACTTGTGCCTATGCTTTGATTTCTAGTACTAATGAGCCTAGGACTATAAAGGAGGCATTTAAAATGTCTGATTCACATTATTGGTTGGAAGCCATGAATGAAGAAATGGCATCATTAGATAAAAATGAAACTTGGAGTTTGGTGCTCTTGCCTAAAGGTGAAAAACCTATGGGTTGCAAATGGGTATTTAAGAAAAAGATTGATCTGGATGGCAGTGTAGAAAAGTACAAGGCAAGACTGGCTGCAAAGGGTTATTCCCAGGTAGAGGGAATTTATTATGGGGAAATCTTTTCTCCTATAGCAAAGCTGGCGTCCATTAGATTTCTATTGTCACTTGTAGCAGCGTATGACTTAGAGGTTGAACATATGGATGTGAAGACAACATTTCTTCATGGTGACCTTGAAGAAGAAATCTATATGTCCCAGCCTAAGCACTTTGTTGAGAAAGGTAAGGAAAAACCGGTATGCAAATTAAAGAAGTCTTTGTATGGGTTAAAGCAGTCACCTAGAATGTGGTACCAAAAATTTGATACTTTTGTATTGTCTTTGGGATTTGTGAGATCAAAATCTGATCATTGCGTATATTATAAAGCTGAAAGTGATCAAGTACTTGTTATTGCTCTTTATGTTGATGATATGTTTTTCATAGGAAATAGCAAGCTAATGATTTTTAATCTTAAGTCTCAGTTGTCTGCTAAGTTCAAAATGAAGGATCTTGGTGCAACAAGGTATATTCTGGGGATGGAGATAACCAAGGATAGGAAGAATAGAAAGCTTTGGCTCAATCAGAGTAAGTATATCAAGATTGTTCTTGAGAGATTTTATATGAATGAATGCAAGCAGTTAGTTGTTTGAGTCATGTAGGGAACATGGCTATTTTTTGAGGACTATCCAAAACCTCCTACTGAGATGGAGGACATGACCAATGTGCCCTATGCTAGTGTTGTAGGCAGTCTTATGTATGAAATGGTCTGTACAAGGCCAGACATTGCCCAAGTAGTGGGAATACTTAGTCAATTTATGGCTAATCTAGGAAGAATACATTGGGATGCTGTGAAGAGGGTGTTTAGGTATTTGAAGGGAACTTCAAATTTTGCTTTGTGTTACCATGGGAACTTGGTTGAATCACAGAGGACTCTCTGCATTTGTGGTTATGTAGATTCTGATTGGGCAGGGGACATTGACAGTAGGAGATCCACCAATGGATACATTTTCATGATGAATGGTGGTGCAGTGAGTTGGATGAGCAAGCGGCAGGCTGTAGTTGCTTTGTCCACTACAAAGGCTGAATACATGGCAGCTACTCATTCTTGTAAAGAAGCTGTATGGTTGAAACGTTTGTGTTCTAACATTAGTTTTGATGTAGGGGAAATAACTATTTTATGTGACAGTCAAAGTGCAATTTGTTTGGCTAAGAACCCTGCTTTCCATTCCAGGATGAAACATATTGATGTACAGTACCACTTTGTATGAGATATGGTTGAGGATGGAAAGGTCAATTTGGAAAAAGTTGATACTCTAGAGAATGTTGCAGATGCATTGACGAAGCCAATGAGCATATACACGTTCAGGTGGTGTGCCAGTTCAATGGGCCTTAGTGCCCATGATTTTTAGTAAGTATTATTTGTTCTCTAGAGGTGCCTATATGATCTTCGTCAAGTGGGAGATTGTTGGAAATATGTGCCTCAAACAATACAGGCTGAAACCTCCATTAGAGCCAAGTCGGTGTGACATCTTCATTGTCTAGCCGACTAGCAATTTGATTCATCATGTTTTGCACAAGTTGTTGTGACCTTGCAGGAATCTTGCCAAATGGTTACTGTGGAGTCTATTGCTATGACAAGGAGTAATCGTTATGACCTCATAGCGCTCAGGAGACCTCTGGCCGACAGGCCATTCAATCGTGAATCAGAGAGACTCATGGCGACTAGGGTTTCAAAGTGACTTCAACACTCGGGGAGAAGTCTCAACGAATAGTGAATGTCTTACCAATAAGAATTCATATTTTGTCTTCACGGTAACAAAGAGTCTCGGAGAAAGTTCTTAGCGATAGATGAAATTTATGCCGACAAGGACACACTCGAGATTTATCGATGTAACACTAAGGCTTCGTTATGAAGTATGGGCAAAAACTAATGTCTTTTCGATAGCCGAAGGCTATTGAGGTAACTCTTGGTCCCAAGAAGACGTCTTAGCGAATGTTGAAGGTCTTACTGACAGGAACATCTTGTGGGATCTTCAGTATAACTCTTGGTGATAGATGAAGCTTTTAGGATAAGTCATAGAGCTCGGTGAGAAGTCTTAGCGAGAGATACATGTCTCGTCGACATTGTTTTATGTTGGAGTCTTCGGGGTAACATATGGAGATCGGTATGTTCTCTCAGTGAAGGGAAATGTCTTGGTGATGGGTGAACACTTTGAGGTAACCTTTATGTCTCAGAGAAAACTCTTGGTGAAAGATGTGAGTCTTTCTGACTTCTACTTGGTGCTTGGTATGTTTGGGGACTTCGGTATACCCTTGAGTGACTCGCTATGATCTCTTGGTGAATGCAATAGGTCTAGGCGACTGCTTGGTGACTCAGTGTAACTCATGGAGCTCGATAGAACATCTTAGCAATAATAGAGTCTCTTGGCAACATCGATATGAAGTCTATGTGGCATCAGCGAGACACTGTTAGTGTCTCACTGAGATGCCAGTACATTGTGAATTTTGTTGACCGAGTAAGACTGTCCTATGTGGAGTCTCATGGATGAATCAAAGGAGCTGATTTGGAACCATTGGGAGTCTGTTTGTTGTGACTGTTCTGTGAGGAAGCTCAAAAGACATGGAACAATAGAGATATACTTTTTGATTGCAGATTGTAATCGGTTGGTTGGTTCGATCAACAATGGAGTGTAAAGAGTTTGAATTGTATCAGTGTGAATTTGATTCTATAAAGACTGTAAGCAGAAAAGGTTCTTATGCAATATTGTTAATGGTGAATGTTGCTATAAATCAGACACCAGAAAGATAAGTCTAACAATTGTATGTAATCCTTATTACTATAATAAAAAGTGATTTCTCTTGGTGTGGTGGGTTTTTCTCCCATAAGGGTTTCCCCACGTATATCTGGTGTTCTTGTGTGATTGTCAAACTCTGTTTCTGTAATATGTTTCATAGTGCATCTTAACTTGACTGTAATTGTAAATTTTAAAGTGTATCTGCATTCTTTCTTGAGGTATTGACATTAGGAGAATTATTTTCTGCATCTAATTTTCCTTACACTTTCAATCCCATGTGCACATATTTCTTTCATCGTGATGCTCTAATGGAAAAACTCTTCTCTTGATATCTCAAGGATATAGCAATCAAGTGGTACTGTTCCTTGCTTGATAATTCTATATTCTCATTTGAGCAGCTTGTGAATTAGTTTCTCTATCGATCATAGGCTAACATTGGTCCAAAATTGACCTTCTCGAATCTCGCCCAATATAAGTAGGGAGAAAACAGGAAGATAACTGACTTTATGGCATGGTACCAAGCACTCTTTTCATAGATCTTGTACCCATTTCCCGACTTGGATGTGCAAAAGGTATTCATAAGCAACTTGTAGTGAGCCTGGTAGGAAAAAAATTTCTTTAATGAAGTACCCCCCTTTTTCAACCCTATGTGTCGTGTTGCGTGAGTATCAACAAACGGTGGTTCAGTTTGGGGGATCTTCCTCATGCTCCTATTTTGAAGGGAAGTCTATTATATCTATTTCAAGAAAAGGAAAGGCTATTGAAAATGTAGTTTCCATGACTAATGATCATGGCCTCAGGTGCAACAGAAAGTTTACAAAGTTAGTTAAATCTTATACTTCCATTCTACAAAAATTATTGAAGGATAAGATCATAACTTTGGAAAACCCTCGACCTTTGAAGGAGCCTTATCCTAATTGGTATGATGTAAATTATTTTTGTTAGTACCATTATGTTAGTGAGAATGATACCAAGTGTTGCATGTGCCTACATCATGAGATATAGGATCGCATTGACGACAATACCATCTGTCTCGATGGGAAAAAGTAAAATACAAATAAATCAATAGTAAGGACAATAGCAAGTTGTAGATTTATACGAACCCAGATTTGTCCCATTCTATGAACTTGATTATTGACCCATATAATGCTTCTCCTAAACCCTCAGTGTATGTTAATATTGTTTTGATTAATCCTCTCTCACAACTTGCAATTGGTTCACTAGATGTGACTTTATCATACATATGCACGACGGTCTCTCTCTTAAGCCATATGACTATATAACTCTTTCTTTCCTAGTTGGGTCTAGGGTTGTGGATACAAATTTTGATGTTATTTCAAAATCCTATCTATTTAGAGTGAATTTGGGCATTCCATGGCTAGCTTCCATGAATGGGATTGCTTCTGTTATTCACAAATGTTTAAATTTATCCCATAAATGTGTTGTGCATGTTGCGTATGACACTGTATATCAACCATTGGTATTTCATGGGGGTTATTCCTTGGATCATTTTTGGCCCACCCTAGTTGATCTTCTCCCTCCTAGAATGGACCTACTTCATCAAAACTATGTAAAGTACAAAACCAAGGGCAAAGGATAACCAAAAGTGACTAAACCGATAACACAACAATAAGCTACCTCTTCCTCTTGAAAGGGAAAGGAGAAATCTACTTGTACTCAAGGTGCTACCTCTACCTCCCTTCCTAAAGAAGAAATTTGGGTTACTACTCCTGGATTTCACATAAGAAGTCTGATGATACCTGCTTGGCATAAAGTTAAGCTTTGGGTATCCAACCTTCCTACCTTACCCACAAGCCCTCAGCCTAGCATGTATGGTGAGGGGAAGGGTCCTCATGGGGAGTCCTCTATGTCTCATCCTCCATGGCCTCCTACCCCTCCTACCCCAAAGGTAGTGAATGGGAAGGGGCTTGTCATTGGGGCATTGGAGCCTGCTGCCCCTATGGTCGTTCCAACCTCTTCTCAATCTCTCCCTCCTTATCCTATCTAGGATTCCCTCCCTCCACTGGAGACAGTCATGATGGAAGCTCTGATGGCCAAGTAGGAACCTTCTGTCCCCTCTCAGCTCTCGGTCTCTAGTTCTTGAAGTCATAGGAACCTCCTTGTGTGTGAGAAAAAGCATCAGTGAAAGGCTCTGGACATTAAGTAGGCCACTTTATAGAGGAAGGAGGGGGAGTCAATAGTTTCTACTCTAGCGCCTTCTACTACATCTTTCTCTCCTATCCACTCTACTTCAATTCCATCAGCTTCAATTCTACTTTTGGCTCCTGCTGCGAGCGTAAACATTCCTTACCCTAAGAGGTTGTAGGTGTTTATTGCTCCTTCGATTGAACTTCATATTTTTGATGTCCCTCCTGAATATTCCACCATTTTCAAAGCCTGTAGACATGTCAAATACCTCAGTGGTTTCCACCACGATCTTCTCCTCCTCCTTTGCATCTTCATCCTCATCTGTGGGGATCTTGCATCCTTTGACAAAGCGGAAGATGGAGAATAGCCCTGCTTGTAATGGGGATCGAAAGAGGAGTTCACCTTCTTTAGAGGGTGGTTCTGTATTAGCATGTGTCATCCTAGTGATGGAGGAGGCTCTGGCATCCTTGGAGTTTGTCACTACTCCTAAGTCACTCAATGATTCCAGTAGTGAATCTCGAGTGCTTCCTCCCTCACCCATTGAATTAACACATGACACTCCTATGAAGCGCATGTCTAATTCCCTAGATGAGGTCCCAACCCTTTTAGTGATCTTTGTGAAGTCACTGACTTTCACCATTTAAATTCATGCTCATTTCATAGTAGGATCTAAATTCACATTAAGCATATCATTACTATTAAATACAACACATATTATTGTTATTAACCAAACTACTACCATAATATTAACATACTTTCCTTAATTAATAATTTTAATATTTTTATCAGTCTACAATCATAAAATATTTCAAATTCCATATTCAAATATTTTAACTTCATCCTCTTATGTGAATCCCCTTCATGTAACCATACTTATTGTACTTGTCTCTTTTTCTTTCAAAATATATATATTTATTTTACATAATTTAATATTTACTTTCCAACTTAAATTTAATCTCTTCATACCTAGAAATAAAC
The DNA here is from genome assembly GCA_007258455.2 of Sequoia sempervirens. NCBI lineage: Eukaryota > Viridiplantae > Streptophyta > Pinopsida > Cupressales > Cupressaceae > Sequoia > Sequoia sempervirens. The sequence goes on along the minus strand of VDFB02271358.1, from coordinate 986,669,154 downwards.
AATCTTATTTTACCCAAAATATTAATGTTAATGTTCCTATTACAATTATTAATATTACTTGGTTACCATTTCTTTTTCCTATCCACTCATTTACACATATTTAAATGTCACTCTAATTCACACTAATCTTACATTCCCAAATGACATGTTCAATGATAACCTTTGTGTTATTACTACTCTCTCTTTTAATTCTAGAAATTATTTCAGTACACTTTATTTCTACGGTGAAAATGATCTCAAAGTTTCCTTCATATTACTCATATTCACTTAAAATGTGATTTTACTCATAACTTTAGTTTACTTACCACAATTGCTCCCCTCAATAGTACTACTTAATTGATACAGATATTACCTCTTATTTTGACTCAATTTTAATATTAAAGTATTATTTATACAACCATATTTTTATTTAGCCACCAATTAAATAATGGAAACATTATTGAATTTTATTAAAACTAACCTCATATTAACTTAATTAATCTTATTTACTACTATGCGTGTGTTGAAATGTGTGTAGATTGAGTTATTCTAATGTCAACACAAACCTTAATGAGATGGTTTACATTCAAAGTTTGAAGCAAGTAAAACTAATCTATTTCATAATACAATCAAACCTTTCAAATACGTATCATTTTTCTCTAATTCTAGGGATTTATTAAACCATTTGGCCCTCATATTTCTATGAGCACAAAGGTTGTTAAAATGACTACCTATAAAATGAGATTTGATGCTTAATATGCAAGCTAAGATGATTCCTATGTGCAAATGTGTGGTGGAAGGATTAATGCCATCCAAATGTGTGCTGGAATGATTAGTTGTATGCTCCTAAATGAAACAAGATGATGGAATTGATGATGAATGCAATGATAAATGAAGGATGATGTTGGTGATGGATGAACAAGTGGAGATGAGTGAGATGATATGCAACTATAATGAGCTATCTATGATTATGCATATGCTCAAATGCAAGCATAAAACAAACTAACCTAAAATGTAACTATGATGCAATGGAGATGATAAAATGTAACTATGAAGCAATTAATTAATATAAGATGAGAATGCAAAGTAACATATGATATGCAAGCTAAGTATAAGACTCCATGGAAGCTCCAAGCTCCTACGAAAAACCTGCATGGTAACAATACTCAAAGTGTGGATGGAAAATGGCATTATAACACTATTCCAATTTGAATTTCAAAATAGAATTATAACATTACTCAAAAGGTGGATGATAATGAAAAGGATGAGGGGTGTATTTATAGATTTTTGCAAGCATTTTGTGAGGTGGCACCTATCAACGGTTCAGATTCAAAGGAGACAAGATAGACAATGGAGATGAAAGGAATCAGGATGTTGTCCCCTTGACCAAGGAAAACATGCCATGTGTGTGAAGAGAATCCCCTTGACCAATTGGAAGCATGCCAAAAGTATGAGATTCCAAGTGTGTGAAACAAAGACCCATGTGCTCCAAATTTGTTGGAAGTGTGGGGGAATAAAGCCATGTGCTTTTTCTTATTGGTGGAAGTGTGTCAGGATAATTCTAATTAATAATTAGGCTTATTTATTTTCATGTGACGTTTATGAGGTGGCACATAAAAACTTTGTAGAAATGCGCTCTAATTATTAATTAGGATTAGGGAAGATTAATTAAATAAACACGTTTAAGGTTTTTTGTTTATTTAATTTAGAAGAAATGTCCCCTTGACCAAGGACAACATGCTATGTGTGTGAAGAGAATCCCCTTGACCAATTGGAAGCATGCCAAATGTATGAGATTCCAAGTGTGTGAAACAAAGACCCATGTGCTCCAAATTTGTTGGATGAGTGGGGGAATAAATCCATGTGCTTTTTCTTATTGGTGGAAGTGTGTGAGGGAATAAAGCCATGTGCTTTTTCTTATTGGTGGAAGTGTGTGAGGATAATTCTAATTAATAATTAGGCTTATTTATTTTCATGTGACCTTTATGAGGTGGCACATAAAAAAGTTGTAGAAATGTGCTCTAATTCTTAATCAGGATTAAGGAAGATTAATTAAATAAACATGTTTAGGGTTTTTTGTTTATTTAATTTAGAAGAATGTGAATTAGGAGAATTAAAATGAAAGTGGACAATATAAATAAAGTAAGACCTTATTTATATGTAGTCGAAGCATTAATCAAATAGGTTGCATTTAATTAATTGAATGCAATGACTATTTTCAGGTGTATACATTTTTCCCCTCTTTCAAGTGATGTGTTTACACATTACTTCAAAGAAGATTTTGATGTTGATGTTTAGATGATGTGAGATTTCAATGCCCCAGATTTTGAATTTTAAGTATTGATGGATATTATGCCCGTTCGAGAGATAAATTGGTGAATACAAGGATGAGAAAATGAAGTGTTGAATGATGTGATAAGTGTTGTGATGATGCAATAATGATCCAATGTCGATTCAGTGAAGGTTTGATGTCAGATACAAATTATCTCTTGAAAGTTCGTTGCAAGCTGTTTCTTTGAATAGTGTTGATTAATTACCCCTCCTTTGTGGTAAAAATGGGAAATAAATCCAACCGTAATTCCCTCCATTTTACCCCAAAAAGGTGAAAATGGGTAAAATGGGATTCATTTGCACATTTTGAGTTTGAAGAAGTTGAAGATCAGAGAGCTTAGAGGAAGATGGTGATCCCATACCAGAAGCATCGTTTTGAGCATCTTTGCCAACCTAATCAGCCTGCAACCTCTGGACCTACGGTATGCTTTACGAGAAACCTCTTTGTTAGTCATTTTCTTGCCTTTTAGAAGCATTTTTAACGTCATAGATAGATGTTGTAGCTTATGGGATGCTATTGATGCAATTTTGGGGGATTTTTTTGTCATTTTTGAGTGTTTTTGAGCATGTTTAAGAGTTTTGGTGCCTTTGGGGTCCCAAATGGTGCCTCTTGTAAGACTGAAATTCAAGTTTTCATGTGTTTTAAGAGTTTTGGCACCTTTGGGGTCCCAAATGGCACCTCTTGCAAGGTTAAAATTGATGTTTTTGATCCTTTTTAGAGTTTTGGCGCCTTTGGGGTCCCAAGTGGTGCCTCTTGTAAGCCTTGAAAATGCATGTTTTGTGCTCCAACACTATTTTGGTGCCTTTGGGGTCCCAAGTGGTGCCTCTTGCAATCCTTGAAAACCTTGTTTTGAGTTGCATACTCTATTTTGGCACCTTTGGGGTCCCAAATGGTGCCTCTTGTTGCCTTGGAAAGTTGTCATTTTTGGTGATTTGAAGTCATTTAGCTTGTCATTTGACCTGTTTTGTGGGGTGTGATTGCAGAAATCCTTCGAGGTGATGTTCGCAAGAAGTTCTTGAAGCCTAGGAGTCATTGGTTTGTCATGTTTTGGATTGATTTTAGTCAGATTGTGGTATGTGTAGTTTTTGATTGATGTTTTGCGTGATGATTTGATCTCATGATAGGCAAGAATTAAATGATAGAACCAGTGTTGTATCATCTTCATGATAGGCAAGGAATGAGAATAAGATTAATAGCATATTGTCCTCATGATAGGTGAGGAACAATGGGTTGATTGATAGCAGATCATCCTCATGATAGGTGAGGAAAGATGGGTAAGATTGATAGCATATCATCCTCATGATAGGCGAGGAACGATGATAGGATTGATAGTAGATCATCCTCATGATAATCGAGGAATGATGGGTAAGATTGATAGATATCATCCTCATGATAGGCGAGGAATGATGGGTAGGATTGATAGCAGATCATCCTCATGATAGACGAGCAACGATGGGTAGGATTGATCAAGATGTTGGTTGTTCTGATTGAGTGGATTTGAATGACTGCACATTAGTTTGATTGACTGATGATTTTGAGTGAGCATGACTTTAATTGACTGATTTGTATTTGTGATTAGGGAGATGGAGATGTACTCCAATCTCGGGAGTGATTCCCGAAGACTTGGAACATGGTCCATCGAATGTCATCGGCCAACTTAGAGATTATCTCCCATTATGGATTGACTTGCTTGTTAGACATTCCATAATATAGAATCAACAAAGGTTTATTGACAGCTTTGGCAAAGAGATGGAATAGTGATCATAACACATTTCATTTACTGACTAGAGAGATGACTGTGACTCCTGAGGATGTTTATTGTATTCTACAGATCCCAGTGATGGGAGAGATAGTAGTGTACAATAAGAGAGAGTAGTGTGGAATAGCTGCATTGCAGAGATTATGTCGAGATGAGTATGTTATGGGCTGATGGATCCCTTGGACAGAGATGATAAATAGATATGCTCATTTGTCGTGTGTGCTTTCTAGATTCATTGGTGGATTCCTTTGTCCTGATCGTAGGTCAAAGGGATTTTTAGCAAGTTGGGGTCGTGTGCTATTGAGGATGACACTTGATGGTACAAGGTATGCTTGGGGTTCTTTTATTTTAGATCACTTATATCGATATTTGCACAAGGTTTTTTATTACGGGGTGATGAGTTTGTCATGTGGTGTCACATTACTGTAGACTTGGGCATGGGAGAATATAGCCATCATTCAGCCCGTGGGAGAGAGACATCGACCTCCCAGGAGATCCTATGTTTTTAGTTATAGTGGTCCACATGTCCAACATAAGCTGGGAAAGATTGCTTATTGGAGGCATGTTTTGGATGATTTGGAGACTGTCACATGGCGGCCGTACTTAGATTGTGAGTAGTGGCCAAAGGATCAGCTGGAGATGCCATATATGTTATTATCTCACTATCTAATTAGGAAAACACTTGTTGTTCTTGAGTGCTACTTGTATTTGCAAGTATGTCGACAGTTTGGATGGGTTTAGAGGATGCCCTTGGGAGTTTCCCATTATGCACATCAACGACAAGATGTTTTAGAGTGGGGCCCATGTGTATCATATGAGAAAACCTATACAGAGTATTATAGCTTGACCCCTAGTTTATGGGATTATGTTCCATATATTACAAACGTTAGGATGAATGAGGATTATTTAGAGTTCCTCCACACGTATCCCTTTCCTAGGTTTACTCATCCAGAGGATCCAGTACCACCAGTTGATAGAGACAGAGGGTACTTGCAGAGGTGATGATGTTGGGGAGAGTGATGGTGGTGCAGTGGGTGATGATGTTGGGGAAGATGACAGTCATCTATTGGATTTTGCAGTTTTGAGGCACAGGAGGAGCGTCATCATAGCTTAGGCAGTGCTTCTGAGGGTTCAAATTGGGATACCCTCACATCATAGTGAGATGGCATAGGATCGAGCATAGATTGTGTCCCTTTAGGATGAGTTAGGATAGTGTCAAGCACATATTGATATTTTGAGGACTGATAGAGAGACAAATAGGTAGCAGATATAGTAGTTGTAGGCACAGATGATCATACTTACATCACAGAGGGATTCCTTTAGACACCGGATAGAGCAAGCTGAGGCCATTACTGAGAGGATACAACAAATGACACCATCTACAGGTACAACATATTCCTTTAGAGAGATCCAACACATTTCTCTGTAGTTGCAGTTTTACAGAGGTAAATATCATAAGTTGGTTCCTCTTGAGCGACGAGAGAGTTTTGTACAGTATCATTCTCTCAGATCTCATTCTTGGACTACTAGCATGGGTGTCACGCAGCCATTGCCCAGAGATAGGAGATATCCAATTGTAGGTCCATTGGGTAGAGGGGGTACCAGTTCCATGAGAGAAGTAGCATCTGGTGGGAGTTCACCATAGCATTTTGTGATGTTCCTTGGACATTGTGTATACACCTTTTTGTGATATTGAGGACATGATTCCCATGATACAAGTGCCTCTTTGTATTTTGATGTATCCCATCCTACTTTTTGGATATCCTTGTACATGTGGACATTTATGACATTTTTTATGATATATGATATGCAACGGTGATTATGATCTAAATGTTGACATGCACTTGATTTCCCTATTATGATATGCAATGTTGTGACTTTATTTAATTTCTAGATGATGATAATGATTATGCAATGTGATGAATGAATTATGATTATGCAATGTGATGTGATTTATTATGATGATGCAATGTGATGTAATGATTATGACTGCAAATGTTCAATGCCTTAAGCTTGAATAAGTGAGTCTGTCCAACTTCCAAAAGTTGTGGGAAGATTATAGTAGATTGATCTTTTAAGCTTCATAACTCTAACATATTTCCTAACTTTCTTGGAAATTTGAAGAGACTCTATTTAAGTGTAGTGGATAACATTATGTTGAAAATGCTATGCAATGTATGTCCTTTCTTTTGTATTTTCTGATGCAAATATCATGATGGAATGTATGGATGTAGATGAAATGAGAATGTTTTCCAAGATATGCAAATGATGATGCAACTGATGTTTCACTAAATGAGAATGATGTGTTTTTTATTAATGTCCAATGTACTCAATCCATTAATAATAGAGATGACACCATTGTGGAATTGTTTCAGCATTGAAAAACCCCAAAAATTCACATGCAATACTAACATGAATGTAGTCTAACTTAACAATACAAATCTCGTTTTCAAAATTTGTCATTTATATTAACCAATTTGTCACGCTTTTTATCATCATTGGGCCTTTAAAATGTTGAAAGTGAGTACAAGCATCAATGGCATATTTTAGACCAAGATGACCTGAGTACTACTTCCATGATGTTTTAAAATTGTAAGTTAACACAAGCATCTAAGTATAATTAAATTGATATGACCTAAACGCCGCTTGCGTAAATAGTCAAGAGTTAATCTTTTTCCTATGCAAATTCAGAATGTCATCAGTGATACTTTTTAGCGTACGTCTCGCGACAACTTGCATAGTAATAATGATAAACTCACAGACAACAAACAAAGAAAAATCATACTCCTTCCTTGCTCCTCTAGTTTGATACATCATTGAGGACTCGAGAGATATGATATCAAAAATCAAAGTAGAACAAATTGAAATTTTGTGTTTAATGTGATAAACCCTTGATTTAGAAAGATCATCATCCATTTGAAGTTTGTTTTTGTAACTTTAGTCTGATGACTATTTTCTTGTTGGTTCAAGCTCAAAGTTTATTTTCCCCTAGTGAGTACATTATTTTTTCCCTAATGCAGGGTGTGACACGAACATGACGACCAAGACCTAACCTAAAGACCTATCCTAGGGGCCTTAGGGGATGATTAATAGATTATCCTTGCCTATGTTATACATGCAAAGACCACGTAGTTTGACTGACAACCCGACCAAGATGAAAATATGAACATAGCAGACACCAAAAAGACTGACTCAAATGTCTCGGGGGATAATCAAAGATTACCCTTGCCTACATTCAAAGCTCAGAGATGACGTAGTTTGAAGGATGACTATGTTTTTGACTTCTTGACTTTTTGACCTTTTTTTGGATTTTGATCTATTTTAAATGTTTTTGGGATTTTCAATTTTCCAACCTTGAGAATGTACAAGAATCCAATCCAATGTAGGACATGCCCCCAGTGTGATATGATAACACAAACTAATTTTTAGAATGAGCCGAGTAATGCTAGGGGAGTACCTTGATACAAACATTGGATGAAGCTATGATGCAAACATGGAAGTGTGATAGGTGCAGATATGGGAGCATGATGGATAAATGATGCAGAGCAAGTCACGCAGCCCAAGATAGATTGATATGATATGACCGGTTGAAGGAATAAGATGCCCCACAAAAGAGGTAATGCAACCATGGATAAATGATAGATCAAAATGAAAGATTCACTACAAAACATTTCACGCAAGCAACATATCTTTTGTCGAAAGATGATAATGGTTGATTGATTAAGATGCCGGGAATGATTGATTCCATAAGACATGATGATGATAAGATTGATGATTGATGATGATTGATTGACAAAAGATACGATGATTGGATAATGTTTTACTGCTAGTCTCAAATATGATTTGCATGATAAGATTCAAGGTTGCAAAGGAACATGATGACATGGGTTTTGATAAGCTAGGAGATATGGAATGGAAGAAAGCAAGGATAAAGATAATGAATGGGATGATCAAGATCAACTAGAAGATACAAACACAAGGCCCAAGTATTTTTCCCCCTTTCCTCATCAAGACCAAGGACGGGAAGAAAGGATGTATTTAGAAAGAATGATGGGATGTGGATAAGGTGAAGGATATGGTATGGAAGATATGGATAACGCGTGTAGGATAAGATATATGATGCTCAAGAAGATCCTTAACCTTGTCAAGATCAAAGGTGGAAAAGTAAGGAATGAGCATAAAAGGGATAATGAACATGAATGATAAGATGGATGAAACTTGTCCCTAAGTGTAGAGTGCAAGAGGAATATGGAAGATAGGGTATGGATGATAGGGAGATGGAGGAAGGACTTAAGCATTAAGTTTCACAACCAAATATCTCTCGAATATATGCTCTAATAAACCATGGAAATGGGAAATTGGACTCCTAAATGTTGGCAGATTTAAGATATGATGGGATAATGGATAGGAGGTTGAAAGGTTTTTTGATGGATAGATGGAAAGGATGGAAAGATCAACATTGGCACACACCTTGAAGGGTGATGAAATGATGGAGGAAACATGTATTTGGAAGGTGATAGGATTTTATATGGAAGATTGGAGGAAGCTTTTGGATTAGCAAATTTGGGTGCCAATTTAGATTTCATTGCTTCTATGAGAATTTTTGGAATCCACATGATTTTTGACTTTGATATTTGCTTTGTGGGCCCTTGTGGCCTTTGATATTTTTCTCTTTGATTTATAGACCTTTGTGGTCTTGGAAATTTTTATTTTTGCTTTGATGGGCCTTTATGGCCTTTTTGATTTTTCCTTTGATTTTGGATCAAATTTTCTTTTATTTTTGCATGCCTCTTCGAGGAGACATGTTGATCCTTTGATACATGCAAATTTTGATATGGAAGATTTTGACATTTGGCACCCAAATTGCTTCCAAGAGCAATAGGAGAGATGGATGGAGATGAATGGTATGGAGGTATCATGGATGAGTTTTTGGTGGTATAATTTTGAAAGGGCATCAAGGATGTGTGCCTTTGTTGTTCTTGAGGAATAGGATATGGACCTAGGATAGAGGGAAGGTTTGATGAACTATGATGAGGACCTAGGATAGATGGAAGGTTTGGTGGATTAGGATGAGGGCCTAAGATAGATGGAAGGTTTGAAGGACTAGGATATTTAGGCATATAACCAAGGCCGTGATAATATGAATTTTTTTGAGCAAAAATGGGTTGTAGGATACCTTGTTCATGAAGGCCTAATCCTTTGCCTTTGTAGTTCATACTTTGACACATTCGTTTACCAATGGGATATGTGTTGTTGATGAAACAAGATGTGAGTCCATTTTGGGGAGGATATGATATGGAGGAAAGGGTAGGTGTTGGAAGTAAACCGGAGTGGATGAAGGTGGAGGATCCCAATTTGTAGGTGTGGGGTTCATGGATAGCTTGCATAGGTGTGATAGGATCTTGACATGGGGATGATGGGGTACTTTGATCTTGACTTGGAAGAGGATCATGAGGTGTCAAAGATGAAGTAGCTTGCTCTTCATTAGGTGTGGAATCATCATGTGGTGGTATGGAAGGTATATCTTGATCTTGAGAAGGATGAACATCCTCATGGAATGAAGGGATATCCTCGGATGGAAGCATATCTTGATCTTGATGAGGAATAGAATCATAAGATTTTGTAGAAATAATTTCTTGATCATCAGGTGATAGGACATCATTAGATGGGATGGAAGAATTATCATGCTCTTGAGATGCAATGGAATCATGAGATGATATGGATTCGTTAGATGTGGTGGAAGGAGGACTTGGAAAGATACTTTTCTCTTGAGATGGAAGAGAATCATCATGGATGAAAGTGAAAGGAGGGGATCATCATAGAATTCTTGAGAGATTTGGTCTTGGTCAAAGATTGGAAGAACTTGTGGAATTTTGGTATCATTGGATGAAGAAGAAAGAATGCTTTGATCTTGAGGTATAGAGGAATCTATGATAGCATGGTTTAGACTGAGAGATTGACTTGAATCATTGGATGTAGAAGATATGATAGAAGAAGGTGGTTGTATGGAATCGTTGACTTGGGTGAAAGAATCCTAAGGTTTATTTTGGCTTATGGGAGATGAAGATAGATGAATGACATGGTATGATTGTTCAATATCATTTGTGTTTGAGGACTGAGATTTGGGCTTCTCATGTAACTTTTTCAAAAATTCAAAGACATTGAACTTGGATGATGCAGTTGTTGGTGGAGACGGTGTCATGTCCATATTTCTGTCAGATGGATAGGAATATATGTGTGGTAGCAAATATCCTTTTTTGGTTGTTTCCCCTTGCATATCCCAGATTCATTGTTGAAGATTTTTCATTTGATGAGCTAAAGCATTCAATTGATCCTCATCTATTTCAGCCATGATGGTTTGGATTTCACTATTTTGAGTTTCAATGTTGGGAATTTCAATGTTGAGAGTTTTGATATCGAAAGTTTCATTGCTCAGACTTCCTATGTTTTTTGTTTCAAAGTGGGCTATTCCAAGTTCCTTGTCTTTGTGTCTCCTCTTTTGTGATCTTGTTTGGATGGGCATACAAATGTTATGATTTAGACTAAGCTTTGATCTAATTTTGAAATAGTGCCAAGGATTACAAATAAGTCAAATAGAATGAAAAATTCTATTGATTAGACCAAGTTTGATTTGATTGCATGACATCGTTTCATTGATAGAAGGATGACAAATCCCAAAGATGAAACTAGGTTGTACACACAAAGATGTGATGGATATTGATTGATTTAGGAACCTTGAAATGTTTAGATCTAGGCTTAGTTTTAAAAGTTCCACTTGTATAGGTCCATTTCAACAATGTTTAGACTTCTAAGGTATCTAAGGAACAATCTTGGACTTGGAGTTTAGATTCCCATTGTGTAATTAAGGTACTCAAAATATTGGAAAAGTCTTGGATTTTGACAATAGTACTCTAGATTGTCCTTGCAAGCTTTCTTGTAAAAGTTGAAGGTTAATCTTTCTCTAAAGTCATAGAGCATAGACAAATGTTTTTGGTGTTGTTTGAAACTAAGAGGCTTGAGCTTGGGTTTTCTAACATTGACCTTTTGTGAAATCATGATGTAAACCACAAATTCTGACTTTGATTTTCCTAAGAAAAGGTTGAACATTGCTAAAAGGACTGACTATCAAATGGAAGATGAACCTAGGTCACTATTTTGTGGTCTGCAAGAGGTGTCGCTTCACAGTTTGACCTCAAAAATCAAGAAAAAAAGGCTTGCAAGAGGCACCACTTGGGACACCAAAGGCGCCAAAACAGTGTTTGACTCCAGAAATCATGAAAAAAAAGGCTTGCAAGAGGTGCCACTTGGGACACCAAAGGCACCAAAATAGTGTTTGACTCCAAAAATCATGAAAACAAGGCTTGCAAGAGGTGCCACTTGGGACCCTAAAGGTGCCAAAATAGAGTTGTGTCAAAACACTTTTATAGTCAATCTTAAAATGATCGTATCTTGGTCATACAAAGGTCTTTTTCAAAGATTTTGTTTTTTGAAATGGGGTAGAATTTCATAAGCTAGAAAATGGTGTAGGAATTTTGGCACAACTTGAACATAAAAGGTGCCAAAAAAAGAGACAAAAGGCACCAAAACTCTCAAAACCCCCCAAAATGACTCCAAAATAGCAAAAATACCCCCCCAAAGGTCTGATTTCTTGGATTTTTTAATTGTAGACTTGTTTAACTCAATGAATGTAGTTCTGAATCAAGGTTTTCACTTTCAAAATGTCATGTTTTGATGGTGTTTTGTTTGAGTTTCATTTTGAAAACACTTGGATAAAGACACATCAAGCAAAATATACACTCCTAAGGTTGTGTAAGGACTGTATTCTTTTAGATTCCATGTGGGTTTTACCCCAACCACACTATCTTTAGTAGATGAATTCAGCAACTTGGTTGCATGAGATCCCCCTTACAGTGCACTCTCTTCTCAAGCCAACCAAGCTTCCAGTCCCCATGAAAATCCCATGGCAAACTAATCAACTCTACTAAAAATTGCGAGAATGTGGATGCCTTGGCAACGATCGTTGTTGCACCAAAGAATAGATAAAGGATTTTGGAAAATCTACAACAAGGGTTTTAATGTAGGTATTCCGTTCGTGGGGGATAATCCATACAGCGAGAGTCTCTTTCGATCCATCTTGTCGTAATTATCCTCGTGATACTTGAACTTTCCTCAAGTATCCATATTTATATCCCAGTTGGAAGTCACTTGGCTTTAGCATGTTACCGGTTGGGTCATTCCCTTGGGTGATTACTTTTTCCCACAAGGAAGACCTTCTAGGATAAACAGAAGTAAGCAAGTATACCCATATTTTGATCGATCTTTATTTCGCATGAATAAAGAGAGAACTCATGCCATATACCTCACTTACACTTGCACATAAACAAGAATGGGTCTAGCCTTTTGGATCACCTAGTTAAGGGGAGAGAATATGCCTACCATCCATCACATACAAAAGACATGGTGTTCATTAATTTGTTAATTAAGCTATGTTCCTAACTTAACCAAAAGGAAACATGATGTTCATTATCCCTTTACTTAAGCTACGTTCCTAACTTAACCAAAATGGAAATAAGTACATAACATCCAGCCCCTACAATATGTTAGTAGTTTATCTTTCGACTCTTTGACAACGAATCTAGGAAAAACTACAAATGCACAACACCAAATGTGAGTTTCTAATTTTGGTGACAAATTGCAAGAGGCACCAAAATAGAGACAAGAGGCGCCAAAACTCTAAAAACAGTGCAACATGGTCTCAAAATAGGTGAAAATGGTCCTGGAACAAGATGCAAGAGGCACCAAAATTCTGACAAGAGGCACCAAAATAGGTGCAAGAGGCTCCAAAACTCTAAAAATGGCCCAGAATGGTCTCTTAATAGGTGAAAAGGGTCCTGGAACCAGATGCAAGAGGTGCCAAAACTATTACAAGAGGTGCCAAAATAGGTGCAAGAGGCGCCAAAACTCTCAAAGTGGCCCAGAATGGTCTCTAAACAGGTGAAAAGGGTCCTGGAACCAGATGCAAGAGGAGCCAAAACTCTTACAAGAGGCACCAAAAGAGGTGCAAGAGGCGCCAAAACTCTCAAAGTGGCCCAAAATGGTCTCTAAACAAGTGAAAAGGGTCCTGGAACCAGATGCAAGAGGCGCCAAAACTCTTACAAGAGGCGCCAAAATAGGTGCAAGAGGCACCAAAACTCTCAAAGTAGCCCAGAATGGTCTCTAAACAGGTAAAAAGGGTCCTGGAACCAGATGCAAGAGGTGCCAAAAATCTTACAAGAGGTTCCAAAAAAGGTGCAAGAGGCACCAAAACTCTCAAAGTGGCCCAAAATGGTCCCAAAATAGCTAAAAATGGTCTCTGCACTATTTGCAAGAGGTGCCAAAACATAGACAAGAGGCGCCAAAACTCTAAAAACAACTCAGAATTGCCTCCAAACTAGTGAAAAACATTCCCAAGTCATAACCATTGTACCTACAATCATGAAACCATAAAAAAAGTTAGCAATAAGTGAGGCAAAGGCCCCATGGTGGGCACCATTTTGTGAGTGTGTTGAAATGTGTGTAGATTGAGTTATTCTAATGTCAACACAAACCTTAATGAGATGGTTTGCATTTAAAGTTTGAAGCAAGTAAAAATAATCTATTTTGTAATGCAATCAAACCTTTCAAATATGTATCATTGTTCTCTAATTCTAGGGATTAATTAAATCGTTTGGCCCTCATATTTCTATGAGCACAAAGGTTGTTAAAATGACTACCTAGAAAATGAGATTTGATGCTTAATATGCAAGCTAAGATGATTTCTATGTGCAAATGTGTGGTGGAAGGATTAATGGCATGCAAATGTGTGCTAGAATGATTAGTGGTATGCTCCTAAATGAAACAAGATGATGGAATTGATGATGAATGCAACAATAAACGAAGGATGATGTTGGTGATGGATGAACAAGTGGAGATGAGTGAGATGATATGCAACTATAATGAGCTATCTATGATTATGCATATGCTCAAATGCAAACATAAAACAAACTAACCTAAAATGTAACTATGATGCAATGGAGATGATAAAATGTAACTATGAAGCAATTAATTAATCTAAGATGAGAATGCAAAGTAACATATGATATGCAAGCTAAATATAAGACTCCACGGAAGCTCCAAGCTCCTACGAAAAACCTGCATGGTAACAATACTCAAAGTGTGGATGGAAAATGGCATTATAACAATATTCCAATTTGTATTTCAAAATAGCATTATAACATTACTCAAAAGGTGGATGATAATACAAAGGATGAGGGGTGTATTTATAGAGTTTTGCAAGCATTTTTTGAGGTGACACCTTTCAACGGTTCAAATTCAAAGGAGACAAGATAGACAGTGGAGATGAAAGGAATTAGGATGTTGTCCCCTTGACCAAGGACAACATGCCATGTGTGTGAAGAGAATCCCCTTGACCAATTGGAAGCATGCCAAATGTATGAGATTCCAAGTGTGTGAAACAAAGACCCATGTGCTCCAAATTTGTTGGAAGTGTGGGGGAATAAAGCCATGTGCTTTTTCTTATTGGTGGAAGTGTGTGAGGGAATAAAGCCATGTGCTTTTTCTTATTGGTGGAAGTGCGTGAGGATAATTCTAATTAATAATTAGGCTTATTTATTTTCATGTGACATTTATGAGGTGACACATAAAAAGGTTGTAGAAATGTGCTCTAATTCTTAATCAGGATTAGAGAAGATTAATTAAATAAACATGTTTAGGGTTTTTTGTTTATTTAATTTAGAAGAATGTAAATTAGGAGAATTAAAAGGAAAGTGAACAATATAAATAAAGTAAAACCTTATTTATATGTAGTCGAAGCATTAATCAAATAGGTTGTATTTAATTAATTGAATGTGATGACCATTTTCAGGTGTATACAACTACCATAATTATTACTACACCTTTATTACTTCTAGATAATATTATCTCTAAATTTTTTTTAATATTATTAACCTTTTCTTACAATTCAATGATATTAATTTTCATTTTTTCTTTTTCATTATGAATAATACGTTTTTAATATAATATTAATGTTAACTTAATTTCAATGCCATTGCTTCTTACTACCCATTCGTCATTTATAAAATCATTAAGTTTGATATTTTGTTAACATTAACTCATACTATTAAATGGAATAATAAAATCAACATTTAAAGTAATATTATTATTATTATTATTTAATCATTGAAATCTTTGCAATCTCATAGGCCTTTTAGCAGCAATAAATTGGAATATCTATATTATTGTGTAGCCCACTAATTATATATGGACAATAGTAGTTTAAACCTATATAATAATAATTATCTTATTATATATGTGTGTGTGTGTATTTATTTTATTTTTTTAAATCAACGATTAAGTTCTATTGTATTACTATAAATTACTCATGATTAAGATTTAATGATGGTAGGTTTGTCGCCTGGCTAAATGTCAACATGGGTATATTTTATATTGTTCAAAGATTTCTGAATTTGATTGTGTACAATTTTTTGCATCAATATTTTAGGTCACACTCTATGATCCATCATAGTGCCCCTTCGTATTGGCCTTCCTTGTCATTCAAGTAAGTGTTTATTTGTGATGTCATGTTGATTTCTTTATTTAATGTGTTATTGAATTGTGTGGTGAACTTAATATTTTAAATGGCCTTGTTTAATCAGTTAAGTAAATTAAAATTGATTACAAGGTAATTTAAATAAATTTAGAATTTAAAATAATAATTAAATAGATCAATTTTGTGAATTAGAAAGTATATGGTTTAATATTAAATAATTAAATAATTTTTTTTTGTGAAAATTATTGGTTTAAATTGTATTTAATAATAATTGATAATTTATTATCATGAAAGGATAATTATTTAAATATTGAAAAATAATGAGATTTTAAATAAATAAATGAGATAAGATTTTGAACTATTGATAAAACAAGTGAAAATAGAAAAAGACGGAGTGTGTGCACATGCACGACTCCAAACTGATATTTGAACTAGAAACTTGCCAACTTGGTTGATTTTTGGTTTCGAAACTTATCTCTTAGATTTTTATTTTGGGAAAAATAGAACTCTTTCTTGTTTTAATAGTGCTCGTTCTTGGAAAATTGTTTTAGGAATCCATTTTATTTTCAAAAAATAAAACTTTTCTCTGCAAATAGAACTCTGCAAAAATAATTTTGAAAACAATATAGTTTTGTATTGATGTTGTTTGAAGTA
Organism: Sequoia sempervirens; assembly: GCA_007258455.2. Classification (NCBI taxonomy): domain Eukaryota; kingdom Viridiplantae; phylum Streptophyta; class Pinopsida; order Cupressales; family Cupressaceae; genus Sequoia; species Sequoia sempervirens. The sequence goes on along the minus strand of VDFB02271358.1, from coordinate 986,652,843 downwards.
GAATAATTCTTCTAAAAGTGACTAAGTTCTGGAGAACAAATCATTGGTTGTGAGAGGAATTTGTTACAACACATTTTCTCTGATTTCAGGCATAGGACTCCAGGTCGGTCATTGAATTTCTTTTGTATGAATTTGGTTTTCAAAAGTTTAGTGTTGGAAATTAATTGTATATGTATTTTGGAATTCGTTGTTCTTGCTTCCATCGTTGGTCTTTCTAGGGTTTTCTTTGTTGCTTATATATTTTGTCAATCTGCAAGCAACTTCCTTGCATTCGATTTGACCACTCTCTTAATATTTCACTCGATTTCCTTGAGTTTACCAGTTGTCCTTGCTAAATAAATTCATTTAGGGAAATGTTTGGAGTCTTCTTGACATTCGATGCCTGTAATTACCTTGATTTGAGTTTTATTTACATTCTTGAATCCTGAAGTGAATTCTATGTTGTGTGATTTGAATTACTTTTGTTGAGTTTCAGACATATCAATGGTATTAAAAGAGATGTCATTCCTTCTTATCTCTACTGATTTTATTATGCTTGATAGTCGATTTAGTTGGCATTATTTAGCATTCAAAATATCTATTTGCTTTTTACCGTCGATAGGCATATTAGTCTTGGATTTTGATTTATAGCTATGAATCTTGGTAGAAGTTTTTAAATGAGGAACTCGCACCTTCACAACCTGTTTAGGTTTTTGATTTGTTGTTTCGTCCCATAGCTGAGTTCGTCTTCTCTTTGTGAAACATTTTTTTTTGTTGCTTTATGTGGAGTGCACCATGAAGAGGTTTAAGCATGCGAGCCTATTAGATTGTTTCATTCAACATCACTGATATTTTCCCCTACCATCGCTAACCATAGTGTAGGGATGAATTTTCAAATTGTATTTAACATTATTAAGCCATAGTAGAAATGTCCTATTGAATCAGGCTATGTCCTCAATGGGATGTAAACCGAATCCTTTGACCATTCGTTGAAGGTAACCACATTCTTGTTAGGAATTCAATTAATTAACTATATATATACTTTTCATGTATGCATATGTTTAGCAGTGGCAACTCCTTTTGGTATTTGGAGGATTTCAGTGTATGGTGAGTTTTGGCTATTTAAGAAATTGGCATGACATTCAGTTGATTGTCTGCACATATCGATTTGTAATCTAAAGGTATATATATATATATGGTTTATTTTTGTTTTGTAGTATGGTTTCGATTTGTTGTAAATGATAGCAGAGTATTTCATGAGTTTCAAATTTAATACCATTACTTTAAATAGCAAAGTGTTGAGATTTTATATATATATATATATATATATATATATATATATATATATATATATATATTTATATAGAACTATATATATGTAATCATTTGTAATGATATACGTATATATAACTATATATATGTGTGTGTAAATATGTATATATATTATGGTTTAAAATATAAAGAAAATTTGTTTGTGATAACATGTGTATTCAGATATTTATATAATATGTTTATATAATTTTCTTCATTATTTTAAATGACTTCATAATGAACAAATAAATAAAATTTAATTGATTGTTTATTATTCTTTATGATTAATACATTGAATGTATTTGAGCATTTAAAGGTGGATTTTTTCTTATGGTTCCATTTGATGTATTGTCCTCTTGAGTTACTTCGAGTTGAGGAGATTTTATTCATTGAATCTGTGTTGAAATTTGATTGGGAACCCATAATGCTTTGATTTACCCTCGATTATGAATTCTTCGGTATTCAGTTTTTAGGCTTCCAGAGGTGAGAAAAAATATTTCCTTACAATTGGTTTTCATATTGGTTCTTTATTAACCTATTGTCTTTGCTTGTTTTGATTTTGTGGGTTTAGCCTTGCACTTGAACGTTGTTTTACTATGAAGCCCTAGTGTGAGATGGTGCATGCATCAATGGATGTGTTTACTTATTTGGCGTTGATAGTTTCTGTACATTGGCTTGCATTGTTTGTGATTATGAGATTTTTTTGCTTATAGGGAGAGTGGCTTCCCACGGGGGCTAGAGCCCTAAGTGGCGTCTACGGTAATTTGTGTGGAAGTTGAGTTAATCGAGTGATAACTTAATAAACAGTTAGGGGGTGGGTAGTAATCACACTAATAAAAGACAATGGATGCCTCTCTCATGGCTCAAGCACTTGTATAGGCTTGGGATGAGACGAGAAGGCTTGGAATGGCAAATCAACTACCTTCTCTTCAAGAAAGGTAAGTTGATTTCACATGTGTAAGAATGGGGGCTAGGGATCGATTGAGGCTACCAAGGTAACCCAAGATGGGGGCTGGTAACCCATGAAGATCCTCATTGGGTAACCCATATCGAGCCATGTGATGACACTCTACCTTTAGCAACCATGTGTGTTTGTTGTTTCCCCCTTTGTTGCTCTTGTACCTCTAGAAGTAGAAATTTCTTATGTTTGTTGTTGCTCTTTTTGTGGAGTCTTGTTAGCCATTGTTCACTTGAATATTTTATGTTGTGGGCCCTCATTGTCATCTCCTAGCACAGGGGGTGGGCCTTAGGGTCCACATGGTCAAGTGAAACATGCTATTCACCCCATTGGGTCCCCAGCCAAAGACCGCGTTGTGCAAAGTTATACCATTTGCAATGACTCCATAGTTGTACCAGAGTTGGAACCAATTTTAATGCTATGTATCCATTCATTTCAGTTGTATTATTCCTAGTTATTGTACTATTCCCATTCATGATGGGAAGCACTATTGTATTGATGTAATCCTAGAATGATTTATCTTCTTATGGTCAATGTAATGAATGTAATATGAGGCATTATCTTATGATCACTAATGGATACTTATTGTTTACGTAATGTATATAGAACCTTGGTGCTATTATGTGGTTATCGATTCATAATATATGATTCTTAAATGGTGTTGTATCTATGGAAATATTTATAATTAAATTAATAAGTGTGAAGGATGTTTATGTAATGTAATAAATGTTGTTTGTTCAATTTATATGATGGTGTTAAAAGGTATACTTGTGAGTAGTCTACCACCATTATGGAATAGGAGTATGTTGGAGATATTCAAAATGTAATGTAGTCATGTTACCCCGAGGGACTTAGTTAGTTGATATATATATGTATGGTTCATTTATAGTGTTGTTGCTAACATGCATCTCATATTAGTTTTACTTTAAAAAAAAATGTGTGATTGTTGTTAGTTATTAGGTTGTCCTTTGGGGTTTGCATAATAGGGCATTACATCCATCATCAAGATGAAAAATTAGAACTTTTATTAATTGATTGAAAATATGATGTTATATTAATACTATAAATGGATGTTATTTGCAATTTACATGATTAAGTAAAACTATTTTACTTGGTAAAATTAGATCACCACATTGGTTTTTTTTTATGTTTAAACTTTCCTGAAAATAGTATTATTATGGTTCGGGAGGTAGCACATCTTTTTTTTTTGGCTTCAAGTTTCTTACAAATTCTTGTATTTAGAACAAAGGCATAATGGACACATCTTCAGAATCAAAAAAAGTACACAACAAATAACAAAATAAATAGGGTGTGTGCAGCCCTACAACTAGATGCATTTTATAATTTTAGAAATAGAAGATCTTTGATTTGCTTGACATCTCACCAAATTTTTACTAAATATTACCATGGCATCTAACAAACTATATTTACTCTCACAACATGGTTACTGAGATAATCACTCTTACATAATTGCTTAGATAGTATTATTATTGGCATGATTGAATAACCCATAACACCCTTTACCAAAAGTCATTAACTCATTAATACCAATAGTTTTGTTCCTTGCAAAAAATAAATTACTACTAATACCCATTTTATTTAAGTTAGCATTAATAACATGTAGTATTACGGCTCATGCCACAATTACCAAAACTAGCTAATTTTTCTCTCAAAATTAATACTACCAAATACAAACATTATTACTGTGGATACAATTTATTGAGGTGAGTTCTTCAAGACTTAATCTTCTTGTTGCCATTGGCTAATGAAGTCAACAATAGTGTTGCAGCACAACTACTTGCTAGAGAACCTACTCTTTTAATTTAATTAGAGGATGATCTAATAAATGGGTTAGTATCTTAGTCCTCACGCCACAACTCTTAATTATTAGATCTCCAATATTTTGTTCTACCAAGACAATAAATGGGTAGGTATAGACATAGGAAGACAACAACTCAAATTTTTATTCAAGCACACAACGTTACTAAGGTTAATGCCTCCAGAATTGAGGTTGAATTGATAAGCACAATTCTTCTATAAAGGATTTGACAGAAGAGAAACAAGTATCAAACTTCAACCAATGAAATTTATTGCATTTACTTTTGTGACGTGAATCTCTTGCCTTAATACAGGAGACAAATTAAGTCTCTAATTTTTCACCAAGAATACAATCCTATTAATCTTCCACATTTTAGTCTGATTAATATAGCAACATCATATGCAAGCATGCCATTTTAACCACTATAACTCAAATTAAATTGAATACTTTTGGGTAGCTCCTTACCCATTGCCCTTATTTGGGTTACACATTAACATTTAATTATTGAAATCTCTGAATGTGGAAATTGTCAAAATGACTATGCTCAAGCTATGACCACTTGGAAGACTATCCCCATGGCCTCCTATTGCAATTTAGACTAAAATGAAAGCTTGCTAAACATTTCAAATTGGAAGATTCCAAAACAAGAGGGTGGGTTGCGACCAATGAAGCTTTCAGCTGGTTTATCAAAAGGGCGATAGAAATATGCTATTTACTTATTTATTTTCTCTCTTTTGTATTGTGTAAATATGTCTTATATTTTTTATACCTCATTTTATTTATTTATTTTGTAGTTGTTGACTACCAATATCCATACTTGAAAATACGACGAGGGAGGCAAACATCCATTAAATCCTATATAGGCAACTACATATGTTCTTTTTCTTTTTTTTTTAAAGTTTCTGCAGGCTATAGAAATGGGGCGGCTAGTATGTGGGGTTCGGGCCACACACAATTGTGCCCAAGTATATATATTCATTTTAAAATATTCATATCTCATTTTGAATATATTATGTGTTTATTGCTATATCTCATAGACACATGTGAACCTTAATATGACTATGTGAGTGTCGGCTTGATGTTTGCAACAAAGAACTCTTATTTATGATTGTATAGAGGTGTATATAGTGGTTTCTAATTTGTGGTTGAACGTTAAGATGAACAAAAGAACTTCAATTGGTTATGATTGTACTCGAGAATTATTATCTCTCACATCACTTAAACAAAATGTACTGTTGTGAATATTGGATGTTGTGTTGTCAAAAAGCTCCATGTTTATTAGTCTATTCGGAGCAATAGTTGTATTCAAAAAAGTTAAGATAAGGAGTCTTTGATAGGAAAGATGTATTAGATTTTCAATATTTCACTTGATGAATATATACTGAGTTATTTTATGGATGTATTGACATGGGATGGGGTAAAGAATGAAGTATTGAGGATGGAGCATTTGAAATTAAATAAAATTTATAACATAGTTGCTATTTGATTTAATGAGTAATAGGTTGACTTATGAATGGATTCTCATATTTGAGTTATAGAGATCTTGTTGCAACTCTTAATAAGTGTTATGAATACAACCTTGCTTGCATATCTCTTGATAATTATTGCTTGATAATGGTGGAATTTCTTTTAGTATCTCCCTTGCAGAAGGAAATAAACTAAAATTCATATTTAGGTACAATAATCCTTTCGTCATAATTGGATAACAACCAAAAATCAGTTAAGACCCTTCAAATGAGTTAGCAAGTGATTTATCCTAGTTTTGTGATGTTCTCATCATTGTTAACTACAACTTTCAAACCTATTTGCATGGTTCAAGATCTCTATTATTGAGATATGAGATAATGGTTCAAACAAAGTGCACTAAAATAAGAATGTTGCAACATTTTTTTGTGCATGCGCCCTTTCTCTATTTTTATTTATTTGACTCTATTTTCCACCCTCAAAGCATATAAACAAAACTAATAAATATAACCCAAATTTCATGCAATTACATAGGTACCATTATTCTAACATATAATTTTCATAAACCAATACCTTGTGCTTGAAATGAAATCATCCAAATTTACGTTAGTTTGGAATACTCTTTTTTTTCATCTTATTAAAGAAAAAAATAACAATGTCTTTTACCAAAAATTCCAATAGAAGAAAGTTAATAATCACCTCAAAATTTAGGATTGAAAATTTTCTAACATGATAATACATCAATGGGAATTATTGCTCTCCTCCCTACCGTAATGGCATCATGAAGCCTATGGGGCTCTAGCCATACCCCCAAGGAAGGAAATATTTTGGCCCCAAGATAATATTGTTGAACATCTATAATACTGAGAGGGGGCTAAATCAATATTCCATAAAAATATTCAAATAAAATTCATCCAAACATGACCACAAATATGACTGAATTGGCAAGAGAGAACATAGAAACAATTTAATGCAACAACACACATGAACTCCAAGATTTTTATGTGGAAAACCCAAAGAGGGAAAAACCACAGTGAGGGTTAACTCACAATATATTATATCTGGATACAAAATATTGTAAGGCTCACAACCATCTTTCATTGTCCTTGAAAGGATCACAACCTGGATACAAAAGATGGCTAACCACCAAGATACAAATATTGTGGCTCACTGCCAAGAGTGTGAACTGATAGAATACACATTCAATGTGCAGGGTTCAGTTCCAATGAAGCTCTAAATAAGAACTGCAACTCATAGTAGTCACTCAATGATTATGTTTTGATCCTCAACTGATAAAGCATTTAAGCTCAATTTTTCACATATCCCTTAATCCTCTTTGCAGTCCACTACACCACAAATCATCTCTTCCACACACACTTTATTCCTTCAAAGAATCTTATATATAGTCAATTATATCCCATTCATCAATTAGGTCGACCTAATTAGATGAAATAAAAATAATCAAAACACTCTTATCGACACCATATATGGTTTAAAACAATTTTTTTCATGTAGTACATTATATCAAGTTAGCTAACATCCATAACTAGTATCCTTAGTATATTGCATATGTTAGGTCAGCCAAGACTAGAAATTAATTCATAGAAAACTCTAAACCAACATACAATCCTCAAAGAAAACACCTTTCAGATCTAAGATAACATTAATTTCCCATTATACTACCATCATAGAGACTACCATCAGAACCACAACATTAGAATGTTCTCCTTAATAAAATGTGGAGTCTCCTACATTGATATGCTGAGCAGAGAACAACAATAAAATAAAGGGCTTAACTCTGTCAATGATAACTTCTTTCTCACAACCCAAAACTTCTCAAGATCTAAGATATAGTTGTCTAAATGAGACATGATAACTTGGTTAAGAGATTAGAGTTGAATATATTTTCTTATAGTGAATTTCAAACTCAAAGACCAATGCACCAGTTCATCACAAAAGAACACTACTAGTAGAGAACAACTTTTGGTAAACTAAGTAAATTTTTTTTATAGTTGTCACCATGTTGATATCAATAACAACATAGGAAAGCCAACAAAAATCATCTATAATTTATGCTCATGTTGCACAACTCCTTAATTCCAATAATCTCCCCTTTTAGCATTGATGGCAACATGCATGCCAAAAACATTTTTCAATATAAGGCAACTGAACACTCACCCTATCAAGACTGTTCTTCTCAAAAATATTTTTCCTTGGCCTATCTCTATCTCTCCCCTTTTGACATCAATGGAAAAGGATGGGGTCTTGTATATGTATATATGCATTAAGACTTAACCAAAAAAGATATGAACACAAAATAGTTGGATTAACCTAAAGAAGAGGAACCTTTGAGACTCTCAAGGGTGCCCTTCCATAAGGATTTTCCTTCTTCCTATGTAGCTTTTGCACTTACAAGAGTCTTGTGTATTAGTTCAAGCTTAGTCAAGGACTCTATACCATTTGTTAAGGTATTGGGACTAAGATTAATCTTTGATAATCTACCAATACTATCAAGAGCAATAGATACTGAAATGTGCTTGAGTTTAACCATGTCTCTAAGTGCCACAAATTTCTTAATCACTTATGTTCTTTGGTCCTATAGAGAAAATATTTTTTCCTAAAGCTGCACAATGTAGGACCACCTCTGATTATCTCTATCTTCTACCAATTTGTATGTATATGCTTGAGTGCTCATCCTGATTTCACTATTCCTTATCTCATCTCTTATGTTCAGTCTATTGCCAAAAAAACTTAGGAAAAAGGAAATTATTTCTTAAGCCTCTTCCTAACAAACACGTGCACTCTCCAATTCCTTCATTACTCAGCGATGTGCATTTGTACATTTCTTTTTGATATCTTCTAGATTTTTTTCAACATACCCAATTCTAAAAAGCACTTCTAGTCTGAAGATATAGATTTTTAAAGAATCAATCATGTTTCTGAGATTTTCCACAACTAAAATAGATGAGTCAAAGTTTGCATTGGTAATAACCTTATACAGTTCTTCTAAGGCTCCTTGAATGCTTATACTTTCATGCTCATGTTGAGCTCTCTCAAATTCACTTCCTTCAACAACTTCTTGTTTGAGAACACTCTTTCTCTTCTTCCTCATTTTGGTTGCACTACTAGAGGTACCTTCTACATTGGGATTCTTAGGGCTTTTCCAAAAGAATTATTGCATAGTGATCAATCTCAACCTCTAACACTTCATAATCTGATAGATATCCATACCAACCTTGATTCAACTACTTCCTTATGACATAAATCTGTAGAAACTAGGAAATTGATATTTCTCTAGTACCTTTCAGTAACACTTCCAGGAATCCTTGATCTTTTTTTCATCCTTATTTGAAATGTTCCAAAGAATGCAGCAAGTGTAGTCTCTCAAGCATATAAATTTCCAAAATTCACCATGAAACTTCTAATCTTGTGGGCAATAGGTTTTGTATATGTCCATTCTATCCTTCATATTATCGATAATTCTTTCAAGAAGTAAAAGAGTAAGAATACAATCAAATTTCCATACCAAAATGTACTCTTCTTGCTATTCTTAATTTCATTTAAGTTCTTCAATAGATATACTCGAAGTAGTTTACATAGGTCATAATCCATACCTCTTCTAACCATATCAATAGTAGTGTGTACAACAATAGTAGACACTATGAGGTCATTGCTAGGTAGACAAAATTTATGTCCAATAACCATTATAGCATAACTGATGACCGAATCTTCAATTGTTCTCAAAATAAGCTCTTTTCCCTCGAGGGTCACACCAATCACCTCAATTATCTATTTCTCATTTACAACCTTTCATTTGGGAACTGGTCCAAAGGAAAACAAAATAATTACATCTTTGATTGCTTCTATGGTAATCAAATATGCCTCGTCAATCCACAAATATTCAGTATGAATTCTACTCAAAACTATTTGAATATACTTCATATCAAAATCAAACAAGGGGGATTTCCACCAAACATCCAATTTCTTCTCAACTAACACTTTGTAGGCATCAATTTTTCCATCCAATTCATTCATCCATAGAACACTTAACTAAAATGGTGGAATTTGTTCTATCTTACTATAGACGTACACATAAATATCTTTGATAGAAAACACTCTAGGAGGAATGCAACAAAATGCACCAATTGACTCTTTTGACAATTTTTTCAAATATTTCCTCAAATTGACTTGCAATCTATCTAAACTATTCACAACCTTTGAATTATCCATAGTAATAAAAGTGAAATATTGTGCAAGCAAGAATACCTCTGTAATTGTAAACTAGGAATAGATAGATATCCAGCTTCTGAAGAATGCTTGAATCCACTTTGACCTCTTTTTCCCTTCAAACCTGAAACAGTGAATTGCACTGGATTCTCTAAACTTCCTTTGCATGCTTCTCCAAAAATACATATGCCTCTTGAATTATTTGAATTTATTTCTTTCATTCTGAATGCTTTTACAATAAATGCTTCAAATTGCAAGTAGATCACCTTGGAAATTGTGTGTGCCTCCATTCTCACAAATTCTATAGACTTCATTCTTCATACATGTGACTGAAAATTCCTTAAATTTGTTACCACATTAAATGTACTTTTTCCATGATGTGACATAAGTACCGATGAGGGGGTTTATTAATTTTTTGATAATTTCTCCCCCTTAGTCATTGCTAGACTCAAAAATTGATGGGCATGTCTACACCAAAAGTTAGCATAGATTTGACTAATGATTATAATTCAACTTGCTTGAATTATCCTTCCTTTTTCTAAATCTTTTTCATCTCCTTTCTTACTTCTTTTAGATCAATGATTTTTTCATGCTTCTTTGCTAGATAGTTATCTTTTCTCCTTCTACAATTATTAGCAAGATGTTCTAGATTGATGCACTTACAAAAAACAACATTCTTCCTTCCATGTTTTCTCATATTAAATCTATTTTTGCATTGATTAGCTTTATGTCCAACCTTCTTCCACTTAAAACATTTTTCAGATAATGCAAAGTATCATTCATTCTACTTTTGCAGACCTTCGCCTTATGACCAAATTTCTTGTAGGAATGACTAACACCATTGAAAAATACCTCTTAGCATTAGGTTGTTTGACTGGAGTTCTTCTGAAATTGCTTCTTAAGTTCTTGATTCATCCATCTTTGCACTGAGTCTTCTTTTCAAAAGATTGCTTTGCTTTTGAATTTTCACCTTCTTCAAACCCTAAACCACTTTTATCCATTGTCAGTCTCTGGGAAGTAATCAACTCATCAAGCATTCCAAAGTTTACCTTAAATTTATCCTCAAAACTTCTTTCCTTTTCCAGATATACTCTCAATATTTTTGTTTCTTGCCTAAGCTTGACACATTCATCTAATTTCTCTTGAATTTCAACTTGCTAATATTCTTCAAGTCTTTTCACTTCTTCTAATTGATGTAATAGTCTGGTGATCTCATCGAATTCCCTTCTCAATTAATCACAGTAATATTCATACCTTCTTCTTAAATCTTTGATACAACCATTCTCTTTATTTATCTTATTCTTCAGATCTTCAATTTCTTCTTAATATCTAGCAGAGATCTCTTCCAGAGGAAAAAATGTCTTATATTCAAATTTTGGAACCTTCCTCAAGCTGTTAGTCTCTTTTAGAGGAACCAATCTCTGATACCAATTGTTGAACATCTAGAATACTACGATGGGGGTTGAATTAGTATTCCACAAAACTATTCAAATAAAATCCATCCAAACATTACCACAAATATGAATGAACCAACAAGAGAGAACATATAAACAATTTAATGCAACAACACACATGAACACCAATATTTTTACATCAAAAAATCAAAGAGGGAAAAACCATTGGTGAGGGTTAACAAACAATATATTATATCTGGATGCAAGATATTATAGGTATCATAGCCAAGACTCATTATCCTTGAAAGAATCACAATCTAAATACAAAAGATGGCTAACCACTAAGATACAAAGATTGTGGCCCACTGCCAAGAGTTTGAACTAATAGAATACACCTTCAATGTGTATGGTTCAATTCCAATGAAGCTCTGAATAAGAAGAACTACCACTCACAATAGTCACTCAATAATTCTATTCTGATCCTTAACTGATAAAGCATTTAGGCTCAGATCTTCACATATCCCTTAATCCTCTTCACACTCCACTACACCACAACTCTTCTCTTCCACACACACTTTCTTCCTTCAAATAATCTTATATATATACAATTATATCCCATTAATCAATTAGGTCGGCCTAATTAGATGAAAGAAAAATAATAATAAAACTCTTGTTGGCACCATATATGATTTAAAACATTTTTTTTCCATGTAGTGCATTATATCAAGTCGACTAACATCCATAAAGTATAACTAGTCTCCTTAGTATATTGCATGCGTTAGGTTGGCCAAGACTAGAACTTAATTCACAAAAAACTCTAAACCAACATACAATCCTCAAAGTGAACACCTTTCAAATCTGAGATAACATTAATTTCTCATCATAATACCATCATAGAGACTACCATTAGAACTACAACATTAGAATGTTCTCCTTAAGAAAATGCTAAGTCTCCCACATTGATATGTTGAGCAGAGAACAATAGTAAAATATAGGGCTACACTCTATTAGTGATCATTTTTTTCTCACAACCCAAAACTTCTCAAGATCTAGAATATAGCTATTTGAATGAGACATGATAACATGGTTAAGAGATTAGATTCATATCTTTTCTTTTAGTGAATTCTAGACTCAAAAACCAATGCATTGGTTCATCACAAAAGAACACTATCAGTATAGAATAACTACTGATAAACCAAGTAAACTTTTTGTATAGTTGTCACCATGTTGGCATCAATGAAAACATAGGAACAACCAACACTAATAATCTATACTTCATGCTCATGTTGCATGGCTCCATAATTCCAACAAATATAATGGGACCTTCTCAAATTTTACAAAAGAATAAGAATAGCATAACTTAAAATTGCATGCATGCAGGTATTCAACTTGCTATATTCAACAATGATCTATACAACATGCCACCATCTTACTACAATTAAACAAGGGAAAATGGGAGTAGGAAAAACTTATCTTTTTTACTTGGAGGAGGGGATTAAACTCTTCTATTATTATTTCATATCCAAGCCAACTATTTTGAGAATCATCTTCTAAGAGGGATAACTCCTCTCCTCTCTCATCTTCTCTTCAATCCAAACCAAAATTCTCCAAAGGGAGAAGTGGGTAGCACCCCACTCATTCTTCCTCTCAAAAATAGGAGTTTCAAATTGCAGCTCTTGGATGGGGAGTTTTGGATGGTACTTTCCTCCATTAATGAGGTTCTTTTCCTCATTAAAGAGGGAAACATGCACTTGTACAACCCCTAAATCTTTCCACCCCCATCCTCCCCTCAAAATTCGTCCCTCTTCAATATGGGAACTTGTCAGGGGTGAAATCATGTCCTTGGGGCACTATTGTATGCCCACTTGACCCCTAAAAATATGGTATAGACCCTAGGGGATTTATTTTTGCATCCCAACCAAAGAAATTGACCAACAATCCTCTTTAAAGGATCATTTAAGGAGCCATCCAAATTTTAAACTTGGATAAGGGTTCCTAAACCCTAACCCCACTTACCCCCACATGACTCCTAATTAAATTCCCTCACAAACCAAAAATAAGTTATCCTTTAATATCAACCCCCACCAACTTAAGCTACCAACACATTAAATTTATTTCTTTTTAAGCCCCAAAAGGGGTCACATTCATAACCAAAAGAATTTTTATTTTTTATTTGCTCTCAATGATTTTCTCTTCTCATACTAACATCCTTTCTTTCATGCACATTACTAATGAAACCATAAGCAACAATCATATATTGTATAAATTTGCTAGTTGAATATCTTAAGATTTTATTGCATACAATTTCATTCAAGAATTCAATTCATATCCCATACTTTATGAGTGTTTATGTAATACCCCTCCGTGTCGGTTGTTCTGGTCTTGTGTGTAAGTATATGTGCACGCTTCATTGATCACTATGTTATTTGATTGTGTGAAAAATATCAAATGTTAGTAGTCATGTCTAAATAATTAATTTAAATCATAAGTGAATCTGCGAGGTTATTTAAAATATAATTAGAAATTAGAATAATAATCCATTAAATTAAATCAAATGATTTAGATCAAATAATCAAATTAAAACTAATTTGTTAAAAGCACAAATGATATTATTAGATAAATTGATTTAATAATCATAATGAACAAAATAATTTGGAAAAGAAAATAATAAAAAGGAAGGCAATTGGAAAATGGAAAGTGAATAGTTTATTAATTAAATAAATCGTGATAAGATTTTTGGGAAGTGTAAAAGGCAAAAGAAGCTAGAAAGATACTTCACCTATCAAGCAATTGGAAGTCGAAAAGAACTGAACTGTAGAATATGAAAAATAAATAAAGTATATCTAGCTTTTGGGAGGAAGAAAAGATACCCACGCCAGATAGATTCAATAGAAGGGCTTTGCAATAAAGAAAGTGCAGGACTTAGGCCAAGCAGCAGGGATAGAAGAGGAGAGAAATCCAGTAAGCTATCAGTACCATATGGAGTAGTAGCTACAAAAGTACCATCTTCTAGTCGAGGTATTTGTTTATGTATTTATTTTGTCTCATATCTAATCTATACTGCGAATTGATGTCTCATTCGATCATTCTGGAGAGATTCTCCTTCGTTTCTTTTGTGTCGTATCTCTTTCTGCATCAAACCTCTCTTCTTGTTCTGTTGTTGCCTTATAGCCTTTGGAGTTTTGGAATTCACCTATCTTGCTTCAAATTTTGTAGAACGATTTTGTATCTCCTATTGTTATGCACATGTTGGCATCCAACCCTAATATAATCCTTCTCTCAGATATTCCTTGTTAGCTGTTACAACCGCGCCCTGATCTTGCTCATATCGTTCTAGCTACCCTTGGAAGTATACACATTCACCAACGTATTGTGCATTGCAGATTCTTTGCCTGGTTTGATGACCAATGGCTGTATCCTCAATTTGAATTCTTATGAGGTTCGAAGAGTATTCTAATCCTCCTTTAGACTCGCCGCACATGAAGTCTCCCCTAAATTTGCATCTTCACTCTGCTGCTGTATTTTCTTCCTCACTGTGTGCCTTGAGGACTAATTTTAACTCGATTATTTGTATGTTACATTATTCTTATTGTTTTAGCATATATATATAGAGAATTTATATTACTCACTGCGCTGTGGTGAATACTGACATGAAGGAAAGTTAAAATTTTAAATAAACTCTCTCTGTTGTCACTGTTAACCAATCTCAGCCGCAGCTCTTGAACATGGTAGGGTTATAGATTTAATTAAACTCTCTGTTTTATTATAAAAATCCTGAATGTTATCCATAAGACTGTAGACAAGTGCCTTCTCACGTTTTTGCAACCGTAACCATCTCAAACTTGGAGGAAGCTTGGTTCGTGTGTCTTCTCTGATGCCATCAATGAGCTGATTGTTCAAGTGAAGAAATTGAGGACCAATGAGCAGATTATTTAATTCTCTTGGTCTGCGCAATGTTTCAAGCCTTTGCCAATTACCTTTGTTCAGTCGAAGCTGAGAGAAAGTGATGTTATTGGATACAGTGTTTAGATGAGCTCCTTCGCATAGTCTGGTAGTCTAAATTTATATAATCACCCTGATACCGTTGGCAACCTATCACCGCTGTAGCATTTATACTTAGGAGACTGTACAGATTTAAATAACCTCCCTAAAACCATTGGCAACCCATCTTAGCTGCACATTCTAGATTTTCAAAGATGTTGTAAATTAAATTAACTTTCTAATTCTTTGGCAGTTGTCACAGTCGCGCGCCTGAACATGTAGGAAGTTTAAAGTTTTAAATAACGTGCTTGATTCTCCTGTTAGTCTATGGCAGCTGTAACATTTGGAACTTGATAAATAATGCAAGTAGACAGTGATATTTCCAAATTACAATCTTCTCTTTCTGATATACTCATCAACCTGTCACAGTTTCAGCATTTAGAGTTGAGACATTATACAGAATTATACATTATAGCTGTAACAATCAAATGAGTTATAATTCAAATGATATAAATGGAGGGATCAGTGCTATCATCCACATCTTTTGACCTCTGACTAAAAGAATTGTGATCATATAAGGGTAAAAGTGTTAATTGATCTTTTTGTAGATATTTGTGATAATTGTGGGGTAGGGGTAATTACGTTATAGGTGATTTTCTTATCAAGTTAAGTTAGTGCCAATAGTTTAAAGTATGTTCCATATAATAACATCATCGTATTCTAATCTTGTGTCATGGAAGTTTATTTCTATTAAGTCAATATTTTGAATAATTGGGTTGTAGAGAACATGAAATGGGATCTATTTCTCTTAGTCTTTAGTGAAACATATATGATGACTTACAATTGTTGGATTATGGAGGAAGTATGTATTGGAACTTCTTTTGTTGTATGAGCTATATCTTGTTAAGCAAATGGATAAATTGTATTTGAAGTTGATGTTCTTTACTGAATTAGCATTGAATGTATAGGTATGTTTACGGGTTAATTTGATGTTTCCAATTAGATGTGTCCTCCTTTATGTTTGCTTGGGTTTCAAAATGATTTTTATTCCATTGGGTTTGTGTCGATTTATGAGTGATTTGATGGACCCTTTTATTGTGAATTTTCTTGAGTTTGCGTGAGTTGGGGATCCTCTTTAATTTAAATTGTATTGTTATTGGTTTAACCCTGCGTGGTGAATTCTTGGTTTGTATGGAGTTGTGGGGGTCTTATTAATTGATTTTGTGATAAAATTGTTTGGATACTTATGCGATGCTTGGTTGTGATAAGTTTATGCTTCTTATGGAATGCGGTCTTCCCTCTTTTATTATTTTGGTGAAACATTAAATTATATTGTTGTCATGTTTGTTGAATTTATCAAAACGTCATTTGTTTACCAACTATATAGGTATCTTGTAAGGAGAAAATTGAGGTCTCCCGTGGAATACCTAATTGGTGGCTTGTGGTTTTATTAAGTGATTTTGTTGAATTCAAGGTTGATTTTCTTTTGCGTTTCCCTATTTGAGGTGACACCATTGTTGAGTTGTGGATGGGTCTTGATGAATCTTCTTTTCTATGGCTTTTCTGAGTTAATCTCATATTTGAAGGAAATTTTATCCTTGTATTGGAATTATTTGGAAAAAAACTTGTGTTGCTTCATTTTACCCTTGTTTGTGGGTTTTCATTCTTTTGACTTCCAGAGGCTTGAGATGATTGATAATTGATGTTCTCTCTTTTTATGTCCTTTTGAAGTGGCAAGTGTTTTGGTATCAGGATTTTGAAAAGGGTTGTACGAGAATTGTTGAGACTCTGATTTTGTACTTATTAGCGAGATGGGTAATGCCTCGCAACGCTTTTATGTTGTGATTCTTTGTTCAAATTATGATGGTACAACCCTTGGTTATTTTGTGGTTTGAGATTGTTGGGTCTCTAGGGAGAGTGGCTCCTCGTGGGGGCCGGCGCCCTGTGTAAGGGGAAGAGCACAGGAGAACCCACGAGTGAGTTAGTAAACAAGTGAAAACCTAATAATTAATTTAGGAGGGTTGCGTAGTAATATCATTATAAGATTAATAAAATGGATGCCTCGTCTTCATTAGTGCTTCTGTAGACTAATGAAAGGTTGAGAAGGCCGTGGTTGGCAAGGTCATGACCTCGTCCTCACAAGAGGTCTACGGCTCCGCATGAGCTACCCTATGGTGCCAGTGCCTCAGGTAGGAGGAAGGGCCAGGAGATCCATAGATGGGAGCCAGCGCCTCAGTGTGGAGGAAGGGCTAGGAGAACCCATGTAGGCTATGCGATGACACTCTCCCCTAGTTGCCCATGTGTTTTACTTTATTGTGTTCCTCTGGAAGTAGGTTGTGGGAGTTGGTATAGCTTATTGATATTTGGATTTATCTTGATTAATGATTTTTGCCTTGATAAATCTTTGGTGTACTTTGTGGTTTTGTATGATCTCATTTATATTTGGTTTACGATCTTGTATTTTTATGGTACTGTGTTATGATGTTATTATATTGTTTAATTGCAATTTGGGATGGTATTATGTTTATTAATTCAGTTGGATTGGAATTGTTTCATGATCATCCTTTGATTACTTATTTATTGATCATTGCTTTGATTTACGTGATGGGAGTTGTGATTTTAATTTATTATGTTGACTCTTGGATGTTGTTGCAATTCTTGAGTTTTATGATACTTTTGTATATTGTGAGTCTTGTGATTCCGTGTTGGGATGTTCTTGGTTGAGGACTCTTCTTGTTAGCTCCTAGCATGGGGGGTGGGTCTTCGGACTCACATGGTCAGGTGGACCGTGCTAAGCACCCCATTGGGTCCCCAGTCGAGGATCGAGAGGTGCGGATTGGTGCGGTTGCAGCGACTTCAGTGTTGTATCCGTCTTGGAGCTAGTTTTCATCTATTTATTTGTATCATGATTCTTGTGTATGGTTTCCATTTATGTTTGGAAACACTTTTGTATCATTGTACTTCTTGAATATTGTATTGTAATGTAACATTATACCTTATGTGGTTATTGACAGTTGTTATTCAATGTGTTGAGTTAATTATGCATATGTTGTATTTATATAGATGGTTTCTTATCAATGAATTTTCATGTATGTGTTATATGGGTTAATGTTTATTTTGTTATGAATTATATCTTTGGCTTTTATCCTATATTATCGTTGTCTCGTAATGACTCCTCGTGTACCCCAAGGGATGTATGTGTTAATGAATCTGCTTAAATGAAATTCATTTCATGTCTTAATGTATATTACATGTATGTTATGTTAATTTAATAAAAAAAAAAAATTGTGCTGTAATTATTGTGTTGTCCTTTGGGGTTCGCACGGCGGGGCATTACAGTTTAATACTTTCATGGCAATGACAATGAAACAAATCTCAAAATGAAATACAAGAATATTGTCACACAATCATATTATGTATTGGTTGTGGTAAAATTTATTGCCTATTTATGGAAACATATAACAAATAAGTATGGGTATTAATCACATGTGAAGCAGGGTCTTGCATCCCCCTCCCCTTAGCTTCGACTTCCTCCTAGAAGTCATTAAGTTCTAGAATATAATCTCAATATAGAAATGCACATAAATATATTAAACATATTCTTTATTTTGATTTTCCTTTATGATATAATCAAACATTCAACCATAAGCACACATTAAAGACATCCCTCCCATGAATCAATCATCTAAGTACTTAGAACAAAATTTATCACCATAGAACATTTACCTGATATAGTCATAATATAAAAATGTTAGTATTCATCCATGAAGTTAGCAATTTTCTCAGTTGAAAATTACACCAACATATATTCAACACATTAACATCTGTGGACACCCTTCATGGTTTCCTTTTTGCATCATAATCATCACTCATGATGTTAGAAAATATTTTCATTCCAATATAAATTCATGTCTCAAGAATAGTAGTCACAATTATATTTGTCACTTTTTTTTTCTTACATAGTAGTCAAGTATTTCCACATTTCATTTATTTACAAATTTACCTATGCATCTCAACAATTTACACATAATTTGTGTCACAAGGCTCACACAATGGGGTTTACAAGGATGGATATTCTTGGATACCATAGCCATTAGGAAAGATGGTCTTGAGGCCCTTCTATAAGGACCCTTGCATACATCTCCTAGGTACCTTCCCTTGTTTGTGTAAGGGGGTTAGCCTCCAAGAGGAAGGTACAACAAAAATAATCATAAAACTAGAGGAAGAATGGATTAATGACCGTCCCATACCGGTTCCATTTGCAACCCTTTTCAAATAATTTATAATTCCTCAACACATCTACCCCCCTATACAACATATTAGGGAACCCCCCTGGGATATGATAGTTTTATAGATGTCACATTACAACACACTTTCCAGCAGTTAGCAAACAATAAGAAGCCTCAAATTGAATAACATAAGATCAAAAACTAATGTTTCAATAAACAAAAAATTATAAATTCAAGAGGAAAACCAAATAAAGATCAGTTATGGCTACATTTCAACATTTCAATATTAATTCAAAAACAAAAATTAAATCGGTCCTTCAAGAAATGGGACCATGAAAACCCTCAAATGACTAAACAACCCCAATAAAAGAATGCCAAATTTTCCACTATTGGTGTTCAATAAAATAAAACAACAATTAAAAAATCAATAATTCATATTTCAATGACAAAACCTACACATTACGGGCACCATGTGACTTTGATAAGCCACCTAAGGGGAGGAGGGGAATGGTGGTTCTCTAAACACATATGTATAATAGCATGAAATAATTGGTGGTCCTTGACCACATAAATATGATAGCATGCAATATCATGGTGGACTCTTCCACATAGTATCTATGCCTTGCATTGCTAAAGTATCAAAAATCTATAATCAATATGGTCCAAGTAATTCCATCCTTTACCCTTGGGTTATAAACATCAAGGAGTAGGTTTTCACTATGAACCAACAAGTGTGGCTCTCATATAAGAGGGAGTAAGCAAGAAACACAGTCTGAGGGGAGTCATGGAGTTCCCATTGGAGGTTCTTTTTCCCCTCAACCCCTTATTTTCACTAGTTGGCACTCAATCCTGTAGGGGTTCCATACACTAGGGGTACACATTTATCATATCAACAGGACTTACAAAAAGAATTGTATTATTTCATTTAGTAGACACACATCTACACATATCATGTTTACATTATCTCACAACTAACTAGCTTACACAAAAGGATTGTCACAAAAGATACACATAGGGGATCATACTTGGCGTCCACCCACCCTTATCTCAAGTTGGATACCATGTATCTCATACTTGGGCACAACACATTTATTGGTTTCACTTCTCATACATGTCTTAACACAATATAATTTATGAAATTCACCATATTATAGAACAAAATCAATGCACTTAAATGCATTCTATTTTCTTTTATTAATATTCAATTTGCTTCTCAATTTTTGAAACATCTTCTAACTTTGCATAAGTACAATAAATCACTAGAATATTACTCCATCTTCCTAGAACTTAACAATACATGATTCACTACACTTCGCATCTTACTAAGTTATTGTTTCACATCACATTTTAAAATCAAGATTGGTTTTCTATCTTTATCCATACCATTCTTCCTCTTTTATTCAACTATGTTTGTTATATTCACAATATATCAATGTGGGTAATTCCACTATAATTTTCACATGGTAAAGAATATTTCCTACTTATTAAGGAAGATAGTTAACCATTTTCATTTGAAACATCACCATATGAGAAAAGAAAGCACACTCAATGCATAAAACACATGAGAAATCATGGAATCGTAATTCTCACAACTTATTAATATCTTTTTACAAATCTTGCATTTCACTATTAAGATTGAACCATTTAATCATATGTTATAATCATCATTTTTACAATCACAGTTCTATCTATCCTCATAAAGATGCATAATGAGTAAAATTTCCTATAATTTTTTACTACCTTTATGTTTTCTCCATTGTATTCATGTGTATAAGTACTAGGCAACACGCAATCTTAGTTTCTTTTATTTATTTATTTATTTATTTTTGTTTTAATTCCCCAACCACTTAATTTACCTAAAATCACACATAATTCATTAAAAATTTTAAAATAAAACAATTTAATAATTATCCTCATCCTTTAAGGACAACACCTACTCACATAGATGGTTAATTCCTATCTAATATTTACCCTTTCGTATTTCTTCTCTATCAAGTTAGTTAGTCTATAGCAAGGTACAAGAAAAGTAGAAATAACATGTCCTAGATAATATTCAACTCCAAATGTATATTTTGACAATGTCTCTTCACCAAGGTTTTAACTCTACTACAAGAAGGAAATTATTTACACATTACCTAAATCAATTTTCACCAATTATGACTTAGTTTTAACTTTCTACACATTCTTACCTTCGACTTGATTTTTTTTTGTAATCATGTTCTTTTACTTATTTTAGTCTTGGATAAAACAAAGCAAAGGTTTGATAGGTTTCATTGTATGATTAAGTTCAATAGGTCAATGTTTGAATAACTTAAGGTTTCACCATTTAATCCAAGGTAAAATTCAATTTTTGACCACTTTTCAAAATTGGACTTATATATATGATTCAAGACTTTGATTATTATTGATGTCATCATCCAAGAAATTGTTACCTACCAAATGCAAGGTGAATCATTTGTTGCTTCATGAAATTAACCCTTATACACTTATATGCATAGATCTTTGGGTAATAGGATAAGGCCTATAAATACCATGGTCTAGGGCATATGAAGTACTAGTTCATGAGTATCATGGATTTATTACCAAATCATGAACAAGCGATTAGACTTAGGTCCAAAAATATACACCATGTAAGTCATCTAGAGGTTTCCTTACCAACATTTTATTTTAACTAACATAAAGTGGTTGGACATTTATTCACACACACACAATACCTAAAGCCCAATTTATTCCTATAGTTCCCTAGAGTTGCAATCTAAGGCTCTGATAGCAAGTGTAATGCCCAAAAAATTATGCAAGATAAATAATTCAAACCATTTTTTTTGAAACTAGATGCCAATATTTTACCAAGTTCAAGAAGGTGATGTTCTTTACATATATACACTTATACATAGGTATATATATAGCGCCCCTCTAGTCTCACCATGGATGTGTAGGTAGTTTGGATTCAAAACTTGGAGATGAAGGTAAAATAATAGGGATATTTAAAGGTATGTGCTAATGATGTTGGACTTATTGCTATGACACTTCTGATACTTGAGGTTTTATGTAAATGTTATGATTAGTATATGGTTTTATTTGATTATGAGGACTAACTCTATCATGAGCACTGTGTGATTATCTCATCATGACTATTATGTGATTATCTTGTGACTATTCTTATCTTGATTGTTATGTAACTAATTGTTATGAGTTGATGTGATTACTTGATGATGTTCTTACTGATTTTTTTGGGTGGGAGGGATAGTGTTGCATCACTCACTTGTGAGTACCCTGCGATGTTGTGATTCCATTTCATAGTGTGCCTGATTATATGTATATACACAACCATTTTGTGTGCTAAAAGTTGCATGTAACGCCCCACCAAGGAACCCCAGAGGACAACAAATAACATAACTAAATAATGTGTCAATTGTTTTTAAAGGTAATTAACAGTGAACTGCAAAATATAACATAACATATAAACTAAACTAAGTCCTCTAAGGTTCCATGACTACCCTACTAACACAACTCTAATAAGAACTAGAATTAATTCATTAACAAATATGCTAACATAGTTTATCTAATAATCAAGTTTGTTTTAAACCATAATATCAAATGATTTTACACTATGTCATTCCATAACATGTCATTTCATTAAACAACATGAAAGATAATTTATCGATAACTAACAAGTATAAATACAAATTAAATTACATGAGAGTACATCATAATTGTTACATCATTACACTGTTTACAATAATGCTTCCCTAAATACAATTGGGAAGAATATGTCAATACTACAATAAATGGTACAATTGAGATACAAGTCCAATACATATACATAAATGACTATCTTCTCAAACTAGATCATGAACTGGAATCTGCTACACAAGGTACAACCTCCACGCACATGAACAAGTATCAAGGAAACCCAATGGAGGAAAAAACACCAACCTCCCCCACCATGTGGAACCCTAAGGTCCACCCCCATGCTAGGAGATAGCATAAGTTCCCACTACAAACAAACAATCAAGAAGACAATAGGATAACATGAACAAGGCTATACATGGCTCCAACACAACACAATAATAACATGAACATCACATACAACACATACACTACTTCCAGAGGCACACACAATAGAAGGGGATAACATAACTAGGGAATGCTAGACTACAATAGGGAAGAGTGTCATCGCATGGTCCCGACATGGGTTACCCTGGTAGTGCCTCACTAGATGTTGGCCCCCATCTATGGTTACCCTAATAGTCCCTCACTAGACATCGGCCCCATAGGGTGACACATGCAAAACAAACATCCCTTTTGTGAAGACAAGGAAGTTGATATTTCCAACCAGGCCTTCTCAACCCATCATTAGCCTAAAAAAGCACTATAAGCATGGGTGAGGCATCTAATTATCTTGATTAATGTGAAATCTACCCAACCCCCTAGTTCATTAATTAGGTTATTACTGAATTAAGAAACTCCCAAATGGGTTACCTTGGACACCACTTTGGGTTTCGGACCCCATTGAGAGCCACTCCCCATTCTTGCAGCTAGTAGACCCTAAAAACAATCAAACCATCACATCAATCTCACACATAGAGAAAAGCATTGACCATCTCACTCACATATCCCAAACACAAGAAAGTATAAATAGTGCAAAGCATAGAACCTCTTGCACACATCTCAACACATAACCAATCCCTTCTAAAATGAACCATCATAAATCCCAACATACAGTATGCTTCCCCTAAACCTCTGGAAGACTACCATTAACCACTTTGCACAAAAGAATCCCATTTAACTGTAACCAAAGCCACTCCAAATTTCCAATAGTCAAACACCATATTCAATATAGGAAAAAAATTCCCATAATGTGATCCATAAAATATATAATGGTCTTCAATTCAACTATTGAGCAATTATGAAAGAAATCAGAGTTCACAATTAACAAAGAAAATACCCAAATTTCTCATTTAGCAAATCTTTCAATTATTTAAATATAATTAAATCAATTTTCCTTATTTAATTATTTTTACCATTTACTCATCCACATTATTTGATCACAAAGCTTATATATTCATTTCTGACAATATGATATATATATATATACATACACACACACATATATATATACATACGTATATAGATATGTATATATATCAAAACCAAATGCAGTTTTCAATAAAATGGAAATACACAAATTTACATACCAATTTATATATAAACATACATACATACATACATACATACATACATACATATATAAATTTACACTTATATATATAATATATATACCAATTCATTTACCATACAAACTCAATTTCTTCAAATAGCATAATATTGAATATCAAGGAACTTATATACATCAATACTGTGAATTACATAAAAATTGAATACCATGTACAAAGCATAACCCCATTGAACAACTAACTTAAGCAAATATCAAATGCTTTAAAAAAGAATTTGCAACACATATAAGTAAATCACCTTATGTAGTAATAGAAAAATGCATTACAATTTCTCATAGGAAGCATATTGAATGAAATGCAACTTAGGTCTATGCTTTCCCATTACACTATACACTCTACATAGAATTAGGTTAATATAAAATCAAATACTAGAATAACTGTATGGAACGAACTTCATATTTTGAATGGCAAACTTATAGTAGATTTCTAGTTTTACACGAATGCATGCCATTTATATATACTATTTGACGAGGGTGCTAACCTGAGACACATAATAACACTCATAGAACAGAGAATAATATTTTATTCAAAAATATATAATTCTTACATGTAGAGGATCTCAAATCCTCGCTCTCTGCAATACATGCAAATTATAGAAATTATAGAAATTATAGAAGTTCCCCTTTCGTAGCATGCAAACTCTATTCCCCAAAAAGCTACCCAAAAATCAAAAACTAGCCCATAAATAGCTCCCCTTTTTGGTTTGGAGCCAAAAAAACATTCGAGTTATGAGTTTTGGCAGTTTGGTGTCAAAATTACAATTTGAAATTCAAAAATTGAGTCCTAATTCGAAAATTGGCAATTTTCCAAAAATTGGCCAACTTTTGGAAGCCATAACTTTTGATCCAGGACTCCATTTTTTGAACCGTTTGAACCGTTGGAAAGGTCTCAAAGTGAAGAATGCGCTAAAAACTATCTTTTCTAGTTCCAATGATTTTTAGGCCTATAAGAGACCATTTAGTGCCTCAAACTGAACTTGGAAGGTTTTTCAAGGCAAAAAGCAAAACTAAAACTTGAATAACTTTCAAACCGTGAATGATCTTGACCTAATTCTTTCGCCAAAGTGCTTATTTTTTCATCCTGAACCTTCCCATGAATTTATATCTTCCCACGGCTTCAAATTCACACCTGCTAAAAATAGTAGTTGAGCAGAAAAAGCAAAAAAATAGTTATGAAAGTTGGGAACCCTTATTAGACGAAAAGGGTATCCGAAAATGCAAAAAAATCTACAAAAAGAAAACAAAAGGAACATAAATGGAAAGCATATTTTTGGGTGATACAATACTTCCCTCACACCACTGGATGCTCCTACATCAAACCCAGGGTAATTTGAGAAGTGACCCCATCACGTCTCAGATGGTTGAGGAAAACCCAAATGGTCAACCTCTACCTTAGACAGCCAGGATGAATCTTCCACAGGCCTTCCTCTCCACTTCACCAGATATTCTTCATACTGCTTGTTTCTAGTACTCCTTCCCACATGACTATCCAAGATTTCTTCAATCTCATCCTTCTCTGAAGTAGGTGTTGGAATGCCACACTATTCCATTGTTGGTACTTCCTCTGCACCACCTTCATGATACTCTATCAAATCTGAAGTATTGAACATAGGGGAAATGTTGACTCCATTTGGAAACTGTACCTTATATACATTCCCTGAATCATGCCTCTTCAAAATTTTACAGGGACCAAACTTCTTCATCTTCAATTTGTTATAGGTTCCTACTGGAAACCTTTCTTTCCTCAAGTGGACCATCACTTCATCACCAATATGAAACTCCTTATACCTCCTCTTCTAATCTTCCTTAGCCT
Source organism: Sequoia sempervirens (assembly GCA_007258455.2). Classification (NCBI taxonomy): domain Eukaryota; kingdom Viridiplantae; phylum Streptophyta; class Pinopsida; order Cupressales; family Cupressaceae; genus Sequoia; species Sequoia sempervirens. The sequence goes on along the minus strand of VDFB02271358.1, from coordinate 986,626,432 downwards.
TATACTACATATTCATCTTGTTAATATGTTCTCTTACCTTCTCATGTATATTATTGATGTGCTCTGCAAAGTCTTCAGCTTCAACACTTGTCTTCTTCTCTTGGTCTATCTTCCTCAATTCTGGAGCGGTCCTGGGACTGCCTCCATACACAATCTAGAATGGTGATCTACCAATACTTTTGTTGAAAAAATGATTGTAAGAAAATTCTTCCTGGGGTAAGATCAAGTCCCATCCCTTGGATTTATCTCCTACCAAGCATCTCAATAGGTTACCCAGACTTCTATTCACAACCTCAGTCTACCCATCAATTTGTGGATGGTATGCAAAACTGAACTTCAACTCTATTTTTAACTTCTTCCACAAGGTCCTCCAAAAGTATCCAACAAATTTTGTGTCACGATCTGAGACTATACTCTTTGGCAGACCATGTAGCCTCACCACCTCTCTAAAGAACAAGTCAATAATGTGGACTGCATCATGGGTCTTCTAGAATGGGATGAAATGTGCCATCTTTGAAAGTCTATCAACTACCACAAATACTGAATCATTCCCTCTCTATGTCCTTGGCAAGCCAAGAACAAAGTCCATACTTATATTCTCCCACGACCTCTCTGGTACAGGTAAGGGATGATACAACCCAATATTCTGGCTCAATCCTTTAGCCATCTAACATACCCTGCAACTCTGCACAAACTTCTTCACATCCTATGATAACTCAGGCCAATAATAATGTTAACTGATAATGGCAATGTTCTTATCCCGACCAAAATGTCTTGGCATTCCTCCACTATTCTTCTCCTTTATCAGGTTCTCCCTCATGGAACTCCTTGGAATACACAATGGGCTTCCCTTAAACAACATGCCATCCTAGATTATAAAATACAGCCACTTTGTCCTGTCAACTATAACAGGCTCCTTGCAAGCTTTCCAAGCCTCTATAAAATCAAGATATTCAGGGTACAATGTCTTGAATTCATTGAACCCAACCACTTCAATCTGCATCTTTGTCAACAATTTTTTCCTCCTACTTAAGTCATATGCAACCCTATTCAACTTCCCACTCCTCTGCTTTAAAACAAAGGTATAAATTTGCAAAAATTCTACCCATTTCATATGCCTCTAATTTATTTTTCCTTGACTATTCAGATACTGTAATGGTTGATGATCAATAAGTAGAAAAAATTCCTTTGTCAACAAATAATGTCTTCATTTCTTTAATGCTTGAACTATTGCATAAATTTTTTGATCATATACAAAGTACTTTCTCTTTACATCATTTAACTTTTCACTGAAATAGGCAATGGGCTTACCTTCTTGGCTCAACACTGCTCCAATGGCACAACCACTAGCATCACAATCCACCTGAAACACCTTATTGAAATCTGGGAGGGCTAAAATTGGTTGCTTTGTCACCTTCTGCTTCAACAGATCAAAACTCTTTGCTGCTCCAGTGCTCCACTTGAACTCTTTTCTATCCCCTCTCATTGTTTCAATCAGGGGTGCACAAATACTACTAAAGTTTCTAATGAACTTTATGTAAAAACTAGCCAAACCATGGAAATATCTCACCTCAGTAGCAGTTCTTGGGGTAGACCATTCTAGAATAGCCTTCACCTTGTATGGATCCATCTTGAGACCTTCTGCCGAGACAACAAACCCCAAGTACACTAAATCCTTCCTCACAAAACTACACTTCTTCAGATTAATCAACAATTTCTCATCTTTCAACTTCTCAAAAGCTCTATGAATATGCATTAAATGCTCATCCAAAGTCTTACTGAAAATCAAAATATCATCTAGGTATACAATAACAAAACTTCCCAGAAACTCTTTCAATACCTTGTTCATGAGCCACATGAATGTGCTTGATGCATTGGTTAGCCCAAAAGGAATGGATAACCACTCATACAAACCCTCTTTGGTCTTAAAGGCGGTCTTCCATTCATCTCCCTCATGAATTCGGATCTGGTGATATTCGTTCTTCAGATCAATCTTTGTGAAGTACTATGCTCCACTCAAACAGTCCATCAGGTCATCCATCCTTGGCAAGGGAAATCTATACTTCATCATTATCTTGTTGATGGCCTAGGAGTCTGTACACATCCTCCACTCCTTGTCCTTCTTCGGTGCTAGTACTGTAGGTACTGCACATGGACTCAGACTCTCTCGAATGAAACCCATTCTCAACAACTCCTGAACTTGTCTATTTAACTCCTCATTTTCTATAGGAGTCATTTTGTGAGTTGTCTTATTTGGAAAGATAGCTCTAGGGATCAAGTCAATCTGATGACTAATCTTCCTCACTGGTGGTAAACCCTTAGGTACATTATTAGAAACAATATCTTGAAACTCATTCAATAATCTAGAAACTTCTACTGGCACATTCTCACTATCCCCCTTATCCATTCTAGATTCAATGCATAACACATACTCTCATGCTTCATGCCTTCTAAAAATTTCCTTCCATCAACATAACAAACTCTAGCACTACTGCATACCTTTTTTTTGGCTCCTTCAGGGGTTTCAACTTATGTCAGACTCCATCCTTCATTAGGGAATAAGTGTTTGCATGGCCATCATGTATAGCTTGCTTGTTGAACTACCATGGCCTCCCCAATAGCATGTGACATGCATCCATGGGGATGATATCATAGAGTACATCATCACGATAGCTCTCGATCTTGAATTTCACCAGGCACTGCTCATTGACCAAAACTTTGTGGTTTTTCTGCAACCAGGCAATCCAATATGGACGTGGATGCCTTTCCCTCTTCAACTTCAGCTTCACAACCATCTCTTCTGACACCAGATTATCGGTGCTCCCACTGTCAATAATGACATCACAACATTTTCCTTCATATTTACACCTTGTGCTAAATAGATTCTTCCTCTGTTCTGGCTCCTTCTCTTTAGTCACTAGGGCTCTTCTAACCACTGGGGCTTCTCCCTTTTTAGCATCATCTAATTGCTGAGATTAAGCCTCCTCATATACATGTGCAACCCTACCATGACCTTTTGGTCTTCTATTTGTCCTTCCTTGGTGTTGTGGGAATTCATAGGCTCGATGACCTTCTTCACCACACTGGAAACAAGTTCCTCTAAAACCATCTCTTCCAAATCCTTGTCTAGATCTACCTCATACTCTACCTCTTTGATCACCACTATTTTGATCACGAGGATGGTAGAAGTTATCATCATTCCTCTGGCCTCAGTTGGTAACCACATCTCCATTCTTCTTCTCATCCTTGTTTCAGCTTCCAGAAGATTTTCCACTACCCCTTCTGCTTTGACCTCATCCTTTTTGCTTGTTGTCAAACCTTTTGTTCAGCTTCTTTTGATCAACTTTCAGAGCAAACTGATACACATCCTCAATGGTGGTCATTCTAACTAGGCTTAACTCCTCTTGAATGCTCGATCATAACCCATTAAGATAACGGGCCACCTTCTCCTTGTTAGCCTCTACATGGCCCATTCTGATGATCATCTTGTGAAAATATTATGTGTATTCTTTCACAGATCTACTTCCTTGCTTCAACCATTGTAATTTATTCAATAGATCTAACTCATAGTCCACCGGTATGAACTTCTTCTTCAGTTTCCCCACCATGTGATCCCAATTGCTGATCTTTCCTTTTCCTCTTTGATTTCTCTCCAACTAGACCTCTTTCCAGCAAATATTGGCATGGCCCTTCAACTTCGTTTTTGCAAACTTAACCTGATTTGGGTCCTCTACTTCTTTATACTCAAAATACTCTTTTAGCTTGTTGATCTAGTCAATCAACTCTTTTGGGTTCAGACTTCCACAATAACTGGGAACTTTTATTTTGGGTATTTTTTCGATCTTTGAAATGGCCCTTATCAGCCGCATCTGATCTTGATCAATCGCTTCTTCTTCCTCTTCTACGTCTAAATCTTCCACCTCTTCTTCATGCTCACTTTCTCCTCTCCTTCTCGGGTTTAACCCTCTTCTCATCTATTCCTGCAATTTATCAATTTGTCTCAGGAGGGCTCTGAAACCCTCGGCCGCCAATGAATCTCTTCCACCAACATTTTTGCCACCTCTACTACCTTTGACACCACCACACCTACCAAGCATCACTCTTGGAGGCATCCTGAAGATCTTGAACCCACAACCATGGTCCTAGTGCAAATTGCCTAATGATCGGTGATCTATCCACATGCTCAAGAAAACTTAGCTTTGATACCACCTGACGAGGGTGGTAACCCGAGACACCAAATAGAGAATAATTTTTTATTCAAAAATATAGAATTCTTACATGCAGAGGATCTCAAATCCTTTCTCTTTGCAATACAGGAAAATTACATAAATTATAGAAGTTCCCCTTTCACAGCATGCAAACTCTTTTCCCCAAAAAGCTACCCAAAAATTAAAAAACTAGCCCATAAATAGCCCCTTTTCGGTTTGGAGCCAAAAAAATATTTGAGTTATGATTTTTGGCAGTTTGGCACCAAAATTACAATTTGAAATTCAAAAATTGAGTCCTAATTCGAAAATTGGCAATTTTCCAAAAATTGACCAACTTCCAGAAGCCATAACTTTTGATCTGGGACTTCATTTTTCAAATCATTTGAACCATTGGAAATGTCTTAGAGTGAAGAATGCGCTAAGAACTAGCTCCACCAGTTCAAATTATTTATAGGCCCGTATAGGACTGTTTAGTGACTCAAACTAGACTCGAAAGGTTTTTTAGGGAAAAAAGCAGAAACTGAAACTTGAATAACTTTCAAACCGTGAATGATCTTGACCTGATTCTTTCACCAAAGTGCTTATTTTTCTGTCCTGAACCTTCCCATAATTTTTTTTCTTCCCACACCTTCAAATTCACACCTGCTAAAAATAACAGTTGAGTAGAAAAAGCAGACAAATAGTTCTGAAAGTTGGGAACTCTTATTAGATGAAAAGGGTATCCAAAAATGCAAAAACATCTACAAAAATAAAACAAAAGGAACACAAATGGAAAGCATATTTTTCGGTGATGCAAGATTGCCCTCACACCACTAGATGCTCCTACATCACTATTTTAAAGTCGAATACCTACACTAAAACACAATCAACGATTTATACATGTATGTCTCTTGCCAACACTATACAAAAGTTTATATTCTCTAAGTGTTTGGTTTTTTTTGCTTAACCAAGAAAAACAACACAACCAAATTTAAATGTGAGATTCAATTTCTAACTACTCAACAAAATCAGTTCAAAAAATATGTGGTCAGATCTTCATACCCAAACAAAAAATAATGTTTGAAAAAAAAAATACAAGGAGGGGCGCACTATGGAAATGTTGACTATCAACCAAAAGGCATTTAAATTGATACATAGTATCCAAGCAACAACAACCAATTTTATTCCAAGGCAGGTGACCCATGTAAGACCAAAAGAAAGAAGTTTCAAGTTGAATCAAGAGACAAAAAGGCTAAATTATGTAGAATAGGAGAGACTATTTATCTAGATGGTAAAACAAAATATAGATGTAGAGGTCGATTAAATGGATATCGACATATACAATGAATGAATAAATTGACACAGTAGAGTTAAATTTTTCTAGTGGTAGGGACAACATAATAAGGGGAGGAACACAACTAGAATGTTGGCTAGGGTGGTTAATGGGTCAAGCCAACCCTTTCACAAGAAATCTCATCTAAAATATAATCTGGGTCAATCTCATCTTGGTAGCAGGGAGTGCATAAAATGACCTGATAAATTGGCTTAAGAACTTCAAGAAAATGACAATACTATTGGAAGAAACCCGTCACCATGCAATGTCAGGAGAAGAGGAAAATTACAGAGAAGCAAAGATTGCAGAGTATATATATTCAAATTCCTATTCAAATTATTTCTTCATACCAAAATAAAATAGATGAATATCACATTTCCAAACAATACCAAACAGAAAAAAAAATCATTTTCCATAGACAAGAGGGAGAAATAATTCAAATTGCTTTAATCAAAGAACAAAATAAGGAATAAAGAGAAGCCAACTTGGAACAAATGTTCGCTGAAATGAAAATCTAGTTCCGAGATCAAACTTCTATAGCAATAGCTTCTTCGAAATCTCCAATCAATTCTTTCCATAAACCCCCAAATTTTCCCCATAAAATTTATAGCATATAAAATTTTCTTGTAGACCCCTAAAATTTTCTTCTCTTCCTAGAAAGTAAAAATATGATAAGAAATCTCTAAAATCCCCAAAAAAATTTACAGGAGATAATCTATTGAAAATTCGATGCAAGTTTTATTTTTAGAAAATAATTATTTTTTAAATAACTATTTGAGCTACATGTTATTGCATGCTCCTTGGGACTGTCATGTGTAGTCCATTTTAGAAAATCTATTCAATGATTTTATGAGCCATAAACTATCTTTATTTTTTTTCATATTATTTTACTATTTATTAATTCCACTATAATTTTTATTTTATTTTATTATTTGTTACGTATTTAATTTATTATAATATTTCATTAAACTTTTAATTTATTATAAACTATTTTTTTAATAAATGTATTTATATTTAATCATCAAAAGGCCCTTTTAACTTAATAATTTATTTAATAAATTAATTAATCAAAACAACATTTATAAGAAAAATTTAAATTAAACAACCAAATATCAATATGTAACACCCCACCATAGAACCCCAGAGGATAACACAACATGCAATAATAAAGGAACAATTTTTTTTTAAGAGGAATAACAATTATGTACATAACATAACTTAACATGTAAACTAAACTAAGTCCTCTAAGGTTCCATGACTACATTACTAACACAACCAAAAACATGAACATGACATCAAATAAATAGCATTAAAGATATTTTATAACAACTGACAAATATATACAAATTCCCTTCCATGAGGGTACATCATTACATTGTTACAAGCTTGTCATCAATGCTTCCTTGAATACAATTTGGAAGTATACATCAACATTACATTACATGGTACAACTAATATGCAAGACCAAAACATATACATAATAACTATCTCCTCGAACTGGTACAAGATCTGGAATCTGCAACACAAGGAACATCCTTCATGCACACAAGCAACATCAAGGGAAACCCAATGGAGGAAAAAACACAATCCACCCGACCATGTGGAACTCTAAGGTCCACCCCCTGCTAGGAGATAACAATAAGGTCCCACCAAAAAATAGTCAAGAAGATAGAAGGCTAACACAAAAATACCAAACGTGGCTCCAACATAACAAGGTACAATATAACATCCCATAACACATACATCACTTCTAAAGGCACACACAACTGAAGAGAAACACATAACTAGGGAATGCTAGATTGCAATAGGGAAGAGTGCCATTGCATGGTCCTAGCATGGGTTACCCTGATAGTCTCTCACTAGACATCAACCCCCATCTATGGTTATGTAATTCCCCATCGTGTGAACCCCAAAGGACAACAAAACACCGCACAATTTTTTTTTTTGAAAGTGAAACATTGCATAAGATGAATATGTTCATTCTTAACATGAAAATAAATTATACATTTGTAAAGTCATCTACGTCCTCTAGGGTACACGAGACAATCATTATGATTCCTAAACTTTAATCAAATGAAAGCGAATAAAAACTGAGATTACACAATGATAACATACATTCATCCATAAACAATAGAGAGGAAAACTATACATCATTCTATTACACTTCAATTCATAGATCAATAGTACAATTGTGGAGCATATTTCCACAGATACAACACATCATGGATACGATAGTACAATTACATAATGCTTCCCTTATATCAACAAAAAAGGTACATCAAGTACTAGAATAATACATCAATGGAAATTATGGTACAAAATAAGGAAAAGTCTTTAACAACATGAAGCTCTAGAAATCTATATTCGCTTCCGCATTGCAAACACAACCTGGGAACCCAATGGGGTGCATAGCACATTCCACCCGACCACGTGGACCCAAAGGTCCACCCCGCATCCTAGGAGTTGACAGGAAAGACCCATGACCAAGACATACAAGTAGATCGATCACAAGACCAAATCACAAGGTCAACCAAAACATATCATACAACAATCTCAATGACCACATACAAGGTGACTACTTCCAGAGTAATACAAAGGAAAAGCAAGGGATTCTATGACACCAATATTCATATACTCACAACTGGAGGGTACATAAATACATGGGTTCCCAAAGAAGCTCACATCAAGGAAAAATTCACTTCTCAAAGATATTTAAATAACATTGAAACATCATTACACTCAATAATTAATGAGTCCATTCAATTCAAAATTGGAAAACATTTGTTGATATTCATGAATTAACTAGCCATCATTACCATTGAAAATAGGGCAAGTATCATAGTAAAATTCGCAACCCATATTTAGGACCTATTTTGATAACTTATATTGAAGGTAGATTAGTCCCACAATAAACATAGTGACAATGCTCATACTTTCAGTGGTAATGTTATTATGAATTGATTAAAATTGTCTTGATACTTGAAGTCATGAGATCTCTTAATAAAGAGACGTTAAAGGATACATTACAAATATGATACCTTCATCCAGTATTTTGTAAATTACAACCTCCAAAGAGAAATAATAGAGTAAATGACACTATATAAGTTTATGATCTATTACACTACATTAATGACACAAACCAAGCACTTAGATTCCTATATTCCTCAAAATTTCCAAGCAATTAACTCACTAACCATTTAAACTATAGATTTATTTGATTTGATACATATTATCTAATGTTTCTAATACAAGACAAATTTTGATATTATTATTATAATCAATATAATCATTAACATTAATGCCAATGTATTGATACCCCTCCTGATTTTAATATATTAATATCCCCCTTAACCCTAATAAAGTTAAACCAGAATAAATAAATAAAAATCCATTACCTATATAAAATGTATTTATTAAATTATCTATTAATCCATTTTATTTATATCTATATTTAAATATATGAATAATGGGTACTTTATAAAATAAATAAATAAATAAATGACTTTATTTGCTCATAAAGATTAAATTTATATTTGCTCATAAAGATTAAATTTATTTTCTATAGAATGAAATAAAAGAGCCTTCTTTTCTTTTCTTTAAAAAAAAAATACTAATTCTATCTAAATATAAATTTCCCCCTCTTCACATGGGAGAAGGAAACATTTCTTTATTTTTGTTATTTTATTTAGTTTCTTTATTCTTAGAATGATTATTTTTCTTGAAGGGCTCCCTTGGAAAATGTGTAGAATTCATTAACCCTACTCTTTAAAATTAAGTTAATTTTATATTATCCATCCTTATTCTTAATCTCCCCACATACACGTGGGTCTTTATAATGGTTTGGAGGATAAGAAATACAATATGAGAAGAATAAAAAATAATAATTTAAAATAGTTAAAAGGGAAGTAAATCATTCTAACAATGGTTTGGAGGATAAGAAATACAACATGAGAAGAATAAAAAATAATAATTTAAAATAGTTAAAAGGGAAGTAAATCATTCTATCAATTGTTGTTGTCTCTTGGAAGCAACCTTAACATTATTCAATTAAAGACACAATTGGAAATCTTAACAGCCATTTAAACTATAAAATAGATTTATATTGAATTTATCTACCACATTTACGGCTACATATTACATGTTCATTTCCTATGAATAAATTTTGAAGTCAATATATAAGATTTACTTTGATAGTTTTCTAATTTACTAGTTGTAAAATTAAGCATTTACTGATTATTTATACACCAAAGATTAATAAATTAAATTAGAATATTTCCTGTGAGTAAATTTTGAAATCAATATATAAGATTTACTTTGATAGTTTTCTAATTTATTGGCTGTAAAATTAAGCATTTTTTTATTATTTATACACCAAATATGAATAAATTAAATTAAAATATTTCCTGTGAGTAAATTTTGAAATCAACATATAAGGTTTACTTTGATAGTTTTCTAATTTACTGGCTGTAAAATTAAGCATTTTATGATTATTTATACACCAAAGATTAATAAATTAAATTAGAATCAATATATAAGATTTGAAATCAATATATAAGGTTTACTTTGATAGTTTTCTAATTTACTTTTCTAATTTACTGGCTGTAAAATTAAGCATTTTATGATTATTTATACACCAAAGATTAATAAATTAAATTAGAATCAATATAAGGTTTTCTTTGATAGTTTTCTAATTTACTGGCTGTAAAATTAAGCATTTTATGATTATTTATATACCAAAGATTAATAAATTAAATTAGAATCAATATATAAGGTTTACTTTGATAATTTTCTAATTTACTGGCTGTAAAATTAAGCATTTTATGATTATTTATTTATAAACCAAAGATTAATAAATTAAATTAGAATGGTGATTTATTTGTATGCTACATAAGCACTAGATAAACATTATATTTAAACTTAAATCCTCATGAACACCATTAATAGTTTAGTGTATACATTTAATCTGATTATTAGAAATTGGATAAATCACATTATGGATGTTATAAATCAGATGTATAATCTTTGATTGTGATTTATTTATTATTTTTAAGTGTGGGGTGAGGTATATATGGCATCACATTCATAACTGCATGGAAGTAGATTTATTAAGAGACAAATCACATTCATAGGCACAAAAGATCTATGCAATAGTTGGAGGAAACAGTTGACAGATGAAGGCAACTAGGTATTTTACAGATTCAAGACATTTACTACCTGTTGCTATTTACTTAACTACGCAGGGTAAAGGATGTCGTAATTGTTAAAACCTAATTGTGTTCATTATTGGATTCTTGACGGTAATTTTTATTTTTAATTTCATTTGCATATCGTGGAAGCAAAGACAAGGCACATGAACCATTCGACAAAATGCCTCAAAGAAATGCAATGAATTATTGAGACTTGAATATTGAATGAATTATTATCATAAAAAATAACTTAAGGTAAGCAAGATTGACTATCAAATTTATCTTTTTATGTGAAAATAATATTATAGTGAAAATTTCTTGTCTTTGTATATGAGATAATAACATTGAAAATGAAAATTAAATATGATATATTTACTTACTATAACCTTCTTTTCAAAAGCATCACACAACCAATATTCATTTGAGAATTATTCTCACCAATAAAAATATATTTGTTTATTTTGTGTTTCAAATTTATTTTTAAGTTTATGTGGAACACAAAGCATCACAAAAAGAAAACTTCAAATGAATTTACCTTTAACTATATTTTACTATAATGATAATACCAATTTTACTATATTTTACTATATATATAAAACGAATGTATTGTAAATAATGGGAAGAGTGAAAATGTATCTAGAACATATATTTGAGATTATATGTTTTTGCAATTCTTTATAAAAATAAAGTGATTGAAAAATAATATATTTAAAAAAATAAAATAACATATAAAATTATTGAAATAATTTGTTTTCATAAAACTTTAACAATATTAATATAATTATATACTTAAAATATATAAAAATAATTTATTAAAATTATAAATAGATTAGCAATGAAGCTCTCAAAATCTTTGAATTAATGAAGCACTCAGCAACACATCCTAAAGTTGTAAACTTTGCTAGTGTCTCAGGTGAGCGCAGTCAAGCCGGTGTAAAGGATGAGGGCTGCACTATCAAATATTTGTTAAATCTTAAAACAACCCCAACATTCTACAACAGTTTAAGGCAAACTAGATGGATTTTCTTGAATGTATGCACTGAACAAAAGATAATGAAAGATTTGGACCTATGCTCACCTCCAATGCGTCAGTTTTATGTCATGTTAAAAGATTTGAGGCTGCAATTCCTCTCTTTTCTCCTGTATTCGTGTACAGTTAGAATATTCAACCATTCTGTATTCTATTGTTTGATATTTCTACGGTTCAAAATGAGCCCAATATCAGTTGTAATAATGTTTTCTTCATTGTCATTTGCTATGTCTTCTTTTTATAGCTTTAAAAATCTGCTTGACAGAGAAGAAATCGATTGTTTAATTTTAGTTCCACAATGGCAAGGAGTTTCAGATATGGCAGGATTAGTCAAGTTCCAACTTGGTGTGAGAGCGATTGCACGGGGAGAAAAGATATTCCACCAACTGAAAATAAAGGAAAGACATTTATTTTCTCATACAAAGAGTATTTAGCAGGATAACAGCCATGGATAAAATCCCTAGAACCCAATATTCATTAACAAATAAAACAGATTTGTTTTATGCTGAAATAAAAAAATAGCTTACCGATTCCCTTAACTTACCTCAATATTTCGCACTTTCTGAATAGAGAGAGAGCAACAAAATTTGTTAGCAGAATTCTTCCCGAAGCTCCCGTCTCCTCCCGTGCTTTCTCTCTTTTTCCTCCCCCCCCCCGCCAAACTTGGAAACTTTCCCCTGAAAAATAAAAATTGACAGATGTGTGAAAATCAAAAGCTTTAGAAACTTTCAAGCAAATGCAATTGACAGGTGTAATTTCATCTTCCATGCTAGAAGACAAGTGGGAAAAAAGTAAAAGAGTAAAGAAGACATATGAAGCAACAAGAATTTTTTCCTTCTATTTAAGATCACATTATTTTCCCTATTTAATAATTAGCTTCTCTTGGTAATATTTTGTTAAAATATAATTTAAAATATTGCAATTTAATCTAATTAATCTCCAAATTAACTTTAACATTTCCATGCAATACTAATTTTGGATAATATGTGATTCTTGATTAAAGAAAGATAATCTCAGCCATATAATTGTTTTAGCAAATTTATCGAAGTTCTCTCTCCCAAATTTCCTACATATTTATTATCCCAAGATAGAAAGATAATTAAACCAATATATGTATAGTCAGTATTAATATTTCTCAATTGATGGAGCTAAATCATCCAATATCATCAAAATCCAAACAATAAATTACTAACAAACGAAATAAGGTACATACAATAGAACATCATTTATATTATGGGGTAGGAAGTTTACTTGTTTACCCATTTTTCTTTAAGTGGAATAAAGTTTAATGATTATTCTTAATATGCTTCCTACTTAATAAACTTAATTTGTAACCTACTTAATAAGTATATATATAAATTATGTTATTTCATTATGGAAGATATATATATATATATACTTGTTAGTTGTGATAATAATACACAACATAGCTTGTACGTACAAACCTATAGTTGCCACATTATATATTCCAGTTTAATCTTATGCTCTTTTGAATAATTGAGAAATGAGAGCATATAAAGATATTTTATTACTCCATTTTATTTATTTATTATCAACCACATCCTTTATATTTCCTATCATAAATTTAATTAATTATTAATTTAATAATTTGAATTCATTCGAATCACCATAGCAAAATAATTCTCCATTTAATTAACTATTTTAAACAAACTTACTCAAAATCCAAAGATGACCAAATAGAGGGACACTATAGGTTACCCTAACAGTCTCTCACTAGATGTCTGCTCCATATGTAGTGCCCCTCCACATTTGGTCCTTCATCACATTTGAGTAAGTTAGTCTGATTGAATTGAGTTGCCACGTTGTGTTCATTATTATATTGTTTAATTTGATTCTGAATTTATGTAATAAATTAAATGTTTTGAATGGCCTTGTTTAATCAATTAAATTAAATTAAATTGACTATAAGGGATTATATGATAATTTAAATTAATTTAGAATTAAAATAATGATTAAATATGGTATGTTTGTAAAATAGTTCGATGAGGATATTGATTATTAATTATTAAATTAAATTATTAAGTGAATGTCGTTAATTAATTATTAAATTAATTTGCTAAGTTATAATGATTCAATAACTATATACATTATTATTTTATTAATGATGAATATTTTAATGGAACATAATGGAATATTAGTTCATTTATTAATAATATTTATTTTTAAATGCAGTGGATAATGTTGTTTAAAATAAAATATTAAATTGGAATATTAAATGGAAATTAAGTGATAATGTTAAATCAGGAAAAAGTAATTAAAAAGAAATGGAATTGGGAAACATTTTGCATGCAAGTGCATGGGTAGTTTCGAATTGAGCATTAGAGGGCAAGTTGCGATTTTTGAGTTTTTTTTATGATTAAGCATTTGATTTTTATTTCTAAAAACAAAAATAACTTATTTATTTATTTTGAAATTGGAGAAACAAAAGAAAGTGAATTTTTGGGGTTCTTCAACAAGAAGTTTGCTCTGCAAATTATCTTTTCTTTATCTGAAAAAATACAGATTTTTACTAGATTGGAAATTTGGGTCTTTCGGAGAACGGATTTGGAGGTCTATGAAGGAGAGATCATCTGAGCTCGGCATCTCCATTTTCAAGCGTAGAATCCAGGTACCATTTTGTCATGCTTATACCTTCATTTTCTTTGCATTCAATTGCCACGGATCAGGTTTGTTGGAAATCGAGTTCCCTATTGCTATTTTTGCTTTATCTAATTGATAGCATTAGATCGCTAGCCTTCTTGTTTAGATTTGATTTTGTATTAAGTTCTCATTGCCAACCGCCTTTAGGAAGAAACATTAGCTCAACCGTGTGCTGATTTGATTTCGGAGTATATAGTGTTTCTATAAGAATTCGACCTACTATTGATGGTTGTGTTCGATTTGTTTTCCCTTGGTTTTTGTATTCCCTTTTGTGGCTCTCAGTTTCTACTAAAGCAATCGGTTTTATCTTTGTTTAATTCTAGCAATCGATCCTATGTCATGTATTTGTTTTCATTTTAAAATGTTGTCATGAATTAAGGATCCCTGCATTCTTGTGGTTGGGATTATTCGTCCGCCGGTGCTGCAACCATTAGGAATGTACTTCCCTGCAATATGCATCCTGGCCCATTCTTGTTAGTAATGTTTGGAACTCTCAAGGTCGAGATCTAATGTGTAATCTTAGTGCAAAATGGTGTCTATGTGTGTTTCGGTGATGTTTCGTTGCCAATGTTGTTTCCGTGACATGCCATGTATATTTACACTAACAATCGCGTTGGCTTGCAATTTTCTCAAGACTTTTTATCAAATCCAAGCTGTGTGTATCCTCTAATCATCTCAGTCCATGAGGTGTTATTTCTTTGTGGCGTCAAAGTATATTTACCTTCCCAGCATACTGGCTACCTTTTCATGAATTTTTTGTGTATGGTAGCCATGACGAAAAGATAGTTTGTGGATATGTTTGTGTTGGTTTTCAACTCAGCAAGTGTGCCCATCTTGGTGTGGCGCAATTTCTACAACTACCTACCTTAATCAATGTTTGTGATCAGATTGTTTAATTTAGCATCGCCAATATTTCCCACAAAGAACATTGCGGTTGTGTATCTTTCCTAGGCATTCGGTATCTTGCTTGTTGCCTCTTAAATGCATTGTGTTTAGGATGGATTCGATGATAATATGCTGATGTTCGTACTACCATTTCTTGCATTTTATTTTGAGCGAACCATTCTCATCTAACTGTACAATGCCTCTAGGTAATCTGTTCTTGGCATGCTCTGTATATTGTTTAGAAGTCATTTATTCCGGTTCTGAGAGAATTGCACCTTTTTCCTCCACTTAGTCACTATTTGCAGCCTGCGTTTATCTTTTTTTCTTATCAAATTGGTATTGCATGTGAATTATATCATCTGATTTTATAACTTTGGCATTCGATTTCATATACAAAGCATTCACTCTAGTTGCATCTCTCTGCTTATCCGGCTTTTTTTAAGCATTACATTAGTATTTGGAACATGATTTACTGATTTGCATTCTATTATTTTGACATGTATATTTAAATATAGTTGTATGTTTTTAGATGAAAGTAGATATATATAGGCCACACAGCAATTCGATCTATTATCATGGAAACCGTTATATGTTTATATATATATATATATATATATAATTTATATGCAATTGAATAATTGGGGAAAGTTCATAAGTAATGGAATTTATAATTATTTGTAAATTATTTATTGACTAATGTATTATTGTTAGATTGAGCTAAGTTTTGGGTTAAAGATGTTAGCATTGTAGAGTAGTAGAGTACTACATTAAAAAAATATTTATTCAACTCCTCTAGCTACTTTGATTTCTTGAAATAATTTTTTTTATTTAGTTTTGATAGAAGTAATACGTATTACTCTTTAGAGAGATTTTGATTATCATTGTAATTGTGTCAAGTATTTATCTAGTGTCAAGCGTCAAGGAATTTCTAATCTGGTATAATTTGAACATGTCTTGGAATAGAGTAAATGAGATAAATTTTTCATTTGATACAAGAATTAATTAAGTAAATTGTGTTAGGTTTTCTTTGCTTAAATTATTGAATATTAATCTTCTTCAGAATTGTTTTATAATACTATTGGGAAATTAGTTATTGAGTCATTAGTCTTGAGGTAAGTAATAATACTTTGTCAAGGTTGTAGATAATGTTAATTGGATAATTGGAGGGTTTAGTTAAATGTTTGTATTTGATAATCCTATTTGTTTCTTTTTTAAAAAAATTGGCTTATTCATACTATTAAATTATGGTGGATTAAAAAGATTGTGGTTGGGTATATATATATATATATGATTATTATTTTTGGTTAATGGTAAAATAAGGTATTTCTTCTTATATGAAATAGAGTAGAAAATATTATAAATATATATAGATTTTTTTTATAAGCTATCTCATTAGTAAGTTTTAAATGTTCATGTTGTAAAAGGATAGTGTTCTTTAGCTATTTATTAATTAATTAGTATGAGAATGTTGATTAATCGTTTAATAGTTGACTGATAGAACCGCTATGTGAAGCAAATTAGAATATTGCTAATATTATATTTCATTAAAGTGGTAACTTTTATTTTAGGGTTTCACATTATCTCGCCTGACAAAGAGGATTGTTTGGTTAATGATATAGTTGCCTTTAAATATAATTGAACTAATTGGTTAAATTCAAATAAATAAGAGAAAGTTAGATGATGTATTTGGTGTCTTAAGAAATATATAGTTTAGGGTCGAAATATTGAGTAGAGTAGTATGTGTTTTGGTAGGATTGACTTGTCACTTAAAATTTACTTTTGTCTAACCTTATAGCATAGATAAGAGTTATGGGTTGGAATTTTATTGAGTAATTAGACTTGAAGGAAGTATAAATGTTTTGACAAGAGTATGGAAATCTAGTCTTTAATGTCTTATGATTACTATTATTGTCATGGTTGTTGAATTTGTTAAGTTGTTATTGGCCAGATTATAAGCTTGTTGGGTAAATTGATGTTTGGGTATCTTGTGAGGAGAAAACTGAGGTCTCCCTTGGATGCCCTATTGACTGATCTACTATTGATAATTGTGGTGGATTTTGTATTGAATTGATTATGTTAGCTATGTTTGAGTTAGAAGATCTCTTATGATATTGTTACTCTTATTCTACACTTTTCATTTTGCGATTGTGAAATTTATATAGTCATTTTGTGGTTCCATGTTGTGAGTCTTTTTCTTGTGTTAATTTTGAAATGAGGATACTTTGTGTGTTAACTTTCTTGTAGTCATGTTTTGAGATGGTTGGGAACCTGAAGTGTTTGAGTTACCCTCAATGGGAGTTTGTGGATAGTCAGTGTTTTAGGCTTCCAGAGGAAATGGAGAAACTTGCTTTGTGTTGAATTTTCATGGTTAGATGTTTGTGAATCATTTGTTCTTAATTCTGATTTTGAGCTCTTGTGGGTGTTACCTTGTACCATGGTCTTTCCTTTGTTGTGGTTTTGAGCGAGAAGGTTCATGCCTCGCATATGCATGATTTTAGTGTTTTATGTGATTTGGTACACTCCTTGATGTCATTAGGTTTGTTTTCGGTGCTACTAGGGAGAGTGGTTCTTCATGGGGGCTGGTGCATAAAGGGGCAACCTGGGTAACCCATGGAAGATTTTGTTTAATAAATGATAACTTAATAAAATTAACTAGTGGGTTTGGGTAGGTATACACTAAATAAGATAAATAAGATGCCTTGCCCATGTCGTTAGTACTTTCGTAGACTAAGGGTGGGTTGAGAAGGCCTGGTCCACAAGATCAGTAGCTTGTCCTCATAAAATGTTATTGGTCCTACATGTGTCACCCTATGGGACCGACACCTAGTGAGAGGCAACCAGGGTAACCATAGATGGGGGTCGATGCCTAGTGAGAGGCAGCCTAGGTAACCCATGCTAGGGACATGCAATCTGAACTTTGTCAAAAGTCGGGATTGAGTTCTGACTTGACACCTATAACTATAGTGGTGAACAATTTTAGTGTCATTTTTTGGTTTGATCCTGCAGTGTGTTCGGGAATCAGGATCGCGCCTTCACCACGCAATGGTAGTTAACAAACAGAGTCAATGAAGGGGTCTTTCTAAGTTTTGATCCCAATGTTGAGTCAAAAGTCAAGATCGGGTTGTCATTCAGAACTAGAATCATATTGATGAACAAGTGTAAGTAACTTCCCGAGTTCTAATCTTGATAAGATATCAGGAGTCAAGGTCGAGACTTTGTTATGGACCAGACCTTAAGTATGCATAGTGGAAATAGGTCAACTCTGAGTTTTGATCCCGACGTTGTGTTAGAAGTCAAGATCGGGGTGACACCAAGTCATGGTACTTAACGGTATGTCAATGGTTAGGTGTCGATCCAATTTTTAATCCTAATGGTAATGTAGGGATCATAACTGGGACATGGAGTGGTACTTTATCAGAAACCCTTTAACATTCTACGGTGATGATTTGATACCCGATCCTAATAGAACATCATAAGTAGGGATCAAAGAAAGTGAAAGAGCTAGACTCATAGAATGGTAAAAAACTAAAGTGCAGTTCTGATTCTCGATTCTAAAATACATGCGGGAATCGGGATTAACACAACAACAATAAATGAAGGAAAAAATACATGTAACAATATCCTCAAGTTGTACCTTTGGGATCAGATTGTTGTTGGGATCAATATTTTCTATTAAAATGGTTGAAACTCCAAATTCATCAATTCAAATGTAGTTTCAACCCGACAGTACAACAAAACCCTAGAAAACTAGGGCACAGTGGGATGGAAAATCCCACAAACGAACAAAAGTGTGAGGGAAAAAACCCAAATGCACAAAAACGAAAAAAAAAATGAGGGAATCGAAAAGAACCAACAAGAAAGAATAAACAAACATGAAAAGAAAGCAACAAACCTAAACAAAACATGCAACAAGAAGCAAAATAAAACACAACCAAACCAAGAACAAGAAAAGCGCAGGGAAAAAACCATTACCTCCAAACGCAACCAAGAATTTTGACAGGACGGTAAGATCGAAGTGCCTCCTCAAACCCTAACTCTTAGCATCACTCTGGTTTGCTTCGTTAAAATGTACAAGGTAGAATGGACAGAAACCGAGGAGTTGAAAAATAAAAACTTGTTCGCGCATGTGAATGGTTAGACATTAAATGTGGGTTGGTTGAGCCTTGAGATTAGGGTGCAAGTCATTAATGCCTAGTTGCAAGAACGAAGGTAAGTGGCAGTTGGGATCAAGACACGAAACGACACCAAACTTTTAATAAGTGTCAAGTTCAAGCGAAGGTCCAAGGTTTGAAACCTGACAAACAAACAAGACAAAGTGGGAATCAGGATCGGGATGAGACATGCAACAAGAACCTTTTGAAAAGTTCTTAGGGCAAGTTCTGGTCCAAAGTTCGATCCCAGAAAAGATAAAGATAATTGAAATTCGGGATCATAATGGAAATAGAAACAAGAACTTTAGAAAGTTCTTGGTGATGGTTCCAGTCTGATGTCAATTTTGACACAAGCAAAAATGCACAAGGGAAAAAGGCAGAAGTCAAGATCGGGATGAAAATAGAAACTCACACCCTAAAGGTTGAAAGGTAATGGTTCTAATTCGAAACCCGAATCTGACACACGAAGAAAAACACAAGAAAAAACACAAGGTTAGGATCAAGACATGAATAGGAACTTGACCCTTTCAAAAGTAACAAGTGTGAGTGTCATCTCAAAACCCAAACCTAGAAAACAAAGGAAACTAGGACTTAGGAGAAAAAGAAACAACTCCTAAGACCCGAACAAGAACACCAAGGATAAAAGAAACCAAGGGGGACCCATTTTAACCAAAAAAAAATGGGGTGGTTATGCAAGGCATAATAGATGGGTATATTGTTATCAATTCATTTTGATACAACACACCCTATTTTTTGATTTTTTATTATGGTGAACCCGACCCTTTGAGCATTATATATTTTTGATTTTAGAGTCCTCTTTCATCCTAGATTTAGATCTTGCATTCATTCTCATTCATTTGCATTGAATTAGGTCTCATTTAGGGTGTCTAATTTGCATTCAAATTTGTATCTCATTAAAGGATTTACGATTGCATTTTTTGCATTTTTTAAATTTGAAAAACAAACAAAAAAAAATCAGTCATCTTGCATATCATATACATCATAATAACTTGCATTTGAAAATTGAAACAAAAATTGCATATCAAACTAGATTTTCTAGGTTTTCATTTTGTCATAAATTGCATTTGCATTTCAAATTGAATTCATAGAAAACTAAAAATGAAACTTGTTATAACCAACTTGAATCTTAAAACCACTTAAAAACACTTATAAATTTGTAATAACTTGTTTCAAAAATATCATATAGGACCCATTCTCCCTAGGGCGAATGAGTCCCTAATCAAGCTTATAATCTAATTTTCTAGGCATTAAAATCTCCATTTTTGCATTTCTATGGGTTTTTTTCAGATTTCTGTTACTGTTTCCAGAATTTCTATTTCATTAATTTGATCATATTTAGCTTAATTTGGTTCAGTGTATTGTGTGATTTGAAAATTGCATTTACAAGATTTCAGTTTTAGAGTTTTGCATAGTGTAATCAGAAAGTTGCCTTATTTTAAATCTGAAAATCTAAAAATGGATAAGTGTTTTAGCAATGTGTGGAAGTCCTTGTTCTCTTTGGTTGATGTTTCAAGTTGTATGTTTGGCAATGACCCTAATGCAATTGAACCTACTCATGCTCACCCAACTCCTAATGAGTGTCCTCATGAAGTTGACATCATTGGAGAAGATGATGTTAGCATGCATGAGTTCATAAATGATTGCCTTAACAATCTTGAGAATAATGCATCATTTTATCCCTCCATGAAACAACCAACACAACTTGAGATGTTTGGCCTTTTACATCCTGAATTTGAGTCAAAAAATAAGCTTAAACTTTCAACAAGTGAACCTAGTTCCTCTAATCAAGTTCATACCTATCCATCTTATGTTAATAAAGTGACTAAAATTCCCATCAATATAGAATAGACTTATGGCCAAGGATTTAATATTTTAACTAACCAAGGATGTGACATAACTAATGAGCATGAAATTCATAAATTTTAGAGAAAATTCCTACTGAACAAACCAAAGGATTAGGATATCAAGATCCTCCTCCCAATATAAGTGTCCTCCTTCCTAAGGAACAACCAATGCCTCACAAGGATGATAAGATCATCTTAGGTCCTCCTCCTCAACATCTACCTCAACAAATCAGTGAATCAAGCAAGCAACAAAAACCTTACAAAATCAAAAAATTGCCATTCTTACATACTCAAACAAAAACTGAATGAAAGATGCAGCACCTTCTTAAAAAAGTTTGGATTAAATTTCCACCTCCTAGTAAAAGTAGCATACCTAAGAAAAAAATGAATTATTGTGCATATCATAGAACTCTTGGGCATCTTACCGATGAGTTTCATGCATTAAAATTAATATTGAGTGATTTTTACTTTGATGATGATGATTGTTATCAAATGATTACATAACATTCACTTCACTCCTTGCCATGTAATAGATATAGGATCTTATTATTCTCACTATTATATTTTATACATTCATTGCAAATCATTATCTTTATCACAAGGAGCTCATTCTCATCACCTCTCTCAACTCATCCCTATCCCACACTTAGTGGGGGAAAGGGGTTAGATAGCCTTGTCCTAGTTTTGACATTTGATGTTGTCCCTTTGGCTATTTATCTGCCTTCCATATATACTTATCAAGATTGGGATGTAGATGACCTGTTATAGGTTGACTCATATGTGCCTTAGTAGTCTTTTTGCTTCTTTATGTTTCTTTATACGATTGTATCTATGTAATGTGATCACCCATACTATTTTATTTGATCTATCTCTCTCTTTTTGTGCATTCATCTATTTGTATCTACATTATTCTCTATGTCGTAAAAATTTTATCTTTCTACTTGTCTTGTTTTTTTCCTTTTGGGGATGGCGTGAGGTGTCAAGACATTTAGGTCTCTTCCATGTTGACCCAAAAGGATTTTCTTTGTTTTTGATCTTCATGTGTCATTCTTCTAGTTCTATAAGTATTTGGGGAATGATGACATTTCTAAGCTCTATAACAACATTGTAGCAAAGATATATTGACCCCGAATCCATAGATCCTTTATGTATTTTTGGGGGAAACCCCTCCCTCCTTTTTCATGGCGTAGCTTTATTTCAAAAACATATGACTTGGCATAGGGCTTTCTGAGGAAGCTCTCATGTGTTAGGATTGAACATTGGATAATTTAAAGCAATTTCTCACAGCAATGGTGTTAGAAATCGCTTTAGAGTGGGGGCATACATAGATAATATCTTTCAAAAAAATTCATGTTTCATGGTGTGATTTTATTTTTCTTGTGATGTGTCTTTTTCTTGGTGGTTTCATTGGGTTTGATTTCCTCCAAGAGTGTAATATTTATTAGCGTACAACTTTCCTCTTAGTGGTGATGTAATGCACTACATTCCCTAAGTTGTGAATCTTTTACTCTTGACTTTTCCTCTCTTGGAGACATTAGGCACGATGATCCCTAAGAAAAAGACCTTACACAAATGAATTAATATCCCCTTGAACAAAAACCTGTGTATAATGTTCATAAGTTTTTGGCATAACGTATCTTGCTAACCTTGTGAATCTTGAACCCTAAATTCAAGGCCACCTAGCATAACACACCTTGCTTTCCTATCAAGCCTTGCCTAGCATTGTGGTGCCTTATTGAAGTTGTCAGGAGAATAGTTTTGATATGGTATGGGATCCTAATATGATTCTCTCATCTTCCACCCTATTGGAAGACTCACCTAGTGGATAGCCTAAATTTCTACTACCTCGGAGTGAGCACAAATCGATAGCTTAGATGTGTTCCACGTCATGTTGGACAATCTAGGCTTGATCTTCTTGGTCTTTGATGTTGTATGATTGTGTATCTTTGTCATTGGTGCATACATAAGTGTCTTGAATGTCTACTTTAGTGTGAGTTTTGCATAGGATCATACTCTCACTAAAGTGGGGGAAAAATGTAGTGTAGGAAAAAGTATCCCTTTTTCACACTTAATTTGGGAAGAATTAATAAATAAATAAGTTTAATGTTGCCTTAATTTAGTATTGTAATATGTTTTACATATTCACATTAAGTTTAGGGCCCTTTTAAACTAAATGGACTTAATTGTGCCTTATTTAGGGTGTTGTAAAGTGTATCTTTACACTTTTACACTAATCTAGGGCTTCATTAATTAATTGAGGTTAATTTTTCTTAATTGGCCCCCTTAATTCAAATCCAAGCCTAATTAAATACAAATTTTGAGGGATAAAACCCAACATTCACATATGTCATTAAACACAACACTCAACTTTTGAAGATGTGTGTCCTAGGTAGGTGACCTAAGACCCATTCTCCTTAGGGAGAATGGGTCCTCACTTAGTCTTATGACCCTAATTTTACATAGCAGTTCACCTTGTCCGATGTGTGTCCTAGGTAAGTGGCCTAGGACCCATTCACCACATGGCGAATGGTTCCTCACTTAGACCTAGGATCCCTCTTTGAAATATGTTTTTGGTGATATTTTAATGATTTCAAATGTATATTTCAATGTCGGCATGTGATATTTGAATTTCGAGAATTAATGATAAGATATGTATAAATACAAGGCTATTTCACTTAGTTTCACCTAGCACAATTTTATGAGCAAGTCCTAATAGAAATTTTATGAGATCAAGAGCATTCAAGATCATTTCTAAGGAATTCAAGGGCGGATTTATTGAAGATTATTGCAGCAATTAAGATTCCATTGTCATGTCAAAGATGGATTGCATCATGCATGTTGTTTGAGCTAATATGTTGATGTAGTGTTCAAGATCAAATCAAGCATAACAAAGGCATTGTTTCACATCAAAGTTCATGATCAAGATCTACATTCATTGAGGCCACTTCATGCCAGTTTGCAAATTTATCCGAGATTCAAACAAGGTGTGGTGAGTTGTGACATTGCATTTGTTCATTCATCATTCCTTCATGCATTTCTATTTCATTTCAAGATTTAATTACCAAAACGGGGTTTGACCAAGGAAAACCCCTATTCCCTAACAAAACAACATTTTTCTCTCATTGATGTATGATTACAAGTTTTAAGTTGAAGATCAATTGGAGAGAAAATTTGAAGAAAGTTGCAAGGTTGTCAAAGTTGCAAGAAAAGTTGTTAAATCACGAAAACTAAGCTACATATTTTGTTTTCAACTTTCCAATAGTGTCTGACTAAAATTTGGGAGTGCAGACATAGAAGAACAAAACCCAAAAATTGATTTTCCAGATCCCTAGCTAGGACCCATTTTCCATAGGGAAAATGAGTCCTTAGTGAAGATTGAAAAAGCACTTTTGGTGAAAGGTACACAACATTTGACCCTTTCTAGATCTTCTTTTTTCTTTTGTATCAGTTAGATTTAATTATTCTTCTTCATTTTCATATTATAGCACACATTTTGAATGAAACTAGGAAGATAGGTATTTTGTTATCAATTCATTTTGATACACACCCTCTATTTTTTGATGTTTCACTTTTTAAGCCCCAAAAGGGGCCACATTCATAACCACAAGAAGATGTCTTTTTTATTTTCGCTCGATGATTTTCCCTTATCGTACTGACATCCTTTCTTTCCTACACAATACCAATGAAACCATGAGCAACAATCATATTTTGCATAAATTTGCTAGTTGAATATCTTAAGATTTTACTACATACATTTTCATTCAAAAATTCAATTCATATCCCACACTTTATGAGTGTTTAATACTTTCATGGAAATGACAATGAAATACAAGAATATTGTCACACATTATTTATTTTCCACAATACAATTTACCACCTATTTATGGAAACATATGAAAAAATAATTTGCATATTAATCACATCCAAAGCAAGGTCTTACATTTTTCATAGGGTAATTTCAGTTCATCTACCATTTCTATAGAAACCATTTTTTCTCAACTACCACCACCAATAATAACTTGATACACCTTTCCTCATGAGGTGCATCTAATTCAAAAGATATTTGTTCGAAGCCAAGAGTCATCATGTCCTTTGTTTTGCATTTGCTCTTTCTTTGGTATCACCATTGTCCTTCTCATCATGAGGCTCTCTCCCACATTTGGTAGACCTTCTAGATCTACCACTTCTTCATCTTCCTAATTCTAACACTAACACTAAATATGTTTGAACACTAATCATAACTCTAATCCCAATCTTTATCATAGAGCTAAGAACCGTTAATTTGAATAGAGAAGAGATTTATTGAAAAGTTGCGATAAAATAACAAAGAATAAAGATTTAATAATATAAATATAATATTAATGAAAATAATATAATATAAATATTATAAATAATATAAATATTATATTATATAATATAAATATAGTAAATAATGATTAATTGTATTATATGTTAATAATGTTATCTTATTAATATTATATTATTTATATATTAAAATTATATATATTGAAAAAGCTAATAATTATTAATAAAAAAATTATTTTTTATTTATATATTAAATTAAATATAATAATTGTAATATATTAAATACTAACTATATATTATTATTAATATTACCATTATATTAATATTATTGTGTTATTATTAATATATATAAGATTACTATTTTATTATTGTTATTATTAAATTAATATTATAATATCATTATTATTTTATTATTGTACATTAATATTAATATTAGTATTATATTATTGGGCTCTAGGAAAATTCACCACCAACAATTCACCATGGGAGAACTCACCGCCATGACAAATTCACCTCAAGGAAAATTCACCACCAACAACTCACTACAGTGGAAATTTCATGGCATATACAATTAGAAATTTTGATTTATGATAATAAAAATGAAAAAAAATTCCAATATATATATATATATATATTTAGCAAAAGTGGACACACCACAATAATATATTAATATTTATGAAATATGTACATAGACATGGTTCGAAGGGCATATGGTAGGAAAGAACCGGGAAGAAAACCTTGCCCGTTCAAATATATTAAGTACAAAATTATCCCTCGTGTGGGATATTCAAATTGTATTCTAATAAACCAATTATACAACAATATCAGTCATATATAATCAATTATACATGTGAAAATTATTCTTTTGCAAAAAAAATTCAAAATTTTGGAAATATATATTAAAAAATGTTAATGTGATTAATTGCTGGTGGTGACACATTATTCTACATGTTACAAAATTAAGATGGCTTGAGAGAATATGATGCAATCAAAACTTGATATATGGTTGACAACTAGAATGTGGTAGGGACCATTCTATTGGGTGCAAAAAATGGTTGTATTTTAATAACACACATCAACAAAAGATTAAACATCAATATCTATAAATCTAACGAATCTAGGGCGATTTCAAACTTTTGAGTTTGTAAGCCTAGCGCTCCAAAAATTTCATTTTGGAATTCAACTACAATCATCCATCAAACATTCATGGAATGGTGAAATATTTTAATACATTATTTTTAATTTTTTGAAGATATATTACTAACATATATATCTTTAATTTATTTTACTTTTACACTTTAAAAATATAACATAACTAATAAAAATAAAAATCTTCAACAAGGATATCTCTCAACATACTTCAAAATATTATATGAGATTTAATTATATTGATTTAATATATAAATATATATTAATTGGTTATATTAAATGATAATATTATGATTTTATTAATATTAGTATTATACTATTGTTAATATTAATATTATATTATTGATATTACTATTATACTATTATAATTACTAAAATATAATTATTCTTTAATTTTATATTTTTATTATTAATATTAGCATTATATTATTAATAATATATAATATTACCATATATTATTATTATATTATAATATTTTTTTTAGATAAAAGTGGATATGCCACTGTAACGATTTCTATTATTGAATGGAGAATTTTTATAATATGTATAGGTAGAGCCAATCGCAGTCATGTCTGAAAGTACAAGTCTGCCTGATAACGACACAACAAAATTACAAAAAATTACAATTCAAGGATGTATCTTCCTTCAAAGCATAACACCGAGCATCAGCAGCTGAGAACAAAATGACCATAGACAGGAACTATATGCAGAAACAACCAACAACATACCTAGATCAAAAAACCTGACACGGAAGACCCCATGAGAGTAGCACAAACCATCACACCTTACTCTTCACTCAGGAGGCCAAATCCGTAGGAGCAAAATATGGCTCATAAAAAGGGTCATTAAGAGCATGTTTAAACAAGAAGCAAATTGCACATAATGGGCACCACACACTATTTGTAAGGCAACACCCCAGGGTTGGTCTGAGGGCACAAAGCCGAGCACGAAATGTAGCCGAATGGCCAGTCACAAAATCCTGAACCAAAACACACAAGAGAGACTGTAATGCATGGGAAGATAGGAGGTGAACCCTACAAATAATTCCTCCAAAGAGATGAGAATCCCCATGAAGATCGTAGCTCTCCAAAGCTGAGTCTAAAACAAACATTGGACACACATGGGGAAGCAAAAAACCCCCATCAATAAACCTTACAGTCTCCAAGAACCACAACATATCCATAAAATTTGAGACAATCAGAGAAGCAAGCTCGTGCAGAAGAGCCATGGGATGCATTTCCAACCAAACAAAATCAATAATATTCATTAATTCCTCTTCCACCAATGGGTAATGGATTAAAAAAGTAGTGCGCAACAATTGAGCAGTGGAATTATGTTGAACCCAAACCTCATGAAATCTTGGCAGGATGAACACTCTGAATAATCCATCCATGATAGCCCAACAAACAAGCAGAATCCCAAAAGAACCAAAATGCCAAGTGACAAACAACTGAGCCAGAGTGTGAGATTTAAAGGTGGCCGCATTAAACTCGAGATTGTGTGAGCATTATTTCTTGTACCAGGGAGGCGAAATTTAAGACAAGCCCAATTTGTGAAAGCAGTGGCAGTGACACCCAAATGAAAATACACAAACAAGTGGCATGCTGAGGAAAGGCCACCTCTCACAAATTATCAGAGAAAGTACAACAACCTTACGCCAGATCAAAAGGCTACCACCAACCAATTCCATTTTGCATAAGCAAAAAATCCCAAGGCGATCTCTCCCATACGTGAAAACTAAATGAAAAGCCATTTGCAGGGATATAGTACCTACATTATCCTTGAAAGGACCACTGCATATTAAAGCAGTCAGAAAACATTAATGGCACATTGTTCAATGCCAGGCCAGCTGATGTCGTGGAGACCATCCAAGCCACCAAGGCATAAAACCACATGAAGAGCTACACGAACATCAAGGAGACTATCCTATCACCAGATGAGGGCGACGTCGAGGAGACCGTCAAACACCAGAAAGGAGAATGCCACGTGAATCCAAAATCCAAAAACAACACGCCACCTAGACGTCGAGAAGACCATCCAATGGGCCATGACCAGAATGCCAAGTGGACGTCGAGAAGACCGTCCCAAAGAAATGAACATCAAGGGGACTGTCCCAACCAATGTATAGACTGCCACAAGGATGTCAAGAAGACCGTCTAAAACACAGAAAGCCACAAGGACGTCAAAGGGACCATCCAAATGGCAAAATATATGGATCCATATAGACGTCAAGAGGACCGTCCAATCAACCAAGATCAAAGTGCCAGTAGGACGTCAAGCGGACCATCCTAAAATCAAATTGCAAGATGCCACAAGGACATCAAAGGGACCGTCCAAGGGTTAACCGAATCCGACGTCATGGGGACTGCCACATAAGCTAGGAAAAATAAGAACCAAATGGATGTCAAGGGGACCATCTCAGAGCTAGCTTAACACGACGTCATGAAGACCATTGACCACCAAGGTGCCAAGAAGGCCACCCAAACCAAAGTCAAGATAGAGGTGCTGAGAAAGCGACCACAACATCCCATAGCCGCCATGAATCAAGCAAGTCCAAAATGAAAACCATGTATTTGCTCAAATATTTTCTCCTATTCAAGGCAAAGCAATACTGCCACAAGCCAACACACATTAGCTCAAAAAACAATTTAAATCAATAGTTGATAAAATAGTGATGGGAAGAGAAGAGTCTATCGCCTTATTGGCAAGTTTATCTACCAAAGAGTTGCTTTCTCTAAAACAATGTTGAAATTGGTATGCCTCGAAGTTCTGGAGCAAGAGTAGAGCATGATTCAACAGGTATTTTAAATTCCAAGGCCAAAAGTCCTATTTTATCATGGCACCAATCACCAATTGAGAAACACCCTCAATCTCGATGCGAGAAATCTTGTTACTTATTGCCAATTCCAGCCCCATAGTTAGAGTTGAGAATTCTGCCACATTATTCATTCCATTAGCCAATGCTTTATAGGAAGCCCTTATAACTAGTCCATTACTATCTCTCAACACCACCCCAGCCCCCAAAGGACTAAGATTACCATGGGAAGCACCATCAAAATTTAGTTTGACCCAATCCACTTTCGAAGGAGACCATTTAGCCAGTTTTCTTAGATCATCAGATTTACCATTTTGAAAAGATCCTTTAACCAGAGGGGCCTTTAATAAGGGCCAAGATTTGAGTATCCAATCATCCCAAGAAGAGAAATAAATGAGATTTTTTTGCTCCTTCAACACATAAGACATAACCAACTCAAAGATGGAAGAATCAATTTTTTGAATGATATGATTAACTGCACAGGCTTTATGTCTAAAGATCCTATTATTTCTTTCAATCTAGATAGACCAAATAACAATTGATAGGCTAATAGACCAAATGAAAGCATACAATGAACCTTTCTAAAGAGAAGGCCAACTTTGAAAGTGTTTCAAGAGGGTACACTATAAGGGCCCAAACCAACCTAATTTCTTCTGGAGCCACACCCAACAAGCTTGAGAAAATTCACAAGACAAAAAAAAATGATCTAAAGACTCATACGTTTTCGCACAAAGAACATAGGAAACAAGAGGAGTGATACCCAAATGATCCAATATCATACCCGTGAGAATTTTATCTTTCAAATCCAACCACAAAAATTCCCCAGCTTTTGGAAGTACTGCTAGACCCCCAACAAAGGCTATGAGGCCAATCCAAAGCATTTTCTTTCTCAACCAAAGACAAATAGCCCCGACTTTGATTCAATCTAGATGATTTCATCATCACAATCAGTATGCATTAATCTCCTCTTTTTAATTTCTTTCTAAAAAGAATCCTTAAGATGAGCCAAGATAGGTAGAAAATCAAAAGATCTCCACTTAGCTATAGGCGGACAAGAAGAATGGTCAATGGTTAAATAATATGCCACTCTACAACCCCACAGTCTTTTTAAGACACTTGAGATCACACCCTAATTCTCAATTGATCGAAGCGGTCGATGACCATTCCAGGCATCATTCTAGAAGAGGGCTTTTTTCCCATTATGAATCACCCAGGATAGGTGAGGAAGAATGATGTATCTACAAGACATTATGAAATTCCATATCTTTGAAACAGAAGTGGGGTTCCTTAGAGTGAAGATGCATTCCCTATCCAGGGAATCTAGATACTTATACCACATGATTTGGCACCACTTAGCATTAGAATGTTTATAAATATGTCACAAGAGCTTAGCCCCCAGTGCTTTATTTTGGAGAACCATGTCTCTCAGCCCAACACCACCAATAGTTTTTGGAATACAAATTTTTTCCCAAGCAACCAAGGGTAATTTTTTCTTCTCCTTAACATTTTCTTCCCACAGGAAATCTCGGAAGACCTTTTGCAACTCAAAAGATTTTCCTTTCAGGATCTTTAGAACAAACATTAAATAAATTGGTAGGGCTTGAAGAAAAAATTTGATCATTACTAGCTTACTAGCCAGAGACAACCATTTCAACTTTCATGAAGCAATTCTACCTAATACTATGGTAATGATCTTATCCCAGTACTCATGTTTCTCTCTCCCTGAGAAAAAAGGCCCCCAAATACCTGCAAGGGAGAGACTCTGATTTGAAACCTCATAAGTCTCTCTTGCACCACAGGGCAAACATTGAAGAAAAAGATTTTAGATTTCTCCTTGTTGAAAAACTACCCCAAGAAAGTAGAGTAAACCATCAAAACCTTGTGCATGGCCTTCACTTTTGATAAGGTGGCCTAACCTAGAACGAGTGTGTCATCGACAAAGAGAGAGTGAGTGATAGACCACGGTACATGATTCAACCTGATCCCTTTCCATAGATTTAGAGTATTTGCAGAAGAGATTGCATGACTAAGTCCTTCAGCCATGAGAATAAACAAAAAAGGAGAAAGTAGATCTCCTTGCCACACTGCCTATGTAGATTTGAAGTACCCACATGGTGAACCATTTATGAGTACACAGAAGCTTTCCCCAGGTATGCAGGAGAAAACCCACTTACACCACTTTTGGGAGAAACCAAACTTTTTCAAAACTTCCATTAGAAAAAGCCAACTAACTCTATTGTATGCCTTGAGCATATCTAGCTTCAAAATCACTGTCAGAATCTTTTCATCAACTAGGGAGTGCAAAACCTCATGAGCAAAGATTTCCCTATCCGCAATTTATTTCTCGAGAACAAAACCCCCTTGATCTTATGAGATAATTAGGGGAATCAAGGTAGCCATTCTAATAGTGATTTCCTTTGTGAATATTTTATATAAAGTATTGCAGAGAGAGATGAGACAAAAATATGCAAAGGATACCAGGAAATCCTTCTTAAGGATAACAACAATAAAAGTGTTGTTAAGCTCCTTTAAAATATTTCCATGTTTTCTAGATTCCTCTAGTGCCAAAAGAACATCTATTCCAATGAAGTCCCAACACTTCTGGAAGAAGAGATCTGTATAACCATTAGGACCCAGGACTTTCTCATAGGCCATTGAAAATACCACTTTCTTGACCTCTTCAAGAGTAAACTCACTCATCAACATCCTATTTTGTTCGGTCAAGATGAGGGTGGGAATATAGTCCATGTAAAACAATTCCATCGAGGGGGTCCCAATATCTGGAGCTAGGAGCCCCTTGAAAACCTAGTCACTTCATCTTGAATTTCCTTAGAGGTTGTAAAAGTAATACCATCCACACCTTGAATTGACAATATACCATTAGCCTACCACTTTAGTTTTGAAGAACCATGAAAAAATTTGGTGTTTCTATCCCCATCCTTTAGCCATAGTTCTCTTAATTTTTGGCACCAATAAATCTCTTACCTACAAATAATTTCATCTAAATATGCCTTTAGAGACCTCTCTTTATCAAAGGAAAGTGTATCCATACCATTTCTAATCACAACATTATATAGGTCAAATAACTCTTTCTCAATTCTAACCTTTTTCACAAAGATATTCTTAAAATTATCTCTATTCCATGCTTTTATCTTTTCCCTTAGCCATTTTATCTTTGCAACCAACTGATACATTCTTGAACCCACCACAAAAGGCGCTGAGTTCCACCATTCCTTTAAAAAGGAAAAAATTGACCATCTATGAACCACATTGCTTCAAACTTGAAGGGCCTTAAGACGTTGGGATTTTCTTTGAACATCGAGAGCAAGATTGGAAAATGATTCGAGCTCATAACAGGGTGTATTAGAGAGAAGAAATCATGAGGTGAGGCCAACTAATTATCTAACAACAAAAACCTATCTAATCTTTCAGCAATCTGAAAAAAAATCCCATCTTTTATTTGTCCATTTTAACATTCCATTCTTTGGAGCACAATCCATCAGTTACTTGTTTGAAAACACAAAATTCTTAAAATCCTCCATAGCTCTTGTAGAAGGGATTATACCTCCTTTCTTTTTAGACATATCCAACAATGCATTAAAATCTCCACCCAGAATTCCCCCCTTAGGAAGAGAGAGTAAGCCATAGACAATTCATCCCACAACCTTTTCTTCATGGGGGTAGAGTAGGGGCCATACAAATTAAATAACCAAATGTTGTTTCTTGTCACTAAACATGTCACCCGAACTCCCATCCAATTACCCATTGAGTGGAAAGAATCAAAATCAAGACTTCTAGCATCCTACAAAATGGAAAGACCTCCAAATGCCCCACTTGAAGCCACAAAAAAATATTTCCACTTACCCCAAGAAGTGAACACTTAACTACCCTGAGAATTTGAGATCTTTGTTTCTTGCAATAAAACTATATTTGGTTACAGATCTTCTATTTGACGCTTAATCAAGCGTCATTTGTTAGGGGTGTTTAATCCCCTATCATTCCAGGAAAGGATCTTCATGCCTTTCGAGGGGAGAGCTCCTCTCCCCTCTTCCTCAGGTTATTTTCTAGGCCACATACTACCCTGACAACCTCCTGAAGCTAGAGATTCTTCCCATTGTCATTAAAAAGGACCCTTTTAGAAGAGGACCTTAATGTTCTTTCCAAATTTGCTTGGATACCTGCTACAATTTCTACTTGTGTTTTTTGAGAACTCGGTTTCCTCCCATTATAATATTGAACATATATTACTAGTATCTATTTAATTTTTTATTTTTTCATTTAAAAATATAACTTAAGTAATTGAAAAATGACAGAAGTGACAATATCGTGTCCTTATGGAAATCTAATGTCATTAATTTTAATTACCATAATAAAAGATATTATGCCATTACTTGTAACTTGAATAGAAATTTAACACAAAATAATTCTTTATGACAAATGAATAATAAAGAATAACACCATTTATTGTATTAAAAATTATTAATAAATTACAATGTTACTGTAATGCCCTAAATTTACTCCAAGGCAAAACACGAGGTTTTTTACACACATGTTTTGCAATTTTCCTATTGTTACACTAACCATGCACCACATGAAGATGTAATACACTCATCAGATGACGTTTCCCTTGCAAGGAGCTCAACGACATGTCACCTAAGGGTGAGGGTTTGATATATAGATGAGCGAGCATGTGTGAAGACCATCACCCATACCCTCAAGCGATCATAAGAAAAGTCGGGGCCCAACATTTGAGTATGAGTAACTACTGGATATAAGTAAGAATTAATTGATGAAACATTGCTTTAGTTGTAAGCTCTGCCCATGAAACCATCTTGACGTCATTGATGAGATCTACATTGAATATTTCAACTTGAAATTTGAATA
Organism: Sequoia sempervirens; assembly: GCA_007258455.2. NCBI lineage: Eukaryota > Viridiplantae > Streptophyta > Pinopsida > Cupressales > Cupressaceae > Sequoia > Sequoia sempervirens. The sequence goes on along the minus strand of VDFB02271358.1, from coordinate 986,591,981 downwards.
TGAGAGTGAATAAAATAATTACAATTTACAAGTTACTTATTAGATTTCTATTTTAATTTATTCATTATTATCATTACTTAATTGTTATAAATTTAATTATATATACTCTAAAATAAATTCAAAAGCTATAAAATAATTTATATAAATGCTTTTTAAATTTGTTAATTTCCTTAAATACCAAAAATTATATATATTATTTCATTTACATATTATATGTTATTATTTTTCCCTTAAGGAGAAAAAAAGAGAAGGATACAAATAAAGAGATTTTAACTCTCTTTTAAAGAATTTATATTAACTAATAATCTTTGCCTTGGTTTATAATCTTATTTATTTTATTAGATTTCCTTGTAAGAATATGGAAACATATTTCTCCTCTCCATTATTGAAGGAGAATTGTATTCTAGGTATTCCCACGATGGCTTTTAAATACTTAGAGTGAATTCTCACGGCATGAAAACATGGAAGAAACACTTTAAATGATGCTTACCTACATTTCAAGATATATTTAAATATGTGCTAATGAGGAATCCTTGGGTGACGATATTAACCACCATGCTATGTATTCAACGCTCCAAGAAAAGGAGGTTTATGCTATTCGAAACAATACTTGCCCGATTATTTATAAATATAATATGACTTGCTGCCACTAATGTTTTGAATACTTTTTTTTTTCTTTTTTTTATGTGTCTTCAACTTAATGTAGGAGTCGTGAAGGTCAATAATAATTTTATCGCTATCATTACTGCCAACATTATAAAGGCCATTATCAATTTTAATAATTATTTCAAGCTGGCCATAAACTAGCATTTAATCCAATTGTTATGTTTACTTAATCACTGATTTCGTGAGACATGAATTGGGTGGCACTAATCTTACACCAGCCAACTCCATTCTTCAAGAAACTGGCAATAGTGATGATATATCCTAGACTATCGATGATACTTATGGATCTATAATGATCTCATTGAATACTAGGACAGGGGTGGTGGTTTTGGCACAAGCGGCTAACAAGAGAGAGCCCAATATTTTGAGCAACATACCCTCGATACCACCGAAGGTTCTTTATCCATGTGTCTCATGAATAACCAACTGGACACTGAAATTTACTACTGAACCCAAACTTCACTACATAATTTATTTATTTTAAACCATGCCGCCCAAACTATATGATAACGCAGCTAACCCAAAAACTCACTGTTCTCTTTTCTTTCCACAGGCATCGGGGTGAGAGTCCATTGGTAGACAGAGGACAGGGAAAGGATCACATTGAGGTGAAGCAAGGGATGCGAGAGAGGTTTGATCTTACAAGGCACGACACCCCAGAGAAAATAATTCACTCAATCCGTCGATAAAAAAAATGGCCACGCTACATACAGCATACCCTTGCGATTTCCAAGAGACCTGTTTGAATAGCGATTGGTTCCTTCTATATGCCAGCACAAGAATTGATTTGATATGTCAATAACTGTCATGGGCTGACAAAAGGGAAGTCTAAGAGTGGTGTAGTAAGTAAAATTATAGCTCTCCCTATTAGCCGCACCAACTTTCATTGTTAGGCACTATTTCTGGAAGCTTACTCTGCATCACACGTCACTGTCCCACTTTGCTATGCACCTCGTTGTCAGCTCAAACACCTATCAGCCTTTGGTTTTGGAAAGTAGAACAAATATCCCTCTGGCTCAGCTGATTCATGAGATGGGTGGCCAATCGATCATAATGCATTGCACCCAGACCAGTATCAGTCCCCATCATACGCAAAACTCATCTCTAGGTTCTCCCTGATATTTAATTCCCTCTCGCCTCCTCCATAGTCCAAGATAATCAGTGATGGCTACCATAGACACGACAAGAGGAGGAATGCAATATAGGGTAGCAGTGGCGTGGTCCTCGAAGAGGGAGCATGGCACCATGATTTAGAGGATATCCCTCAACCCAGTTTTTTTTGTTCTCTTTTATATCTTCACTCACTTTCATTTATTCTATTATATATATATATATATATATATATATATATATATATATATATATATATATATATATATATATTTCCTTACATATCGTTTCTTCCCTGGCTTTTATCATGTCATTGCCCTATTTTTTTTTAACACTGAAGTGATGCAGCTTCCAACCACTACTCTTCTGGCAGTGTTAGCATTATGAGCAAGCACTAATGGCTTCATATCCACATATGAAGATAATGCAGGAGAGAATGAACTCTAGTTCCTAAATGCAATAAAGAAAGATCCAATGGGTGAGAATCTCTCCCCACAAGGTCCTGATGTCGAGCACAAATTTTGTTTATACTGGAAGTCTAATGAACCCTTGATCTCCATTTTATTTATCTACTCAAGGATGTTATGATAATAAACAAGCCAACAATACCTGTAGCTTCAATTTTGAGAACAAATGGATAAAAAAATCCCATTTAGATTTAGCATATTCTTATATATTGGTTTATGGGTATTTTTTTTGTTTATGAAGGCTTCATTTATTCCAATCCCCTGTTGCTTGCGAGTATCCTTCCATAGGATTCACATCTCCCACAATAACAGATTTGGAATACCTAGTATTTTGTTATTCTATATAAGAGGTAAGTTTGGGGCTCAAACTCAGTACATGGGTTATTACGGTTTGCTGGCTAGACATTAATTCTTGCACAAAATAGTTCAATCCAACCACTGCTACTTTTATGTGTACCCAGCTGTATATTCATCTAATTTATTAATGGAATATATGCACCTATATATATTGTTATCTATTTATACTTATTACAACTTCTTAATAGGTTAGCTTTCAACCTGCAGTATTTTCTTATATATTTGTTCTCTGTTTAATACTGAATATGGCAGATTTCTTTTGTCAATAAGCTAAAATTCCTATATTCATGAAACAACCCAGCTGTGTATACAAAGAAATGAGAGGTACGAGTAGATTTACATTCTTCCTTCCACTATATGCTAGTGCAAATTTATTCACAGCTTTAAATTCATAACAGAGCATTTTCTTTTGGTAGAAAAATAAAATGTAATTTTCTTTTCCCCCTTTTTTTTTTTAATTTCAGAATATTCCACTTTATTTCCTTTGCAATGTAAATACAAATATTTATAAGAAACAAAGATGTGCCTTTTTCCATTCAACACATGAAATCTATAAGTATATACTTATGTATTACAACAAAATAAATTATCATTTCTTAAGCAGATGATTAAAAGGTAGGAACTTTAGTTTTAGACTAACATTCATCTTTTCAAAAAGAAGTACATATCCTTTTAAATGGAAGGAAAATGAAACCAATTTAACAAGTGTTCCTTTTCACCCATAGGCATGGTCACAACATCATGCAAATATACTCCACTTTCACAAATACACTCTTTTTTTTTTTCATCTCTACCAATATAGGTAGTTATATTTTTGTGAGGTTATCTTCACCTCATGGACATATTGATATGACACAATAGGTGACCCTCCCCAAGCTTGAAGTGTCTTGATAACTTTCTCCAACCTACAAAAAACACAAACATGTTTTCCATAGCCAAGGTAGTGCTCACCTCCCAACCTTTGGTTGGAAAACCAACCACCCCCGAGCTAGGAGGCAACCAAGGGAACCGGGTACAAACAAACCCAAGAAAAATAGTATTTACACACAACATGATACACATAAGATCATTTTCACACCCACCAAAGGGGATTTTCACATAACTTTAGGATTCCATCAAGAATCCAAAGTGGGGGATAGAGAGTGGACTACGCACTCCATATGGGGACTCATAGTAATAACAACAAAAATAATTCATATCATACTCCCATAATTTCCCATGCAATCCTTCTTCAATATCTCCTCTTTCTCCAAAACCCATACCACCCAAAATCATTTCTACCATTCCACAATTACATATGGGTACTCATACCCTTTTTGAGCCTCTCCTCTTAAGGAGGGATTAAACTTCCCCATGGAGGTTCCTACTCCATACCATCCCCAACGAGGGATGCTCTTCCCTTATTTTGGGTGAGCCTATCCCTATACAACCTCTTTCCCATAACACAATAATACATCAAAAACACAAGAAGATATGCTCCAAGAGCAATTTGAAATAAATATACAAATCAAACACAATAGATAAAATTTCAAGCACATCTTTTTACCTACACATATAATCTTTCAAATACAAACATGAAGAAGTAGAAAAATGAAAGTGGTGAATCTACCTTAAAACCAAGCTCAAGGAAGGATGGGTTGAGGATCCAAACAACTCCTCTTCTTCCAAGCTTTTTTCTTCCACCTCCTCAATTCCCCAAAATTCAACCAAAATCAAGAATGCAAAAAGAATCCCCTAACCCTTTTTTTGAGTTTTCTTTATAGAAACTCAAGTTTTAATTCCTTTGAATAGGGAGCTTACATTTGTCAACCTTCCATTCACCCTCCCAGGCACACTCACCCATGTGTTCTCACACATGTGTGAGGACTTTGGAGACATCCAAGACAACATGGAGAAGTGGGATTGGAATGGGACTAGTCCCCACCCCACTTCCCAAACCTTATTTTCCTCAAACCTATTTAAGGCCTCAAAAAGAGTGCCCTTTCTTGAGACTGACCCATGATTTTGAGCTAAAAAGGTACCTAACCATAGGTACCTACCCTAGGGACCTTATACCCATAAAAACACTTTAAAAAATATCACTTTTCAATCCCCAAAAAGTGCCTAAAAGTTCAAATCCGAGTTTGTCCACTTGGATAGACAACTCACCTCCTAGATGGACTGACGTGGAAATAAAAACAAATTAAAAACATTCACAAATAACATCAATAATTACATGATGGAACTATAGTCCCTTCATATGGACTTTAGCTCGGTTTCACTAGTTAATTTACATAGGGTTCCCAAGAGTCGCCTCCAATTTCCATTGGCCATGGAAAGTGTACCTGCACACTCAATGCACGCATTAATACATCCAAGTAAATAATATTCATATAAAAATCAAACCTTTTCATTTACACAAGATTCATAATTCACATAGCATAAAGATCCAATAACATAATTGAAAAATCATTAGCCACCTATCTTATCCCCTTTTCATAACTTTCATACATGATTGGTTCTCACCATTGGTTTCATTCATTCATCATTAAGTTTCTAGATTCAAAATAAATAAACTCAATAACTAGCATAAAATTTGATCAATCATCATATGAACTTAAACATTTAAATATCTCGTCATCAATCTTATCAATAGGCATAGATAATAACCAAACTCAAAATACTCCAAGTTCTAGATGTGGCATAGGGGTGGGCCTCACAGTTACAACCCTTTTTAAAGATGAGTAGAGAATGTAAGCTCTTGTATAAATGATACATGTCATTTTACATTAGACATAATTGATACTAAGTTGGTATTAGTGTTATAGGATGGAGATCATATATTCTCATTCCACGAGGTTGTCAACCATGCTTGGGAAATGAGGGTTGTTAATAAGATGTACCTATATTAGGTACCAATTGGAGTATCCAAAAGATGATGAAGGGTTAGTAAATTTGCTACCACCCTCTTCAAGTAGCTTCAAGCCACCAAGAAGGATCAAAATGGCATTGAAAGTCCACAGTTCCTCTTTGAGAATCTCTATCAAAATGGAGTATGAGAAAATTGATGGGTTTCCATGCAAACAAGATTAAAAGACTTATATGGCCACACTCCTTGTGAAAGCACCTATCTCCATCAGAGCTCCATATTCTGGGTTATAACTTGGCTCAAGAGCTAAGTGAACTAGATCAACTTATTTCCAATTCCACACATTTTGAAGGCAATTGGTCTCTCATTTACTCTAAAAATACATAATTTGAAGCATGAGAATTAATGTCTTCATTCCAACCAAATAAAAAATTGAATTTCAATACATAAAAAAAAGCTATGCAAGCCGAAGTGCGCCTATGTCTAAATTGTAATTGGTTTGACTTAAAAACTTAATAAAATAAAAAATATTCAACAAAACATTGTGAGAAAAATGTAATCATAGATATCAGTGTTACTAACCTAAATACAAAAGAATAAGAATTTTATCATTTGTAGAAAAAAGTTGTGCGGCTTGAAGTACACATCACTTTTTACAAATGTTGTTTACTATTAAAAACTAGTTATCAAAGGAGACACACAAAAAAATAGAATTTAATTTCAATTTTTTCAACAAAAATACATTTAAAATCTACAGAAAACAAATCTCACAAATTATTAGTTTGCATCATCTTCAAATTCTTAATTGTTTACCTACTATAGATGTCAAAAAGTGAAGATTTTACTCAAAATGTTGATTTCAATGTCCATTTTGGAAAAAAAGTGTTTAACCCATTATTGTGGGATGACCCATTGGTCTCTCTTCTACTCTAAAAATGCATAATTGGAGGCTTGAGAATTAGAGTGTCCACAATAATAATACTACATAATCTTATTCCTTATTAACCTCACAAAATAAAAATGCTTATTAGAATTTAGAACACTACACTCAAAACCAATTTATGGACATAAGAATGATTTCAATTGAACTCACCATCCTTATTTATAGTAAAATTTTGAGGTTAACCCAACACTCGATCATTAATTATAATTGATACAAATGCACTGAAATATTAGCAAAGTTTGAATTCAATGAAATTTACTCATGTGAGGTATATTTTTTTTTAGGCATCATCAGCACATGGGAGAGCCACTACAAATGTTATTTATATTGACATATGGATTCATTGTGATATTGTTATCAAGATTCAACCGTGTAGTTTTATGAGTCAAACTCATTGACCCATGTTTCATGAGTAGTGGTTCATAAGAACCCATCTCTCATGATAATGAATGGTCCACTTAGCACTCATTACATCTAGGTGATGCTCACAGAGGTGAAGCATTGGGCTTTCCCGGGAGGTCACCCATTCTAGTACTACTCCAGCTCAAGCACACTTAACCATAGAGTTTTTTTCCCAAGGTTAAGCCCACTTATCTTGCAACCCCATTTGCAAAACCTTTAGCAAGTGTTGTTCCTTATGAACCATTCATTATATAGCCCCTTTAGCTCATTAATTGATAAGTAGGAGGTATTTTCCACAGCATGCCAAATTGTGATATTGCTATCAAGATTCAACCATGTAGTTTTATGAGTCAAACTCATTGACCCATGTTTCATGAGTAGTGGTTCATAAGAACCCATCTCTCATGATAATTAATAGTCCACTTAGCAGTCATTAAATCTAGGTGATTCTCATAGAGGTGAAGCACTGGGCCTTCCCGAGAGGTCACCCATCCCAATACTACACGATAAAACTTTGTGGTTAAGCGCACTTGAACTAGAGTAGTATTGGGATGGGTGACCTCCTGGGAAGGCCCAGTGCTTCACCTATGTAACCATCACCTAGATGCAATGAGTTCTAAGTGGACCATTCATTATCATGAGAGATGAGTTATTGTGAACCACTACTCATGAAACATGGGTCAATGAGTTTGACTCGTAAAACTACACAGTTGAATCTTGATAGCAATATCACAATTTGACATGCTATGGAAAATACCTCCTACTTATCATATGGATTCATGCAAATTAATTAAGAGTACATCAATCATTTAAAAGATATGAAATATATTGTAAATCTTATTTGGATTGACAATTGGCTTCATGCAGGGTGCCTCAATTAATTTTCAATATCAAGTCATCAACTCAATAATTTTGACCCGCTTTGAATAAGAATAGGATATTAATTTTTTTAAAGATCTCCCATTGACACATTAAATTAAGAACATCAAGAAAGTACACATGGCATCAAATCACAAGAACGTAACTTACAAAAATAGAATAATTTTAATAATACAATTATGTAGCAACTTGCGGCAACCATTAATGTTGCTCATACAACATACCCCATAATATAATTTTCCATTAAAGGCTATATATATATTATCTTCAAGTTAACAACCTTACAATTTCAATCGCCATCAAACTTAGAAAAATATCTATTTTTTTCTTTAAGGAAATTCAAATTATGAATTATCTGTTAAGGAAAAATGTATTTTCATAAGAATTTTTTTTATTTTTATATTTTTTATTTGTTCTTATTATCTAGCTTTTTGAAGATATTAATGATGCAAATTATTAATGATACAAAATACCAATATCTTTATAGACTTCAATACAATATATAATTCAATTTCTACCTCAATATTTTTGTATATATATTATTATTTTTTGATCTATGAGTAGGATCAAGGGAGGTAGAGCACATAAAAGTTAATGAAAATAGAACATAGATACAAAATTGGTTGCGTTATGGAGGGTTAGGTTTATATTTAAAACTTTTAAACATTAATATAAAATATACTAAAAGACAATGTGTTATCTTCATACACTTAAACATTATATGATTTTAAATAAATTTGAAATTAGGTGTTGAACTCCTCATCAAACTCCAAGGTCGGAACAAAGGTGAAATACCAATCTATAGTATCAACATTGGAAACCCTAGTGATGGATTTCAAAAACTCTAGACCCTAGTGGGAACATGGTGACATGCAACCACATTATCCCCAACTTAAATAATAAATGACACACAAGGGCCATTTTAATTGGAATGCATAGCAAGCTATACCACAACACCACTCTAGAAACTAAGCCCCACAATGACATAATCCAAAAAATATTTCAGACCCAAGCACCATTTGGGCTTAATGAGAGCTTATTTCACCTTTTTCACAATATCTTTAGTGATGTAGGAGCATTGGGGATGAAGTGCAATCTTGCAAAAACCAAATATATATATATATATATATATATATATATATATATATATATATATATATATATATATATATATATATATATTTCCTTTTTTAATTTTGGGTTTGTTTTTATCTTGCAAACATGATTTAACTCTCCTTTTACCTTCCTTCAATAACCTTGGAAGGCCCCTTCTTTCATACACTTTGTTTGGTTTGAAATTCAGATGAAATGATAAGGCATTTGGTGTAATTTCACATTACACATGAAAAGAATAATCCCATGCCTGGGTTGGGATATGAATATTTTAATTGCTTTTGTAACTCCCAAGAATAAATAAAAGACATGGAATTAAAGTTTTTCAAGGATTTTGGGCACCTGTGAGTGGAGGTGTCAGAAGGAGGTAGTGGATGGAAATTTTGGCAAAGATTTGAAGTTTTCTAGGAAACATTAGTGAAGAGACTAAATGCATGAATCCAATGCCTAGAGGAGAGGAAAAAATAGAGTGTTGACTGGCAGATTTGGGACTAAGAAAACCCAATTGCTAGCCTAGAGAGTGGTTTGAAGCAATGAAAAGAGGAAAAAGATAAGAAAAAGCAAGCCACAATGTGATGAAGATGATTTGGGCACCCCAACCTCCATGTCCAAAAGTTTGAGAAGATTTATTTGTTTCTTGTAGCATGCATTTTTGTGGAGTTGAAGCTGATTTTTGGTTCTTTCTAGAACTTTGCATGTAGGAGTTTGCATACTTGTTTGAATCTTGTCTATAGATGGTTGTAGTTGCAATTGAAGCTTTCATCATGGATTAGCATGTTGATTGTTTCAGAATTCGTAAACTTCTAGTATTTATTTGAATGCAAATAAAACAATCATATGCTGGATATTTTATTTAACTATTGTTTTAAGTGTTCATTTTATGAAGGAAGGCTACAACAGTTGACATACCTCTCTGGTTTCTTAGTTATTGAACTGCATCAATTGGTATTAGATTAGGATTGTAGAATTTTGGAGAGGAAATAACACATAGAGGACGGGGCATAGGAAGAGCCCCATGAGGAGAAGAAAATCCAGCACTTATGGAGATGATAAGGGGAATCTCAGTAAGGTTGGAAGCCATAGAAACTTCTCAGAGAAGAGGGGTTCCTATTGAAGACATTAGTGAAGATGAGGAAGAAGTTCCAGAGGTTGCAATAGTACAGGGAGAATATGCACATGAATATTCTTACAAGTGTTGGATAAACTTGAGAGTAAACCAAGGATTGACCCATCAAGTTACAGTGTAAGTATGAATCTAAAAGAGCTTATTGACTAGATTGCAGAAATGGACAATTATTTTTATTTGGAAGCCATTGAAGAGAAGAAGAAGGTGAACTATGTTAGCACAAGGTTGAAGGGACATGCATCCCTATGGTGGGATCAAGTGTAGATTGAAAGATAGAGGAAAGATAAAGAGAAGATAAAATCATGGGAGAAGATGGTTGCAAAACTGAAAATAAAATTCTTGCATGTGGATTATTACATAAGCTTAATTAAAAGGTTGCAGAACCTTAAAAAAATGATTTGATTTTCATAGAATACATAGAGGATTTCTACAAATTGAGCATGCATATTGAATACATTAAGGATGATGAGGAGAAAGTAGAAAGGTATGTAAGTGGCCTGAGGATTAACATTCAAGAGATCAACATGGTCTTGATAAGGACAATGGAAGAAGCCCACCAGTATGCACTGAAAGCAGAGAAGTTAGCAAGATGACAACAAGGAAGCTTTAGAGGAAAAGGAAAACCTCCACAAGGTAGGGACAAGCGAATAGTGGAAGAGGACAGCCAATAAAGGAAGAGGAAGAAATCTAGTCATAAACAAATCATGGCACAAATGCAAGAGGAAGAGGAGATTTTTCAAGAGGAAGAGGTGAAACTTTGAGGGGGAGAGGAGAATATGGCAGAGGAAGGGGATTTTTTAAAGTGTGCTTCAATTGTGGGGAAATGGGTCATCGAGCCTTTGAGTGCCCTCAAATAAAAGAAGTTAGAAAGACAAAAACTCAAAGAGAATACAATGTTGAAGCTAAAAATGAGACAAAACCAGTACACCCAAAAGATGGAGTACTCATGCTAACAAGAATGCTTTTAAAACCAGAGAAGGAACTTCAAGAACCAACACAGAGGAGGAGCTTGTTTAAAACAGTTTGTAAATCTCAAGGAAAATGTTGCATCATAATAGTGTACAATGGGAGCATAGATAATTTAGTATCCCAAGAGATGGTGGAGAAGATGAAGTTAGAAAGGATGAAGCGCCCAAACCCCTACCGGGTCACTTGGTTACAAAAAGGACATCAACTTTTGGTGAGTGAGCAGTGTCGGATAAATTTTCAGATTGGTAACTATAAGGATGAGATACTATGTGATGTGATGCCAATGGATACATGACACATCCTATTGGGTAGGCCATGGCAATATGATCACAATGCAATTCATGATGGTGAAGCTAATACATATACAATAATAAAGGACAAGAAAAAGTATGTCATGAACTTGCTAAAATAGAAGAAAAATGAAGTGGAAAATGATACCAAGGTATGCATGATCACTGGTAAACAATTGTTGAAGGAGTTAAAGGAGGAAGAACTATGGTATTCTTTAGTTTCCAAGCCACAAGAAGTTGGGACAACAAGTGAAGAGAAGGAAATTCCCAAAGAAATCAAGAAAATATTCCAAGAATATGATGATATTTTGATGAAGGATCTTTCAGATGGACTCCCACCAATTAGAAGTGTGAGTCATTGCATGGATTTGATATCAAGATAAAACTTACCAAACAAGTTAGTGTATAGAATGATCCCAAAAGAGAATGAAGAGATAAATAAGAAAGTGCAGGGATTGTTGGATAAAGGTTTGATAAGAGAAAACTTGAGCCCATGTGAATTATCAATAGTTTTGGCACCAAAAAAGGATAGAGAATGGCATATGTGCACAAATTCAAGATCCATTAAAAAGATAACAATAAAATATAGGTTTACATTGCCTCATATGGATGATTTGATGGATTTCTTGAGTGGAGCAAAATACTTCACCAAAATTGATTTGAAGAGTGGATACCACCAAAGAAGGATTAGGGAAGGGGGTGAGCAGAAGAACGCATTCAAGAAAAAGGAGGGGTTATATGAGTTGTTGGTTATGCCATTTGGACTCACAAATTCCCCAACAACATTCATGAGATTGATGAACGGGGTACTCAAACCACTCCTTGGTAAGTTTTTAATTGTCTATTTAGATGACATATTGGCTTTTAGCAAAGAAAGAGATGAACATTTAGAACATGTGAGGGTTGTTTTGCAAAGATTAAGAGAGGAAACATTTCTAGGTAATCTTAAGAAATGTGTCTTTATGAAGGAGGATCTGGTATATTTAAGATTTTTTAATTTCAAAGGAAGGTTTAAGGATGGATCCATAAAAGGTTAAGGAAATCCTAGAATGGCCATCACCTAGGAGCATATTTGAGGCAAGTATTTTTCATGGTTTGGCAAGTTTTTATAGGAAATTTATCAAAAAAATTAGTAGTATTTATGCACCAATCATAGACATGATGAAGGGGGAAATAAAGTTCTTCAAATGGATAGTTGTAGCAAAGAGAACTTTTAATATTTTGAAGGAAAAAGTGATTGAACAACCCATATTAGCATTGTCGGATTTTAACAAAGTGTTTCAAGTTGATTATGATGAAAATGGGGAAGTGATAGAAGGAGTTATCAGTCAAGAGGGAAGGCCCATAGCTTACTTCAACAAGAAGCTAAATGAAGCCAAGAGAAAATATTTAGTATATGATCAAGATTTTTACTCTATTGTACAGACCCTCAAGAAGTGGAGACACTATTTGTTACCAAAGGAGTTTGTCCTCTACATGGATCATCAAACTTTGAAATTCATTAACAGAAAAGGTAAGCTTAAGAAAAATCATATGAAGTGGGTGGAGTTCTTTCAAATTTATTCTTTTTTTCTTAAACATAGAAGTGGTAATTCAAATTGGGTAGAAAATGCTTTGAGTAGGAGGTGTTTGTTGCTAAATAAAATGCAAGTGAATGTTATGGGTTTTGATTTGATGAAAGAGTTGTATGAAAAAGATCTTGATTTTAGTGAGGCATGGGTAGCTTATAAGTCTCCAATAGAGGATAATAGAACCAAATTTTTGGAGTATTTCATTCAAGAGGGTTGTTCAAGCGGCAACGATTGTGCATACCAAGGGGATCAAATGAGAGAGAACTTGATTCAGGAAAAACATGGTGGAAGACTTGGTGGACATTTTGGGGTGGATAAAACTTTGGGGAAGCTAATTGAAGCTCACTATTGGAAAATTATGGGTAAGGATGTGAATAATATGGTTCAAAGGTGCTCGATATGTCAACATTCCAAAGGAACTAGCCAAAACACAAGGTTATATCAGCCTTTACCAATTCTGGATAAGCCATGGGAAGAAGTGAGTATGGATTTTGTTCTTGGGCTGCCAAGAACCCAAAATGGTAATGATTATAATTTTTTGTGGTTGATAGATTTTCAAAGATGGCTCATTTTATTCCTTGTAAGAAATCAAGTGATTCTTCACATGTTGCCAATTTATTTTTTAGGGAGGTTGTAAGGTTGCATGGTTTTCCAAGAAGCATTGTTTCAAATAGAGATACTAAATTTGTTAGTCATTTTTGGAAGACATTATGGAAGAAGTTGGGAATGAATTTAGCTTATAGCTTATCCTATCACCCTCAAATGGATGGCCAAAAGGAGGTGGTAAATAAAATTCTTAGAATTTTTTTGAGATGCTTGATAAATGGGAGACCAAAATAGTGGGATGTGGTGCTTGCACAAGCTGAATTTTCCTACAATAATTCCATAAATAGAAGCATAGGTAAGAGTTCTTTTCATAGTGTCTATGGCTATAGTCCTAAAGGTGTTCATGACCTAAAAGATAATGTAGATTTTGGAAGGACAAGTGTAGCAACAAAGGATTATGTTGGTTATTTACATGAGTTGCATAAAGAGGTCAAGGAGAGGTTGGAGTCTAATACAAACAAGTACAAAGTTCATGCTAATTTGAAAAGAAGAGAACAAGAGTTTGAAGTGGGAGAATTGGTTTTAGCACAACTATAGAAGGAGAGATTTCCTCAGGGCACTTATAACAAGTTGAAATGTAAGAAGATTGGACTATGCAAGATACTAGAAAAAAATTGGCTAATGCATATGAAATAGAATTGCCTCCAAGAGTGGATATTTCACCCATTTTTAATGTATCTGATCTTTATCATTTTATTGGTGATGTAACACATGAGGAGAAGACTAATATTTTAGTTACAAATTTGGGAGTGGAAAATTTACACAAAGGGATGTGAAGAGGTAGATGAAGTTATTGATTCAAGAGTGGTGAGAAGAACAAGAGGAAAGGAATACAAGGGTTAATTGGTTAAATGGAGAGGAAAGAAGATGGAAGAGGCAACATGGGTGGATGCCCTTGAGATTTTCAAGCTTATAATACCAAATCATTTTAAATTTTCATGATTTCACACTCATGAGGCATTCTTTCTTACTCTAAGTGTTTGATGCAGGAGCATCAAGGGTGAAGTGCAATCCTACACAACCAAAAAAATATTTTTATTTATTTTTTCCTAAATTTCAATTATGGGTTTGTTTTTATCTTCTAACAATGATTTAACTCTCCTTTTACCTTCCTTTAGAAACCTTAGAAGGCCCCTTCTTTCATACACTTTTTTTGGTTCGAAATTCAGATGAAAGGACAAGGCATTTGGTGTAATTTCACATTACACATGAAAAGAAAAATCCCACACCTAGGTTGGGCTATGAATTTTTGTATTACTTTTGTAATTCCCAAGAATAAATAAGAGAAATGGAATTAAATTTTGTCAAGGATGTTGGGTGTCTAGGAGTGGAGGTACTGGAAGAAGGTAGTGGATGGAAATTTTGGCAAAGATTTGAATTTTTTGAGGAAAAATCAATGAAGAGGCAGATTTGGGACTAAGAAAACCCAACGCCTAACTTGGAGAGTAGTTTGCATAAATGAATAGAGGAAAAAGATAAGAAAAACAAAGCCAAAATGTGATGAAGATGATTTGGGCACCCAAACCTCCATGTCCAAAAGTTTAAGAAGATTTATTTTCTACCTATAACATGTATTTTTGTGGATTTGAAGCTGATTTTTTGTTCTTTCCAAAAAAATTCTTGTAGGAGTTTGCATACTTGTTTGAATCTTGTCTGTAGATGGTTTTAGTTACAATTGAAGCTTTCATAATGGATTATCATATTTATTGTTTCAAATTTGTAAACATCCAATATTTATTTGAATGCAAATAAAATAATCTTGTGCTAGAGATTTTATTTAAATATTGTTTTAAGTGTTGATTTTGTGAAGGAAGGTTGCACCAATTAACAAACCTCTTTGGTTTCTCAATTGTTGAAATACACCATTTAGCTTCCCCTAAGTCAAACATAACACCAAAAAATGAGAGGAAATAATAGAATTCACTTCGAATCTATTTTCATCCTTCATGAAAATTTTCCCTAAGACCATCTTAATTGCTTTCATAACCACCAAGGAATTAGTCTTAAAGATATTCTTCATCCTCAACTTTGAAACTCCCCCTTAAATGCCAACTAACTCTTCTTTTACTATAAGCACAAAATTTTCTCCATTATAGCATAGTTAACAAAGAAGAGAGAAAGTAAATATATTAAAAATTCCTTCTATATTTTGAGAAAGCTTAAAATAGGATTGAGTGGGACTTTTTCCTCGCAATGTTAGAAGCTTTTGGATTTCCCAAGGCCGTCTTTCACATGGTGAAAACTCTAATGAAAGATGCTGAAATATCCCTCTTGAGCTTTGTGACAAATTCTATGTAATTTGTTGATTTGATTTTTTGTGTTTTCTAAGGTTTTATTTTCTTTTGTATTTTTTTGGATAAGAAGCTAGGAAATGTAATAAAGGAGAGATATACACAAATGGATGCAATATATATATACAATATAATGAAGAAAACTAGCATATATTGAAATCTGTTTAATAATGAAGCTTTTTACATTTAACTTGTACCTGGTAATGCTACCAAGATTATTGGCAATTCTGAAACTTATAACAATAGCATTGATAAAGCCCTTGTGGAGGTCGATTTGCAATAGCTAGTTAATTCTCCACCAAGAAAATGTTTTAAATATATTGTTAGCTCTCAAAAATGCAGGTTGAATGCCTCAAGAGGCTGTCAATCTCTTGATACGCTTTAGGGTAACAGACAAGGTCAAGAGAACTCAACCTTCTACTCTTTAGATGTTGCAAACCTAGGCGAGTGTACCTTTTGAATTGAGCAGACTTATCTTATGATTATCCTTCTAAAATGCTTTATCCACAATGGCAAATGGAAGTGAACAAATGAAAACAAACTTGATAGCAATCTTCTGCTCTAAATCCTAAAATGCTTAATTAACAGATATAAAGAAACTGAATGAATTCAAATGATGAAATTGTAGAGACCAGTGCCTTGTTGGGTATGCAGAGTCAAATGAAATAGAAGTGGGAAACTTATTCTGGTAGAAAATCAAATTGCAGGCATATGATCTATTCATAACTTGTATAAACAATGCAGGATTATGACTACTAAGCTCTACTTTAATAATCCAAATGAATCTTCCTGATTACTGTGATCAACCAAAAGGATTTAATCTCTCCTTGAGAGAACCAGTTAATTAATCACACAGAAACAACAAATGTGCACTGATAAACTGAAAGTAAACTTGTTACATCAATTTAAACAACCAGAAAGAATCAATCATGGAGACAACTTAGCAATACTTTTCAATAAACTCAACAGATAATTGACACCAGAAATAACCTGCCACACCAGCTGATTTTCATTGAATTCACCATTTTAAAACATGCACATAGTCTCTGATAAGAGAAAAGCTATTCTAATGTAGCCATTCCTAATCTACTGTCTGTAATCTAAAATCTGATCTAAAAATCCCCCTTTCAATTACAATCCAGGGGCATATTTATACCCAGCATGAGAAAATAAAATATGTTGAAATCAAATGTCGACCCTCCATAGAAATTGGGCCCCAATCAAGCTGGCAAGCAACGGTCACCAAACGTATTCATGTCGGCCACAGCATTTTGAAATTCTGCTTTTCACCAGTGACAGTCGGTGAGACATACGTATCATCATGCCGAAGGAAATTCATTCGTTACATCCCCGTGTTCACTGTTCTCTTCGTGCATCACCGTGACCAATTGTTCGCCATGTCGAAGACAAGAAGTATCCTTACACCGAGATGCATTTTTGTTTTATTCATAGTCGCTGTGACCCTGTGATGTTGATGAGACACCTCACAGACTAGTATCAGTTATGCCGAGAGGGGCTCCCCCATACACTTTTCAATTGCTGAGACACAAATAGTTTCTTACTGATATGCTCCTTTTGTCTCATTTACTGTCGCCGTAGCTTCTATCCGTCAGGGAGACCTCTCGCAGATTTTACTTTGCTTCACCGAAAAGCTTTATTCATTTTGAGTCGATGAGACAAGATCATACTCTCGCCGAGATGTATCATTCATTCGCCCTCGCCAAGAAAATGCAAAGTCGAGGAGACCCTACATAGAACACCCTGTGTTCCACCGAAAGCTCCCAACCATCCCTGAGTCGCTGTGACACATGCTTTATCTTGCCGATGAGTCCATCTGTTTTTCGTCGCTGTGACATTCCACTATCGGCAAGACATCATATAGAATGCACCCTGTTATACCGAAAGACCTCACACAATCTGAGTTGCCGAGACAAGGCAATTGTTATGCTGACAAGGATCCTCATGCTTTCATCGGCGAGACCGAAGGTCACTCGCTGAGACCTTATGGCGATATGCTCATATTCTTCCACCATCGATCGGTGAGACCAGAATGAACTCACACCGAAATAAAACCATATGTGAAGTTGGTGAGACATATTGAATTCACTAAGACCACTCGCTGAAACCTTTAACCTATGCCGAAGGGAACCCACAATGCACCTGTCACTGAGACATCTTGAATTCGGTAAGACGTTAGCCCGACCGTCACAACACATGTCAATAGATGTCTCTATTGTCGCCAGAACAACATGGATGTTACGTTGATAGCCAACCACAGACAAATGCCAGTTGTCGTGACAATGAGAAAGTCCTGTCGACCACCTACAACAAACAAATGTTAAAAGAAAGGCAACACGGGTTAGGGAGACAATCACAGACCTATGCCGATAGGCACCAGAATGTACAGAATGCATGATTTGATGGAACATATGATGCAACACAGTAAAATACAGGCAGAAAGTGTGTAAAGCATCATGAAAATGGGGAAATGTGGCAAAGGTAAACCTTACATGGAGACTCAGGGGGTATGAAAATATGTAAAAAAATCATCAAATTTTAATAGTTCCAACATATACATCAGGTATATAGATGCCCTCAATGGAAGTGATAGTTGCTCAAGAATCAAGGAATTTTGACCTAGACTCCAAATGCCACCTCCACAGATGGTACAACCTAGAAAAATATAAATAGTATGACCTAGTAATGTTTCTTTGTACAGCCCAACAAAGTTGTGTCAGTCATTAATAATAAAAAAGCACAAATATTTCTGATTTATAGAAAATAAACCCCTCAAATCTTTGTAGAAACTCCTCCAATCTACTCAATGTGACCACTAATTGATATCCACTCAGTACTAGCAACCCTTGGGTGATCTTGCAAACCTGTATGTAGGAAGCTGAATCATGAAGATATCGCGTTCTTCAAGACTCTCAATGCAAAAAAAACCCTAGTTTTTTCCTCTCCAACAAAAGCTTCTTGAAAATAGACAAGTATAGAATGAGACAAAAAGAACTTTGCAAAGATTAAATACTCCTCATGAAAAGCTTGACCCCCAAGATAGTTTTTTTGACTTAAAAATATATTATAATATTGCTTTTGTATTGACTTTATTAAATTTCCTTACATGGGCACCCAAACCAATGCACTTTATGATTTGACTTATAATGATTAAATGGCCCCACAAATATAAAGTCATTAAGTCATTATGTTATGTACTTTTTAATAATTAATTATTAGTAAAGTCTTACTTTAATAATAATTAAAATAACATATCTCTCTCAAAACTCCTTATTTTTTGATTCGGTCAAAGGTAGGAGGTCATCCATTGTAACCACTGCCAATCCAGGTGCCTTTCCAAAAATAATAACACTAGACCCATCAACTAGATGACTTAATAAAAATATTAAGTGTGGCAAATTGAGTCCAAATCATCTCCCAAAGGCAAAACCTGAATAACACCAAACTCTAGAAAAGAAAAACATCACCAAGTGCCACTAGAGAACCTGATATCTTCCACACAAGACCCTCTAACCCACCATATTAGCCGATGAGGTTCAAATTATAGGCTAATCCACCACACTTTGATGCTCACAAAAAAGGGGACATTGCAGTCTGCCCTCCCTAAAATTGCTTGTCCCCAAGAAATCTCCACTATACAGAAACACCACTCCACCTGGATCCCAAGGGAAGACCTACAAAATTTTCCTCATGTCTCCAACTAACTCCCATAGCACCAACATAAGTACAACCAAAAAAACACAATAACCTTGATCATCCCTAGTGTCATGTGCCTCAAAAGTAAGAACCTCATGAGGAAGCAACTCTAGAAGCTAGAATGATTTGCTTCCCTCATCTGCACAAATTAATGCATCAAACCAACTGTCCAACTCATGCACAAAAGGATTGTGCATAGATACATATCATGTATAGGTGGATCAAAAACAAAAATATAAGCACTCACCATGTACACATTGTAAACTCATCCATAAGCCCTGTCTGAAATCCTAATGCACATGAAGAATCCCAAACACTATGGTCATCACTCAACTCCACAAAAGGGTTAGGAGGAAGATCATTATCCAAATCGATCAATGGATTATCAAAAATTAGATAAGCATCACTCTCAAACAAGGGATTGTTAACAAACTATACACTGTCTGTGTTGTTAGAACTATAAAATTTTGAAAAATTTTATGGCTACATATACTCATTAGTTCCCAAAGAAGTCCATACCATAAGCACATGAATCCACTTTGCATAACGTATTTTCCCATATTTTTTCATGTGGTCCCATAGAATTCACCTAACCCTGAGTATTTCAATGTAAAATTCATATCAGCAAGAGATGGTGAGGGTCTCCCAGATCCATAAAGCATTTTATACTAACGTATATCTTTTGCAATCTATCGGCAAGAGTTCAGGAATATCATACCGATATGATTTCATCTGAAGACACATATCGGTAGGACGCAATTCATTGTCTCAGCGACCAGAGGATCCTAGCGGCAAGGAAAAAATTGTTGGGATGAGTCATATCGAGCCATCATGTGTCTAACCGATCGAAGCACAAAATGACTGTTGGCGAGACCTAAGTCATCGGTGAAATGTCCCAGAGCATTCATTTGGTTTTTCCAATACAACGAAGGTGGATTCTGACAATGTATCAGGGTGAGTTCGTGGAAGTCCGGCCGACTCTCAATGTCGCTATGACAGGATTATATCAGTAATAAGACTTGGCGTTATTTATTGTCTTGCCGATAACAAGATTCATCGGTGAGACTGGCATCATCAGAGAGAGCTAGGAAGGTCCTACCGAAAGTGCTTCCATCGACAAGACAGTCATTATGTCTCGACGATTAGAAAATAAACTAAAGAAAGTATCTCAACAGGATATGAGTAATATGTGGAATGTCTTGTCGACCCCCTATATCACACCGACAGAGTTGTATGAGATTCAGATTTGGTGGTGCATGTGGAAGAAATAATCATCAGTGAGACTTGCTTCATCGGTGAGAGCTAAGAGAGTCATGCGGAATGAAATTCTATTGGCAGGAAAACCACTATGTCTCAGCGATCAGAATGGATGAAGGATTAATCTCGGGAAAACACGATGTAAGAGGAGAAACTTCTGCCCAACCCTCAATGTCACAACGATACTCAAAACTAAGGTCACAAAGTGTCAGGGAGACTCATAACATCGGTGTAACTACAGGACTACCTAGCGATATATAATATGTTGATAGTCAGAGAAACTTGGAGTGTCGGGGAATTAGCATGACGTCATAGCGGGTGTCTGATGGATGTTGGTAAAATCCTAAATACAATAGATCGTCAAGTTTTGAATATGAAAGGACGTGTCCTTTTGAATACTAATAAATAAATACCCATTTTTGACAGTGAATGAGAGAGATAGCAGAGGATAGGAATAAAAAATACAAGAGCATACAAAATGTTTATAATTTTGAGACTATGATGAATGTATGAAATAATGGAGATTTAAATCAAATTCATTTGATTTGGTGGCATTTTTCTCGTTTCAGTTGTTTGTTGTGTTAATTAAAAGTATTTTTGAAGTTCTCTCCAAGGTTGATGTTTTCTAATTGTTTAAACTAATATATCAAGGATATTTTTCTAGTTTATCAATGCACACTTGTTGTATCTGTATGATTGGATTAATTGGTTCTTTCAAGGAGAGATTAAATCCTTTTAGTCAATCATGGTAATTAGGAAATCTCATTTGGATCATTAAGAAGAACTCAGTAGTCACATCCTTGCATGTTTATACCAGTTATAAACTTAAACCTATATGCCAAACAATTTGAGTTTCTGCCAGAAAGAAGTTATTCATTTCAGATTTTCATTTGACTCTGTACACCCAATAAGGCACTAGTCTCTACCATTCCTTTATTTAGTTTCATTCATTTTTTTGTATGAACACATTATATTTTAGCCTTGATATTGCTTATACAATTTGTACCAAAATAAAACTCATTTATCCACTCATATTTTCCATTGTGGGTAAATCACTCTAAAGGAATAAACATTGGTCAAGTCTACTTCATTGTTATAGGTACACCCACGTAGGTTTGGAAGCACCTGAAGAGTAGAAGGTCTATATAATTTGGCCTTGTCTGTTACCTTGAAACGTATCAAGAGATTGGAAACCTCTTGAGGTATTTTTCCTACATTTTTGAGAGCTAACAAATTGGCGACTCTGTTGGGGATTCATTTGCAGAATATTTGATTGAAGATCATCATATAGAGTCATTGAAGAAAGATTCATAGTTTGAGATGTTTCAGAAGGAGTGATTCTGTTGGGGATACAATCAAGAATAATTTCATTTTTCTCACTTTTAACAAAGTGAGTGGCGACTCTGACAAGAATATTGCATCAATTCAACATGAATGGTAGAAGATCCCAATATAAAGGAGGTCCTGCTGGAGGTCCTGCTGGAAACAGTAAGTGGACACAGAAGGATGATAAGGGTAAGAAGGTATCTGATGACATGTGCATAACGAATAAAGACAAAGCATCAAGATCACATTGTGAGACATATGACCGTTATGATATATGGAGAGATAATTCAAGTGCAGAACCTTGTACCCCTGAAGAACAAAGAAATCCTTTTTATAATCCTTAGAAATAGGTGGAATTTGAGGCTGAAAGAGTCACATTTCAATGGGAATATGATCAAAAGATGGAGGGTAATCAAAATGATCCCATTAATAATGTAATCCCTCAAGAAAATTTTGAGTTCTTGACTCACAAAGAAATAGACGTATAGTTGGAGTTCCAGAGACAAGAAGTAGAAAGAGCAAAAGTAGAACTAGAACAACAGAGGCTCCAAAAGATGAAGGAACTCCAGGATTTTAAATTGCAGGAAGCTCAAATTAAAGCTCAGATAGTTGGTTTTTCAAAGTATATACCACCTCATAAGCAAGGAAACAATTATGCAGGGCCTTCATATCAACCAAAGGTTCCTCATAATTAGATGGGAAATCAATACAAACAACCAAACTATCCACTGTATACTACATCACAACATACAAATGTGCAACCACCTCATGGTCATCAATATGTGCCATACAATAATCCAGTGTATCAGTATCAACACTTGCATAACCCTCCCCCTCAGTAATACACAACAATGATTAGACAGTTTGATTTGGCAGGGTTTCAATTATACCCTTACCCTCTGGATAGCAATTGGAGAAGTCTTGTTCCCAAGTTTACAGGGAGTAATGCAATTACTATTGAAGATCATTTGAGAAATTTTAATGCTTTTATTCAGGACTTGGATATAGCATATGAAGATTTGCATATGAGGTTGTTCATGATGTCACTCACTGAAGAAGCTAGGGATTGGTTCAATAGCCTGCCAACAGCTTCTGTTGATTCTATCCAAGAATTTCAGGATCAATTTCTTGAACAGTATGGAAATCCGTGTGCACCAGATGTTGCTTTATATGAATTAGTACGGATTCAAAAAAAATAGAATGAGTCAATTTATGATTTTAACTGAAATTTTGGAAAACTGCAGAATAAGATACCACCTGGGTCAAAGTTTCTAGACTCTACAGCATTGAGTATTTATTTGAACGCATTCGACCCAAAAATAGGGTATGAACTAAGAAACAGGTTTCCAAGAGATTTGGTTGAAGCCCAAAAGATAGCACTAACCATTGAAAACAATAGGAAAGCTGTTGGGATGATCAATAAGAGAGAAAATTCTAGGGTTCCTCAGCAAGTCAATAATTACCAGTACAAATAGGAGAACACATACAGAAATGAGAGGCCTAGGTTACATAACATGCCTTGCAATACAAATTAGAAGGATGGAAAACCTATAATGGATAGACCCAGGAACAAAGAAACACCTGATCCATTAAGGAAGAAGGGGGCATATATGGTCAATAATAATCTTTGGTGTGAAGGTTGTGATGGGCCACATTCCCCAGATCACTGTGTTGTAGCCCAAGAAATGCAAAAAGAAGGAATGTTAGCGGGTGACAGTGGAGAGGATCACATAGTGTACTTGACCTCAAATACCTTTCACCCTGTTGAGGAGGAATATTTATCTTCAGAGGATGAAGGTTGTGAATACGATGTTTCAAATAAAAGGTGCAATATCCACATGGATGAACAACAAGTTTTTTCCGATTATGAAGAAAGTTATGCAGAACAATACTCTGTTGAGGTGCCTACTCAATGTGATATAAGGAGACCCACTGAAGAGGAAATAAAGAGGTTAACCATTGCTGCAGTTGAACAAGAAAAGAGCAAGTATTGTTTAAGAAATAGGATAGTGAATGAAAAAGGTGTTCCCAGGGGAATATCTATGAAAGACAGAGAAGTCACACTAGGATTTTTGAAGAAAACATAAAATAAACATCATGATAAGAATGAACAGAAGTTGGTCCAAAAGGAGGAGAATAGAGAGTTATACAAAGAAAAGCAGAATTTTGTCCAGAAGGAAGAAAACAAAGAAGAAGCATCAGAGAAAAAGAAAACAATTAAGGTGGAGTGTCCTTTTGACTTCTCTTAGGCTTTATCCCAGGTAAAAATTTATGTCCCACTGCTCGAGATGATGAGAATTAAGGAGTATAGGGATAGTACAATTCAATTGATATGAAATGGAAATGAGAAAAGAACAAGTTCTGAAAATCAAATGGCCACTAAAACGGTTAATAAGAAAGAGAAGGTGATTGTCCCAAAAGTGTGTCTAAATGATGTATTGGTAAATTCCCCACAAATTGATCCTTTTTTCACCACGCTGCTTATAAATAACAAACTGTTGAGGAATTACATGATAGACTCTAGTGCTGCTATCAATATCATGCTAGTGGGAATTATGAAATAGCTAGGCATGTGGGTAGATACTAATGAAGGGAAGTGCTATGCAATGGATAGTAGGCATGTTCCAGTAGTAGGTGTTATGAAAGATGTTGAAGTCAAACTAGCTGCTTATCCTCAGGTGACCTACAATATAGATATAACTATAATTGATACCCCTACACAGTTTGGGATGCTTTTATCAAGATAATGGACAACAACGGATGGGGGAAATGTCCAATTTGATTTGTCTTATGCAACAATTCCAGTGAATGGCCAAGAAGTTAAGCTATACAGGGATCCAAGGATGAACCCAATTGTAGATTGTGTACCTCAAGATCAAGTCAATTGCTTTTGTGATATGGATCTTGGAAGTTTTAAGATAGAACCATCCCAACCAAAGTTAGTCAATGGTGATCCAATTGATAAACATGTTGCAAAAAACTATGATGGCGTGTGGAAAATGTACTTTGATGGAGCTTGCAGCCAAGAAGGCAATGGAGCAGGATTAGTGTTTGTTTCCCCTGAAGGAGTCACTTTTAAATATTCATTTTTTCTGGCATTTGAATGCATGAACAATATAGGAGTATGAAGCTTTACTAACAAGATTGAATATGGCTGTAAAACATAAGATTAAGCTGCTGACTGTTCTAGGGGATTCTGAGCTAGTTGTTTCTCAAGTTAAATCAAAATATGCAACAAAACACAAGAGGTTGAAGCAATATAGGAATGTTGTATGGGACACAATTGAGTTGTTTGATGCTTTCTCAATTGAGTGGATTGATAGGTTGAAAAACATAATGGCAGACTTTTTAGCCAATGTAGCACTAAGAAGAGATGACGATACCGACCTCTTGAAATTTCTTCACTGTATAGATCAATCTATACAGTTGGTAGGTTTTTAATGATGATACTGACCTCTTGAAATTTATTCACTGTATAGATCAATATGAAGCCCAAGAAATTGACTTTAATGCATTTGTAGAAGAGGTAGATGGAAAGCAGACGGTATTTGGGAAGGAGGTCTTACAGCTTAGAACTAATAAGCTTCCAAAAGGGCTAGTAGCATTGGAAAGGGTATATGATGGAAATGATTGGTCCCTCATGAAGTAGACACCAGTCAAGAGGGAGGATATTGAAGAGATCAATTTAGGGACTAAGTTGGCACCAAAAAGGGTATACATTGTGAAGAAAATAAGCCCGACAATTCGAAGAATGTTGATTGCATTGTTGAGAAAGTATAGACATGTGTTTTCCTGGTCTTATGAAGATCTCAAAGCATATAGGGAGGATTTGTTTCAACATGAAACCCCATTGAAACTAGATGCAAAGCCATTTAGGTAGAAGCAAAGACCTATTAACCCAACATTGGAACCAAAAGTGCAAGAGGAATTAGCAAAGCTTAGAGATGGGGGTATCATCAAACCAATTAGGCATTCAACGTGGGTTTCAAACCTAGTTCCTATGAGGAAGAAGAATGGGGATATCAGATTATGCGTGGACTTCAAAAATCTAAATATGGCATCTCTCAAGGATAATTATCCTCTACCTAATATGGAGGTTGTACTACATAAAGTAATAGGGTGTGAGTTGTTATCTATGATGGATGGGTTCTCTGGTTACAACCAGGTCAAATTCAAAGAATCTGAGTAGTACAAGACAACTTTTACAACCCCATGGGGAACATATGTTTATGTGAGAATGCCATTCGGTCTCACAAATGTAGGTGCAACCTTTCAAAGAGCTATGGACATAGCATTTGCAGACTTGATTAATGCTATCATGGTGGTATATCAAGATGACCTTACTGCTTATTCAAAAAGGGTTGAAGATCATGTAGAACATCTGGAAAAGGTATTTATTAAAGCTTTAGAATATGATATTAGTCTAAACCCTAAAAAATGTCGTTTTGTAGTCACAAAAGGTAAACTCTTAGGACATATTGTGTCAAATGAGGGGATTAGAATAGATCTTGAGAGGGTTGAGGCTATAGATAAAATCCCTATTCCTAAGATTGTTAAGGCCATATAGTCATTTTTTGGATAGATCAATTTTGTTAGGAGATTTGTGTCTAATTTTGCTAAAATTATTAAGCCCATATCAAAAATGTTAAGAAAGGGGAAAAAAATAGACTGGAATGTAGAAGCACTTGAAGCTTTCATATCCATCAAAAGGGCCATCAAAGAAGCCCCTATCCTTAAATCGCCAGATTTTGCAAAACCTTTTCAAATATTTTCATTTGCTTCAATGCACACTATAGCTATTGTTATGTTACAGAAGAATGAGGAAGGTCATGAGCAACCTGTGTCTTTCTTCAGCAAGTCATTGCAAGGATCAAAATTGAAATATGATATAATGGAAAAACAAGCATTGGTGAAATCCACAAAGGCTTTTAGAACGTATCTTGTTGGAGCTAAGGTGATTGCTTATGTCCCTCATGCAATTATTAAGGATATCTTGACACAGTCAGAAGTAACTAGGAAGAGATGCAGGTGGATTAACAAGATTTAGGAATTCAATATGGAAATACAAATCACTAAATTAGTGAGAGGTCAGGGTTTCATCAAGTTAATGGCAGAAACAAATATTGAAGCAAATCAAATTTGTAATGTAGAAGATGAAGGAAATGCAATTGCAAGTATTGAGCATACTCCTTGGTATACAGACATCATGTATTACCTCAGATACATAAAGTGTCCTGAAGGATTAAGTGATAATCAAAGAAGAACCTTGAAATTGCAAGCATCCAAATATGTGTTCATGGAAGGTGACTTGTTTTGGAAAAACAGGGACGAGATGTTGTTGCTATGTCTAGATGAGTCACAGGCCAAGCACATTATAAGAGAAATGCATGAAGGCATCTGTGGAGGAAATTATTTTGCAAAGACAACTGCACACAAGATTCTCAGGGCAAGTTATTACTGGCCAAAAGTATTTAATGATTATTTTTCATACGTAAGAAGATGTGCAGCATGTCAGAAGTTCTCAGGGAAAATGAAGTATCATGGAGCTTTACCACTCAGACCTGTGTAGGTTGAAGCCCCTTTTCATCAGTGGGGAATTGATTTTATTGGGGAGATATAAGAGAAATCAAGTGGAGGACATAAGTGGATACTGGTAGCTACTAATTACTTCACTAAATGGGTAGAGGCAGTCCCAACCAAGCAAGCAACAAGTAAAGTTGTAATCATTTTTTTAGTGGATAACATCATTACCAAATTTGGTACTCCATTAAGATTGATCACAGATAATGGGATGTGTTTCAGATCTGATGAGTTTAAATATTTTTGCAGTACATATGGTATCACTGTTTCTTATGCAGCTCCTTACCATCCACAAGCTAATGGTCAGGCAGAGTCCAACAACAAAAGTCTTATGAAGATCATAAGGAGGATGCTAGGAGGGAACAAAAAGGCTTGGGATTCAAAATTGAGGTTAGCTATGTGGGCTGATAGGATAACTGTGAAAAAGGAAATTGGAAAATCCCCATTTGAATTGGTATATGGAACACAAGCTAGGATTCCTTTACAAAATTTGTTACCAGTTTACAAATTTATCCTTCAGGAGGATATAGATATTCCATAACCAATGGAGGAAAGAATGGAACAAATGGCAGAGCTTGATGAAGTAAGAAGAGTAGCTCAAAACCAGAATGTGAAATTGCAGGCACAAATGAAGTATTTATTTGATAAAAGGGAAAAAGATAGAAAATTTGAAGAAAATGATCTAGTTTTAATGTGGAATGCAAAATGTCAAGAGAAGGGAAAACACGGGAAATTTAAAGCTTTGTGGTTGGGACCCTTTGTTGTTGTTGGCAAGCAAGGTGAAGATTCATATTATTTGCAAAACATGACTGGTGAAGAACAGGAGTTTCCTATACATGGGAAATTTCTGAAGCACTTTTTCTCTTAAAAAAGGGAATACAGAGGATTAAGGGTTGCCAGTGCATGGACAACTCTTGAAAATCCTCTCAAAAAAATATTCCATGCACAATAGTATAGGATCATTTTTATTTCCACTTCCTTTCATTCCATTCTACTCATTGCTCCATCACCTTGAAAGTTTGGTCTGCTCAACCAAAGATCCGGATCCTTGCAATGTTCTCACAATCATTCATCCCCAGATAGAGCCATAGTTAGAACTGTAAAATTTTGAAAATTTTCATGGCTACATATACTCATTAGTTCCCAAAGAATTCCATACCATAAGCACATGAATCCGCTTTGCATAACATATTTTCCCATATTCTATCATGTGGTCCCATAGAATTCACCTAACCCTAAGTATTTCAATGTATAATTCATATCGGCAAGAGATGGTGAGGGTCTCTCCGATCCATAAAGCATTTTATGCTAATGTATATCTTTTGCAGTCTATTGGAAAGAGTTCAGGAATGTCATACCGATATGATTTCATCTGAAGACACATATCAGCAAGACGCAGTTCATTGTCTCAGCGACCAGAGGATCCTATCGGCAAGAAAACAATCGTCGGGATGAGTCATATCGAGCCATCATGTGTCTAACCGATCGAAGAACAAAATTACTGTCAGCGAGACCTAAGTCATCGGTGAAATGTCCCGGAGCATTCATTTGGTTTTTCCGATACAACGAAGGTGGATTCTGACAATGTATCGGGGTGAGTTCATGGAAGTCTTGCCGAATCTCAATGTCGCTATGACGGGATTATATCAATAATAGGACTTAGCGATATTCATTGTCTTGTTGATAACAAGATTCATTGGCAAGACTTGAATCATTAGAGAGAGCTAGGAAGGTCTTACCGAAAGTGCTTCCATCGGCAATACAGTCATTATGTTTTGGTGATTAGAAAATAAACCGAAGAAAGTATCTTGGCAGGATATGAGTAATTTGTGGAACGTCTTGTCGACCCCCTATGTCACACCGACAGAGTTGTACGGGATTCAGATTTGGTGGTGCATGTGGAAGAAATAATCATCGGTGAGATTTGCTTCATCGGCGAGAGCTAAGAGAGTCATGCCAAATGAAGTTCTATCGGCAGGAAAACCACTATGTCTCGGCAATCAGAATGGATGAAGGATTAATCTCGAAAAAACACGATGTAAGAGGAGGATAGTCTGCCTGAACCTCAATGTCACAACGATACTCAAAATTGAGGGCATAGAGTGTTGGGGAGACTCGTAACATTGGTGTAACTACAAGATTACCTAGCGATATATAATCTATTGATAGTCGAAGAGACTTGGAGTGTTGGGAAAGTTGCAGGACGTCATAGCGGGTGTCTGATGGATGTTGGTAAAAGCCCGAATACAATAGATCATCAAGTTTTGAATACGAAAGGACGTGTCCTTTCGAATACTGATATATAAATACCCATTTTTGACAATGAATGAGAAAGATAGCAGAGGATAGGAAAAAAAAATACAGGAGGATACAGAATATTTATAATTTTGAGACTATGATGCATGTATGAAATAATGGAGATTTCAATCGAATTCATTTGATTTAGTGGCATTTTTCTCATTTCTCGTTTCTCGTTTCAGTTGTTTGTTGTGTTAATTAAAAGTATTGTTGAAGTTGTCTCCAAGGTTGATGTTTTGTAATTGTTTAAACTGATATATCAAGGATATTTTTCTAGTTTATCAGTGCACACTTGTTGTATCTGTATGATTGGATTAATTGGTTCTTTCAAGGAGAGATTAAATCCTTTTAGTCAATCATAGTAATTAGGAAATCTCATTTGAATCATTAAGAAGAACTCAGTAGTCACATCCTTGCATGTTTATACTATTTATAAACTTAAACCTATATGCCAAACAATTTGAATTTCTGCCAGAAAGACGTTATTCATTTCATATTTTCATTTGACTCTGTACACCCAATAAGGCACTAGTCTCTACCATTCCACTATTTATTTTCATTCATTTTTTCATATGAACACATTAGATTTTAGCCTTGATATTGCTTATACAATTTGTACCAAAATAAAACTCATTTATCCACTCCTATTTGCCATTGTGGGTAAATCACTCTAAAGGAATAAACATTGGTCAAGTCTGCTTCATTGTTATAGGTACACCTGCCTAGGTCTGGCAACACCTGAAGAGTAGAAGGTCTAAATCATTTGGCCTTGTTTGTACCCTGAAACGTATCAAGAGATTGGATACCTCTTGAGGTATTTTTCCTGCATTTTTTAGAAATAACACGTGTGATGATCAAAACTACTCTCATTTGGACCTATGGAGTAATGAGTAGAATCATATCCCTCCTAACAGTGCTCATGCTCATCCATCACCTATTCAAATTTCTCCTTTAGCCTTCTTCCCTTCTCCCTGCTAATGGAGATAGAATGTAAACTACCATCAGCAATCCCCCTCAATACAATTTTCTACCATCCCTCTCAAATTTCATTTCCATCGTTTGTAAATTAAGGAAAAATTCTCCAATGGCCTAGAGCCATTTCATTCCCAACACAATGTTCATCTCACCCAATCTAACAATAGAGAAATCATCCTAGAACTCATAATCATTCAATAGTAGGATGAGATTAAGAAGCCTCCTGGTGCAAGTAAGAGTGAATCCATCCACCACTCTTACTTGAAAAACCATCGAAGTTCTCTACTTGTAGTCCATGCCTAGCCACCAAACCCTCATCACTGAAATTATGTGTGGCACCAATGTCAATCAGCATGATACAATTTTTCCCATCCAGGACTCCTCTGACTTTGAAAGATCCCTAGCTCTGGATGCAAGTGTCTAATTCCAAAGGATACAACTTAGCATCTCTTCTAGACTCCATAGATGCTCCTCCCAACTCATTATCATTTGTATCAACATGCTGATCTAAAATTTTAGAATCTGATTGACAATCATAGAACCATGCCATACGGTTTGCTTTATCCTTGGCCTTCAATGGACAATCATGGTTTCTAGTATAGGGTCCTTTACACCAATAGCACAACTTATTTTTCCTCAATTCATCACATGACTCTTCGTCAACCTTAGTTGTTGATTTATTTTTTTGATCAATAGCTAGAGGAGGGCTCTCATCCATAGGAAGAGTGATGGATCTAGGTGGAAACAAATTTATTGGAGTAGCCATCTCCATACTATGCAATTTTTTCATCACTTCCTGTAAGGTAAGAGGATCGAATGCCTTGATCCAACCTCTCAAAGGCTCAAGTAAACCCTTGCTAAATAATATGACCAAAATCCTCTCGGATATGTTCAGCACCATCACTGATAGACACTAAAATTCACTAATGTAGGACTCCAAGCTACCCACCTATCTAAGCTAAGCTAGTCCTCTAAAGTAAAGCTTTGGATCCTTTTGATCGAAGTGCTCAATAAGTCTATTTGTGAACTCATGGTAGGTAGTGATGAGATGGTGCTAAAGGGTTACCATGCCATGGTACCACCACTCGTGAGCAAGTCCATCTAGGTGCAATATAGTGAACTTAATCGCCTCATCCTCTCACATAGGCCTCAATGAAAAGTAGTTATCCAGCTTTTGCACACATGATCTAGTAGTGCATTTATCACTGCCATTGAAGTGCGGCAAGGTGACCTTTCTCACAACATGTGAAGCCTATGGTGCCTATTGTACCCTATGTGTTGCTCTTACTGCTCCACTACCTCTATGCCTCTTCTAATATAAAAACTGATTAAGTTTCAATAAATCCCTAATCTCTATAGGTAGAGTCATGTACTTTGCATAATGTCTAGTAATATCTCTTGCAGTGAGAACATAAGACTCTAGCACTTGAACCAGAGGAGTCTGTCGGGGTGGTGGCTCCTCTCTAGGGGTAAAGGTAGGTTGGTTGGGCCTAAAAATTGAACCCATAGATGATGAGGACTTCTAAAATACCACATTATTCTGACCCAAACCCTATGTGCCACTATGTTGCCCTTGATAACCTATATGTTGTGGTGGTACAAACTGCCTCATAGTGCCCATCAACTAGGACATCATGTCCATCATATTGTCATACTATCTCTTGGATATGGGTTCAGGACTAAATGACTCTACTTGACCCTTATCTCTCTTGGCCATAGTGCCTATAATGATCTTTGTGTCACTACCACCACCAGTATTATGAATCCCCAAAATGCTTGACACTATTTCACCTTCCAGAACGAGAGGTGGTTCCCACTGTTATGTACCTTTAGTGTAATTTTTAAACTCTTTACTCATCAAACTACTAACTCACAGGATGGAAGGAGACTGCTTTGATACCACTGAAATATCCCTACTGAGCCTTGTGATAAATTCTATGTAATTTTTTGATTTGATTTGTTGTGTTTTATGAGGTTTTCTTTTTTATATATATTTTTTGGCAAGAATCTAGGAAATGCAATGAAGAAGAGATATACAAAAATGGATGCAATATATATATATATATATACAATCTAATGAAGCAAACTAGCATATATTGAAATCTATTTAATAATGAATCTTTTTACATTTAACTCATACCCGGTAATGCTAGCAAGATTATTGGCAATTCTGAAACTTATAATAGCAGCATTGATAAAGCCCTTATGGAGGTCGATTTGCAACAATCTGTTAATTCTCCACCAAAAAAATGCTTCAAACATATATCAAGTATATAGACGCCCTAAATGGAAGTGATAGTTGCTCAAGAATCAAGGTGTTTTGACCTAAACTCCAAATTCCACCTCCACAGATGGTACGGCCAAGCAAAATATGAATAGTATGTTGCAAGAATGGAAAGATTGAAGGTGTTTTCATTGATGTCAACTAGTTGTTGTTGGTTGTATATGTCGAGGATATTGAGAAAATTGTAATAAATATATATTGCAGGTGTTCAGTGGTTGCTCTAGGTTTTGGTCTAGATTTGCTCCTATGTTTATATAGTTCAGACATGTTCATGGTTGTTAGAAGATGCTATATCCATATTTTTGGTTATTAATTCATTGTACAATGTAAGTTTTGTTCACCAATTGTGAACTGTGGTTTTTTGTGTTTCTGGTTGAGGTCCAAGAGAAGTGTTGCTGGTCTATATTTCTCTTTGATGAAGTTTTATGACTTATGGTTCTGAAGATGAGTTGCACTGATTGTATTGAAGATAGTTTCAGCATTTAGAATGTTCGTGCTTAATGGTTCTATGTTTTTTACATTGGTTTGGCTGACCTTGTGTGAAATACTACTTTCAAGGTTGATGAAGTGTGATGGATATTTTTGGGTCCCTTGAAGAATGTGTTTGGGTTTCCCTCATTCTAATTCCACCTTAGGATGTTTTGGCACCGACCTAATTTGAATTTGGATTTGGATGGCCGACTTTGGATATGTTTCAAAGTTGAAGATGGTATAAATACAAGATGATTCAATGATGGGAAATATACAAGAGCAACGAAGAAAGGGTAATAAGAGAAAAGAGAAAGTGTAGTTAGATGTGACATTGATTCTATTCAGTGAGAGTGTGTGTTGCGAGTGTGGTAGATCAGTGTGAAGCTTAATGCCGAGTTTCAAATGTAATGAGAAGAAGGTGAACTCTATCATTCATGCAAGTAGATCAAGTTTTTATGGTGGAATCCTTTGTTGCATTAGGATTTTTGTCTCTCTATAACAAGTCTTCTTGGTATCTCTATAGTAGTGAGCCCTCTGGGTTGTTAGTCATGTTGGACAATGAGCCCTTATCTCAAGCAGTGAGCCTTATTTTAGGCAGTGAGCCTCTTGTAATCAGTTTTGATATTCTCTATAGTGTGAGTTAATCCTCATCGTGGTTTTTCCCTCATTAGGTTTTCCACATAAATCTGGTGTTATTGTGTTTGTGTATTGGATTTAAGTTTCTACATTGGCATTTGATGATTAATCAGTTAAGCAGTATTAAGAATTAGTTATGGTGATTGAATTAAAGGTTTAATTCTATGACAACTGATTCACTCCCCCTCTCAGTTGTCCTATTCAACAATTGGTATCAGAGCAAGGTCCCTTGGTGAAGATCTTAACCACTTGAGGAATGTTTGGGATGGTTGGAAAAATGGTTTATGATTATCTAAGGTTTGATGGAACCAATTATGGTATCTGGAAAGTATTGATGGAAGAATATCTAGAGCATTGTGAATATGATATGGATAAAGCTTACAAGAATCCTTACACTCCTCCTACTAATGGTCTAAGCATGCCTTAAGAGATAAACGCACATGAAGTGAAAAAATAAGGCGAAGTACATCTTGAAGAATAGTCTGGTACATTTCAAGTTGATTAAGTTTCAGAATTTGAAGACGTCTAATGAAGTTTGGGATTCTTTGGAAAGAGCGCACAATGGTGATGAAAGGGCTAAATAGGCGAAACTGTAGAACTTGGAGACACAGTTTGATCTTCTACATATGTCTGAAGATGAGAATGTGAAAGCTTATGTATAGAGATTGGATGAGATAGTGGCCAGAATGTGAGGACTTGGTGCTACTATAGATGAAACCATGATTGTGAAGAAGATTCTCAAAACTCTTCATGATGCTTATAGTGACAAGGTGAGTGCTATTAAGCATACTATATATTATAAGACCTGCACTAAGGATATATTGTTAGTATTTTTGACATCTTATGAGATGAGGAAGCCAAGTTTAAGGAATGGATGCAAATTAGAGATTGATTTTAAAGCTAGAAAGACTAAAGATCCAGATGAAGAAAAATTTGATGAAAGTGAAGCTAACTTTGTAAGAAGGATAAGGAAAGGCTCTGGTAAGTATGAAGGTAAGTTTCCCTTTAAATGTTTTAGTTGTGGAGAAATAGTTCATTATGTTGCAAAGTGTCGGGAAAGAGCTAAAAGGAATAAACAAAGATATGAGAAAGAAAAGAAAGGAAAGAAGATTAACATAGCTTACTATGTGAATGAGAATGCTAGTATATCTTATGAAGATTTAGAATATGAAGATCCTAATGACAATGAATACTTGTTCTTGGCGATTAAGGATGAACCTACTTCTACTAATTCTGAAAGACAAGTAAAGGAAATCCCTCGAGAGAAGGAGAAAAATGAAGGTACGGTTATCTCTACCCTACATGCTAAACAAGAGAAAAATTATTGGGTAGTTGATAGTGGTTGTTCACATCACATGACTGGTGATAAGAGTAAGTTTTTTAAGCTTGAAAAATATGATCGAGGCTTGGTTATGTTTGGAGATGATACTGGTGCTAAAATATGTGGGATAGGTTCAATAAGTTTTGATGGCAAGCATCATACTGATGATGTCTACTATGTTAAGGGTTTAAGGGTTTAAGGCATAATCTATTGAGCATTGGTCAGATGTAAAGAAAAGGATATGATCTTGTGTTTAAGGATGAGAAATTTGAGATCTGAAAAGGATCTTGAACATTGATTGCTAGAGGAAATAAATATGAAGGAAATATTTATCAACCTAAAGGTGATGATGGACGTTGCTTTATGAATTAGATTAATGATAGTTGGTTATGGTATCAGAGAATGTGTCACATGAATTTTGATAACTTGATAAGGATTAGTGTTGTTCAAGCCCTGAGAGATTTACCTAGAATTACAAAGTATGTTAATGCTATTTGCAGGAATTGTCAATTTGGAAAGCAAGCAAGCAATCATTACAAATCGAAGGAATAGTCTACTATCGGACTATTGGATTTAGTTCATATAGATCTTTGTGTTCTTACAAGAGTGAGAAGTCTACTTAGTGAAAATTACTTTATGCTTTTAATTGATGATTATTCTAGATATACATGGGTTACAATTCTTAGAGAGAAATTAGATGCATTAGATAGATTCAAGACATTCAAAGCTATAGTTGAAAATTAAGTGAACTTGAAGATAAAATACTTAAGGTCTGAGAGAGGTGGAGAATTCACCTCCCATGAGTTTAATATATTTTGTGAAGTGCATGGAATAAAGAGACAGTTGTCTACCCCAAGAACTCCTTAGTAGAATGGAGTTGTTGAAAGGAAAAATAGAATAGTTTAAGAAGCTGCTAGATCAATGATTACTGAGGCTAGTTTACCGAAAGTTCACTGGAAAGAAGCTATTCATACTATTGTTTATGTATTCAATCAAGTTCAAGCAAGAGAAAAAAATACAAATACTCCCTATGAGCTATGGCAAGGAAGAATTCCTACTATTAAATATTTCAAGGTATTCAAAAACAAATGTTACATCAAAAAAGATGAAGAAACTTTAGGAAAGTTTGATGATAGAAGTGAGAAAGACATTTTCCTTGGATATTCTACTAATAGAAAGGCATACGGATGTTTCAATAAAAGAACAAGAAAGATTGTAGAGAGTTTAAATGTCAAGGTTGATGAGACAATGAAGAATTCTATTGACTTTGATGGATACATATCTGAAGAACACGATTGTGTAAGAATAGAATAAATTGTCGAAGAATAGGAAAAAATGAGCAAGGGAAGTAAGATGAGTAGAATGAAAGAGAAGAAGATGCTCTGGTGATGTCCCCTAAGACACTGAGATATGTACAAAAGAATCATTCAGAAAGTCAAATTATTGGAGATAAAACAAAAGGTGTATTAACTAGAAGCAAGGTTGCTACTGAAGTGAATCTATGTTTACTTTCTGAGATTGAACCGAAGACTGCAAGTGAAGCTTGTAAAGATGAACATTGGAAGGAAGCAATGAAAGAAATTATGTAGATTGAGAAGAATCAAACTTAGGAATTGGTCCTAAGACCGGCAAATAAAAATGTCATTGGATTGAAGTGGGTATTCAGAAATAAGTTGAATGAGAATGGAGAAGTTGTTAGAAAAAGAGTGAGGCTTGTGTGTAAAGGTTACTCACAAGTAAAAGGTATAGATTTTTAGGAAACCTTTTCTCTAGTAGCAAGAATGGAAGTTATAAGGATGTTCTTTTCAGTTTTTTCTCGTAAATACTTTAAGGTCTATCAAATGGATGCCAAGTCAGCATTTTTGAATGGAGAGCTAGAAGAAGAAGTTTATATGGAGCAACCAGAAGGATCTCAGTTGATAGATCAACTGGATATGGTGTGTAGATTGAAGAAAGATTTATATGGCTTGAAGCAAGCTCGTAGAGCTTGGTATGTGAGATTGGATAGGTATTTGATTCAACAAGATTTTAATAAAGGTACAGTAGATAGTAATCTGTACTTTAAAATTGAAAATGAAAAAATCTTGATTGTAGTAGTGTATGTTGATGACATTATCTTTGGAGGAAATGAAAATATGTGTAAGAGTTTTGTGAAAGAGATGCAGAAAGAATTTGAAATGTCTATGTTTGGGGAGATGAATTTCTTTCTTGGGCTACAAATTAATCAAATAGAGAAAGGGATTTTCATTTCACAATCTAAATATGCTAGAGAGATAATGAAGAAGTTTGGAATGGATGGTTCCAAACCAGTAAGTACTCCTATGGTGACTAGTTGAAAATTAGGTAAAGACAATGATTCACCTAAGGCTGATCAGAGCAAGTATAGATCTATGATTGGTGGACTACTATATTTGACAGCTACTAGACCGGATATCATGCATGTTGTCTATCTTGTGGCTAGATTTCAAGAAGATCCTAAGGAATCA
Source organism: Sequoia sempervirens (assembly GCA_007258455.2). Lineage (NCBI taxonomy): Eukaryota > Viridiplantae > Streptophyta > Pinopsida > Cupressales > Cupressaceae > Sequoia > Sequoia sempervirens. The sequence continues at coordinate 986,553,995 of VDFB02271358.1, read as the reverse complement.
CATGTTGATGTTGTTAAAATAATATTTAGATATTTGAATGGCACTCTAGATTATGCATTGTGGTATCCTACAGATATTGATTTCATACTTAGTGCCTATACAGATGCAGATTGGGTTGGATGTGTAGATGACAGAAAAAGTACACGTGGTGGTGCATTCTTTCTTGGATGCAGATTGGTGGCATGGTCAAGTAAAAATCAAGATTAAATCTCCTTGTCTACTATTGAAGCTAAGTATATTGTTGTTGCATCTTGATGTACACAATTTCTATGGATGAAACAAACATTGAAAGATATCACAATGGTATATGATGATCCCATTTCTATTTCCTATGATAATACAAGTGTAATTTCAAAGAATCTGGTGATGCACTTGAGGATGAAGCATATATCTATCAGATATCATTTGTTGAGAGAGAAGGTCATGGAGAATAAAGTGAAGCTTGAGTATGTTCCGACGAAGGATCATATTGCTAATATTTTTATGAAGGCTCTTTCTAAAGATATTTTTTAGTATCTCTGAGAGAAGTTGGGGGTTATTTCCCATCCTTTCTTGAACTAGATGCATATGGAGATGCATCATTCTAATGGATATATGGATCTATCTTTCTTCTAGGCTGATGTTTTGGTGGCTACCTCTCAGGAGGAGCAAGTAACTTATCAGGCGTTGTCATTATGAGTATTTTGTTTTGCATGTCAAAGGAGAAATCAATGTAAATTATTATTTTTCCTTTTCCATTGATGTCAAAGGGGGAGAAGAAGCATGTGAAAAATAAATTAAAAAAAGAGAGTGAAAAAGGAAAGGAAGAATGGAAGAAGAAGCATATAAGAAATTATCTACCAAGGGGGAGGAACATAAAAGCATATTCAAAGCTAGTATGTTGTCTTTGATGGTTTTTCACATCATGTGTTTCCATCAATGACAAAGGGGGAGATTGTTGCAAGGATGGAAATATTGAAGGTGTTGTCATTGATGTCAATTGGTCAATTGGTTATCAACTAGTTGCTATTGGTTTTATATGTCGAGGATATTGAGAAAATTGTAATAAAGATATATTGTAGGTGTTTAGTGGTTGCTCTGGGTTTTGGTATGGATTTTCCCCTATGTTTGTATGATTTAGACATGTTTTCCATGGTTGTTAGAAGATTATATATCCAGATTTTTGGTTGTTAATTCATTGTACAGTGCAAGTTGTCTTCACCAGTTGTGAACTATGGTTTTTTGTTACTAGTTGAAGTCTGAGAGAAATGTCGTTGGTCCATATTTCTCTTTGATGAAGTCTTATGACTTACGGTTCTAAAGATGAGTTTCCCTGATTGTATTGAAGATAGTTTCAACATTTGGAATTTTCATACTTAATGGTTCTATGTGTTTTAAACTGGTTTGGCCGACCTTGTGTGAAATACTACTTTTGAGGTTGATGAAGTGTGTTGGATCTGTTTAAGTCGCTTAAATCATGTGTTTGGGTCATCCTCATTCTAATTCCACCTTAGGATGTTTTGGAACTGACCTGATTTGAATTTGGATTTGGATGGCTGACTTTGGATATGTTTCAAAGTTCAAGATGGTATAAATACAAGATGAGTCAGTGATGGAAAATATACAAGAGCAAAGAAGAAAGGGTAATAAGAGAAATGAGAAAGTGTAGTTAGATGCAACATTGATTCTATTCACTAAGAGAGTGTGTTGCGAGTGTGGTAGATCAATGTGAAGCTTAATGCTGAGTTTTTGGATGCAGTGACCAAAAAGTGAGCTCTATCATTCATGCAAGTAGATCGAGTGTTTATGGTGAAATCCTTTGTTGCATTGGGATTGTAGACTCTCTTTAACAAGTCTTCTTTGTATCTCTGTCACAGTGAGCCCTCTGGGTTGTTAGCCCTGTTGGACAGTGATTCCTTGTTCTAGACATTGAGTCCTTATCTCAGACAGTGAGCCTTATTTCAGGCAGTGAGCCTCTTGTAATCGGTTTTGATATTCTCTATAGTGTGAGTTAATCCTCACTATGGTTTTTCCCTCATTGGGTTTTCCACATAAATCTAGTTTTATTGTGTTTATGTATTGGATTTAAGTTTTTGCATTAGTATTTGATGATTAATTAGTTAAGTAGTATTAAGAATTAGTTATGGTGATTAAATTAAAGGTTTAATTCTATGACAATTGATTCACCCCCTTTTAGTTTTCCTATTCAACATAATACAACTTGGTAATGTTGCTCTGTACATCCCAACAGAGTTGTATCAATCATTAATAATCAACAAACACAAATATTTTTTATTTCTAGAAAATAAACCCCTCAGATCTTTGTAGAAACTCCTCCAATATGCTCAATGTGACCACTAATTGATAGCCACTCAGTACTAGCAACCCTTGGGTGATCTTGAACACCTATAGGACGTTGAAACATGAAGATATCACATTCTCCAAGACTCTTAATGCAGAAAAACCCCTAGTTTTTCCTCTCCAACAAAAGCTTCTTGAAAATAGACAAATATAGACTAAGACAAAAAGAACTTTGCAAAGCTTAAATACTCATGAAAATCTCGACCCCCAAGATAGCTTTTTTGAATTTATATTATATATAATATTGATTTTGTATTGACTTTATTAAATTTCCTTACATGGGTGCCCAAACCAATGCACTTTATGATTTGACTTATAATAATTAAATGGCCCCACTAATATAAATTTATTAAGTCATTATGTTATGTAATTTTTAATAATTAATTATTATTAAAGTCTTACTTTAATAATAATTAAAATAACATATCTCTCAAAACTCCTTATTTTTTGATTCCATCAAAGCCAAAAGGTCATCCACTATAACCACTACCAATCTAGGTTACTTTCTAGAAATAGTAACATTGGACCCATCAACTGAATGCCTTACTAAAAATAGTAAGTGTGGAAAAATTAGTCCAAATCATCTCCCAAAGGAAAAACCTAAATAACACCAAACTATGAAAAAGAAAAAGCATCACCAAGTGCCACCAGAGAACTTGATATCTACCACACAGGACCCTCTAACCCACCATATTAGCCTAGGATGGTTGAATGATAGGATAATCCACCACACTCTGATGCTCATGAAAAAAGGAGACATTACAGATGCAATTTCTCATATGAAAATTAATGGCTCTTTATCCCAAGAATTTAATCTAGAAAGATCAATAAGGCAGAGATGCCCTTTATCTCCTACATTGTTTGTTATTGCTATAGATGCACTCTATTACCTTCATAGAGAGGAATCTACTTCCCCCTTAGTTAAAGGGATAACCCTCCCTACAAAGATGAGCTTATAAACATCTAGTTTGTAGATGATACTGCACCCTTCCTGGATCTCAATAAAGAAAATATGGATTCTCTTATGGGGAAGTTGAAAATCTTCAGTGATGCTTTCAAGGCCAAGCTTTCCAAAACCAAATCAGTCATGTTGGCATGGAATGACACCCCCTAGGATGCTTTTAGAAATTTGACTTTTAGTGGGGGGGCCAGTAAGCAGGTGAGATACCTTGGAATTCCTTTTGTTGTCAAGCCATGTCTCAAGGATTTTTGGAAATGGATTAAAGGAAAAATAGAGAATAAAGGGGAAAAATAGAATAGAAAGTTCCTCTCTCTGGCTGGAAAAGTTCAATTCTACCAAATAATCTTATCCTCATATAGTTTGTACTACTCATTTGGCTGGCTCTTTAGTGGCTATTAGGTGAATGAGATTTAGAAAAAAATTAGGTGCTTCTTGTGGTCAAATGGAAAAGGTAAAAAAAAACACCACTCAGTAAGATGGGAGTGGTGTAGCATGGAAAAAGCTAAAGGGAGAATAGGTCTAAAAGACCTCAAAAAGCATGGCCTGGCTCTTGCTATAAAGTGGATATTTAAGGCCTTTGAAGGTGAGGAGCCTTGAAGAGTTTTGGTCAGAAATAACATACAAATAGTTATTCCAAAACAAGCTAAGTGTTGGAAGATGTTACCTTTTAGTGATCTTGTAGCTTGCACCTTTCTAGTTGTCCCCTCAAGGTCTAATGTTTTTAGAAGTATTTGGAAAGCTTGGGAGGAATTGGGACCTTATATCTCTAACAATGGGGTTCTAGGTGGTAATAAAAAAAATCTAGAAAATAGATCTATTTGGTGGAACCTAAAGCATAAAGATAACTTCCTTGCTCTAATTCAAGGCTGCTCAGCAAGAAGCTGGGCTGCCAAAGGAATAAATTGCTTTAAATATATTCTTCAAGATGAGCATCTAAGATCTTGGAACTCTTTAAGTGAGGAATTTAACCTCCCTAATTCCAACTGGAGGACGTATACTATGCTCAGAGAGGCTTGCATTGTCCTCAATTTTCCTAAGTGATCTAATCAAGTTACAAAAATTTGTAATCAGTTGAATTGGATAGATGGGTTAAATATGTAAAAAATTAACACTAAATTTATGTATAGTTCTTTAAATAACAAAAATGATGTGTATATGCATATGAACAATGTTTGGAATCTTAATCTATCTAAAAAATAGTGGCATGGCATTTTGAAAAAGAACTGGTCTTGTTACATTGAACCAAAAAAGGCGTACTTCAAATGGCTTCTTATTTTACAAAAAATTCCTTATAAAGTTAGTACTAATGATGTTGAGATGTGTAGTCTGTGCAAAAATCCTAAAAAATATAAAACATATTTTCTTTGAGTGCTTCTATGCAAAAGAAATTTGGAACATTTTTTGTTATGACCTTAAAGGGTGGCAAGGTAGCATTATTTTACATGAAATTCTATTTGGCAATGTAAAAGGATTAAGTAATGTTTGCAACATGTTTTGGCTGAATTTTACCAATGAAATTCTATGGAAATTTTGGATTAGTAGAAATGAGGAAAAGTTTTAGCACTCTAAGAAATTGCTTACTGAGTTTTACAAGAAACTCATATTAAAAAATGTTGCTTTGCAGGTCACCATGACAGTGGAGGTTTCAAAGCATAAATTTTTGAAATTCCTTGAAGATGGCATGGTGAACATCAATACAACATAGATTAGGTATAGGCACACTTGGTCCTACTACAAGGATACTGATATGCATTTTCTAATGGTTGATTTGTTGAAAGAGTACAACAAAGAGCAAAATGTTGAAGCCAAAAAGGGAAAAAAGAAACTTAATGCCAGGCAGTTCATCAATGAAGCTCCAAAGCAAGCAAAGGAGGAAATAGCATCCAACTATTGAGACCTAGAGTCCTCTCTGTGGGATGGGGTGATATCAGTGACTATGGTATAAGTAATAATTACTAAAGTTGATTATCCATGTACCTAAGTTTCTTCCTTATACTGGATAGATCTTTTTTATTACTCTACTAGTAGTTATGACTCAATTGATAGGTATTTTGGGCAGAGACTGAGAATATCAGCAGCTAGAATACTTATGGTTTTTTGACCAATGTACATGGATAATTATGTAAATGTATTGACTATCTATAATATAAAAATATATATTAAAAAGATACAAAGAACATCAAGTTGGTGAAGCATATATATTGAATACACCAACACTCTAACTCAAAATTTCATCATTTAATTCACCACAAGACACATATAATTTTATTAGATAATCGAGAAAGTACACATGGCATCAGAGCACAACTTGGAACAAAAGAATAATTTTAATATTTTTCAAGATATTGAGAATGAAAAATATCAATGTATTTTGAGGATATTAATGATGCAAAATACCAATATCTTTTTAGGCTTCTATAAAAATATAATTTATTTTCTACCTTAATAGTTTGTATATATTATTTTAAAAACACTGCTTTTTTTAATATATTTTCTTGACAATTAAGACTAATATATATGCCAAATAATAAAGAGATGAAAAAATGAATCATACAAATATTTTAAATAATTTTAAAAAATTTAAAAGTCGTTATATATTAAATATCAAAAACAAATACATAAATTTTATTAGCAACTTCCACTTGAGCTAGCAATAGCATTAGTAGAGGATACTGGTGGAAAAGGATCATAATGAAGGCCCTCAACTAGTTGTTTGAGCATAAGGTTAATTGAATTGAACAAATTAAGAGTAGAGATGAAAAGGGCATCACCCAAATCCTTCCTCCAAAACTCCAAAATTTTTAGAGATTCATTTTCCATATCACAATCCAAACCATTCCTCATAACAATAAGGGCACCAAATAGAACTAGAGGAGAAGCTAGTTCAAATATGGGAAAGATTCCACTAGCAAAGGATAACCCAAATTCAAAATTATAATGTTCAAGTGTCAACTCCAACAAAGAAAGACAGTAAATGAAAGGTTGAAAATAAGATATCACCAACATCTTCACCAACTCTTTATCCATTAGTATGTCAATGAAATTGGACAAGAAAGTAGAAGCTACCTCAAAAAATAGAGTATGGGGGTTGCTTTCAAGCCATTTAGTGCCCAAAATTGTTCTGATAGCCTCCTCAATAGGAACAAAAGTGTTGTTATAAATAAATGTCTTGTACCTAGTTAATTCTCTTACTAAGGACTTAGGGGACATTCACATGTTAAGTTTAGTTAGGTCCTAAGATTCTTTCTAGAAGGTGTTAGTTGTCATTAGTTTTTATCTTATCTTTTGAATTGTGACACATGTGACCTAGGTAGAACTGTGATAAGTTGTCTCGTATCATAAGATTAAGACACTTGTCATAATTTTATGACATCTTATGCCTCACCTTGGCTATATAACCAAGGGTCTCTCATACATTGTAAACCAACTCCATTGATTCTTTATGCATTCATTGATAGGAATACAATTTATTCTTGTCATATTGATCCTCTAAGTATTTTGTGCTTTCCATAGGCCTTTAGATCTTGGGTGGCTATCTCCTTAGCCAAATCTTACATGGTATCAAAGCAAGTTGAGTGCCTTTGGTTAGTCTTTAAGGAGATCTTGAGTGCAAATCATGTGTTTTCTTGAAGCATTGAGTATGCTTTTCTCTTGCATCTTTGGATGATCTGGAGAATAAAAAAGGTGTGATAGAAATACTAGATTCTAGGGGGGTTTTGGCCTATATTGAAGGTACAATTTGGGAGCTTGTTGCATCAAATATGAGCTAACCATTGCATCTAAAAGCATCCAAGAAACTCAGATCTTCCCTTTGTTTCATCCCAATTGGACATTGGAGGCCAAATTTGCAAGGGTTTGAAGTTGGGTGTTGGTTGCTAGGTCCAAAAGGTAGCCATATTTTTGGAGTATTTTTGGTCAAAATCGTCCCTGCCATCACACTCAGGAGGCCCAAGAACCCTAAGATCGATTGTCAAATCATCAAATTTCAACAAAGTTGCTCTCAGAGGCAAATAAAAATAGCAGGCGGGTCATACGACCCTACCTGCACAGGTATGATTTTATTAAAAATAATAATTTATTTTTTACAAATATTATTCACAGTTTATTTTAAATTCTTTAATCGCATTTTTTTTTTAAAATGAATTTTTAAATCAAAAGGTTTAAAAAAAATAATAACAATTTTAAATTTGATTGTACCCTAAAGGGTACCTGACCCTATCTGTAGGGTCCATAGACCTGTCGTGGCCAGTAGGGCATACTACGCACCTACCACGGCCTTGGTCGTGACAGTGGATGGCACCCTTGTCAGCCCACTTGGGCATTTTTAATTTTCTTAAGTTTTTTTTTAAATAAAACTTTTTAAAATATATATATATATATTGAGTTTTTTTAATTAAAAAAAAATTATTATGTTTTTTTATTAAATTTTTAGTTTTTTCTTTAATTTTTTAATAAATAAAAACTTTAATAAGTTTTTCTTTAATATTTAAATTTTTTTTTAATAATTAAAAATACAAATATTTTTCTTTATTATTTTTTTTTAATAAAGTTTTTCAAATTAAAAAAAAAATCAATTTTTCTTTTTTAATAAGTTTTTAAAATTCAAAAAATAAAATTCTTTATTATTTTTAATAATAAACTTTTTTCTTTAATAAAGGTTTTTAAATAAAATTTTCAATTAAGTTTTTTTTAAAACAAATCTTGCTTAATAAGCAAACCTGGAAAAATTATGCCTACTAATCGTGTCTTGTCATGCATCGTCTGCTCTTCCAACTGGCAACCAACAAGGGCCAATTGCTCTTACCGAGATCCACTTGGAGGGCATCTTCATGGTCATCTACTTTGGGGCACATTTTTTGGTTGGCTTCTTCATCAGTTTCACCAAATTTTCATCATGGTTGTTGTAGTTCTCCTCTATGTAATGTTGTAAATGCACTAAAATAAAGTGCCACAATTTTGTTATTTCAATGTACTCTTGTATTTCATGTTTCTTTGGATTGATCTATGTATCCAGTGTTAGTTCCTATATACTTAGAGAATGTAGCGGTTGGTTACCCATGCATTTCGGTGTGATAGACTAAATACCATATAGACACTCCTATTTTGCAAGCAATCTACCTGTATTCAAAAATTAGATTCTACATCCAGAGACTCACTACCTACCTCCAAGTTGTGATAGGGATATACCAATTTATCAATAGAGTGTCCAATTGTTACTTGTGTAGTTGTCTTCTTGGTTCTAACCTTATTCCTGTTACAGTGTGGATTCTTCTATAATTCTTCGTCAACAAATTTTGTAGTTACTCATGAGTTGACAGTTTTAGCTACTCATGAGTTGAAAGTTTCAACTCAGTCACCATTTATGATGGCATATTCTACAATGGTACCTGATTCTTTCTATCAGTGTTTGTCATAGTTTGACATTATTTTGGAGCAGCATTTGGAGGACTCATCATCATCTTTGGTCCGCTCTAAATCAGTCTTCACATTGTCTCCTTTAGTTAAGATTGGGGACTCCTGACATTATGACATTTGAGCTAAGACTCACCATTGAGGGGAGGTCAGTTAACCTTCCACATTCTCTTATGGGGAGGGGGACTTTTTCCTCACTCGAGGTTTTGTCCTTATCTTTTTTAGAGTAGTTTCTTATTTTTTTTCTCTTTTTTGGGGAGGAGTTTTGTCCCATTGGTTTTTCTTCTTTTCCTCATTTGTGAAGGATTGCATTGCATTTGTACATGAGTACCTAACATGGCCTAGTAGTCAGAACCCATCTTTGCATCTTTGAGTCATTTGCATAATAATCTTCTCCCTAAGTTGCACTTAAGGGGGGCATTGGTGTAAATAAATGTCTTGTACCTAGTTAATTCACTTACTAAGGACTTAGGGGACATATTCACATGCTAAGTTTACTTAGGTCCTAAGATTCTTTCTAGAAGGTATTAATTGTCACCATTTGTTATCTTATCTTTTGACTTGTAACACAAACGGCCTAGGTAGTTGTGATAAGTTGTCTCATATCATAAGATTAAGACACTTTTCATAATCACTTGCTATAATCTTATGACATCTTATGCTTCACCTTGGCTATATAACCAAGGGTCTCTCACACATTAAAAACCAACTTCATTGATTCTTTTTGCATTCATTGATAGGAATATAGTTTATTCTTGTCATATTGATCTCCTAAGTATTTTGTGCTTTCCATAGGCCTTTAGATCTTGGGTGGCTATCTCCATAGCCAAATCTTACATATCTCACCAAGTTTTTTCCATAGTTTCTTTGTGAAGGACTCTTCATGGACATTGATTAAAAAAAAATTCAAGCACAATCTAATTAAACCCTTGGTTTTACAATCCATATCACATTGAGCAACCAAAGTAGTATCCATAAGCCTTGAAACATTATCATCATCCCATAGATCTCAATCAATTAACAAATCCTACATCTTCAACTTCTACATCTCAAAAGTGTTACTCATAAACTTCTCTACCTTTATTCTCCTTAATGTGTTTGTCATCTAGAACAACTTCCTACACTAATCTTGATAGGAGAGTTATGCAAAAAAAAATCACATCTTTACAATAGTTTCAAAAACTAAATATAAATAAGATAAATATCATTCATACCACAACACAGTGATTTACATTAGGAAACCTTTCAAAAAAAAACCCACATTCCAAAATCCAATATATTATTCAAAAATCAACAAGATTACGATATACTTGTAAAGAAAACTCTCTCAGAAATATCACCAACCAAAGATTTGGGGGCAACTCAACATCTATAATACTCACATTCAACATTCATCTTAAACACCTAATAAATAGGAGATACAATACATGAAATTGTCAAACTATATTTACAAAACAATTAGCTAAAACAACCCAAAAAATGACACCCAACTTATCTCCAATCAAAGATGCTTTATGATTGGTCAAAACACACACCAACATGTGTAACTCCCCTTTATAATTCTTTTTGGTGTCTAACACATTTTCATATTTCCTAATTTAGGAGACTCAACTTTCAAAGGCCATAATTTTTTATCTAAGAATCTGATAAACCGTATAAACCATTGGAAATCTCGTGAAGTGTTTTATTAAACAATAACCCTGCAATATTTGTTATGACCACTTTTAGGCTCAAAAATGACTTTTAAGTGCCTCAAAATTGACTTTGAAACTTTCAAAAATGAAAATTTTAATATTTTGAAATCCAAACATGACCTTGGCTCAAAACTTTACCAAAATATTTATTTGGCCATTTTGTAGCTTTGAGGAAATTTTTGAAATTACTCGTGCTCAAATGTAAACTTACTATAAATAGTAACTTTTTATAGTTTCAAAGTTGACTCATTTTTTCGAACATTATCCACTTTTATTAATTGCATCAATAGGAGCATCAACAACCCATTAGTATTTTTTTATTCTCAATTGCATATTTTGCTTAATTAGAAGGAACAAGACTAATAAGTTATCAATAAGAAATTAGATGCACAAAATCCATATTGACTAAAGAGATGAGCTGCATTGGACTTTCTGTTTTTGGAAAACATAAACTCTCAACTTCATCAAACATTTTCTTGAAAATGCAAATGTAAATTTTGTTGGTATATCTATGATTATGACTTAACATGATTTTTTTTCGATTTTAATACATGCAATTCATTATTATACATTTTTATTTAATAGTACACAATAATCAAAAATATCATTTTCAAATATTTTGTAGGTATATCTATAATTCTAGTTGAAGATTTGGAGCAATCGCCTCATGTTAATAATGGACTGCCATATTAGAATAATAGATGTGTTAAACTACAATGGGAAGAATTCAAAATTGTTGTTACATAGAATAAGATATTCATACAAGAAAGAGAAAGCATTCAACAAAGATTTTGTTAACTTTTCACGAAGTTTAAAGTTTTAAATCCAACCATTGATGAAAAGAACCAATGATAACATAAACACACCAACAAATAAAGAATTTGATAATAGTATTCATTTGTTTCCACAAATAATAATGTGCATAATCATAATTGAAGAAATTGCATTCATTGAAGCAGCCTATTGCATGTAGCATTGCAACAAAAGTGGAAAGTGTTAATGCACCAAGAGATCAAAATAATGAACTTGATGTAGAGGTATTAATTGCTAAGGATGCAAAGGTCATGTTAATTTTCAATCTTTGGGTATAATCAAGTCTTGTAAATAAGCTCTAGAGTATGTTCAAAAAATAATATACAAATCTGGAAGTGCACCGTCAAAAAAGGCAACATATGTTATGATTGAATTTGACATCTACTCAAGGATACGATTTGAAGATCAAACTCCACATACAACTCTAATTACACAATACAAAGGGAATAAACATTTCAAATACTCTTAAGAATGATTTGGGTATTGATAGTACACAATTATATGATTTGATTTTTTCCAAAAGCCACTATTGACATAAGATAAAATGAAAAACAAGATTGACATTTGTAGTTATATTTCATATAAAATCACTAAAAGGTTTTAAAATAATATCACCATATACAATATATAAAATCTTTACAAAGGCCATTTATCTTCGGTTACACCCTCTTGTGTCTTCTATCATTTTTGAGGAATAGGGGGGTTTCGTTCCTGGAAGAGAAACATCAGAAGGAGCAACTGTTGCTCATGAAACTTTTCACTCTATTGTTGTAAATAAAATGTCTTCCATGATTATTAAACTTGATATGTAGAAGGCATATGATAGGGTTGATTGGTCTTTTTTGAATTAGGTGCTATTGAAGTTTGGTTTCTCTCCTAAGTGGTGTAAGTGGATAATGGAATGTTTATCGAGTGTCAAGTTTTCAGTGTTATTAAATGGATCAGCAGTTGGGTTTTTTGGATCTACCCAAGGGGTCCACCAAGGGGATCCATTGTCTCCATTTTTATTTATCATTTTAGCTGAAGCTTTGAGCAGGTCTTTTCATAAAGCTCATGTGCTAGGTTTCATTCAGGGTGTTTCTATTCCAAATACTATATATCAGTGACTCATTCTCTTTTTTCTGATGATACTTTGCTCTTTGTTAAAGCTGCAATTTCAGAAGCTTTGCATATAAATTCATTATTGGATAAGTATACTAGAGCTTCAAGTCAAAAAGTAAATGAAGGAAAGTCAAAAATCTATGTATTCAATACAAAATCTACTATTGAGAAGTGAATTGTGAGGTTATTTGGCTTTCAACAAGCTCATTTGCCATGTAAAAATCTTGAGATTCCATTCTTTATAGGTCAAAACAAGACTACTTATTGGCAAAAAATCATTCAAAGTATTCAAGCTAAAATCTTATCATGGAAAGGGAGATGGCTATCTTTGGTAGGGAGAATTTTATTGGTAAAATTTATGTTATCAACAATTCCTAATTATTATATGGAAGTTTTAAAAGCTCCAAAGTCCATTTTTCAAATTCAAATTTTGATTAGAAAATTTCTATGGTCTAGTAATGTGGACAGCAAAAATAAAATTCCTTTGATATCTCTAGAAACAATGTGTTTAGAGAAGTTAAAAGGTGGAGCAGGTCTTCATAATTTGATAGATAGGAATTTGGCATTAGGAGCTAAAATGGTTTGGTGAATGTATACAAAACCTTCCATAAAATGGTGTCATCTTATGCAGAGAAAGTATTTGAATAACCAGTGTCCATCAAGAATTTTTATTGTTGCAAATCCACCTTCGGGGTTAGCAATGTGGAATTTTATAGTCTCATGTAGGAAAGTTATCTTACCCCATTTAACTTGGAAAGTAAATGATGGTAATGAAGCCCTATTTTGGAAAGATTCATGGAATGGATACCAGAATCTAGTTGTTGGTTATAACTTCAAGAATTTTGCAACCATTTTGTCTCAAAATTGGGGCCCAAAAGTCAAAGATTATGTTCAGCATGTGAATTCATTGACGAGAAAAGTCAAGTGGGAAGATTTTTCAAATGAGGCAATAGATGAGAATCATAAAGGTCAGATTTCATCTATCCTACAAGAAAGAGTAGTTTATTTTTCATCCAAACTAGATAGATTAATTTGGTCTAAAGCAAAAATTGGTTGCTATACAGTTAAAGAGGGGTACAAATTGATTTATCAAGCTTCCTTCCAAATGTCAAAACAAAGAGCATATCAGTTTTGTTGGAACTCAAAAGTTTTTCCTAAAGTAGGTTGTTTTTCATGGCTAGCAATTCAAAATAAAATTCTTACAAGTGCAAAGTTAGCAAAACTAAGGATAGTTGTTCCTTTCAAATGTGTGCTTTGTGATCAGGAGCTAGAAGACATTAATCATCTTTTCCTTTTGTGTCCAGTAGCACAAATTTGTTGGTTGTTTGTTGTGGCCAAAATGAATTGGCTAATAGTTTTTCCAAATACTATTTGGAAATTATTTACTAGTTGGCCACAATAGTATAAATCTTCATTTTTTGCAAGTATTTGGTGTATTATACCATCCTTAGTGTTATGGGCTATTTGGTGGGCAAGAAATAGATGCATCTTTAGGAAAGAGAAACTAAATATTGATCAAATATTGTTATTATTGGAAAGGTCAATATTTGAAACAGTAAATGCATGTGTATAAAGCAAAACATGTTGGTTCACTTTTCACTAATTGGGATTCAAACTTCTTGTCCTCATGGACAATATTATCTCTGGATTTTAAAGGTAATCTTCATCAATATGCTCTAAAAGTAAACAAAGCTTCCATAGTTTGGCTACCTCCTCCTTGAGGCATTTTCAAGTTGAATATAGATGGAGCCTCTAGGGGGAATCTAGGTTTATCTAGAGCAGGGGTGATTATAAGAGATCATAAAGGATTAGTGTTATGTGCTAAATACTTTAAATTGATATCTGGGACTAACAATGTTGCTAAGGCTCATGCTCTTTTGCATGGTTTGAAGTTAGTTCTTAGTTTAAAGCTTCCTATGATCCAAGTAGGAGATTCTGTAATCTTAATCAATGCATGTAGGGATCGTAAGCTTCATAATTAGAAATTGGAGTATATTGTTAAACAAATATGGTCCTTGCTTGATAAGATAGGTAACTATCAAATCTTGCACACATACAGAGAAGGAAATATGGTTACAAATTTTTTAGCAAATTATGGGTGTGATCAAGTAGATATTGAAGTTACTCATGTAGGTGAACTAGGTAAGATTCATCCTATACTAGAAGCCTTATTATCAAAAGAGGAAAGTTATTAATTCCTCCCAAGTTTCATTGATGTATTTGGTGGATCATCTATCCAATCTAGGGTGTGAACGACTTTCAAAGATGGTAGTAAATCTGAGTAAGGAGGGAAATTCGTAAAATAATCTCAAATTTTGGCTAATATCCAATTGCCTAACATAACAAATATGCATATGATACATAAATCTGTGATAACTATCTTATGTGGCAATGAGATGATCTGGCAACACATGTGTAATTGAAAATTACAAGTGTGTTATGATTTTGGCTAGAACTATGAAAAAGGAAAATAAAATAAAAACATCATATTTGGTGATCTGGCTATGCATGTGTAATTGGTAATTGCAAGTGTGTTATGAGTAAGCATACAAAACATGAATTTTTGATAACTATCTTATCACAATGAGATGATATGGCTACACATGTGTAATTGAAAATTACAAATGTGTTATGTTTTTGACCAAATCTATGAAGAAGTGAAATTAAATCATTATACTTGATGTTCTAGCAACACATGTAATTGGCAATTACATGTGTGTTATCACCAGATCTTTACAAATTAGAAATGAAAGTACCTCAATTACATGTATATGAAAATAATCATTGATGATGTCACAATCAGGAAATAAAGTGATGCAAACAATCTTTACACCTTCGATGTTGTAGTAAGCTTGTTCATTCAAATAATCATTTATGCAAATGCTCTTGGTGATAAGGTACAAAATTTGTTTGTGTTGATCTGCAACACATTTATGCTTATATCATAAATATTTGGGTAGTATGTACTTCATGTGGACACCTGGGCATTGATATTTACCCTAACAATGTAAGTATTTGGTATGTGTTGAAGGTTAACTATTCATATTTGAGTCAAAGGACTACCAAGTGTTCGAAAAATAAAAAACATCACATGGTGTTAATGTATCAACACATGTAAAAGAGTGTGGGATGGTACAAATGTCATAAGTCGAGTATAGTGCATATTAAAACTAGATCATATCCTGTTAATCATAAGGAATTAGTCTGTACAAAGTGGTATCATTGGAGTATTTTCCAATTTGTGTGAATTTGCTAGCATTCAGATGAGTTCCAGTAGTCGTGTGCGCAATTTGTTGTAAAATGTGCCTTCCAGGCCTCAAAGTGATGCAAAAAGAAAATGTCACTCAGTATTCCAAAAGGTAGCCAAATTTTATGATAAATTTTTTATCATGTATGCACGATACTGGATTGCTCTAACATTTTGTGTCTTGTGCAGGCTACAAGTGTCAAATGTATGTTTTTTCACATTGTTTCAAAATGTGCGAATTGGACATATGAAATAAACATGATTAGTACCATCTGCAATGACATGACTGAGTAAATCTAAAGGAAGCATATCTAAATTTAGACATGTTATATGCAGTTGTTTTGTTCTACTAAGTGAGGGCCATATTTTATACTTATCGCAATCAAGTTAGCAACTATTCATTGAAAGCTAAATACTAACCCCTTTGGTACGAGAGTACAATTGGATCAGGATTTGATAAGATACTCCATCAAAAGAATGAGAAATAAATTAAAGAGAATGGTGCTAAAAACTTCACAAATGAAATTGAGGTTTGAGAGAACGACTTGGAAAATAAGGTGCACATTTTCATCGAATAGTTCCAGCAGTGGTGAGCTTAGAATTTCTAAGCTTTTCCATTCAGAGAGTACGAGAAGACAAATGGAGTTCTACCTGTGAAATTATAGAATCTTCATACTAGTCAATGATTGGGAGTTGTCGATATCAGAAGAATTTGGAGATGCTAAGCTGCAACTGATTTCTAAAGATCATTGTTCAATCTTTATAAAGCACATAAAAAGGGTTGTTGGAATGGAAATTCTCGAGCTATAAGAAAAAAGGTTAATCTATCCTTCGCAATTGCTATCCATTTTTATATCCAACCTTATGGACCTGTTGCAAGATTTCAATTTGGTAGAGATTATCACAGATAAGGTTGTAAATGAGGTTTATTTGCAAAATGGGATTCTTCAAAAAGTCTGTCAAAGGTATGATTTCTAGAAAGGGCATGGGTATGTAGGAGGACTCTTCCCTAGGAACTTTCTACTGCATAGGACAAATTTCCAAAAACTATTTATTGCAATCAACAAGACTCTTTCACTTCAAAATTCAAGTTTCATGTTGAATGTTCTTTGAAATTATGCTTGTGGGTTTGCTCCAGATTTTGTTGATAAAGTAAAAGTGAAAGCACGTGCTATTTTGGTGCTTCTCACACATGTTCATGAGTTACCTATTTTTGTGTCTTTCCAAGCACAAGTGCAGTCAAATGGGAACAATTTGCTTCATTTTGTGCGTGAAAATGAAGCTAAAGTGGAAAGCACTTTTGTTCAGGAAATGACAGAGGTAAATATGCAAACTAGGGGTGCTCAATTACAATTGTTTGGAGTTTAAATCGCCAATGAACTCAATATTAATGACGAAACTCGAGATGGGGTTGCAGTTGAAGAGAAAGATGCTAATTTCCTGCAAGTGGGAGTAAAAAATACTAGTGAATCTTCTGCTAGCATGGCTCGGTTTGTGGGAATTTGGAGTATTGAAGAGCATGGGGATACAAATATTGAAATCAACAATTATCAGCAAGTATTTGGTGTAGAAGAAGAGCTGCAAGTTGGTGATCAGAATAATGGAGAGTCTCAGTTTGCTAACACTTTTCAATCGTTACCTGTTGTTGGCACGAGAGAAGAAGTCCAAGATGTGAATGATCAATTAGTACCAATAGAGATTGAAGTTTTATGAAACTAATTAGCTGACAGGTTTTTTGCCAAAATTTTGACCAACAAAATATGTCTAAGGATGCAGGTAATGGAGAGAAAAGATATAATTCATTGGTTATTATGCAGATAGAAGCATAAGAAGAAGGTAAAGAGTTATTTTTTGGACCTACAAAAGAAAAAGTCATTTATCCAGAAGGCTATTTTTGGTTCGTTCAAAAGCAGTCAGATTTTTGGTGATGCAACAAATGGAAATTGTAAAATGTCAAAATACTAAAAATAGACTTGATATGTAAAAAGTGTTGCTAAATCATAGCAAAGAGGGATAATTTTACTGAAATTATGTAATTATTTGAGCTATAACTGAAGGTTTTTTTTCTTGATTCTTTCCTGTCAATATGTGTTGTGCCCCTAACACACTTGCCCCATTCAGAATGGGGACCCTCTCATTCTTTCGCCTCGCCGGGTTGTTTTGTCGCCGCCTCATTTTGCGTGCCCCCAGTCTTGGTGTCCTAGATGGTTAGTATGTCTCTGAAATATCACCTCAAGTTGACCATGCCTCATCCCCGGAAAATTTTCTAAGTCCTAGGCCTTCACGGAGTTCCTTTGGAAATTTTCCTCAGCCAGCGTCCTTGGCATCCTTTGGGCCCGACCTCCTAGGTTTCCCATCTCGGGTTTCCCTATGTTGCTTGTCATTCTAAATGGCCAAATGACTTCATCTTTCCACACTCAAGTCCCAATCAGTCGCCTACTATGTCTCAATGCCTATGGTGACTAAGTTCAAATTGCACTACCTCAAGACCCTCCAAACCCGACCTTCCAAGATGCTCCTACTGGACTTTAATTTTTCTTTCACCATCTCTGACAACCATCCTCCAAGGGCTTTATGTCCCTTGGGACCCGGATCCTCGATCGCCGTCCACATGAATTATGTTGCAAAGTGACCATCTACCCGTGCCCTAGGCCCTATTAGCCAGACTTCTTTTCCCAAAACACCATTGTTAGTTCTTTGTTTGTCAGCGGTTGTTAGTCTGCATCCTTCCAGCCACTGGGTTCTGAACCTCCCACCTCCATCTCGGAGTTTGAACTTACCAAACTTGCCATCTGTCATACATGCATTTATGGAGATGTATTAAATGAGTCTAGGAGCATAAATAGTAAGCTCGACCTGTCATTTTCATAATGTCAGGTTAGCCAGAAGAGAATTTAGAGCTGCCAGAGAGACCTAGTGCCTTCACTATCCGCCACCACCACGCTCGTCGCCTGCATCACCTGATTCTTTAGGGATTTAACAACTTGCTTCATTGGGTTCTCGAGGTATGCTCACTGTCTTCCCTCCCATAGTGTTTTTGATGATTTCACGTTAAATAATGGATAAGCAGGGGAGAAATATGTATTCATTAGGTAGAGGGGATGAACATCTAAAAAACCCACATTATAGAATTGTAAGAAACCTTCAAAAATTACCCTAGAATCAAATCTGGAACCCTATCGGCTCGACGTCATTCTTATGCAAGGCACTGGCACCATCTGGTCCCGAGGCTCTCCTTTGTCGCTGAGCAAAACCTTAAATTCAAAACATTGAAATGACGGAAAAATGTTTCTCCGAGTCCGAGACCCCGGATTTCCTTGCCCTATTCGCCGTCGAGACTTACACAATGAACTTCTAGAATCCCTTCATGCCTTGCGGGCCCACTCCCACGGGATTCTGTCCTGGGTATGACACATGGTTTTTTCCATATTCAAACGGCATATCTGCCTCGTCAGCCCGCACCCTGGGCCCTATCGTATTGTTCGCCGCCAGAGTTAAACGAGCAAAGTGTCATATCCATAACCATTCGCAGATCCCGGACTACAGAGTTCCGTCCAAAGACTTCCACATGGATGTCGCTGTTCCAAATGGCCAAAAGACCTCTACTTTCCGCCTCCTGAGTTCTGCGTACCCTAACGCCACTCGATCACCAAATGATTAAAATTTAAGTTAGCTTCCATCGAACCTCCTTTCCCAGGTTTTCGTCGTCGGGATTCAGTCCTGTCTCAGTTGTTTTGAAAGGGAAAAATGAGCCTGTCTTTCCAACTCTCGAAGCCCGATTCCCCAGTCACCCAAGACTTAATGAAGGAAAACCAAAGGCCAAACACGATGTCGGGTTTGATTCGTCAAGTCGCTCCCACCAAACTTCTGTTCAACATCCGTCGTTCCAAATGGCCATTGTCCAACAGCTTCTCGGCCCTTGACACCCAAGCACTTAAAAGATTAAGAGGTTATGTCGACCGCCTTTCAGACTTGCAGGTCACGGACCCTGGAATTTCGTCCTTGTAATTTCGTTTTAGCCTAGCTATTTCAAATGGTGAACCTTAGACAACTTTCCCGCCTCACATCTCTGGGTGCTCTAAATATGATTCAAACAACCTCTGATCTGGAAATGAGCCTTGACCCACATGCTCAAATTGAGCCCTCCTCTACATAAATCTTTCAAATCATCCAAACTTGAAATTGGGAGGAACCGCATGGATTTCCCTGCCTTGTTCGCCCTTCACAACAACAATCCTACTAGGGAGGTCAGGCCCCTTGGGCTCGGGTTGACCAAATTCCCTCCAGTAAACTACTAATGGAATCTCGAAGTAAATGTTTGATTTCATGAGTGATGTATTATCCAACCTGACTTCATTAGCAGGGGTTTTGGATAACGTTGATGTCTTTATACTTAATTGTACTTATCATGCCTTTGTCTGCAGGATATATGGAATCGGGTGCAGAACCCTCAGGGGCAGCTGCAAAGAAAAACAAAGGGAAGAAATCAGGCAGAGTTCCTCATGGGAAAGAGGACAAAGACCAGATGAAATATCAATTCCAGGGAGAGCCTTTGCACTCAAAGATCATCACAGATTGGAAAGAGATTACTGATACCAATATCAAGCACGTCGATATTGATGAATTTAAATAAAGGGTCAGGGTCAGCCCAACCACAGAGAATGCAAATCTTATATGAAGCAGTGGAATTGCGAAGGCTGCAGGCTTTCTTCCATCCCTTGTCACTCCTGAATTGGTCATGGATTTCCAAAAAGCATATCAACCAGACACTCAAACAATAGTTGATAGAGACGGGAACATTTTGGCTGATATGTCGGGAGAGGCAATAACAAAGAATTTTCACATCCCTACCTTTGGAGAGATGGAATTGTCGACAATCAAGGAATGCAAGGCAAAGTGGGACGCATATCCCATTGGATGCAAAAATCTTATAAACCGATATTGGCTCAAAGAGAAGCGGGGTAGCATTGCGAAAGTTCCCCAAGAACTTTACCGCAATGATTTCCATGAAGACTATCACGACTTAGTAACTCTATTGAGCAGAATAATGGGCCTTCCCACTGTTGCATATTTTCAAGAATGGATGTTCTACTTTGTAGAGCAGATCCTTTAAGGAAAGGAAGATGATTCCATGCAGACCACATTCTACTTGGGGGAATAATAAGTGATTGCTTCCACTAGCAATTCATGAATATCAAGAAGACCTCCAAATATTATATGACATCCTACCTTGTTTACTCATTGGTCAAGCGGAGGCAGTACAGTGGACTATTTAGGGCACTTGATGAGGAATCTAGGTGAAAGTTCAAAGTTTATGATAGATACCCCCAGCTCTAGTTCATAAATTTTAAGAGGGACTATTTTAGAGTGAATGACGCTTTCTTAGGTCACATTATTAGACTACTTGGAGGGGATTTCGAGAGACGAGTCTCCCACAGTGCTCGAGCATTCCTGAAACAATACGCCTTCTTATTTATTGAGTACCCTAAATTCACATACATTCATACCCAAGGTTACATGGAGAAGCCAAATAAGCTACCCCAGTAACCCAATGACCAAATTATATTGTTGGAACTCTCTCGACAATTATGACATGTACATACTCTTCTCAGTAGCAAGCACTTGGCGGGAATCCCCTATCCCCTTTCTTTTGGTCAAGGGATGTACAAGCTACAAACCTCTCAGTGTGCAAGGAACTCAGAGAAGGAGCTAGCAGAATATCATTTCAGCCTCCACACTGCTCGCCCACGAATGGACCCATATGGGCACATAAGGAAAGTATTAGGAACCAACTACGCCTATCTGCATCACATTGAAGATTTCTGGGCAAATTTTCAAGACGATAAGGAAGTACGCATGAGACATTACATGTGAATGACAACATACTTCATGAAAAGAGTCAATTTGTTTCCTATCCCCGATCAAGTGGAGGAAGACGAAAGCACAGTCATGGACCCTAGGTACAATGCGGTCGCTAATTTTCCACTACCACCCATAGATTGGGATGAGCAAGAGGTTGATGACCTTGATATCATAACCAAGCCTTTCAAGCCTCGCACTAGAGAATGGGTCAATGGACAAGTTGCCTAGTTGAAGGAACAAGGGGTTGTTCTAACCTATGAAGGGATCAAAAGTAAGCCTAGTGCCATAGATGATGCAGCTGCTACCACCTCAACAAGAGAAACCTCCAAATCTCCTCCGCTCACAAGATTGAGGAAAAGGAAAGAGGCCAAGGAACAACAACCAAATCCAAAAGTATACACGAGGAAGGCCTAAAAGGGTGAGCCATCAAAGAAACACAAAAGGATTGGAAGGGCTAGAGGGCTGCCTAATATTTAAGAAGATCCCATCTGCAAAGCAGAAGAAATGGAGATGGATCATCCAAAGTCCCCACTGGTTGCGTAAGATGCTATCGTCCCTCCACCTATTTCTCAAGCTATGGTTGCCACATCCCCACCCGCAGTGGACATCTCGGTCCACCTTGCCTCCTCTTCATGAACTGGGCCCATCATATTGGTTGATTCCTCCTCTGCTACCACTTCTCCACTTTCCTCCACCTCTATGTCCCCCACCACATCGCTTCCATTGGCGGCAACAACAATACCAATGCCCGTGCTCACATTACCATAGGAATTCTCATGGAACATGTGGAATGTTCCTTCTAAGATCTCCCATGTACTAATGAATCCCACCATCCAAGCTGCCTTAGCGCAAGTCCTCGCCAGTGCCCCTCCCTCAAAGCCTCCAACAAAACCACCAGCAATGGAAGCCACAATGGTAATATCAGCAGAATGGGAGAGGCAAGAGATTGAAGTAACAAAAGCATTGGAAGAGGAGGAGGATGACTATCATGAACATCTAGATTATGAGCACCTGTTAATCGACAAGGTGGTTCATGAAGAATAAGAAACAAGATCCTCTGAAAGCGGAGATGAAGGAGAAGACATCGATGGAAAGCTTATTGCTCAAAATTTTGATCCTGATTTTGAGGAAGAACTGGCCTAGCAAATGAAGGATGTTGGAGAGGAAACAGAAAGATCACCTCCCAAAGAAGAAGGGCAGGAAGATGAAAAGGTGGAAGAAAATATGGAGCTTCCTACAGGTGAACAGCAAGAGGAAAGCACAGAACACGACAAAGAAATGCCTTTCTCCGAAGGACAAGAAGAACAAGAGAGGGAACATCAGGAAGATGTACCACCTCCTCATAAAGAAGAGGAGAATGTAGAAGAGGATAAACCTGAAGGTGAGGTTCAAATTGACAAGACTCGAAATTGAACAGCCCAGTGAGCATGTGCATAAGGATGAATAGGATGAAGAGGTTGAAGAAAAGGAAGAAGAGGAGACTAAGAGAGAAGAAGGTCCCAGGGAACGATTTCCTACTAAGTCTCCCATCAAACACCTTGTGTTCATCCAAGACTCGGATGAGGAAGAGGGAGAAGGCACTAAAACAGAAGAAAAGGCCCCCGGAGATAAAGAAATAGAATTCCAAACAAAGGAGGGGGAAGATGATCATGATTCACCTAAAGAAAAATCCGCTATGCCCAAATGGCTAGAAAATCAGCTTAAGAAAAATCCTGCCATAGCTGACCCAAGAGCGAGGTTGGAAGCTATCTTAGCTTGGGCACAAATCAGTACCAAAAAGGAGAAGCCCAAAATTAGATCCAAGGTGACAATGGATGCCTTTAGATCTAGAACCGTCCAGGTGGAAATGAAAGTAGTGGGAGTAGAAGGGATAAGCTACAATGTCTCTACCATTGATTTAGGAATAGCTACTAGGGAGCAAATAGTAGAGCACCTCCAAGAGTCTATTTCCATAGTAGTACATTTGATACAACAAGATAAAATTTCAAAAGAAGAGCTCAAGGCAGAAGTGGCTAACCTGATGGCATACATCCAACAATGGTCATCAACAAAGGAAGTTCCTACCACATCCACAACTCCATCGTAATTGTTGTCGAGGGAACAAATAGACAAGC
Organism: Sequoia sempervirens; assembly: GCA_007258455.2. NCBI lineage: Eukaryota > Viridiplantae > Streptophyta > Pinopsida > Cupressales > Cupressaceae > Sequoia > Sequoia sempervirens. The sequence continues at coordinate 986,530,451 of VDFB02271358.1, read as the reverse complement.
TGGAAAAGAGAAAGAACCTGGATAAAACTACAGAAAGCTAGTTCTAACAAGTCCTATACGTTGGAAACATGGGCATTGGTCATGATGTCCGAATAGGTAACAAATTCTTGGATCTCCAACAGTCTCTTAAGGTTACGAAGAATCTTTGCACTGACTTCCTGGCAAGATATGAATCCACCTACCTGAAGATTGAGGCTATTCTTAAACTGCCAGGTGCAACTTGGGAAAAGGAGCTTGCCTTCAAAAAGGATGACCACTGGTTGGTGGATGTATGGAAGTGAGACTTCATGAATCAAAAAGAAAGGTTGGAGTTGGTGCTCGATAAGGTGAATGCGGATATCGAGTGGGCTAAGGAGATCAGGGCTGATTTTACTCAGTACTTGAAGTTGTTGATAGGATATGATATGCATGTCGTACAGACGGATCCAGAGAAGATAAAGCCCCACTTCCAAAAGAAGATCGAGGATGGGATGTCGGATGAAATCACCACTGATTTCATGAGTTTTGCAGCCCGAGCCTTCACCCAGTTAGAGATGTTCCGAGACCACACTGCTAAGTATGAAGAGGATTGGGAAAATCTCACTAAACAATCAAAAGATTGGAGTTATCAGGTGTTGCGATCTGAACTCGTAGATGTGGATAAGCTCCAACCGTTAATTCTGAAATTTATAGAGTATGCAGCTTTGAAGAAGCATGAAGGAAACCCTATTATTGATGAAGAGTTCCTAAAGGAATAGCTACAACTTAAAGTTTCTTTAAACTTTTATCTTTATTCATGCATGTATGTGGTGAATGAATGGTAAAATATCTAGAGACCTTAGAAGATAGCACAAAATTCATGATACTATAGGTTTCTTGGTTAAGTGGAATCTTGTTTGAAGGAAGTTGTCCACAACAAAACCTCCATGATCACTATTCATAGTTAGTTGCAGATCTAGGAAACTCTCCTCTTCCCTGCTATTCTTCCTCTTCTTTTTTAGAAATAACCTAAGCTAAGGTTCATTGCAAATTGTAAAGCCAAAATTCAAGGAAAAGTTTGTATTTTTAAATAGTTGTTCGAACCTACAACAAAGTGCACGCCAACTTCCATCTTAGAAACTTCAATCTTCAAGATTCATTTTGTCCTACCCAGCTACATAAGTCTGCCCTGTGATTACCAGCAAAATCACATCCATAATCAACTGAAGAATTCCATGCAAGTCATGACTTGACACCTGAGATACCTTGGGGTGATTTTCAGCAACTTGTTGTTGGAAGTCCCCTTTCAAGAGAGGTAGTGCACTTACGCATTGTCTGTGTTGAGAAAGTGTGCAAAACACAGCATCAACAGAACTGGCGCTAGAAGGAGGGCCTTGCTAAGCTGGATCGAATTGGATCATTCTCCCCTAAAAGGTTTTAGAGAATTCTAAGGTTGACGCCAAACAAGGGAGAACTTCAAGAGTTGCATCCCCCCACAAGGGCTAAAGGAACTAAGGAAGGAGACTTTGCTTCCTCTTCTTCCTCCATCGCTTCCACTTCTCTCTCACATCCACCTTCCTTCATTATTCATCCAACATCCACCCAGCCACCCCAAACTGCCATTGGACCTCATCCTTTCAATAGCCAGGAAGTTGTCCCTCTCCCGGCTTTTCAGGTCCAAAGTGCAATCCAAATAGTCGTAGCCCAAGCACAGTCCCTAGCTGTTGTCCTACAACAGGTGTAGTCCTAGATTACTATTTCTCAACCACAGGCTCCACCTCCTCTCCCACCCATGGCTTGGTTAGCCCAAAATCCCTCTCCTTTGCAATTCAATGCTTATCATGACATGCCCAAAAATCTGGAAAGCTTCTGCACGAAATTCAATCCTCGCAATCCACAAAAGACAGTAGAAGAGCACATTAAGATATTTGAAACAACAATCAAAGATATGCAGATTGATCATGAAGATGTGGCATGTTGGCTCTTTCCATACTCACGCAGAGAAGAAGCCTTTTATTGGTACATCAATATTCCAAAATGATCCATTACTTTGTGGGATATTTTGAGGAATGCCTTGCAGAAATACAAGATTCCAATTAGCCCCTCAGAGTTATACTAACAATTTATGTCCATTTGTAGAGAGGTCAAAGAACCAATTAGTTCCTTCAATGATCGCTTCCATTGTGCTTACATGAAACTACAACCTCCCTACGTACTCAATGATGTTGTTGCCCTACTTATTTACTATGAAGCGTTAGATAATCTTACATCAGTAATGGTGAAGAGAATGTGTCTGTCGCTCACTACATTGGTGAATGCCTATGTGGAGGCAGTCGTTGCTAGTACAAATTTGGGACAAAATATTTTGGGCCCACTCCCTTCTTTGGGGTAGATTGCCCATCCTATGCAGGTTCAAGGGATTAATCAAGCGCTTCAGCAGCATACACCCCTTATGAACTAGGTGTCGCAGCTACCTATAGTCCCTCATCCAGAGTAGCTGATGAACTAGGAACCTCTCGTGCCCCACTACTTACAACCTCAACAACAAACTTACCATCAAGCTCCCTCACAGCAGCAAGCCTACCCTTAGCAGCCTCAAGTACCATTGTACCTATAGGGGCCAGAATTTCCGCCAGCACAACAAAATCAGTCGGAAACCCCGCCTGTTCTTCTACAAAACCTAGTGTCGCAGCCAAGTAATGTTGAAAAGGTCAACTCGATGAGTTAACAGAAATGATTAGGAAAATGTCCATGAAAATGACACATTTAAGGAATCAGAACAACCAGTTGCAAGCCTCTCAACGGAGTATCCAGGCCAATCTTAACAAGGATAATAGGGACAATCAAGATAATAGAGATGATCGACATGCCAACACCTCTTCGGGGCAGAATTTTGTTAGAGAGTAGAATTCCAATCAAAACTATGAAAAGAGGCCTTCTCAAAGACAGAATAGAACATGGAATAAAAGGCCTAATAACGGGGGTGTTCCCACACCTCTTGATCAGCCTACTAGCACAGAAAAGATGACTAGCAGAGTTTATCTTGCTGAAGCAGCTCTATCAGGGTAGTGTCGAATTCATAAGACCAACAGAAACTCTGAGCTAGATTGTCTCAAGTTCCTTACAGCAACATAAATTTTTCAAGTTGAAGTCCAAAATGTTGTGGATAATGCCTAATGTCGTGACATAGTCCCATCTGAGTCGTATGACTCCTCCATGCTCGTGGTCAACCAAGCTCTGTTCCCAAGGAGCGAAAGCAACATGCCCAAGGATGAAGTTGTCTCTGCAAAAGTTAAAGAAGTAAAAGAGGTAAGCAACAGTGAAACCTTGACTCAATTATTTGATTCAGTAGATAATGGTCCTCTAGATGATGAAGAGCAACATGAGGATGAAGTACATACCTTCGATCAAAGGGCTACCCCGTATTATTTAAGGAATAGACAAGTGGGGGGACCATTCACTACATCAACCCCTCCTAATTACTTCACTACCCCATCAGATCCAAATGCTAGTAACAACCCCAGTTTCCCTCATATGCCCACTCAATATTTCGACAAAGATAAAGCATCAAATCAGCCTAACAGCCAATCACAAAATCAGACCCAAGGCCAGCCCCAAAATCAGTCAAACCAAACACAAGTTCAGTCTGCTAGCTCACCCATAGGTAAGGATTTTGAATCTAAAATTGATCAAATGGGTGAGTACGTCGTAGAGGAATTTAAAAGGGTCAAAATCAACTTGTCTGCTTTTGAGCTCCTCAAAATTCCTGCTGTAAGACATGCCTTTTTCAGGGTAATTAATGGAACCTCATCCTCTAGAGAAATGTAGGAAACTTTGACGAAGAGGTTCACCTTTGAGGAACCTAGGAAAGAATCTAACACACAGGAAACCATAGGGAAAAAGAAAGATACTCCCTCTAATCAGCTTATGGGTAAGCAGCCCGCAAAGGAGTCTGATCAGCACAACAGACAAAATCCTAAGGATCAGCCTTCAGGACAAACCAAGGATAGAATAGGTGATAAGAACAAGGCTCAAGTAGCCCAAATAGATACGCTTATGGCTTTTTTCCAAGGAAAGTTCAAAACCTCGCCCTTCCTCACTACTATCTGGATATTCAGAAAGAATTTGCACAATTTCCTACTCAATTCAAGAGCGTCCACCAATGTTATGCCCTTGGCAATCTGCAGAGCCCTTGGGATTACTCCAACACCTTCATGAAGGAAAGTAACCCAGTTAGACAAGACAAAGATCAACATAGTAGGAGAGATGAATAGAATCCCAATGCAGATTGTTGTGGATCCAAGGATACAGCAGGTCATTGACATTCAAGTGGTTGATATCCCTGACACTTACGGACTTATCCTCGGATGAGATTTCACCAGGACATTGAATGGATATGCCACAACAGATCATTCTCATATGTGGTTTTCATGGAAAGGGTTGCCTAATCAAATTCGTATATACCATGAGCCTCATATGAAGTACATGATCAAAGAGTATAACAACACCAACGAGGTACTATTTGTTGAGATAAAATTGGGAAATTACTGTCCCTTTTCATGTTAGGAAGGATTCGAACCTCGTGAAGAATTTGTTGCAAGAGTACTCTTGGTGCAATGCAGCCCTTCAACTAATCCCACTCAAATGCCTCAGAGCACAAAGATGTTGGTAGAATCAGATGATGAACTAGCTAAAGATGATAACTTGGGATTATTGAATGGTTTCCAAGAATTCATAGAAAAGTGTGCAAAAGATTCGTTTAGCCTGGGTGCCCAAATGGATGTTCAGGATCTCTTGCTACCAAATTGGTATAGAATTCACAATGTTGTCCACTCTGAGTTTGAATGCTACCTATGTCAAATGGCAGTGGAACATGTCAATGGATTAGCTACTCCTTCAAGAGAATTGCCAAAGGAAATTCCAAAGAAATCACCTATTGCCAATCATGCTAAGTCAACACACTTTCTAAAAGATACAAAGGTGATTGTCCAAACAAAGGACAATGAAGGCCTAGGTGGATCCAGTGTCAAGGAGTTTTCCAAGTTTTGGATGCTATGATTCGACGGGTCCAAGTCAAAGCAGGGTGCTAGCGCCAGATTCGAGCTCATTAGCCCCATGGATAAAACCTTTCTTGCTACCCATAGGCTGCAATTTTATTGCACTAATAATGTAGCAGAGTATGGAGCCTTACTGCATGGTCTTCTTATGGCCCTAAAGAAAAATGTCAAAATGCTGCAAGTTTTCGGAGACTTTGAGTTGGTGATAAAGCAAGTTAGGAAAGTGTATTCATGTCATGACCAAAGGCTTGCTAATTACAGACATAGGGTTTGGGATCTCTTAGAAGGATTAGACACCTTCAATATTAAGCTAATCCCACACTCTTAGAATCACACAGCTAATGTGTTGGCTCAAGCAGCCAACACATTGCAGCCACTCACCCTTTAGGGCCTTAAGCACTTTACGGTTGAGTTGACTTACACCCCATCCATTATGGATAATTTCACCTACTTTCAGGTTTTCAATGATGATAAGCACATCCTCGAGTTCATCACAAGCTCTGATGTCTTCGCCGCTCAGATAATAGATAAAGTTGTTCCAAAAGAAGTTGAATTGGATATAGAAGGAGTTATCAACCTAAATACCAACACGATTCCTAGGGGTATGGTTCAGTTGGAGCACATATTTGACTTGGATCAGATCAGAGACCAAGACCAACAAGCCAAGAAGGAATCCATCAACAATCAGTGTGATGTTCATAACCTTGGGACAACTGAGGAAATAAAAAATGTCTTTATTGGAAAAGTTTGTACCGCTGAAGAAAAGAAAGGGATCATTGATGCTCTTCAAAAATATCATGATGTGGTTGCGTGGAGCTACGGAGATCTGAAAACTTACGACACCTCCATCATAACACACACTATTCCTCTTAAGCCTGAGGCAAAGCCCTTCCGACAGTGGCATCGCCCCATCAACACCCTATTGGAACCAATTATTTACAAGGAGGTACAAAAGTTGTTGTCAGCAAGGATTATCTTTCCAGTCCGTCACTCCACATGGGTTGCTAACTTGGTACCGATTAGGAAGAAAAATGGTGAAATCGGGTTGTGCATGGATTTTTGCAATTTGAACTGAACATCAGAAAAGGACAATTATTTGGTGCCCTCACTAGATGAGGTATTGTAGATTATTAATGGGTCAATAATGATGTCCTTCCTTGACGGTTATTCAAGGTATAATCAAGTAATGGTGCAATATGAAGACCGTCATAAGACAACATTCACTACCAAATGGGGCACTTCTTCCTATAGACAAATGCCATTTGGGATCATTAACACTAGTGCAACCTTCCAACGCGCTATGGACATTGCATTCAAAGATCTAGTTAAAAAATGTATAATCATCTACATGGATGATCTGGCAGTGTTTTCAAAGAAATGGAATGATCATGTCTTAGATCTATATAAGTTCTTCCAAAGGTGCCGAGAGTTTGGCGTCTCCCTTAATCCCAAGAAGTGCATCTTTGGGGTTACAGAGGGGAAGTTGTTGGGACATGTTATCTCAGAGCCAGGCATTTCTATTGACCCAGAACGCATTCAATCCTTGTTGAAGATCCAGTAGCCAAGCAACAAAAAAGAGCTCAAACCTTTCTTTGGAGAGATTAACTTTGTCCAAAATTTTATTACAGGTTTTGTCGAGATCGTCAAGCCCCTCAACACCATGCTGAAATAAGATGCCAAGATAGAGTGGACTCCTGAAGCAAAGCAAGCATTTGAGGAAATTAAACAAGTGATTGTTGAAGCACCCGTGCTAGTCAATCTGGATTACCTGAAGCCTTTTTACATCTATTCGTTCGCTTCAGATCATTCGTGCACTAGCATTCTGACCTAGAAAGATAACGAGGGGAATGAGCACCCAATTTCTTTTATGAGTGCTCATTTGAAAGATGCCAAACTGTGCTACCATAACGTAGAAAAACAAGCATACGCCATTACTAGGGGAGTGAAGAAGTTCAGGCATTACATCTTATGTAATAAGGTGTTTTATATAGTTCTCGACCCAATAGTCAAGACCTTGTTGATGTAGAATGAGTTAGGTGAACGATGGGAAAAGTGGGTCATGCTGCTGCACGAGTATGACATGGAAATCCAGCCAATGAGGTTGTTAAGAGGATAAGCACTTACTCATACAATTGTTGAAGTAGCAGATGATGTGAGGCTTGAACTCACAATGCAGGATTACCAGTTAGAGGATGTTTCTCCAGGGGAGTGGTATGAAGATGTTGTTTACTATTTGTTGAACCATAAGTGTCTGCCCCACCTACAGGGGGTTCAAAAACATGCTCTCCACCTGAAAAGCAGCAACTACATACTGCAAGGGTCCATATTGTATAAAAGGAATCATGAAGGCATCTATTTGAGGTGTTTCGGAAGAGAGGAAGCAGATCGAGTCCTAAGAGAGTTCCATGACAAGTTTGGCACATGCCATGGATTCAGACCATCCACTGCACATCAGATACTAAGGGCAAGATATTATTGGCCGACAGTCTTCAAGGACGCACATAGCCACATTCGCTCATGTCACACATGTCAAACAGTCGCTGCCAAGGAGAAGAATGTTGTTGTCCCTTTGCAACTTGTTCTAGAGGTGAGACCATTCACGCAATGGGGTCTCAATTTCATTGGTTCGGTAAGCCCTCCATCATCTGTGGGACACAGGTACATTCTAACCGGTACTAATTATTGCACTAGATGGATAGAAGCACTTGCTTGTAGACAATGCACAATTGAGGTAGTCATTAATTTTCTGGAAAGTTTTATTTTAAATCACTTTGATTTCCCTTACGCATTAGTGTGTGATAATGGACCTGTGTTTGCTTCACTAAAATTCATTGGCTGGGCTTTTGACTATGGCATAGCCCTTAAATTTTCATCCAATTACTACCCCCAAGGCAATGCCCTTGCTAAATCTATGAACAATTTGATAATTGTGATCAAAAAATTTCTAGATAGGAATCCCAAGGACTGGCATACCCAGCTCCAATTCGCCATTTGGGAAGATCGTACTTGCCACAAGGCTGCCCTTGGCGATTCTCCATTTCACTTGGTTTACGGCCTAGAACTTGTCTTTCTGATCCACCTAAAGATTCCCACTCTCCAGTTTATAAATGAATTTTACAAAGGGGGAGACCGTAGAGAAGCTCAGTTAGCTGAGCTTTTGCACTTAGAAGAAGTATGAGACCGCACAATAGAAAATTTTTCCAAACATCAAGGCATAGTCAAACGATGGTTCGATCGATGAGCCAAAATTAAAGCCTTTAAGATTGCAGATCTAGTCTTATGTTGGGACAGGTACCATCAAAAGAAAGGGGGGCATAACAAATTCGACAAGCTTTGGCTTGGACCCTTTCAAATAGCTGAAATTTTGGGAGAAAATGCTTTCCGTTCGAAAACCCTTACTGGGGAGGATGTCCCGTTGCCCGTCAACAGGCAACATTTGAAGCATTACTTCCAAGTTTGATCTCATGTAGAGCTATTCTTGTAAATACATGTACATAGGTTAGGTTAGGTTGCCTTTTTCTTTGCTCGTGTTTTGTTGTTTTACATCGTTTCGTTTTGCTTCTTTCTCGGCTATTTTGTTTTGCTAAGAGGTTCTTCGTTCCTGATGTGGTGGCCATGCTTGTTCAATGAACGGTTCGTTCTGCTGTCTATCCGCCCTTAGTGTTCTTTGGCTAAGCATTCATTCTTGACTATTAGTCCCTGATAACCACCTGGGAATGGTTTCCTCATTTGAACTTTGTTTTAGAACCTGATCCTTGGTTGGATCCTTTTACATTCAGCTCAGATCTTGCACAAAACACTTGCTAATTATTCCCAAAGCGTTGTATAGTGGTTGCTATGATAACCTGGTGAGTGAAAATTTTAAATCCTCTTTGGTGACCACTGTGACTCTTAAACCCATCGTAGGCTTAAGCGCTTACACGGTTGAGCAAAATATAAAGTGCGGAAAGAAATATCAAAAGACAAGAAAAGAAAGAAGGAAAGAAAATGTTGAAATCAAGCAACCGTTTTGGTGTGCGAATAACTCTACCGGCAATATGGACGTTTGGCTAGCAGTAGAGCAATGCTCATGAGGTCACAACGACAACTCCATCGGGGCTATGGACACCTAGCTGGCACCGAGGCAATGTCCAGGTTACTTTTGGTGTTGGACAATTTAAATAGCTCATTTTTTTTTTATTAGCCGCTGCTTGTCACAGTCCCCGAGGGAAGGAATGAATTCACTATACACACACTTTTGAGACGTCTCGAAGATTGATCCAACTAAACACCCTATTCTCCTAGTTCATTTATGGAAGTCAACTACTGGTCTACGAAACCAGAGATTTTGGGTCCTAAATGAATATTTATCCTTAGAATGCTTGGAAGCATTGCCCAGCAGAGTTGCCATTTGTTGTCTCCCTAACACACAAGCCCCATTCGGAACGGGGACCCTCTCATTCTTTCGCCTTGCTCGGTCATTTTTTCGAAGCCTCATTTTGCGTGCCCCTAGTTTTGGTTTCCTAGATGGTCAGTATGTCTCTAAAATCTCACCTCAAGTTGACCATGCCTCATCCCCACAAAATTTGCTAAGTCCTAGGCCTTCAAAGAGTTCCTTTGGCAGTTTTCCTCTGCCAGTGTCCTTGGCATCCTCCAGGCCCGACCTCCCGGGTTTCCCATCTTGGGTTTCCCTGTGGTGCTTGTCATTCCAAACGGCCAAATGACTTCATCTTTCCACACCTCAAGTCCCGGTCAGTCGCTCGCCATGTCTCAATGCCTTTGGTGACTAAGTTCAAATTGCATTGCCTCGACACCCTCCAAACCCAACCTTCAAGGGTACTCCTATCGGACTTTTGTTTTTCTTTCGCTGTCTCCGACGACCATCCTCCAAGGGCTTTCCGTCCCTCGGGCCTAGGATCCTCGATCACCGTCCACATGAATTGCATTGCAAAGTGACCATCCACCTATGCCCCAGCCCCGGTTAGCTGAACTTATTTTCCTAGAACACCATTGTAAGTTCTTTGTTTGTCGGCGGCCGTTAGTCTGCGTCCTTGTAGCCATCGGGTTCGGGACCTCCCGCCGTCGTCTAAGAGTTTGAACTTACCAAACTTGCCATCCACCATACATGCATTTATGGAGGTGTATTAAAATGAGTATGGGAGTATAAATAGTAAGCTCGACCTATCATTTTCACAATGTCAAGTTAGCCAGAAGAGAATTTAGAGCTGCCAGAGAGACCCAATGCCTTCACCATCTGCCACCACTATGCCCGTTGCCTGCATCGACCGATTCTTCAGGGATTTAACAACTTGATTCGTTGGGTTCTCGAGGCATGCTGGTCGTCCGCCCTCCCACAGTGTTTTTTGATGATTTCGCGTTAAATAGTGGATAAGCAGGGGAGAAATATGTATTCATTAGGTAGAGGGGATGAACATTTAAAAAACCAACATTATATAATTGCAAGAAACCTTCCAAAATTGCCCTAGAATTGAATCTAGAACCCTATCGGCTTGACATCGTTCTTCCACAAGGCACTAGTGCCATCCGGGCCTGAGGCTCTCCTTTGTTGTTGAGCAAAACCTTAAATTCAAAACATTGAAACGATGAAAAATTGTTTCTCTGAGTCTGAGACCCTAGATTTTCTTGCCCTGTTCATCGTCGGGACTTACAAAATGAACTTTTGGCCTCCCTTCATGCCTCGTGGGCCTGCTTCCGCGGGATTTTGTCCCTAGGATGACACATGGTTTTCGTTGTATTCAAACGACATATCTGCCTCATCCGCCCATGCCCCAGGCCCCGTCGTATCGTTCGCCGCCGGAGTTAAATGAGCAAAGTACCATATCCATAAACATTCGCGAGTCCCAGACCACGAAGTTTCATCCGCGGACTTCTGCATGGACGTCGTCGTTCCAAACGGCCAAAAGACCTCTAATTTCCACCTCTCGGGTTCCGCATACCCTAACGCCACTCGAGCTCCGAATGATTAAAATTTAAGTTAGATTCCATGGGACCTCTTTCCCCAGGTTTCCGCCATCGGGATTCCATCCCGTCTCGCCTATTGTGAAAGGGAAAAATGAGCCCATCTTTCTAACTCTCGAAGCTCGATGCCCCAGTCGCTCAAGACTTAACGAAGGAAATAAAAATTCCAAACATGATGTCGGGTCCGGTCCGCCGGGTCATTCCCACAGGATTTTCGTTCACCATCTATCATTCCAAACAACCATCGTCCAACAGCTTCCTAGCCCTTGAGACCTGAGCACCTAAAAGATTAAGAGGTTATGTCGACCGCCTTTCAGACTTGTGGGTCCTGGACCTTAGAATTCCATCCTTGGAATTTCGTTTCAGCCTAGCCATTTCAAACGACGAATCTTAGATAGCTTTCCCGCCTCACATCTCTAGGTGCTCCAAATATGATTCAAACGACCTCTGATCTAGAAACGATCCTTGACCCACATGCTCAAATTGAGCCCTCCTCTGCATAAATCTTTCAAATCATCCAAACTTGAGGCCAAATAAGCTGCATAAATCTCCATCACATTGAATATTTTTGGGCAAATTGCCAAGATGATAAGGAAGTACGCATGAGGCATTACATGTGAATGACTGCATACTTCGTGAAAAGGGTGAATTTGTTTCCTATCCCCGATCAAGTGGAGAAACACGAGAGAACAGTCATGGAGCCTAGGTACAATGCGGTCGCTAATTTGCCACTGCCACCCATAGATTGGAACGAGCAATAGGTCGATGACCTTGATATCATAACCAAGCTTTTCGAGGCTCGCACAAGAGAATGGGTGAATGCACAGGTTGTCTGGTTGAAGGAACAAGGGGTTTTCCTAACCTATGAAGGGCTCAAAAGTGAGCCTAGTGCCAATGATGATGCAACTGCTACCACCTAAATAGGAGAAACCTTCAAATCTCCTTCACTCACAAGATTGAGAAAAAGAAAAGAGGCCAAGGAACAACAACCGAATCCAAAAGTATACGCGAGGAAGGCCTGAGAGGGTGAGCCATGAAAGAAACACAAAAGGACAGGAAGTGTTATAGGGGTACCTACTATTCAAGAAGATCCCCTCCGCAAAGGAGAAGAAATGGAGACGAATCGACCAAAGTCCCCACCGGCTGCCTTAGATGTTGATGTCCCTCCACCTCTTTCTCAAGCTATGGTTGCCACATCCCCACCCGCGGTGGACATCTCGGTCCACCTTGCCTCCTCTTCACCAACTGCGCCCATCATATTGGTTGATTCCTTCTTTGCTACAACTTCTCCACTTTCCTCTTCCTCCATGTCCCCCACCACATCGCTTCCATTGGTGTCAGCAACAATACCAATGCCCATGCTCACATTGCTAGAGGCATTCTTGCGGCACATGTGAAATGTTCCTTTTGAGATCTCTCAAGTACTAATCAATCCCACCATCCAAGCTGCCTTAGCATAGGTCCTCGCCAATGCCCCTCCCTCAAAGCCTCCAACAGAAATGCCAACAATGGAAGCCACAATGCCAATATCAACAGAATGGGAGAGGCAAGAGATTGAAGTAAGAAAAGCATTAGAAAAGGAGGTGGATGAATATCACGAACATTGAGAGTATGAGCACCTGCGAATTGACAAGGTGGTTCATGAAGAAGAAGAAACAGGATCCTCTGAAAGCAGAGATGAAGGAGAAGAGGTCAATGGCAAGCTTATTGTGCAAACTTTCAATCCTAATTTTGAGGAAGAGTTGGCCCAGCAACTGAAGGATGTCAGAGAGGAAACATACAGATCACCTCCTAAAGAAGAAGGGCAGGAAGATGACAAGGTGGAAGAAAATATGGAGCTTCCTACAGGTGAACATTGAGAGGAAAGCCTCGAACACAACAAAGAAATGCCTTTCTCTAAAGGAAAAGAAGAATAAGAGAAGGAACATCAGGAAGATGTGCCACCTCCTCATAAAAAAGAAGAGAATGTAGAAGAGGACAAACTTGAAGGTGAGGTTCAAACTAACAAGAGCCTCAAAATTGAACAACCCGGGGAGCATGTGCATAAGGATGAACAGGATGAAGAGGTTGAAGAAAAGGAAGAAGAGGAGACTAAGAGAGAAGAAGGTCCCAGGGAACGATTGCCTACTAAGTCTCCCATCAAACACCTTGTTTTCATCTAAGACTCTGATAAGGAAGAGGGAGAAGGCACTAAAACGGAGGAAAAGGCTCCCAAAGATAAAGAAATAGAAGTCCAAACAAAGGAGGGGGAAGATGATCGTGACTCACCTAAAGAAAAATCTGCTACGCCCAAATGGCTAGAAAAGCAGCTTGAGAAGAAAGCTTTCGCCCCGGCTAACCCAAGAGCGAGGTTGGAAGCTATCTTAGTTGGGACACAAATCAATACCAAAAAGGAGAAGCCCAAAATCAGATCCAAGGTGACAATGGATGCTTATGCATCTAGAACTGTCCAGGTGGCAACAACAATAGTAGGAGCAAAAGGGATAAGCTACAATGTCTCTACCATTGATTTAGGAACAGCTACTAGGGAGCAAAAGGTAGAGCACCTCCAAGAGTCTATTGCCACAGTAGTACATTTGATACAAGAAGATAAAATTTCGAAAGAAGAGCTCATGACGCAAGTGGCTAACCTAATGGCATACATCCAACAATGGTCCTCAACAGACGAACTGCCTACCACATCCACAGCTCCACCACAATTGTTGTCGAGGGAACAAATAGACAAGCTGGAAAAGAAAAAGAACCTGGATAAGACTATAGAAAGTTGGTTGTGGCGGATCCTATAGGTTGGAAACATGGGCATCGATTGTGTTGTCCGAACAGCTAACAAATTCTTGGATCTCCAATAGTCTCTTAAGGTTACGAGGAAGCTTTGCATTGACTTCCCAACAAGATATGAACCCACCTACCTAAAGATTGAGGCTATTCTTAAACTGCCAGGTGCGACTTGGGAAAAGGAGCTCGCCTTCAAAAAGGATGACTGTTGGCTGGTGGATGTATGGAAGCGAGACTTTGTAAATTGAAAAGAAAGGTTGGAATTGGTGCTCGATAAGGTGAATGTGGATATCAAGTGGGCTAAGGAGATCAGGGTTGATTGTACTTGGTACTTGAAGCTGCTAAAAGGATATGATATGCTTGTCGTATAGATGGATTTAGAGAAGATAAAGCCCCACTTCCAAAAGAAGATCGAAGACAAGATGTCAGATGAAATCACCACTAATTTCATAAGTTTTGTAGCTTGATCCTTCACCCAGTCAGAGATGTTCTGAGACCACATTACTAAGTATGACGAGGACTGGGAAAAGCTCACCGAACAATTCAAAGAGTGGAGTTATCAAGTGTTGCGATCTACAATCGTAGACATGGATAAGCTCCAATTGCTAATTCTAAAATTTATAAAGTATGCAACTTTGAAGAAGCAGGAAGGCAACCCTATTATTGATGAAGAGTTCCTAAAGGAATAGCTACAACAAAATGGAAATTAGCAAAAGGACAAAAATGCTACAATGTTGTCATTAAAAGACAAAATAGGGATGGAGACAAAGTTGTATTTTAAAATGTCATATATATTGTGGGGTAGGTAGAACCCTAATTTGTAATGAATCTTGGCCACACAATGCAAATTAATCTTGGACATTCATTCCACCTTTTGGACACTATAAATAGGGGGTCTCCTCTCATTTTCAAGAGAGAGTTGAGTTGTTGTAATGACATGCTACAGAAATTTTAATGGAAATACATTGACTTTGCTGCATTTTCTAAGTTTCTCTACATGTTTCATGATTCAATCTCCCATAGTTAGATGTTTTAGTTAGATTTACATTGTTGTTCTAGTTGGTTTTAGATTGTTTAGATAGATTTGGTAATGATGTTCTGTGGTTATGAAAAATTTTGCTGTGTAGATGCCTTCCCAGTCCATACTTTTTGCTATTTGTTGCTGATAAATGGTTGTGTAAAGTTAGTCTGGGCTAAAACTTAAAGCTATTTTAAACTTTTATCTTTATTCATGCATGTATGTGGTGGATGAATGGTAAAATATCTGGAGACCTTAGAAGATAGCATAGATTTCATGATACTGTAGATTTCTTGGTTAATTGGAATCTTGTTTGAAGGAAGCTATCCACAACAGAACCTTCATGATCATTGTTCATAGTTAGTTGCAGATCTAGGAAACTCTCCTCTTCCCTGCTCTTTTTTCTTTCTTTTTTTTAGAAATAAAATAAGCTAAGGTTCATTGCACATTGTAAAGCCAAAACTCAAGGAAAACTTTGGAGTTTTAGATAGCTATTCGAACCTGCAGCAAAGTGTTTACTAACTTCCATCTTAGAAACTTCAATCTTTAAGATTCATTTTATCCTACCCAGCTACATAAGTTTGCCCTGTGATTACCAGCAAAATCACATCAATAATCAATTGAAGAATTCCATTCAAGTCATGCCCTGACACCCAAGAGACCTTGGGGTGATTTTTAGTAACTTGTTATTGGAAGTCTCCTTTCAAGAGAGGCAGTGCACTTACACATTGTCTATGTTGAGAAAGTGTGGAAAACACAACATCAATAGTATGCTCTATTGAATCAGGGTTTTGTACTAACTTTAAAATATATAATATAATATGGTGGCTTGCCACTTTTACTTAAAAAAAAAATATTACCATTTACATGTTACTATTATGGAAAGATGAAAAAAGAAAAACAACTTAACAAGAAAAAATTTAAGAATAAAAACTAAAGTTATTAGAAAATAAGTGGTGTTGTACTTCTATTGTATCCAAAATAATTTTTTGCTTTTAAAGAGACATTTTTGTTAAAATGATCTAGCTCATGTAAAATGTTGCCAAAAGTATGTTTTAGGTCAAAGAGAAGGTAAGGTTTTTGTGGGTTTATGTCAAAGAACGTATGTGCAAAATTCTAAAAATTTGAGAATTAGGGTTTCGTGCCCCTATTTTTGGGAAACCCTTGAAAAATAGGACCTTGCCAGAATTCATTGAAAATGATTTTGATAGGATGAATTGACTTCACGATCACACTAGTCAAGTCAGAATCACCAAAAAGTTAGTTTTACTTTAGTGGGTCTATTTTCATTTTTCAGGAACAAAGTTAGGAGCTCCGCAGCCATTAATGGCAGATTGGCTAGTACCAGGGGTTGAAAGTTAAGCTTCAAAAGCTTCAACAAAGAAACCATTGCAGAAATACTCTCAAAAGATGTTATCTTGCGGTGGTGATTCTTAAAATCAAAAAATGCAAAAATGACTTACTCTGGAAAAACCAACGCCTTGCTACCAAGGAAGACAGACAATTACACTAGGGAAAAGTGCCCCTATCAAAGAAAGGCACCCTTGAACAAGAAGACCCTGATGTCACTTTCAAGATGACTTGTCTTTAGATGATCTCTTCAACATCAACTCAACCTTGCAACAAACCTATCAGCCAACCTGCGAGATATATCAAACAACAATAGTTGATCATCAGGGCGTGCAAAATCAATGATAAATCAATGCATAACAAGGTGAAAGCACCACTACTAGACAAGGGCGCCCTTGAATCTAAGGCACCTGATGTGGTTTCCAACCACTGTTGTATACATGGCATCTGCTCAGCTCTCTCCCAGCTTCACAATCAATCCAATTGTGCATCCACAGGACCTGTCAAGCAATCAGAAGCAAAGATCAAGCATAAAACACCTAACGATGAAAGATGAAGTGGGAATGCCAAGAAATTGGCTAAGTGTTGGTCAAAAGAGCCCCTACTGAAGAAAGGAACCCATCTTTTTGGGCAGTCAAATGCAACTTATAAGCTTAGTAACCTCCAAGATGATCTTCTCTGTTATGATCGATCTCAACAACGACACCGTCAATAAAGACAACATAATAGTTTGACACCTGACGACAGAGATCAAACTGGGACCTCTCCTGAAGGTTGGCAATGTCAAAATCATAAGTAAAAAAGCCAAAGGCACCCCTGCTAGCCAGAGGTGCCCTTGAATTTGAAGGACCTAAACAGACTTTCAAGAGCTGAGGAACCAGTCATCCTTTTTAGGACTAAGTTGGTTATCCATCCCACGTTTCAACAAGATCATTAGACTCATCAATCAACAATGATCTTAGATCAAAACACGAAGGGTCAAAAATGATAGAATTGAAGAACGGTCAAGAAATTGACTAAGTTTGAGGCCAAAAGTACCCCTGTTGAGGAAAGGCGCCCCTGATTTGAAGGCATCATATTCAGTCTTTGAGTTTTTCAACTCCCAGGCACATTTGATCAGGGTTGTTTCATCTCAGCAATGAAGCTGTCATCATCGGGTTAAGATCAATTGAACAACCGTGAGCAAGGATTGAATAGAGGCACTTCAGCATGAAAAAATGATGAAAAAGTGTTCAAACTCAAGGACGCCTAAAAAAATTCAATGAGAGATTTGCTGACTTGAGTTAGAGATTTTGTAGGAAAACTTGGCCAAATCATCCCACAATCAATGGAAATCAACATTTAGAACTCCAGATCATGCTAAATCAAGCTTCAATCATGAGTTAGCGCCCATACTTAATGCATTTCAACTTGAATCATTATATAATCAAGCTAGGTGTCCCATTTCATTATTTTCTTTTGCAGGTTGAAGACTAAAACAACAAATTGCTCTCCAAGATGTCTTTTTAAGATCTGATAGAGGGTTTTGACTATTCTTCATTATTTTTTGAAGATCAGTGGCACAAGGGCATAATTTCTCAGGGGTTGAATCCAGGGACATATTTTTACAAGAAGGTAGCTAATAACTTACAATCTTCCTCTTGTCTACTTCCTCTCTTATGTCTTAAATTTCTTGCATGTCACAGAGAACAACAGGCTACCACAAATCTAACCAACTGGGTATGATCAACATAATTTTCTAGTAAAACCCATCTCTTCAAATTTTCCAGAAGCAACAAACTTGTTGCCCCTATTTTTAGGGATTTTTTTGAAAAAGTCTCAGAATCAAAAATCTAACAAACTAGGTTTGTTCAACATTGAAGCACGAACAAAACCCATGTGTCAGATTTTTTCTGAAAAAATACTTCTCGACAAGCATTATTTTTAGGGGTTTTCAGAAATTGTCAGAACAGGGTCCAGCTGATCTTTAAGTTTTTCAGGATGCAGTACTCCCAAGTACAATACAAGACCAAAACGGTCTTGTACCACGATTTCCTAAAAACAATTGACAGACTTGCATCAGGTAAAACCAATGGTCAATTCAGAAGATTTGGAGAGCATGAAGCAAATCACGCTACAAAACATAGAGGAATCTGGATTGTTTGAGGCTGTGTCCATCCTCATCACATTACAAAACATGGAGTTTGTAATTGCTTGCATTAAGCATTACAACCCTACCACACGAGAAATCCAATTAGTGGATGGGAGGGTGATCTACAGCCTTAAATTAAAGGACATTGAAAAATGTTTTGCTATTCCACCATGCCCAACCAATCTGGTCATATCAGTGACAGAATGTGAAATAGCATTTGAAGTGGAAAAAGATAAATGTCAAGGAATAATGGCAGAAAGATGGCTAAAAGTGAAAAAGGCCAACTTGCCCAAAATGGTTGGGTGAGGAGAATTCTGAGACGAGTATGCAATGTTGATCACTCTACTCAACAGGATCACTACACAAGAAGATGGGAACCAATTTCAGTCATGGATGTACTACATCATCGCTAAGATTATTAGCAAAAGAGAGAATTACGACTAGGCCACCCTCATTAGCGACACACTCCACCAACAAATGATTGGGTTTCTAGAGGCCCATAGGTTCCACATGTGTTCCTACCTTGTATACCTGATTTCCTTCCAAGGCGAGTTCAGGACACTAAACACTGTGGGAACCTTAGGTGTGCAAAAGGTCCATGAATACAATCTGCGTCTTGAGTTTACACAAGCAAAACAATATTTCAAGTGGATAAGTGATCTTTTCATTATGCACACCGTACGAGACCTCAACCATGAGATGCACGTGTGTATATCACCAGCAACCAAGGAGGTAATGGTGGATTGGGCGGATTGGTTTATCCAATTCCCCACCTTCACCTATATACGCGTGTAAGGATACAATGGTCACCCCGCCATGATGCCACACTACCCTTCAGATAGGGTTGTTTTCATAGAGTTCCTACGGTAGTTGGTTGAAGTTCACTCTCACCTAAGCCTTAAAAAGAAGACTGCTACAAGCTTTCCTATTCAGATGGGACTCTATAGATGTAAAACAACTAATGCCAAAATGAAATGCCAAGAGACGGTAAGACTCAATCTCAAATATCTCATTGAGAGGTCATATGATTCAAGAGGCCTTTATGTAGTACACCTTGAGCAACGCTCATCACACAAATCTTCCATGGAAGATTAATGGGTCAATTGTGATGATGAGTTTGATGTATGAAGAAGGAACTATAGCCAGTTTAGGCTCCCACAAATTGTTGACTTTATGTCAGAAGACATTGAGGGCCTATCTGATGATGAAGGGGAAGTCATTCTCCCCTCATCCTTCGTAGATCAAGTAGACTCACAACCACTTGGAAGAGTGGATTAGTATGCAAAGGAAAACACATCTATAGAGGAAAGAACGAGTAGAGTTGTCAGAAACAATCAACTCTACCTAGATAGCATGAAATCAAGGAAGATGGTACTTCCCCGAATAGAGCCGCCATTGGTTCAATCTTCACTACCTTCCACTTCAAGGAAGAAGCCCAGATAGAAGTAGTGGAGGAATCCTCCCAAAGGGATGCAGATGTCAAGACACGTGAGGGGAAAAGCACAGGAGTTATATGTGGAGACAGCCACAAACATTCTTAAGATAGTAACCACTGTAGCCGAGCCAGTGATTGAGATAATCACCGCAGATACAGAGCCCATGATGGAAGTTGTTGTAGTGGATATAGTGCATGTGATAGAGACAGAGCCACCTACTTCACCACCATCACAACAATCATAAGTCCCCATTGACTTGGACTCTCCACCACGAGACAACACAGTCTCATTCATAGGGCATTTAGGGGCCTAACATTCCTCCTTCCAGCAAGGCTAGTCAAGATTCAATCTGCCTTGAGGATCTCCTAGGAAGGAAGAGGGAAAGGTCGTCCTATTAGCTTGACTTCACAGAGTTTGATGATGTCCCTCAAGACATGCCAGCGAAGAAATTGAAGAAGCAAGTACATGTAGGAAGGAATATAGATAATGAGTTTATCATAGAGACTACTACACCACCTGAGGACAGAAACATACATGAGGTAGAGGTTGAGGACTTCACATTATCGATGGTCAACCTCGGAAAGACCACCCGTCAGGTGGAGGCAAACCTTCTCGGAATTGCCTCAATGAGTGTTCAAGAGAGAATGGCTAGGATGCAAGAGACAAAGCAACCTTAAAGGCTAAAAATCAGCAATTGAGGATGTACATATCTAGCGTGATGCAGGGTACCCCAAACGTCTCAGCTTTGCCACAAGAATTGCTAGACCTCCCCGGGGAGCAAAACCATCACCAGTTGATTTCATATGGAAAACACTTGAGAAATCAAGTGGAGGAATTTGTTGTCAAAGGACGGTGCATATTGAAAGAACTGTACTAGTTGAGGGACAAAGCACATGAACTCCGCATAGAGATCCAACAATCAGAGCTAGAGATAGTAGAAAAGAGGCTTGGAGATGAAGTCACAATCGCAGATGTACAAGTGGCATACCAATTGGTTTCCACTAAAGAGAACAAGCAACATCTCTTTGCTTCGAAAGAATAGCTGGCATACAAAGTGAAAGCCTACAATGCCAATTTTGTGGAACTGATCGAGTACCGTCATATTGTGGCAGGTATTATCAACTTTGAAAGAACGTTGGTAAAATCCATCCCTTGCCTTTATCAACACGAGGGAGGTGCCTACATTGAGCTAGGAACAGTATACAATTCCATGATGTCATTTGTAGCACATTCGTTGATGATCCTGATGGTTGCAAGTCAAGCAAAGTTGCAGCCATGTCTACTAAGCTAGATGACACAGGTACCAAGTGCATAGAATATTAGCAGCAACTTGTGATAGGTGAAGAGATGCTGAAATGCCACGTCGTCATCTTACAGAACATTAATTGCCTAGAGGCTGAAGAGGTCAACGACTGGATAGAGGCATTGTTGACCAGTGGAGATGAGGTGTAAAGCACCCCAAAAAGGACATCCTACCCTCCAAAGTAGCATTAATTGTGATTGGAGTTAACTTGTTGCCCCTTTCCAAGTTAACTCTGGGTCCCACAGATCATGCATGTCAGATCCCACTAATTGAGGATGTCTAATTTGACTTCCATAAATTGTGGATGTCTATTTTGGACACATTTTGTAATAAAGTTCACTTGTAGTTTAGTTTCAGTCAACTGAAGTAGTTTTCCAATTGACTCTTTGTTTAGTTTCAGTTAACTGGAATAGATTTCAGTTAACTGTTTGCTCACCTACTTTTAGACATAGGAATAAATCTTGTTGATTAGCAAGAACTAATTGTTAACTCAAGGAGATTTTAGGGTTTCCTACTCCTTTGAGTTCTATAAATAAGAGCCTTGGGCTCATTATCTGTCAACCTTTATTTAATACGCAAAAATGTTGCACCATTGTTGCCAACAAGTTTGAAAGTGCTTATTTGTTCACTCTTGGATGAGAGTTAATTGGTTTGATGAGCAATTGTGCAGGATTTTGTGCCATTGCATATCCCAATTCTTTGTAACTCGTTGAGGAAATTTGAAGAAGAAAATTAGAAAGTGCATGCATTTTGATCCAAATATTTGAGTTTTTTCAATGTTTTGTGTTTATAACTTGTTTCAATCTCCTCCTTGGATAGGGGTTCCTCCTTGGATATTTTGTTATTGATAGTTATCGTTTGATGTTGTTCAATGAATTGTCTTTCAGCCTACACTTTGGACAGGTGTTATCACCTCCTCGGGGATCTTGTTACCCAAGG
This sequence comes from Sequoia sempervirens, assembly GCA_007258455.2. NCBI lineage: Eukaryota > Viridiplantae > Streptophyta > Pinopsida > Cupressales > Cupressaceae > Sequoia > Sequoia sempervirens. Next base: position 986,508,526 of record VDFB02271358.1, on the reverse strand, counting down.
CATCGTACCTTGTTATTTCTAGTAAGCTATTTCCCAACCTATACCTTGGACAAGGGTTCCTCCTCCTTGGCAAGTCTAAGATCCATCTTACCGTAAAAAGGTGCTTGCTTGCATAAAGCCTTATTCCAGCATAGATTTGAGAGTTCAGAGCCTCAAACTCATTTTGGCGAGATAGTTGAACCAAGTAATCCAACCATCCATTACCGCTCCTATGCCCTCATGCTCTGTATATCTTGGGGAGATATGATAGATTAAAAGCTAGTTTAGTCATAGTTAAGATCTGCAAAAACCAGAGAAAAGCTTAGCTACTGCGTATTGTATTTATTCACCTTTTTGTACTACTGTTGAGTAAAAAAGATAGGAACCTTAGTATACTGTACTTTTTTACGCATAACATCAACAAAGAGGGATCTTCCTCTCTATAATCTGAAGGAGTGGTTACTAAAACACTTGCAATAGCTATCTGTTTCCAATAAGCACTCCAGAGGTGCTAATTGAAACGCCAACAACTTCATTGAAAAGATTTCAATGAATATGAAATGATGCACAATAAAGTAGAGCAAAACATACAATCTTATTGATTAGAGCATGGCATACAAAGCATACAAAGCAAAGTTGAGTAGGGCATACATTATTTCTCATATTCCATCAAGTGTATTACATATTTCAAAAGAAAGTGAAATGATGTATTTTTAATCATATTTCTCAATATTAATATATACTTTGCTCTCTTTTGGTAGTGTATCGTATCCTAAAAAAGCTTCTTCACATAGATCCTATGTTATTAGAGTTTGCTAATTTTATTTGTTATCTGTTGATTTATAATGTTATGTTCTCTAAAGTTACAACTCCATTATTCCTCAAACAAATATTTGTCAATCATTGTCAATCATTGAAATAATGGTGTTTACATGTTCAAGGTAATATACGAAAAAAGGTGGATGAGATTAAAGAGTGGTTTTATATCTTATAAATGTACTTTAAAATAACTATCAATAATAAAATAAAAGCATGCATTATAATATTACATTACATATGCTCATAATAAATTTATTTATATATAATTCATATTATAATATACTAAATATTATTAGTATATTACATATATCTAAACAATATTATTAAATAACTATCATTTATATTATATAATATAAATAATGTATAATATATTTAAGAGTGATATATATGCATAAAGAATAACATTCTTTTATATAATGTTCATATAAATAAAAATAATATTATTCTATAAACATTATTAGTTCCCGCCATGGAACTATAGTGAAGAGGGCATGTTTTAACTAGTGATTAAAATATTTTTTCCCTTCAAATTCCTACTAATTTATATTGTCAAGATCCAAGATGCAAACATGCGCAAAAGTTAACTGATCAAAAATTCAGTGGCTTGTTATTGGCCTCAATTAATGATCAAAGAATGCCAACAAAGGATTGTAGTTTGACAAGGCAAGAGAAGGCGCAGGTTTCCAGATGCCTTATTATAGTCATCACTTCAATCACGGATATATTACTGTCATCATCACATTTTCATTGTCATGCTATAGATTTGTTTCTAACACATACCCTCGCTAGCAACCGAAATAGACTTGCTACATGTCACAAATGTTCAAGAGCTATCACCCAACTTGCAAAGTCGCATCCCAATGAAATTCTAAATATATCTATTGCAGAATGCCCTTGTTATGAGGCCAACCTAGATCTAGAAATCTACAATATTGTTGTCTTTGGTAGGAAGATTGGACAAGGAACTAAAGATAAACTTGTGCCATCCACTTTCATAGGCATTAACACTATATGTTAATTTTAGCTCTTTTGTTTACATAATTATAATCATTAGTACAAGTAACTGGTTCTATAATTTATAGTAGGAATTGTGGAGTTTGTCCCTCAAAGGACATCTTCCTATATAAGTCCAAATGACTTGCATGTAGGGGTGATAATTGTTAGAGAGAAATTGGATTTCTCTGCAAAATGTCAAAATACGATATAAAGCTAGACATATCATAAATTCAAAACCATGTACATATTAGATATCTTTAACTACAATTGGTCTTATACCTCTAAACATGAACTAATGATTTCTAATATAATGGAAATGTGAATAGAGGTGCTAGTGGAAGTGGTTAGAAGGGAGAATGAAGTTGGAGTTTATTCAAAGGCTAAATATATTTTTCATGAAAGTGGGTTTTTTTCCTTTTATCCTCTCTTGTTTTTTGATTGACATTGATGAAATAGAATATCTCGATTGTAGAGGTAAAATCTTGAACAACTTGTCCTATTCTAGTGTGTTGTATAAAATATAATAGACAAGTATTTTTCAAGTAATATTGAGCTAACAAAGATTGTGGAGCTTGGTTTACACTACCAATGCATTAAGAATTGCATCACCATTTTGGTAGATAATACTTTAATTTTATTTTTTTTAAACTAAGTGCAAAGGGGCATGGAGTTTGGTATCATGCCTATCGATACATTTGCTAATGTTTCAAAAACCTCTTGCAACTACCTGCTATAGAGAAACAAAACATGGGAAAAAGGGGAAAACTCTATTATATCCAGCTTAATATAGGAAAACCATTAAAAAGGTACTAGAGGCCGCGACAATCACACCTAAGACATCCTATTACAAAGTCAATATCATTATCTAGGTAGTAGTGTTGCATTTGAAGATCTAACTTGCATGCTTCATAGCCTTCAAAGTATACAACATTTTCCCTCTCCAAGAGCTTGATTAAAATGTAGAAAACATCATCCATTTGTTCATGTATCCTTGAAATTCAATTTCTAGATGTCACAAAATATTCAAGATGTGCACCTACATCGTAATTCCCAAGTATGCCAATAAAGTGAAGAACATTGAGATCAATGCAGACATTTACACCAGCATTCCATGGGAATGAAAGTTTGACCTAGTGGATTACAAATTAGCAGAATGAAAATGATTCCTATTTCTTAACCCTCCTAAGATATGACACCTTGATCTAGGCTTATAAGTCTTGTGAAAATCACCACAACCTGCACACCCACAAATTGAAATTCATGAGCAACAGGTATGCAAGTCTCTTGTGTGTGCTATTATAAAGTCTCTAATGGGTTTTGACTTTCCAAAAGTGGTGATTTTTTTTAACATGCTCAAATCCGAGGTGCTCTCTGAAAACACCAGTTCAAAGACCCCGCTTCTTTCTTAGAGTCAGCTATAGGCTTGGTTTTAAATATAGGAAAAATCAGACCACCAATTTATTGTCTCTCTCGCCATTTTCCAATTAGCCAAGCGATTCCTATAGCACCCGTTATGGATTTTCCATCTCTACATGGCTTGCTGCCTTATGTTTGGTATGTTGTATATTCTCTATACAATAAGAAAGAAGTTTGTTGTCGACTTTCTTCTTCATGTTCTCTGACGATGGAATCAGAATCTGCAGCCAATAGACTATACATTTCTCAAGCTTACAAAACCACAATTTGATTTTTGACAATAGTTCTTCATAAATGTTGGCACACATAGCCTTCTTTAAAGTGTTAATACCATGAGGTTATAAATATAAAGCTATTTCAGTTTTTTAAGTTAATCTGCTATTGCTGCAGGCACAGGCATGAGGCCCCTTTTTCTTGGGAGATAGATGAATAATTCAGTCGTAGGTATTATTTTTTCTGCATTATAGCAAGGACAAAGACATCTATCTCGTGATGGTTGCCATACAGCTCTAGTCCACTCTTCAATTTTCTATAGTTACTCTATGCATCTTCTACATAGCCTAGCTGCTCCATACAACCAAAGATTAGACACAAGCTAGCCATTATGAGCAAGCATAACTGCATTACCAAGCCCCCAACAAAATTGTATTGCCAAGTATGGCAGGAACTATGCTGCAATGCAGCCCTTGTTTATATAGATTATATATATTATATATAAACCATAAAATAAAATATATATATGAAAGATGAATACTTGAAGACCAAAACAGACATACATGTACAATGTACATATACATATATATAAAAAATTAGTCAATTATACAGAAATGTTTGTCCACCACCCGCATGCCTGCCTACCAGCAAACACAATGAATTTTATTATCAAAAGCTACTATTATAAAGTATCCCTCTTAAAAATTCAACCAATTGATATAACTTGAATCTATATAGACATGTAAGCCTTTGCCTTTTTACCATTTCTCTTCTCACAGGTACCTCTTTGGGTTTTGATAAGAAAAGTTAACAGTTACAAACAGCTGGTAAAGTTCTATGAAAAATAGAAAATTACAAATCTATTCATCTATTTATTTTATAGATCTTGTCAACCAGATATCTACACTTGAAAAAATAACCGAAGTTATAGTATATGCCTAAAAAGCTTAGATATAAGAAGTTTCCCAATTTTCAACGGATGCTTCCAAAGGACATGGAGATGCTAAGAAACTTCATTTTAACTCTCCTATGTCCCCATTTGTGGCTCCAAGGTGGGGAGGTTTGTTTTCGACATGAGAGATGAGTACCAAGAGTTGAGATACGATTATCTGAGAAACATGATAAGCAATTTAGTTTTTATAACATTTCATTTCACATTTTAGTTAAATTTCAAAATTCCAACCATGGTACCATACAGCACAGCATTTGCATATGTAAATGCTAAATTCGTTAATATTGCTGACACTTAATCTCTATAATTTAGAAATTCTCAAATTCAGAAAAAATAGGATCACAAAAATGCTAATGAGCATAAAAGGAATGCCTACATTATTAACCTCACGAAAAATCTGGAAACAAATGCACTTTTGTTTCTGTTGCAGAATGTTATGTAACTGTGGTAGATATGTCTATTGGTCTGTAGCCTAGTTATAGCAAGAGGTACATGTCATGGAGACAGCTGTGGTTCAAAACTTGTGGAATTAGATCCTCTGTCATAAAATAATGTTACCTTGACAAAATTGTAATCAAGGAATTACCTCAGATCAAAAATGGTTTCTTTCTGACAAAAAGATCGAACAAAAATTGTAAGTAAACATAAAACACAAGGGAAGATATGGTTCAGTAACATAATGTTGAAAAAAGTTATTTTCTGTAAAAATGAATTTTCCTAGTAAATTTCTGCCATGATCAAAGCAATAAGAGAAGTCCATCCTGTGAATGGATGTGCACCCTTTCCCTTGCCAGCTGCAGTATTATCGTATTGCTCCCAAAAATAACCGCTTCTAAAGTAGTGGAAAACAATATTCCTACAATTTTCAAGTCAGAAAAAGCATATAAAGTTAGACACCTGAAAAATTCTTCAAACTGTAAAATTCATATGGCAAGGTTATTACTCAATGAGATTTTGTCTAAGCTCGGTATAAACCTCAGCTGCTCTTGTTTTGTATGGTCCAGATTCTGCAAAATATTCCTGATTGGTGATTAATAAACCAATTTCTGAAAATAGAAAAACAAGAACAAAATACAAAGGACAATACCTTGAGCATAATGATGAAGTGTCGAGAGAATGAGATAATTCATGTTAATCCAAACAGGACCCCTCCAATATGGTGGGTCATGCTCTGTGTTGCGTTTCATGTACAGAGAACTACACAAGGAACAGACGAGATTAGAACATAAAGACAGGCTTGCATGACCAAATCTTATTTTGAGAGTTCTTATTTGATTGAGTAGGAGCTTCTAGGAAAAATTGTGTAAATTTAGTTAACATCCAAATTTTACAATACTAAGCTATAAAACTATAAAAGTTAAAAATTAAAGCTAGCAAAACTAAAGGTTTTGTCCTTAAGCATGCAAAACCAAAGTTGAAATCCAAAGAAAAGTTCTTATTCTATCATGTGTTGATGCCAATGTCGTGGAGAAAAGAATACACCCAAATTAAAGCATCCAAATGGAAACTGAAGCTGAGTTGATCGGTATGTACATGTATCATATATGGAAAATGCATTGTGCATACGAAATCTGTCATTTGCTTTATATGGGTCAGAAACAGAGTATTAAGCTTAGGTAAAGATAATAATAATGATTATATAATAAAAACACTATTAGGAGTAGCAAGGGGAAATTTTGCATACAAGTCAACATAGAGTTACAATGCCACTTCCACTAGCCATGTCATATATAGAAGTTACCTCAAAAGAGATTTCAGCAAGTTGTGAGACATTAATGTCTAAGTCAGCACACTCAAGAGTTAGATCCCAATTCTTCATCACCCCCTCATTCTAATCATGTTTTGTATGTGACAAGAGATGCAAGTAGAAGTGCAAAACGACCAAATCCTTGACCTCTTTTGAACCCAATCAACTGCACTTGACTAGTGGGGGTTTGAGAACGAAGACCCCAAAGGGGTCGAAGCACAACACCCTTCATGAGGGTCTAGGGGCAACATCACCAATAATGTTGAGGGGCAGCACCCCTCCAGGTGTAAGAGACCTGGTGTCTCTCAAACTGAATATCACACACTGCTGATGTAAATATCTGAACTTTGCCTCTCACTGTTATAACTTTCTCAGTTTGAATATTGGTCTGATATAAATTTCTGAACTTGTGTTTTCACTTGGTTTTGGTTTTGAATGCTTGCTTGTGTTTTGGAATGAGTTTACATTGCAATGTACATGAACAAACGAAATATTTATGACATTCAGTCACACTAAAACTAAGAACTCAAAGTTTAAAAGACTATCTTTTCAAACCAGCATCATAAGCATAGAGGAATTTTGTCAAACACTTGCCCAACAAGGTCTGAAATTAAATTGTTTCACAATCTGGACTATTACAACAGCTGTTAACACATGGGCATTTTGACAAACACTTGGCAAACAATGTATTTTCAGACTTCAAACTTTTGACAACAATGATAGGCTATATGCTTTGAGCTACAATTCACCCAGCACTTATAATGACTGATATTTATTCATTCTTAACACTACAGCAGTATGTAAGTATAGAGAAAATGCACATATTGAGAAGGAAATTGTTTGTTCACACCTTATTAGAGCAGCTGTAAGTTTTCACAGCCTAGCCCCCAATTAAAATGCAATTTTAAGCCTTTAAGGGAAATCGCTTTCCTCTAAGGTTACACCCCAGCTCTCATGCCATTCTTACTGTTTGTTACAGCCTCAAAATGTAGATCAGTTGTAGAGAAATGCAGCCATAGATGATTTAAAGGCTCTCACACAAATCTGGAACAAACCCTTGAAGAAAATCAGAAAATTCTTCAATAAAAAGTAAAAACCCTTAATACTGTAGCGTTACTGTAGCGCATACTGTAGCAGCCAACACCAATTTTGTTGTGCAAATGAGTAACTCTTAAATTTTTGGTCTGCAAATAGATAATCATGAAACCCTTGGAATGCTTGTATTTCTTCACCAATCTGCTCTATTTTGACTCCGGAATGAAGCCAAACCTCGTGCAATAATTCGGCTAATCTTCCACAACCTCAAAACTGCATAAGCATTGAAGAGTTTTCGTTCTTCAATGGCTGGATTGAAGCCAAACTGCTGAAACCCTTGGTTTCTCACAGCAAAAGCCAAAATCTTCAAAAACAAATTCAAGTACTCACAATGCAATGAGGTTGATTTGCTTTACATTTTCCTTTTTATACTCTCGAGAAATTCGATTCTTCGTTGTGAGTTTTTAATTCATTAATAATATTTAACTCACTTTAAATGACTTAAAGTACCACCTTACTTTATGCGCCCAATAAAATAAATACTTTTTAAGTGGCAACTAATGTGAGGGTCATGGCCCCATGGTTCACTTTACGATTAAAAAGTGACTTATATTATACTTTTTATTTCACCTTTAAAACATATAATCATTAATAAAGGTAATAAAGTACCTTTATTAATGATATACTAATAATATAATCAAATGAAGCCCATACGCCTAGCCAACTGAAAACCAAGGTGTCCACTACAAATCCAAAACAACCAGGTGCCCTGCCAAGAATAGTAACCCTGATAGCTAACTTACTATAAATAGTAAGTACATGCAAATGAGTCCTGAAACATATGCAAAGGCCTGATCAAAGGTCAACACTGCATCTCGCCTGTCCAAGTGCCCCCGCCATAAATAGTAACCCTGAATTGTCACTTACTATAAATAGTAAGTGTGTCAAATGAAGTCCGACGAAGGTCACCCTGAACCATACTGATCTCCGGAAGTAAAACCATACCGAATACTACCAACTGTGACCCCCTAACCATTTGCTCTTGCCTACGAGGGTCAGGAATAGGCTAAGCAACCTGTCAACATGTCTTAGCTAGAAAGGGGACATTACACTGGCGGTCTAGGGGCAATGCCCCCAATGGGGTCGAGGGGCAACACCCCTTGCAGGGTCCGAAGGCAGCCCAAATTAAGGCTTTTGAAACCACATAGACCTTCATGGTGCTTACCATTCTCACAATTTTATCACTTTAGGGAAAAAGTAGGTATTTGGCACTTTTTTGTTTATAAAAAATGTTTTTAGAAAATATTATTTTTTGCTTTTTTCTTTTGGACAAACCCCAAGCCATCCCAGACCTGGCCCCAAACTGAACCCATACAGGCACAGTGGGGTTCTTCCAAACCCTACAACATAGCTCTTGATGAGTTTTACACCCTAAAATGCAAGTGTAGTGTAAAAAACATGCCCTTAAATGGTTTTATACTGAAAAGCATGCTCTAAGACATGACTGTATAGTGAAAAATGTGACTGTAAAATGAAAAGTACCCTAAAAACATTGATATACTGAAAAATGTGCCCTAAAATGTGATTGTAGAACTGAAAACTGTAGAAACCCCTGTTTCCTCGTTTCCTCTGTATCTGACTGTTTTGATGATTTTCTGAAGATTTTAGGGTTTTTGACTGTCTTTTGAGTTTTTTGACGTTTTTGAGGTTTTCGAGCATAAAATGCAATATGGCAATTTTGCAATAAATGAAGAATAAATTCTATAAAAGTATTTAACTCCGTAAACATCAAATCCTAACACGAATACTGAAGCCAGTTCATATATTATTCTTTTGCAATGATTACAATGAAGTTCTGATAACATGCAAAGTAAAAGGCAATAAATATTTGAAAACCTGATTTTTGAAACAGCAATGAATAAGCTGGTGAATCTGGTACGGCTGCAACAAAATCCCCTTCTCCCTCTGTCTGAAGTTGCCAAATGAAGCCTGGACTGTGGACGCCTAAAATGGTGAAGGCAGAAGTCAAGAATGAAAGGCGATTTGCTTCCTCATAAAAACACGCCTCTTTCTGGATGGTACGGCCTGTACAGTACTGCTTTGTACGGCTGAGACAGCAATTAATAATAATAAATACGGCTTCTCTTTTTAGTCTCCAGAATAACAAGGGATATGTGCCTAGATAAATATATATCTTCTGAATCAAACCCCTGGCAAAAGCTCCCTTAATAACTACGCCTCAAGATGGATAGTACGGCCCTGGTACAGAAGTACGGCCTGCTGCATGCATTAAATGAATTTGTACGGCTCCTTCAAACTCTCCAGATCTCCTGATTTATGGACGCCTAAATAAAGTGAATGCCTTCTGAATGGATACACTCTCTGAAACCCTGATGAAGAAACCTCTGTGAAACTCTGACGATGGATGATATCTGTAAGCTCTGTAATCTCTTCTGGATGAAGAAATCTCACAACTGGCAGTAAATCAGGTGATATCTCACACCCTCTGAACTGATTCGATGGAGATGGCTCGTTCTCCAAAGAATTTCGAACTCAAACCCTAAGGTCTCCGTTCTCTGGCAAAGACTGATCAATTTTCAATTCATAAATGTCATAATAGCACAATTCCCAAGGCAAATGCACTATATGGCTGAAAAGTGCGATTTCCTCAAGAATAGGGAATTTTAATATATTTAACGTTTAATTCTTTTAATCTTTCAATAGTCTCGGCCAAAATATTAAATTATAAATTTAATATGCAAATGGCCCCTTCCCTGATGTTGGGCGCCCCCTTTATGAGAATCACTTAAGTTATAATTTAAAATTATAACTTTATATTATAATCATTAAATAATTAATATTTAATTAATACAATTAAATATTAATATCTTCCTCGTTACTCATCCGATTACTGTTCCGTCTGAAGCTGACGAACTCTGAAGTGATTCCGAATACTGCCAATCTCATACTGCTAAAAATAGCAGGGGTCCCACGCTGCCTGCCAGGAACTGCTAAAAATAGCACTCTGCAAGAAGTCTCCGATCGAGCCCAAACGAAAGCCAATTGATCAACACTGCCTGTCTGAAGCTGAGCCAAGCTCCCAAACGACCCTCTAACCACTCTATCAGCCTACGAGGGTCTCCTGATAGGCCAAACTTACGAACTCTGATGCTCGTCAAAAATGGGGACATGACAAAAACACAACTATAAACTAAAAAACGTGCCCTAAATGCTAAAGCCTGAAACACAACAGTTGACTGAAAAATGCGACTATAGACTGAAAAACACGACTATAGAATTAAAAACTCCCATCAGCAACTACAATAGCTTTAATTTCCCAGAGCCACATCGTTTACATACAATCTCAAAATTCAATTCTATTTTTTTTTTGAAATTGCATAATATTTTTAGAGGAACAAGAGTATGCAAAAATATTCCACCTTTAACTCACTTGACTACTGTTTTCTGCCCTGCAACAGAACTAGGCACTAATGACATAACCCCAATAGTCCAAATATCACAAACAAATACAATAGGTTACCACTCAGTTGATGTTTATCATTCTACTTGTATATACATTTTGGTTCAATGGAGTTCATCAGAGGAACAAATCTTCCCAGTTCGTATACATATGGACTAGAATCACACAACAAATTCCAACTTGAGAGCATTATCAATTTACCATCGCTAAAATTGGAAGCCTCCCTCTCCTCTCTACTCCACCAGAGAAGGTTTGATCTCAGTCACAACAAACTCACAGGAACCTTTCCATGCTTTTGTTTTACATTTTAAAAGGTGCAGGCATGGGGGAACACACTACTGTCCCCAATTTTAGCAAAAATTAAGGGCACCTCTCAAGGACATCCCAGTTTTGTAGAAATAAAGAGAGGATAGAGCAAAGGAGAAGGGGGAACATCCTATCCTCATCCCCAAGATGTCCTGGACATCTAGGACAGTCTCTAGGCCCCATGGAACGCTGAGGTTATGCCTGTTCTTAAAAAAAAAATTATTTTTTTTCTGCATATTCAGCATCTTTCATTACAATGCCATAATGAACTGGATGAGCATTAATTAGTCTGTATATGTCAGTGAAAAATAAATAAATTATCAAATAGTGCCACATATGTGAATTCTTTGTATACCTTGTTGTTGCTAGTGACCTGAGTCCATAACCAGTCCACAATAGGCTCTTATCGTGGATCAGATCTATTTGCTTTTTCAAGATTGGAGAGTCCTGCACATTATAAACTCATTTAAAGCAGCAAATAAAATGAGGTGATTTTATCAGAAATTCCATCATGTGGAAGAAAATAGATGGAAAGGATAGGACAGTGGAAAAAAAAACATAGTAATGTATATAAACTAAAGGTAGATATTCACTTACAGATGGAATAAGCTTCATTATGAATGGAAAAAGACTGACATAACCAAAATGGGGAACCAGGTGCAATCTTGGTCTTCGAGATACAACTCTACGAAGTTCCCTCCTGGTGTATAGGTTTTTCTCATCTAGGAATTCTTTCCATTTCAAGGACACCTATAAATATAATAAGTATTATACATTGGTCATGATGAACTCAATCTTGACATTGAAAAGCATTCAAATCACACATAAAGAATTAAATCCTTTCAAATATCATTTTAGCTCTGTATGCATATTATTTTAATATCAACTGTACTAGTCACCTTGAAAGCAAGAAACATATCTACCCAGAATTCAAAGTTCAGAACTGGAATGAAAGTTTCAAAAATTGAAGTACTACACACCCTCCCAAATAATATCATGACTAGGGCACAAACATTCTCTCTAGACTCAATTCAAGTTGGTGATAGTGGCCAAATATTGATCATCAACCTAGGATGCTTTAAATATTCAACAGCATTGCAAAAGGACAAGTTACATGCACAAACCTCTGCAAGCAACTCTGACGTCCTCCCTTACTCATGCACCATAAACATTCTGCCCCAAATAACACCAATACACATAAATGTAGGGATGCATTTGTTTTATGTATCTATAAGATTAAGTATTGTGTGATGCAACTGTCTTCAAGTAATGTCCACACATGCAAACTCAAGTGATTGGGCCAAATTCAGCAGCCTGAAGGCATAAAGGAGTACTCAAACAAGAACTCCACCCAAATGTACAAAGATATATATAAACAAAAATAAAAGATAACAGGGAAATGAAATAAAAATGGTAAATCACAAAAGGTTCTTGCATCGATGTTGGGCTTCAAGGGGATGGCCCCACTCATGAACAGGATGCCTAATGACACCATATATATCACAGTTGACAATTTGGATTTTAGTAGGTAGTTTTACCAGATACTGAACTGACTATTCTTCTAACAGTAGGTGTGCACCTTTACATTCTTTCTGAACATATGCCCAATGAATATCCAATCAAATTTAAGCATCATTTCATGAAGGACTCACAATCCTCAGACAACATAATGGCCATATGACCCTTAACTTTTTCTTTTATTTGCTGACACCTTGCCACGTATTCCCTTGTAAATATATCCTTAATATACTACAGTGAAAGGACCCTAGATAACTTAATGACCATATGACCATCATCAGATGTATGAAGTATTTGAGTGTTAACAGTAGCACAGCAAGATAACTTTCATTTTACATTCACTAGGTTAAAATGTTTCTTAAGAAAGGTGCCCACTAGATAATTATGCCCCGCATAAGCATTCAAAAGTAAAACACACTCGAATCAAATTAAATGGGGCTTTAAGCATTTTTCAAAATGAATCTATTCTCTTGACTCAATTTTTGGAGTATCACAATTGGATTTCAAAAGTGGCGGCCATACATGGGTGGTTCACCTATGAAGGGCCATGAACTTGAAACTCAATAGGAAACAAGTGAACTGAGTCCAACACTGTATATGGTGTCAGAGCCATTGGCCTGAATGTAACATACAATCTGCATATCATAAGCCCTTTAACAATTTTCCAGGATCAAAGATTCTAGACCATTGAACCAGCTTTCTCAGCTTGCACCTTAATCATGACAACATTCAAGATCAGTATTTCAACCAGTGCCTTGATCTCTTTAAAACTTATGCCTATGTCTTCTCATTGCCTATTGCCAAGAGTAGAAATAAGGTTTTTGAAAGTGAAAGGCTTAGACAACAGTCAGCCATTTTGCCTCTGTAATCTTTGCATTAGACAGAATAATCACACAAAAGTTTAGCAATTTTTTACATCAGACAGAATGCATTGTGCACAACAAGAAGTTGTAGAGACAAAAATCTTCACAATAGCCTCCTAATCAAGCTTTGCAACTTGATATTGTTAAGGTTTCAAAGAAACATAGATATAAATGATAGTTGTATTAAGGTAAGAAATTATTTGGATCCATGGTTTCCTGTTATGTGGGTCCAAAACTTGGAATGCTCTTTTAAGGTATAATCCCATCACATAGTGTGCTCTATTTAATCACATTTGTGGCTGCTACAAAGACAAATACTTTGACTTCTGTTGAGTGCCTTACAAAGACAACACCTGACTGCATTTTAATGCATCTTACCAGCATCTACTAACCTCAGCTCACATCCATTATGTCTAAGTTCCTAATATCGACCATCATCTAACCCATGTTGATGTAGAAATTTTGTAATGCCCTTCATGGACTCTTATGATTTTGAACTATATAACATTGGTGTTCAATTTAAAATTTTAATCAAAAGGTTTGCAATGTCTGATCAGACATGTTGATCAATATATGTTGACATAGAAAGAAGGTAGAGGGAGAAATTATGGAGATTGAAAAGGAGATGGCTTTTCTCTGAGACATTAGACAAATTACAAAAGCTCCAAGGTCAACCACTCTCTAGACACTAAAGCTAAAACAAAATTGTTGCGAAGGATTAGAGGAAGACTTAGTTGAAGTCACCCCCCTCCCAAACTTGAAAACTATGATAAATGTAAGGTAGTAGAGGATCCGGTGGGGGCTGCATAATATGCTCAATTATAACAATCTAGGAGATAGGGCCATGGTAATTTTCCCTCCTCATGCAGGATGAAATATACTTTTAAACTAGATCTTTTTTGGTTCTACAATGGAGTCCATTTGTTTTTTGGTCAATATGGGTACAAAAACAGTTATATGAAGGAGATTTTTGTATAACCAAGTGCAATCCTACATGTGATTTCAAAAATGTAAAACACATCCTTGTGTTCTCTAATGTGCGTCAAACAATGTACAAACATTTTTAAGATCCAAAAATTTGCACCCTGCTTTGTATGGGACATGCTTGTATGCATAGTTACAAACTTTGGTTTTCAAAACTCCATAAATTATTTATTCTGCATGCACCAATGAATGTCTATTCAAAATTTGTGTGTGAAAATTCATTTTGCAGCAATTGAGCACACACCTAACAACTACAGTTGAATTTTTTTATTTTTAAATGAAATTACCATGTTTGAGTGCACACCAAACTATTGCAATTGCAAGTTTTCATGTGCAAAACATATTTTCATTTCCCAAACCACATTTGTTACCCTTGAATACAATTTTAACTGACTTTCCCTTTATATTGTGTGGATCTATTAAAGGATTTGTTTATTATGAAAAGATATGATATTTCACAAAACAAAACACCACCCCTATTAATGACTTTATTTTTTATAACTGTTGATCGGCCTATATCAAGTGCACCCTTCACAATGTAAATCCATCCTTTGAAAAGTATGCTTCCTTCTGCCTTAACAAGTGCACACTTCATGGTGCAAATTGTTCTTTACAAACTCAACCTCATTCCGGCATATCAAGTGCACCCCCTCACAAAAAAATTTGGACTAATTTATCATTTATCATTTATTATAGTTTCCATTCCTAGGTGCACCCTTGTATAGTTGCAATTGCAGCCCTTGACTTCAAATGCTTATTTTATTCTTATATGGCATGCACCTTTAAAGGTGGTAGCATGTTTTGACTTCAAATGATAATCTCCTAATTTCCACATGCACATCTATATATGCAATGATAAAAAATTTAATACAAACTCCCATCCTTGCTCTACCACACACAATACTTAACAAGCATACAACTTTGACTTGAAACAAAATGTAATATTTCAATGACGAAGCATGTGATGTCAAACTAAACCTTCATATGGAAGCAATGAAACAATGGACATTTAAAAGCTTATTCATTTATCCTACAAAAGTATGAATGAAAAATGACCAGAATAATGCAAATGACCCTGTCCAATGCAATGAATCATGATTGGAGAATGGACAAGGGTTTAACTTGAAACTAGACACATTATGAAAACATTCCACACATGTACAAACACAAGCTCTAACTGGGGACCCTTGCATATACTTGCAGCTAGGAGAATCCTGAAATACTTGGTTTAGCCTGTAGACTAGTCCTTTCTCAATTGGACAATTGAGTTAGAGTATTCTTAAAATCACCTAAAAAGGTCATCCTAAAACACTTAAAATACAAACACATCTCATCCCGAAAGGGATAAAAATCATAAAATGATACTACATAACAAATACATCATGAATTGGGAAACACAATAAAAATAACATGGAAAACAAACTCTTTTACAAGTGGGAACAAAGTCAAACAAAATATAATAGAAAAAACCTTTTTATAAGTTAAAAAGAAGTAGCAAGAAGTAGCACCTAACCTTGCAAACAATGTGAAAGATTTGTTGCAAAGAAAGTCTTAGGAAGACTTTGAGATTCATTCAAAGAAAACCCTTCAAGGAATTTGCTAATTCCTTGTATTTCAAGATAGTGTTCTATCTCATGCAACCAAATCTGTCAAAGATATTCTTTTCCATTCTAAATATGTCTTATAAAATCCTATTGCTACAGTAGATCTTTTGGAATGATGACAACTTTAGGCTCTCTTTCCTTACCATTTTCATGATAATCTTCATCTTTTCTAGTAACCCTTTCTAATATAGGAGGATTACTACTATTAAATGTTCAACATCTACTTGCTCACTAAGACACATGGGACTTATTGAAGACAAGGATGAGTCATCAATAGAAAATTCACTATGTCCACTGAAGACCCGCTCTGAAGGTGTTGCAGAAAACCATCAAAGCTAGTGCTTATGAAAACTACTGAACTTGAAGCTAAAACTTCTTGGGAGAAAATGTCTTCTAGCAATGGAGTTATATGTTGAACAAAACTATCGACTCCTTATGTTGTCAAATTTTCTATTTCCAATTCTTCAACAAATCCCACTTGAATAGATTGAATGATTTGACCTTCTTCCATTGCATCTTGTGTAGATTCTTTGAACAACCATTTGAATGAAGAAGAGAAACCATTTGAATCATTGTCTTCTCTAGCACAACTAATTTCTTCTTGCTCAATATAAAGAATTGGAAAACAACGTTGTTCCTCAAATGCTGATTCGATCCCATCCTCCTCAAAGAACATATGGCATACTTGTACAATATTAGGCTCCTCTTGCATCAGCGATCCCTTTTCAGCCTCTAAGAACTTGAGAAAAGTAGGTAGAATATCCACTTTGAATGGGTATTATTGTTCAATTGGTAGTTTTTAATTATATGAACACAGGACGTCACTCAATGTATGGTTATGAAAATTATTCATTGCTTTATTTAAATCAGGTATATTCCATCATAGAGCCACCACTGGGTTTATCTTGTCAATGTTGTGAATCACTCGAAGACCCTTGTTTTGTATTTCAAGCTCCCAAAATTTGTTTGAGCCTTTACATTTCAAGACAACTTCCATCATGTTTATCTTTTGCATAGAAAATGGAGTATGTGCATGAAGAAAAAGAATTGTCTTACTACTTTCCTTGTTGGAGTAGGCAAATGATATATGTGGCCACTGTAATTGATGAAAGAACTATTTCTACTCAGAGAAGGAGGATACTGCTGAAGTGGTTGAATTCTCAAAGGTAGTTGTTCCCTCATACTTGTCACATCACTTACTACTCTTTCCAATTAAGAATCAGCTGATGTTTGTACTAATGGCTTGATTGAATCTCTTTGAATTCTATCTAAAGTGATCTTATGATCCTCCAACTTAATTACATGTTCTTGAGCATAGTTCAATTTAGTAACATGATATGTCTTGCAAAAGAAAGCAATATCTAGTATAAAATATTTATGAAGCAACTTAGAAGAATCTAAAAAGAAGGATTAAAGTGTCAACGATCCTACTAAAGAGAAGATTAAATCTCGCAATAAACTTCCTCATAGGTTCACTATCATCTTTCTTAGCATTTGAGAGTTGTGCAAACAATATATGACTATTTTTAGCTAGTTTGGAGCATGCAAAAAACTTCACTTAGTAACTCCCAACTAGTACTAGAGCTGGTAGCAACATGATGAAACCAATTAGCTGCTACACCTTGTAATGTTTCCACAAGCAAATGGATTGCAATAGTTTCATGTGCCCTTCTAAAAATTCCACATGAAGTGATGAAGGCTGAAATATGTTCATTTGGATGCTACTTGACATTACCATAGAACTTTGAAAAATTCTTCTTTGATCCATGAAGAAGTTCATGATGTTTTGTCAATGCCAACAAACCAATTTGATTTCCCCATGTCAATAATGAAGGTGAGTGATGTTGAAAGTTGTCATCGATGTCAAAGTGAATGAACGTGATAGTTGTCATTGATGTCAAAGTTGGATATATCAAAATTGAAAAGAAGACAATACACGAAAGAAGACTAACAAGGCATGATATTGGACATAAGAAATTTGTGGCTAAGGTTTAGAACTCAAAAGAAGAATATGGAAGAACAATTTTGAGTAAAGAGCTTCGTCTTAGAGCAACATTTGATTAACAAAATGGAAAGAGAACTTAATGATACATAAATAGATAGTGGTGTTCTTACCAAGAAAATTAATGATACATTTCAGAAGATAAGCAAGCTACAAGCTGAAGCAGATACTCATATATCAGTGAAGCATGTGAGGGATCATTATGGTGGCTCTCGTGATCAAAGAGTATGCTAAGGAATCGCATATGCTGAAGGATATTTGGAAAAGGAATAGTCGCTGAAGTAATCACAATTAAAATTAAATTGTAAGTTACTAAGAGTCAATGGACATCATGAAAATTCATGCAAATTAATAGAAAAAAGATATATAAGAAAGATAAAATCAAGGGGAAGAATATATTGAAGATTATTTTATGGAGAAAAACAAGATACATATATATGAATGAGAGGGAATATATGAATAAGGACCAGTGAACATTAAAAGGGCAGTGATATTAATCAAAAGGAAATGATCATAATAAAGCAGCGAATATGATTTAAGAAGGGCAGCGATTAGATTAGTGGATTACTTTTAAAGAAAAGTGATTAGCTTATCAAGAAAAAGACAAAAAGGTCCCACATAAAGACAAACTTTGTCTTATATAGATTATAAAATGCGATTAGTAAGTAAAAAAGATGGAAATAATTCTTATTTCCAAAGCAGTGACTAAGTTATTAATAAGGCAGAGAAATGATATAAAGAATAGCAATTTGTTATAGAAAGAAGGCTGCGGTTAATTGTATGTATAGGCAGCAATTAAAATCCTTAAAGACAGTGATGAAATAATGAAAAGCAAAAGAGTTTAAAGGCTGTGATTATATAAGGAAGATTACTAAAAGGAGAAGCAACGCTTATCATGTAAAAAATGAACTAGAATTACTCCACAAAGGCAGCGATCAAGGGACATGTCTTTTTGAGAGAAATGCCTCTCTTCAAAAGGATGCCTCTTTTCACATAGAGGCATAAGCATATAAAAATAAGTTCTTTTGTGGAGAGAAAAATTAAGAAGGGCGTGTGAATTTAAAAAGAGAAAATTGTTGAGTGAATGATATATGAAGAAATGTAATGCAACATCATTTGAATATTTATAGCAGATTTATGACATAGGGAGAAGAATATGTAGTTTTTGAAAGAAGAATTTATGACAGATTGGTAAAGAGAAGAAGATGCAAATGTAAAGAAGATGCATGCGGAAATATATTCAGATTTATGAAGGAATTTGGAGCAGATTTGTGAAGGGATTTAGAGCAATTTTATGAAGGAATATGTGCAATATTAACAGATTTATGAGCAGTCTTATAGTAGATTTTCGAAGGGCATATGAGCAGGTTCATAAAGAAGTTATGAGCATATTTATGAGAATGTATATGCAGACTTAAAAAGATTTGTGAAGGGGGTTTCATGCTAGATTAAAAGAAGATTTTGGAGTGGAATTATCATGAGAATATAAGGAGAGAATATGCATTAAAATATATCATCCAAACATATTTAAGCATACTTGTTATGATTGATTCAAGAAGGCAATTATAGTGTGAATAAGAAGAAGATTTTATGAAGACATAGAAAGAGTTAATCATCTATTGAAGAAGACATTTTGTGAAGGTGATTGTAATTGTCCATCATCCAGAAGCAACATTCAAGGTGGAAACTTGTAGTAGGGGTTGGTGCCTCCAAGAAGAAGAGATTGGAGTCTCTTACTAAGTTGGTGCTCAAGTGCAGGGATTGGTGTCTCTAGTGGGTTGGTGCTCACAAAGTGAATGAGGAGTTGGTGCCTACAAAGTTTGTAAAACACATTTATATAAAAGCAATATTTTGCTGTGGTTTTCTCCTGTGAGGGTATCCACGTAATTATCATGTGTTATTGTGTTCTTCTCTTGTGCATGATTATTGATGTTTGAGTAAATGATGTTATTGTTATTGATCAAGTTTTAAATATGGTATTAAGTTTGAAAAAGTAAAGATTACTGTTATACTGATTCAACCCTCCCCCCCCCCCAGTATAACCGTGTGCTCATCAAGTGATTGTTGTTGTTATGGGGTTACCCTCTTGACTAGTAGAGTCACCAAAAATTATAAGCGTTTAATTTGCACCTTTTAGTGTGACACAAAACAAAACAAATGTTTGCTAGAACCATTCTTCAAATTAGAAGGGGAAGCTCCCTATAAACAAAAATTAACTTGATTTGAAAAATATGTGCTTGCTATCTACAATTTATATAGTGTTTTCTAGATGGTTCACACTAATGCAAAACGAAACTGAAGGTGTATCCTTTTGGATTCACCTAGGGCAAAAGGCTGCTACACAGTTCAGCACAACAGAAAAAGATTTCTTATGCTTTTTCACTAAAAGCAAATCCTACTACACATGCGATTCAGTTAAATGCAAAGAACGAATAGTGCAAGGACACAAAGGATTGAATAGGATCAAATAAAGACACAAACACTTTGGTAAATTAAATTAAGGGATCAATAGAAAGCCACAAATGCAAAACTTACAAGCTTCCTAAAAGCAATTTAATCTACCTTACCATACAAAACAAACAATACAAAACATCTCAATAGCAATTTAGAAGCGAGATAGGCATTACTAAATTCTATTGAATGAATGATACTAATTTACTAATAATCAACCCTATTAATGGTGCATAAGAATAGTAGAAAACATAAGTGGAAGATTCCGCTGATTGGAGATAAATTGAATTTTGATGGGCCTTTGAAAAGAAACCTAGGTTATCTATGTCATAAGAGATACTAAAGAAACTTAAGGACTCCACATTTTATTAGTTTTCAATTTTCTCTCACACAAAACCATAATTCACCATCTCTAGTACGCTATGAAACATTTCTTTGATCTTTTATCTTTGACGATAAAAGTGAGTACAAATGATAACAATGAGATGGATAGTGAAGACATAAACCCAAGGGAAGCTAAAGCAAATGCTGTTGCAACACCAAACAAAGTCCCTACATTGCAGAATCGCAACATTTTTTGGCCGATTCTGGGTACAAAACGTCTTGAAATCGGATTACAAACCGAAACACCTGTTGATTCATACAAGGTTCGATTTTTTTGATATTGAATCAATCCCACGAATAGTGTCCCATACCCATGCGATTCGATCTATTACATGGCATTACTTGACCAATTCTGGACTGATTCCAATTTGTGATTTATCTTGGGAAAAGCAAAAATAATCCAAACACTTAACATTTCATCTCCATATCGTAACTTTTCCATTCTTCATTCATGCGACCGATAACACATTTGCAACGGCAAAATAGAGAAAACAAAAACCAACCAATGTGAATAGGAGGAAGGTTGCAATTTTACAGGATGCTAAGTCGACCACGACAACCCAGCATCAACGACGCATCATATTTCAAGTTCTATTTTGTTTTCCTACAACTCATTGAAAGTTTGAAAGTGAAACCTTAGGCATGTGATGATGGATTTTAAATCTACATTTCATTTTTCTAAACTATGATAATCCGAAAAATCCTAGTTTAATTTGTTTATTTTTCCAAACCTTCAATGTTACGACATATGTATATATAATTTTATTATTTAAAAATTAGTATTAACTTTGTAATTTTCAATTTTGTAGTATATTATAAATATATTATATATATTTGTTGTTATATAATATATTATATATAAATAATAATAAATATTATGTGTTTAATATTTTGAAAACAAAAAGGGGGTAAAAACTTTATTGGAAATCAAAAAAGAGCATTACAATAACAACCAAGGGACCCAGCCACAGAAAATAAAGAAACAAACCCACAGCATAAAACAATATCAACTATCCCCATGTACCCTCCTATCTTCCTCAAAGAATCGGTTCAAATCTGGACGCAGCTCAGGGTTAACCTGATCCCAATCCTCAACCTTCCAACTACTATCATGCTCAGAGGCCCATTTGGCCAAGCAGTCGGCAGCACGATTCCACTCCCTCGAGATGTGAACAAAGGATGCCTCCTCCATCCGAGAACTAACCTGAAGAATCCGCTAAACCACCAAAGCCAATTGCCAATTTATATCAAATATCTTCCGCTCATTCAACAAATTTATCAAGATCTGTGAATCAGCTTCACATATAACCTTTCGCCATCCCAAAGCAAGGGCCCTCTCAATAGCATAAAGAATCGCCAGACCCTCCATGAAGTTAACAGTCTTCACCCCCTCATGTATAGAGAACAGAAAAATCACCGACCCAGCTGAGTCCCTACCAACCCCACCAATCCCACCAGGCCTAGGATTTCCCCTAGAAAATCCATATGTATTGATTTTTAAAAATCCATTTGGAGGTAACCACCTTCCAACCCATTGAACTCTCTTTTTCCCATGCCTGCAGTTCCTGGTGCTAACAAAAGGAATGAATTTCCTGAAGACCCAGTCTGTCCACCACTCAGCATCACCTTTCTCCGAGGGGAAACCCACATCACACTTAGCCAAAACTGACTCCTGCACCATTCCTAACATACACATCCACACTTGCCGACCCACCAACTTTTGATCACGAAAAATCCAGCAGTTCCGCTCCAGCCATATCTGCCAAAGCAGAAAGGTAGGACCCACGTACCAAACATCCTGCAAAAAGGAAGCCATAGAAGGAGGTCTTCCCATACTATCCCAGAATTCAACCAAAGAGCAAGCATGAATACAAGGAAGCTTCCACACCTCCCACCACCAATGCCAAAGTTGCACAACAAAGGAGCACCAAAAGAACAAATGCGAAGAATCCTCTTCCATTCTCCCGCACAAAACACAAATCGAAGGTCCCTGGAATCCCTGTTTACGAATGTTATCCCAGGTCAAGCACCTATTCCACGCCAAATTCCACACAAAGCAGTTGCATTTTGGCCACGAGAGTTTATTCCACACCCTTTTCCACCAATGAATCTCCACCCCATTCAACTTTTGAGTCAATAACACCTGATAACCAGAAGCAACAGAATAAACCCCCTTAGGATTATGGGTCCAAGCAAGAATATCCTCTTCCAAAAGAGAACTACAACTCCTACTATAAAGAATCTTGTGAAGCTCAGCACTTTCTTCGGCAAGTCCCACATCTGGCCACTCCGCGGAATCCTTCTAACGAGCCACCTCCAATTGACCAAAAGAAGCAATAGACTTGAAGTCACTCACCCTAGACCAGCCAGCCACGAGAAACCTCTAACACAAAGGAAGAAGGTTGGGGAACTGAGAAGTAAGTGGAGGGAAGCCATCCCAAGAATCCGACCAGAAAAGAGCTTCAATGCCCCATCTGCAAATCCAAAATAAACCTTCCTTGATGAGCTTCGCACCCTTTTGAAGAGTATTCCAAATCACTGAACCTTTCCCCTCAAGAGGGTAACAAGGGAGATCCTGTCAAGGAATCCCCGAGAAATACTTATGAGATAATATCCTGGCCCACGGCTGATCCTGCTCCACACACCATCTCCAGAATAGCTTAGCAGCCACAACCACTCCAGAAAACGTAGATTGTCGAAGACCAAGACCACCAAATTGCTTTGGGCTACACAACATCCCACCTGATCAGGCTCCACTTGGAAGATGACAAACTTCCAACCCATAAGAACTGCCTTTCAAGAGAATCCAGCTCCCTCAAAAAACACATCGGAGCCACCTGAAGCATACATCTGTAGGTAGGGAGAGCCTGCACCATCGACTTGAGAAGTTGAACCCGCCCCGCAAAAGACAACCATCTATGGCTCCAATGATTAACTTTTGCACGGAGCTTATCAATAATATTCTGCCAAGAACCCTTGGGAAGTCGGCGAACAGAAGTTGGGATACCCAGATACATCAAAGGGAGAACCCCTATCTAAAACCTCAAGATATTAGCAATTCTTCTCTGTATGGGGGCCGGCATATTGAAGAAGATGGAAGATTTCTCCTCATTAATCAATTGCCCTGAAGCAGCTAGATAGATGTCCAACACCTGCCTCAAATTAGTAGCTTCCCTAACAGTAGCCATCCCCATCAAGGCAGTATCATCAACAAACTACAAATGAGATTGCGGAGGCAAATCTCCACCCCATCGCCAACCCTGAATGATGCCAAGCTCCACCTTTCTTTTCAACAAACGTCCAAGACCTTCCACAAGAAGCAAAAAAAGATACGGAGAAAGAGGATCCCCTTGTCGCAAACCCCTTGAGGCACCAAAAAGTTCAGAATGATCTCCATTTATCAAAACTGAGAAGGATACAGACATGACACAGCTCATGACCCATTGGATCCACTCCTCACTAAAACCAAAATAAACAAGGATCTTCCGCAGAAAAAACCATCTAACCCTATCATAAGCCTTAGCCATATCCAGCTTAATGAACATTGCCTTCACATGGGAGTTGTCCATGGAATGGATGGTCTCCATAGCAATGACAACCCTGTGAAGAATTTGTCGACCCGCCACAAATCCACTATGTTCCTCCAAAATCAGCACTTTAAGCCAATTCTTCAACCTCTCAGCCAATAACTTTGAAATGATTTTATATGCCACATTGCAGAGAGATAGGCCGGAACTGAGATAACCTATCAGCCCCTTCACACTTGGGGATGAGAGCAAGGAAGGTGGAATTCAGAGCACGAAGCATCTGCTTATTCCTTTGGGACTCATTGTAAGAATCCTGGTGATTCTCAACCCCGAAACCCTACTGAAATGCTGATTTTTTTGAAGGTTTTTGTATGTTTTGTATTTTTTTGTGTTTTTGAGGGTTTTTGCTTAAAACAAGAAAGCTGCGATTTTCTTAAATAAATACTAAAAGATTCACAATAAGTCTAAATGCAATGAATGAGCTTGGATAGTGCTCAGAGAAGGTAGGCGCACAAATTTATTGAATATCCAGAGTGTTTACAATATCAAATTATGACATATGAATGAAAAAATAAATTTATTTTCAAAAACCTGGTTCTCCTTGCAGCCACCTGAAGAAAGGATGAAATTGTACAGCTAAATGAATAAATGGATCTCTTGTCTCCGAGAGTCAATACTGGATCTCTGTAAACCCTAGGCGCACCAAGTCCAACTTACAAAAGCTGAGATCTGAAGATATTCCACTGACAAATGAAAAGTACGGCCTTTCAGCAGTAGTACGGCCTGTACCAGCAGCAGCAATAAATAAAGTACGGCCCAATGAAAATGATGCCAGATCTCTGTAATAACAAACTCTGAGAGGTCGCCTCTGGTAACTGATGATAAATCTCTGAATGCTTTCTGAAATCGATTCAATATGATCAACTGCAACTTCTGAATGAAGTCACCGAGTAGACAATCTTCAACTGGTATTGCACAGTCTCAGTATGCTAGATTCTGAAGAGGTATCGTTCTCCAAAATCGAATCGTCTGCTGAAACCCTAGGTTTTGCAAACTCCAATGCTCAGAGCAAAATAGAAGACAAATTTGAATAACATATCATAATGGTTCGATTTGTCTTCAACTGTGAATATATAGCTCCTTATAAAATTTCAACCCAAATCCTCCTTTTAATAATCACTTAAATTAATGATTAAATATTGCGCTTTGACTTAGGAGAAATACATTTAATAATTGGCGCCCCTCAATTAAATGATCACTTAATCAATATATTAATTTTTCCACTTTATTATAAAGTATAATAAATACTTTATAGCACGCCCTTTTAATTAAATATTTAAATAATTAATAAAGTGACTTTAATATAAAGTCAAAAATATTAATTATTCATTAAACCATTAAATACTCCAATATTTCTCCGTCTGACTGTCAAACTGATGAACTAGGTCGACTCTGAGCTAAACAGCTGAACCAGGTGCCCTACCCAAAATAGCAGCTTCCGCCTGTCCGACTTTCTAAAAATAGAAAGTCTCTGAAAAACCACTCTGAAGGATTCTGCGAAAGCCCAACCTGAAACAACTGCAACACTGAAGTTACAGAACACTGAGTAACTGCCTCAAATGATCCTCTGCACACATCTGCCAGCCTACAAGGATCGAATTAATAGG
Source organism: Sequoia sempervirens (assembly GCA_007258455.2). NCBI lineage: Eukaryota > Viridiplantae > Streptophyta > Pinopsida > Cupressales > Cupressaceae > Sequoia > Sequoia sempervirens. The sequence continues at coordinate 986,482,582 of VDFB02271358.1, read as the reverse complement.
CTAACCACATAACCAACTGCGCTGACTAGGATGGGGACATCACACTCATGGACAACTGCCAAAAGATCCAACTTTATGATATCCCAAAATTCTTGAAAAAATTCAATCGGGAAACCATCAGGGCCAGGAGCTTTACCCCTCTTCATCTAAAACACAATCCCCTCCAGCTCCTCAATAGAGATCTCTTTCATCAGAAACTCATTCGCCTCCCTAGAGACCAACTGAGGAATACAAGAAAGAACCTGTGCTTCCTCAACAGAGCCCCCCCGCGAATTCTTCCTAAATAAAGTAGCAAAATACTGAGATGCCTCACCAGAGATTTCCTAAAACGAGGCAAGACGTTCCCCCCTATCATTCACCAAAACAGAAATGGAATTTCCATGCCTCCTGTCCTTCACCGAATTGAAGAAGAAGGCAGTGTTTTTATCACCTTCCTGTAGCCATTCAACCCGGGCCTTTTGCTTCCAATAAATCTCTTCCCGCAATTAAAATTCCTCCACCACTTTCAGAGTCCTAGCCTCCTCCCTCAGAAGACCCTCAGAAGCCCCATTCTCTCGAATCAACCATGTAATATTATTCAACTCCTCCTGAGCAACGACCTTAGCATGAAAGATATTACCAAAACATCGCCGATTCCACCTTTTAAGCTAATATTTGATAAACTGAAGAAGCTTGGAGAAAGTGTACATTACCGTACCACAAGCTGGTCTACCAATCCTCCACCACTCAGCCACATGTTCATGAAGAGTAGGATCCCTTAACCACATAAGCTGGAACTTGAAGGAGGAAGAACGAGGCCCACGAGCATAGAGAATACTAAGCTTAATAGGCCAATGATCATAACCTCTCCAATCAAGAATTTCAGATCGAGTGGACCACAAGTCTCCAACCCAATAACAGGAAACCAAGAATCGATCCAGCCTCTCAGCAACACAACTCTCACCAATTCTCCTATTATTCCAAGTGAAGTGACCATTACTGGGCTGAACATCAATAAGATTTAACTCTAAAATGCTATCTCTGAATAACAAAGCAGAAGGCTCCAACCTAGTAATTCCACCTCTTTTCTCAGACAACTCCACAATAGCATTAAAATCGCCAGCCATAACCCACAGATGGAAAGGAGCTAAGCTACGAACAAAACAAAGATGGGCCCATAGAAGTTGTTTACCCTGAAACTCAATAGGAGCATACACATTAGAGAGGAGAATACACTCAACAGTCTCATACCAAGAGGCAACCAGGGACATAGAGGATCTAGAGGACATCCACCAGAGAAGGCAAAGCTTTCGAGGGTTCCAAAAGCAAGCCACCCCCCCGGAAGCACCAAGAGCCCCCATACATTGGCATTCACCATATTTCCACAACTTAGGAGCCATTTCCAACATATTATCCACAGATAATTTAGTCTCTTCAAGAAAAAGAACATCCGGAAAATGATTCCTAACCAAATCACGAACAGTTTTTTGTCGAGGGCCACTGTTCAAGCCCCTTACATTCCATGAGAGAACAATCATTTTTGGGGGCATGAAAAATGTGAATCCAGAGTCTTGACTGACCCTGATTCCACCAAAGTTTCCCCAGTTAATTTAATCTTATCCATATCCTTTTTCCTTCCCAGCTTGGAAGTCCTCTCACCAACCCCTTTCTTCGGTTCCTTTTGGTAAATACCCAATCGAGAAGAGGACAAAGAGCTCTTCCCCACTTCCGTGCCTTCTTTCAGGGGCAATGGGGATCCACCACCACCACTCTTTGAAGCTCCAATAGTAGATTCCTGCTCAGCCTAAACAATCAATTGTTGATCCGTATCCATCAGTCCAACCCCACTCTCCTGCATAACCTGCATAGCCTCCAAAGGAGGCCCATCTTGTCTTGTACCCAGAGTTCCCTGATCCAAGCTCAGCAACCCCAGATTCACTTCTTCCTAGTTGAGATCATCCAGCACCTCAAACCTATTAAAAGTGTCATCATCCTGCCTCTCCCTCAAGGTCCGCTTCTGCCTCTGATTCCTATTGCGAGTCTTGACAGGGACATAACCATCATCTCCGTTACCATCACCCGGAATAGGCTCCTTCCCCTTATCAGTCCTAGGCGGATTGCAAGAAGGCTGGGGCACCACAGGCTTAGCCCTAGGGCACCTACGCTGCAAGTGACCATAGTCATGACAAAGACAACACCGAAAAGGTAGGGTCTCATAATCTAGTTGTCGCACCCAAGAATAGGATCCAGCACTCACTTCAATAGAATCTGGCAGTGGCTTGCTTAAATCAATTTCTACACAGATACGAGCAAAAGTCATTACCTTTTTAAACTGCGTCTGTTGTGAAGACCCAACAGGTTTACCGAGCATTGAAGCCACCAAATGCAACACGTCATCCCGCCAACACTCAACTGGAAACCACGGCAACCGAACCCAAACTAGAATCCAACTTAGTAGTGCCTCAGTTGGGTTGAAGCCAGCATGCCATGGCTTGATAAACAAACCCACCTGGTTAGAAAAATAGGGACCACCCTCAAAGACCTTATTCCGATCTGCTATGCAATCAAATGAGACCATAAAATAGTTGTTCGCAAGGAGCCTAATCTCCATCTCCCCCTCCGGCATCCAAGTCCGCTAAGCCCAGGATTCCAAAAATTGCAGCGAAACTCTCAAACCCATGAACTTGCAATAAAAGGAGTACCTTGAATAGTATTCAATATCATCTGCAAGCATCTCCATCGGGATAACCAACTTCGGTCTCTCTTTGCACCTTTCCAGACACCCATTAATCTTCATTATCCGGGAACCACTAACCTGTCCTAGATCATTCATCTCCGTCTCCGATGAAAACAGTGTATTATCAAAAACATTCACACCTTGCACTGAAGGCTTCAAACCAAATGCTGATCAGAAATCCAATTTGGGGCTAGCCCCAGATGTTTCCCCACACGGCATAGCAATACACAAGATCCCCGGCAGGCATGCAAGCCCCCAGGTCACTTGTGCAAGAAATGGAAAAAACCCCAAGGAAAGGATCGAACCCCCTCCACCCACAAGCCACCCAAACGGAAGCAAGAAGGCCTCCAAAAAAGACAACCCACACGGCAGTGGGAAGAACCAAGGCCCCACGAAATGGTAGGCCCCTCCCGTAGCCACCCCAAGACCATGCTCCCACACCACAGACCCACGCGGGCAGAGGAGGAAGCCTAGCGCCAAGACAAGCTACACCCAGCGCAGTAGCTCCAAAGGAGAGCCCACAGCAGTAAAGAGAAAGCCCGCGCCCAGCACAATGGGCGTAGCTTCCACACTAAAGACACTGGTCAAGGAAAAAGAGAGATAGAACGTTTTAGCAGGCGTAAACCCCACCACCACAGCCCCAAATGCATAAAAAAACCCCCCCACAGCGCAGAAGCGAGCAGTACACAGAGAACGAGCTAGGGCACGGTCGCCCTAGCTCGGCTTGTAGAGCACGCGAACGCCATCCCAATATTCAAAGACTATTCACTTCTTATGTGTTTAATATTAATTTTGCATTTGAAATATTAATTTTTCAATATTAGTATATAGATAAATATTAAAAATGCAACATATTGTATTAATATAGTTTATATTATTAAATAATTAAATTAATAAATAGTATATTTGAACATTATATAATAATAACTTTAGATTTATTTTTAATATTTTATTTGTATGATAATCTTAAATTAAAAGTTTAAATAGTAAAATTATTAAATTTAAATTGCAAAATTGAAGTCTAATAGAAATAATGTAGAAACTAGAATACATCAATTTTTATATAATATATTAATATGTTTTGTCAATTGTTCAAGTTTCGTTTTCTTTTTAAAATTTTATAGTTCAAACTTCTTTATTTTGTAGGCCTATTGCACGGAGATTGTAATAATGGCAGTTATTTCTACTTCCATCAGCAAACCCTCATTCAAAATTGGAAGCAAGTCGAAATGGTAAAGCAAATTCTAGGTGGAGGTCATATGTTTAGTTATGTCTTGGGTGTGGTAAGCGCTATACAAGTTCCTAAAGTTGGGTGAAAGGCCATTTTTATGCAATTCCTGGATTGGGAATCAAAGCTTTTCTAGGAAAAGATGGTGAACCTATACCACCTTTTAAAATAGCAAAATATATTAAGGATCACGAGGAAACAAATGCAAGGGTTGCAAATAAAATGGGGGCATCTATTGAGTAGAGGAAGGGGCTCATGGAGGTCACCTACTTCTCCATCTCATACACATAGTGTCGTCCCCAATATTGCAGTAGAAAGCCATCCATTTTTGGGTAGGAATGAAGATGAGGGTAGTATTCCAAAGAGCACAAAGGGACATTTAATAATGATGCTAGATATATTGCTAACCAAACCATTGCAAGATGCCTCTAAGAAAATGGTTTGTCTTTCAATGTTTTTTGATCACCCTATTAGCAAGACATGGTAAGAAAAATAAATGAAGCCCCAAAGGGCTACACAAGCCCAAGTTATGAGAAGGTGTGTAGCACTTTATTGTCCAAGGAGGTCAAACGTATAAAAACTTCCTTAGCTCCCATTAAGGCCTCATGGAAAGAAGCAGGCCTCTATTATTTCCAATGGATGGAAGGATGCAAAAAGTAGGCCCCTAATTAATGTGATTGCAAGGTTCTCTAAAGGGGCAATGTCCTTAAAATTTGTGGATTGTGAGGGGAAGGTGAAGAATGCATAATTTATTGTTGGCATCCTTATGTAGTGCATTAACAAAATGGGTCCTCAAAATGTTGTCGAAGTTATAACAGACAATGTCAAGAATTGCAAAGCAACTAGTATGTTAGTTCAAAATCGAGACACAATTCTCACATATATTTTGGACATTTTGTGTTGTGCATTCACTTAACCTCATGCCTCAAAATTTGGGTACGGAAATAGATTGGATCAAACAAGTCTATGCTTAGGCTAAAAAGATCCAAATGTTCATCACAAACCACCACATGTTGCAAGTTATTTTTAGATCATTCTTGCAACTAGAGCTACTGAAGGTATTCAAAGTTTCAAACAATGCAAAATTAAAAAAGAAATGTTTTACTTTAGTAATTCATTTAATATATATATATAGATTCTTCTTTGCTTTTAATTATTTAATTTTTTATTTTCAAATAGGCTGTTGAGACTAGATTTCATCCAACAAAATCATCTTGAGACGACTTGTGAAGGAGCAAGAGGCGCTTTGTGTTATGGTCATTAGCCAATCATGGTCCATATGGAGGCAATCCAACACAAAGAGGGCAGCAAATGTAAATCAAATGATTCTAGATGACACCTTGTGGGATCGTATGGAATTTCTTAGTTCACTGAGTACATCATGAGTACAATTCGCTTTACTCACATGGATAAGTCATTCTTGGGGGAGGTTTATGATGGCACCAACTCAATGATTGAGAAGATGAAACCCATCTTAAATGCAAAAGAGCTAAATCCTGAAAAAACCTTCTTCAAAGAGATGTAGTCAACTTGTGTTGAGCTGTGGAACAAAATGACCACCCTACTCCATCTTCTCACCTTCTCATTGACTTCAAAATATTACAATGACGAGATCCTTGCTATCCCAACAAGGGTGCCACCATATCATGATGCAAAAGTTAGCTAAGGGTTTATCTTGCTAGACTCTTCCCTAATCCTGATATGGAAGATGCAATTACAAATGAATTTGCTGATTTTGTAGCCTCTAGTGGTCAAAGTGTTTTTGCTCTCTGTGACGATATAGGAAGAATGATCACTCTTGGTGGTACCTCAATGGCCACAAATTGCCACACCTCCAAGTTCTTGCAATCAAAATTTTATCACAAGTTTATGAATTTTTACCCACTCTCTAAATTTGGTTTTATAATTTAAAAATTACTATTTCAAATTTGAAGTTTGATTTACAAAATTGTTATTTTAACTCTAATGAGAGACCCCTTTGCTTCAATAGGTTGCTATTCCCTCTTCAACTAAATGGAATTAGAGTACATACTCCTTCATCCACTCAATGAAGTGCAATTGATTGGCATCAAGCAAAACAAAGGAGCTAGTTTATGTGCATTCCAACTCGCGCCTTCTAACTCTCAAAGATAAGTACAAGGAAGGGGCAACAAAGTTGTGGGATGTAGAACTAGAGAAAACTGAAATGGATCTTTCCTTTGTTGCACAATCTTAAGTTTTTGATGAGTCAAGTAGCCAACATACTTTTAGTGCAAGTGGTAGGGAGGTTGCATCATCTGATGTTAATTTTGATGACAATCTTGGTCTTGATGATGACCCATATGATGTTGATTAGTGAAATGGTTAGTAATTGTATTATTTAAATGTTAAACAATGATTATCTATCATGACATTCAAGTTTGATCCTCTTGATATTGAAAACTAAATTTAATTTAGTATATTATGGTTCAAAATTTGAAATTTGTAATGGTTTTGTTTAGCATATGCATTGGTATATGACATTCTAAACGCAATTATGTTGCTTCTGGATTTGATTGCGTGCAAGTTTTTTCATCAAGATGGATTGTGGAAATCTCATATCACTAATTCTAAATGTAATATTGTTTCTAGACTATATATATATATATATACCCGACCCCCCAAAAAAAAATTGTAGTACTAGCGTATTGTACCCCATGTACCCATACTTGAACACATACCCAATTTGGCAACTTAGATAAAACCATGTTGCATGCCCTTCATCCTCACTTTAGGAGTTTACAAAAACTCCCTTTCAGCTCCACAAAGCCCTTGCTACAATTTGCCACCATTTTCAGCAATAATAAAGTTGAAAACGTAAGGGGCAGCAAGCATTGGTTGTGTCTTGTTTACAAAACCAATTTTGATGAGAACTATAGTAGAGTTAAGCATTATTTATTAGGTGAGAGTGGACATTGGGATTGGAGTTTGTGATAATATAATATTGGAATAATGAGTTGAAATGGAAAAGTTAGTTAAAGAGAGTGAGGCAAAAACTACTACTAACGGGCATACATCCAGGCCATTGCCATCTATTGACAAGTATTCCAATATATCAAATACAAAGAGTTATGATAGAGGGAAAAGGAGAGCCACTTCTATTGTAGGTGGAAAAAAAAACAATAGTGGAGTTGTTGAATTTACAACATGAGTAGGCCAATGATATAATGGATGCCTATGCCATTCCATTTCATGTGGCAAGGTCTCCTTATTTCTAAGAGATGTTGAAAAATACAATTATAGTTGGACCCTCTTATGCAGCCCCTAAAGAACACAAATTGTGTAGCTCCCTCCTTAACAAACAATTTTCAATTTAAGTGAATATATTGATGGAGGAGATGAGACAAATATAGGATAGGAGTGGTGGTTCCATTCTCATGGATGGGTGGATTGATATTCAACAACAGCAATTCATTAATATTATTGTCACTTGTCTTGTTGGTTCATACTTTCTCTAAGTTGTTGATTGTTTTACAAACCATAAGGATGTTGATTACTAATTTGACCTTTTGAATGAGGTCATAGAGGAGGTTAGGCCTACTAATGTTATGCAAGTTGTGACAAATTCAACTTATGTTTGAAATTTAGCACTTAAAAACACATTTTTGGACTCCATGCTTTGAACAATGCTTTGAAAGACATCAAAAACAAAAAATTGGGTGAAGACAACAATGGCCAAAGCTAAAGGCATACAAATGCCTATATGTAACCATCACACATCAATTGCACTATTCTAATCTTTTTCAAGAAAAAAATTTCTCAAACCAGTTGAAACTAGATATGCTAGCTATTTTATTTTGTTAGACACAATGTTGGAGGTGTGGGATGCTCTACTCTATGGTGGTTTGTGGAAAGTTGAAAAAGTAAGCTGAATCAAAACAAAAGAAGAAAAGATGGTAACACAAAAGGTGCATGATGATTGGTACTCCATTATCAAGAAATTTTTGTTTAATATGTTTGTACTTTGGTTTTATTATTTAAAATGTAATCTTTTATTTAAAAATTATTATTATTATTATATTTTTTAAACGTTGCTTGCAAATATATTTGTTTTGGCATGTCACCTATTGTCAGGATAATCATGTATGCAAATATAGACCATCCTAACATTGGAGAGATTTATGAGACTTTTGATAGCATGTTTGATCAAATAAGGCAAGCAATTGATGACAATGATCTTAGATGACAATTCTATGAAAAGCATACGAGGCATATTGTCATAGGGAGATGAAACACAATAAACACCCCTCTTCATATGGCTACCTATGCTCGTATTCCCAAGTGATATGCATATAGACTTAGTTGAGTTCCTCTTTGTTGGCGTTTCAATTCGCACCTATGGAATGTGGATTAGAAACGGACATCTATGCATAGTTAGACTGCTCTTACAATTAGGAGGGGAAGCTCCCTCTTCACTGATTATGCTTAAAAAGAAATACTAAACTACTACCAATTTTTTATTCTCAGCTAAGAGCACAAGGTTATAAAACCCTTTGTGTCGTAGCTGAGGTTTTCTCTTTTCTAGAACTTCAACTACAACTAGGCCTACTCTAAAGACGCTTTTGATAACTCAAGTAAACTCAAAGCTTGAGAATCAGAAGTAAACAAGGAATGATTTGATTTAACACAAAAGCTTAAATAAACTTGCTTCTAGAACACACCCGAAGACTCATTGTACTTATTAGATGTAAGCTGAAATAAAGATTACGAAAGCAAAACATAAAACAAAGTACTGAAATGGATTGAGACAGTAGATTAGAGAAAAATAGGCATGAGGTTTCCTCCCCCAATTTCTAACAGCAAAATCACTTCTGGGATACCAAATTGTAGCAAAGATAGGCTTACAATATGCGATCAAACCAGATTACATAGACAAAAGTTTAACAGGCATTGAATAACAAAGTAGCGTGCAAAATAGGCTCAGCAATTTGTTATCACAACAACAATTAAAAAGAAATGGGAAGGCTGCCCTTATTTATACACAAACAAGGAGTAGGGAACCCTAAAATCTCCTTGTTTTTAACAACTAGACTTGCCAACATGCAAGCTTTATTTCTAAGACTAAACAAAACATAACTAATAGTTAACAACTAGTCTACAATCAATTAACTGAAAAAGTTCCAACTACACATTGATATTTCCAAAAAATAGATATGCATGAATGAGAACAGCAAGTTAAACTCGGAAAAGGCATCGAGCTAACTGCTGAATTTTAGTTCTATCCTTCGAAAACATTGCATGCTCCGACTGGTGGCTCACTCATTGATAACTTGGGAAACCATATCCTCCAAAAAGCTATTAACTGCCTCTTCATTAGGAACACTGATACTATCCAGAATAATATATTGTTTTTCCAACGTCTCTTCACCATCTGCAATCAAACTTAGAAATTCTTTTCTCTTTCCAGCTGCTTTATCAAATTTTGTTGACATTGCGGCAACATGATTCATCTTGTAGACAATAGGATCACCATTAAAACTGCCACAGACAAGGTTCTGAAACTTTGTTTGCACTTCACCGAGATCAAAGTAAGTGCCATCTTCATGACGATATGAACAAGGGATCTGTGAGACAAATGTGCTTATGAACTTGAAGGTATTAGCAACCTTCTGTCTATATTCAGTCAATTCTACAGTTGTTTTTTCATAGGTTTTTACTTTGAAGAGGTGTTGTTCTCTCCAAGCAAAAAGCTTCTTCTTATGCTCTTCTATAATGACTGAATCATAAGCCATCCTCAAGTCAGAAATGATGATCTCATCTCTTGGTTTCATTTCCACTATATTCTACTCAAACTCCTGAATCCTTGAGCAAAGATCATGGGCATTATACCTTGATTGGTACATCTCTACAAGTATAAATCTGCCCCTGGTGATGAATTCTTCTATCCAATCTCTCAAATGTTTTTCATGTATGACCAATTGACTCAGCTGATGTTGATCTGCAGGTGACTCTGGAATTTGTGGAAGCAACAAAGTAGCCTATGAAGTGCAATGAAGGAGATTGGAAATATAGAATCTCAACCTTGAGGGCTACCTTATCTTCTCCATCCTTGAGCACTCGTTCCTTCAAATTATCAGCTACAACCTCGAAGAGATTCGCATCAATATGTCGGGTGCTTCTTTCGAGATTGGCCTTGACAACCTTGAATTCATCAATCTCAACCTCATCAACGTTCTTGTCTTCCGGAGGTGTAGCAATCTCAATGATAACCTCACAATCAAAATTCTTCATATGAACTTGCTTCTTAAGTTTCTTCTTTGGTGTGTCTTGGTAGATGCTATCAAGCTCTACAAAGTTCAACTTATATGAAGGCTTTCTCCTCTTCCTACCTAGGAGGTTCTCAAGCCAAGACGAAGAGTCTCTACTAACTTCTCTAGGAGGATCGATTCCAGCTCCAGCAACTCTTGATGAATCAATAGGTGTTGTGACATTGCGAACTGGTGAATCACCTTCTAAATCTATATGAATAGGAGAAGGCCTAGGCGATGATGGAAGAACAAGAGATGAAGGCTCTACTTCAACTCGTGGTGTTGATTCAACTGGAACTTCTTATGCATCTGTTGGTTGTTCCTGTTGATTCACCTTTTCCTTTAAATCTTTGTACCTTCTAGAGGATTGCTCATAGCTTTCACTCTCAATTTTGATTTAGAAGAAGGTAGAGATGACTGAACTACTAGCAACATGCAACTGGAATAGCTACCTTCCGTGTCCTTGTACTGCTCAAGAATATTCTACTGTTCTTGACAATTTGGCTCGTTCTTTCCTCAATTGAGGTGCTCTCTTTGGCGAACCAATCAACTTGTCGAAGTGGCCGCTGGTCGACTAGATCTCGCACATACATGGGAAGTAGGACTTACCCATCATCATCTAACAAACCCTCCACATCTTCTAATAAAAAATCAGCCACATGTTGAAGAGTAAGTCTATTGTAGTTGTGCTTGCACACTTCAAACTCATTTGCACAATTAATCCAAAAATCTTCAATTGTAGGTAGATATGCATGATTCTGACCAAGACGGGTTGCAAAGACACCACAAGGATCATATGAACATCTCTCCTCGAAAAGCTTGAGACCAAATTTTGACATTTCATCACTCATCAACTTAGCATCAGTTGCTGATCTACATCTGTATATGCTCATCTCAAATGGGAAACTAAATGCAAGCTTGCATCTGCTATGCAAAAATGTGTGCACTTCGTGTACTTTCCTTAGAAATTCCATGAACACAACCTAATCCGTTGGATATCTAGGTCGCATGACTAGATCACTTGAGAAGCCATATCCTCTTATATAGGAGAATGTGGGAAATTGGATAAACTAATCAGCCCAATATGCCATTGCCAATCTCGCATCCACTGAAATTCGTATATACAACTCATTATCAAGATCTTGCACTGTATGCATTAGGAACACATCATTAACCTGTTTGTAATGCCGCTTAGATTCTGAAAACTTCAACTGCAAGTAATGATCGTATACATGCTGAGTACCCAAAGTTTCAGTGGCATTCAAACCTCTAAACTTGCCTTGAAAGGCCATTAGATATACGAGGTAAGATATCATATGGAATTCATGGGCCTTGAAGAACTCTATCATCTGACGGTGGAGACAATCACTGATTAATGTTAGCCAATCATAGTGTTTTGTTCTGTCAACAATCTCGGAAATGATGTAAAACATCCAAGGCTGGAATTTATTGGCCTCTGCTTGACTTGTGAATTGGTTGGGAAAAGTAATCATGACTCCAAATTCTTCCTTGAACTCACCACACCCAACATTCTTTGGCAGAATATTATGCTTCTCTTTCAGCCACTTTTATGCAACTCTTTTCTGGTATTTGTCCTTTTGATCAAACCACACCTTTTCACATTCTTCAATAGATACGATGAAGTTTTCCATCCATGGTGATATTGTGAAACATTTCTCAATATCTTTCGGCCTGAGGCTACAAATAGTATGCCCATTTGTTGATTGGATTTTTTGTGTTGTTGGATTCTAATGCTTAACACAAGAAATTATGAATTCAAGGCTCTGAACTGAGATCGGGATTGAAACTGCTGCAAGCAACCCGGATTGGCCAATATTCTTGACAGCAATGTTTCTTGCGTCTTCTAAAGCACGCAAATCAAACACTAGAAACACATGATGTAAGTCGGTTTCGAATGTTCTCAGGAAATCATGGAGCAACACTAATTTGGTTCTAATTTTTGTTGGAGAGTACTCCATGTCAAAAAACTTGAATTTTGACTGTAAACATGCCTATGTTCGGAAAGGTTTTGCACAAATTGCTAAAAATAGATGGTTGATTTTTCTCCAGAAAAAGCAAATTTTCAAAAAAAAAGTTGAAGTCTGGGTTTTGTAGACAACCTCATTCTGGAGAGACCCAAATCGTCAAATTTTGAAAAAGATGAGGATTTCTCGAACATGTGCAATTTCCTAAAAAATAGGGGTCAATATGCAATTTTTTTTTTAAATTCCAATCTTCAAGAGGAGTGAAAAACAAGTAGACCCAGATCAATGAAACTTGAAAATTTTCACCATCTGTTTTTGAAATGTGATGCCCTAGAAAATCAAACCATGCAAAAGCGTGCCTCTATGCTTCCCAATCTCGAACCCATGAAGAACACTGAAAAAGCTTTCCATTTGAGCCTCCAAATCTTGGCGAAAAGAAATTTCTATCTTTCTTCCTTTGAAAGCTAACCTACAAATTGTGAAGAATGACTACTCAAGGCTTTCTTAAATAGATTTTTGGAGATAAAAAGCGCTTCCATGCAAAAACCCTAAAATTTTGGAGTCCATCCATGCACTTATCTAACTTCTTTTGTATCAAAACAGAGAATTCCTTAATATAGCTGCAAAAAAGCACGCATGCAAAGACACTTTTTTGAAAAATGCATGATGAAAGCAGAAAATATTCAAAGGCATGAAGACTTGGGCGCCCCTGGCTGACAGGAGCACCTAGCATAACAGACTTAGCAATTTTTTTATTTTCAATTTTTTCCTCGCTTCTGCTTCCAACAAAGCCTGCTTTTGACTTTGACGATCCAACAAACTAGCACTTTCAACTAATAAACTCTATTTGACCATGGCAATCTCATGTTTGACCATTGTTGAAGTGATCCCCAGCTTCATACCGACATCTGACGACATTTGATCGTGATTGTACATCCTGGAAACCGTTGACAGAGGAGAAATGGAAGAAAACACAGAAGGGGCAAAAAAGTTTCTAAGACATGGAAAGCCAAGCACCCTCCTTGAAAAAAGGTGCCTGGGTTTCCCAGTGTGTCATTTTTTTGAGATTTTAAATTTTTTTCCTTCACATGTCTCCAGAAGCTGGTATCCCCTATTCAAGCATGATTTTTCGCCAATTTGTGAACAACAGAGACTGAAAGTCAGTCAATCTTGCAAGCCTAATCAAATTTGAGATGAATGACACCTTCTTCCAACCTCCATTACTACGTTTGACTTTTTTGAGATCCAAAACTAGGCAGACGAAGGTGTTTTTGACAAATTTTTGAATGGGCGAAAAATATTCTAAGTGTTGGAAATCTAGGTGCCCTCCTTGAAATAAGGCGTCCAAGCCTTCCAGACTTAGACAAATTTTCGTAAATTTCAACATTTCCTTTGACTTTCTCCATTTTGCGTGAAAAACCTCCATTTGGTTTGCAATTCCCGCCATGTGATGGATCCTCTGAACTAGATGATGGATTTGTTGAAGAGCCTGAACATATCTAAGATGACTTCCAACTTTTCAAACCCTAAAAACTACTTTTGACTACTTCCTAGACAACTAGAACCAAGCTGACGGAGGGGATTGCACGTTTTTCGAAAAAGAGGCAAAAAATTCTAAGGCATGAAACCCTAGGCGCCCTCCTTGAAAAAAGATGCCCAGCTTTGCCAAACTTAGTTTATTTTTTGAGAATTTCAATTTTCCTCATTTTCCGTTCACCACCTTTTCTAACTGTGTTGACTGTCGTTGGAAGCTGAAAATTGGCTGAGGCATTGAAAACCAAGTGCCCTCCTTGAAGAAAGGCGCCTGGATTCTCCAGTGTTAGTTTATTTTTCACAATTTTCATCTTTTTTACTTTTTCCCTTCTCCGTTCTCCGTTTTGCGTGCATGTTCGTCGTTTCTCGTGTCTGTACAACATTTGAGACTTTGAATCTGACACCTAGTAGTTGACCTTCCTCCATTGATGACCTTGAAGCATCTTCTAAAAATTTCTAGTTTTAGAAAATTTTGCCAACATCCATTTGACAAAAAACCTAAAAAACCCTAAATCAAGTTTATTTTTAGAAATTTCTAAAAATCGAAAATTTCTATTTTTAGAATTTTTGACTTTTGATGACAATTTTTACAAGACTTTAACCACTTTTACAAAATGCCTTAATGAAGCAAAAAAATTTAAATTTTGGGTATTGCACTCTTCTTAAGGATGATGAGGTAATGGAGGGGTTTACAAAGGCTCTTCATAAGAAGTTTTGCATTGAGGATACAACCATACTTAGGGAGCAATGGATTCAATTTTCCACTAAGCTCCCAAATTGGAATCAAGTATGAGTACAAGTATAGGTATGTGAATATGATATGTCAGTATGACAAATGTTTGGGAGGGGAGTTAGGTACATTTGTGTATGTCCATACAAAAACATATAAAAATCATAAATATATATATTTGCTAGCCTAAAAACTCCAATATCTTAATATAAATCTAACACTATATTAGATTTATCTTATTAACTATATTCCCAAAAACTATAGTAATACCATAGTATCTATAGTCTATACCATATTAATATGTTTATTTTTTAACTATATTCAAAATGTTATTAGATAGTATAGATATGTTAACATTAATAATTGAAGTTAAAAAATACTATAGATATGAACAATTTAAATATTGTCAATAGTTATCAAATTATTAATAGATATCTACCAATAACTAATAGATATGGAAAGTAATAATGAAATTAAAGATTATCGATTGTTGTTTTTTGAGCTAGGAGTAGAAAAACAATAGGGCAAGAATCTAATCCAGATAGGCCTTTGTGAAGGTAACTATTGTGTGCAGGGCAATATTCTAATAGTATTAAGGTAGGGCTCCTCTCTCAACCAATATGTTGAGCACTAGCCGAAATGTTCATAATGACTATGGATAATGCATGAACTCAATCAGCTTTTCGTTTCTATTTCTATGAACAAATTTGCATGTGGATCATGTCACAAGGTTTACGTTTGAGACCAATAAAAGAAAAAATCAAAAACAAGTTCATCAACTAATAAAATTTAGAAAAAAATATCGTAATTAAATTCAAATAATATAAATCTACATTTATTATTTTTATTTAAATATGTTATATATTCAACTTTAATATTAAAATATTATTATTTAAATCTAACCTAAAAATACTAAATATTAATAATAGTGTATAAAATTATAGATATTAATAAAAAAAAATTAATCTAAAAATAGAAAAACCTTCAACTCATATATATATATTTATAAACCAAAAAAAAAATTGCTTCACCCAGTATGATGACTTCTCCAAATGGATATTAATTATTAGATGCACCAAATTGATCTATCAACCTTGGTTCAAGCTTGCTATGTCAGTCAAGTAGCATAGGGTATTCGAGCAACAAAGGGTATTTGCATCCCTAGTCAAGGCAGTTCTTTGCATTCAGATTTTTGTGCATTTGCATAATTCATTTTCTCGAATGCATAAATGATAAAACAACAAAAGTCTAATCACTTGCATTGTTTCATTTCTATGCATTCACATCATACTTGTTCTTCAACATATATTTGCAGTCAAATTATTCCACTATCAATAAGATAAAAAAAACTGTCAAAATCAACACTAAAATCTAAACTCATAACAGAGTCAAGATCTAGAAGTGACAAGTCATCATCAGATTTGCACAAGTATAGGAGTTGTTTAGCGAAAGCATTTCAACCATGAAAATGACAAACCTCGGTCAAATCCACAAAGGATTTGAATCCAAATCCAACTCCAAAACATTCAATACCAAGAATTGGCATAATTTCCTATCAACTCCATAGGTTTTCTGATCTTCAGGGTCCTACATTTAGCAAACCAAAGGCTAGGGAAAATAGGGTCACTTTTGCACAAAAAACCCTATTGGATGTTGGAAATTTCATGAGGACAAAATGAAGCTAAAACAACTTTCCATTTGTCTATTCTCACAACTACCAGTTCCTCTACTTCGGAAAGGAATTGGTCCACCTATAGCTTCATCCACTCAATTATGAGGAACAAGCTTAACTTTAGACAAACAAAGAAGCTAGTTTCAGTTCATTGTGTCTTGAGACTTCAGAATTGGCAAACTCTTCAATATTTGTTGTACCTTAAGTTACCGATCTTGGTACTAGTTTAGGTTTGGGCTCACAAGTTCCGATTCACATATTCAATCAAAAAGAAATTTAGGGTTGGGTTCATTTTGTTTTCATCCATACAAAAACATATAAAAGTTATATATATGTATGTATATATATATATATATATATATATATATATATATATATATATATATATATATATATATATATATATATATATATATATATAATTTCCTTAATAAATATTGTGTATATATTTATTAATTTACACATATATTAGTAAAGTAAAAACTATATATTATTTCTATTTATATGAATATAAATAAGAATATAAAATAATAATGTAATACTAAAATAATAGAATTAGGTCTTCATATATTTAAAGTTTAAAAATTATCACTAAAAGAAATTAAAAGAAATCCATGTGTGAAGATTACCCAAACATGGCCAATGAGAAGGCACCATAGGCAAGTGGTTGGCAAAGCTATATGGTTTGAAATTCCAGGGCATTGAAGTTCCCAATAGAGCTTTATTTTCCTTCCAACTTCATTACTTCAGTCATTTGCATATCATGAGCGAAATCTATTGATCCACTCAAGAACAAGTGAGTAAAATGTATAACTCAACTTGAGAGCCATTCTAAACATCTTTTAGCCAACCCTCTAGTAAAAGCTACATAAGCAAATTCGGCAAGTCTTTTTGTAGTCATGAGAGACAATTTTTTTTTTTAAATAATCAAAATCTAGATTTAGTTTGGATTTTCCCAACTTTGACCAAGACAAACCCACAAACCAAAAAGGGAACCCCGGCTAACTCCCTTGCCAAACCAACCAAAGGTCTGAACCAAGTTCAAATCAGACCTAAATCTAAGGCTTGCAGGGAGCAAACTGATAACATAGGTTGTAGCCAATCGGAAAATTGATTGTGTTACATGAAATTCTATCGTAAAAAATCAGTCGTTTGCATGTCAAAACTAAAATAGTGATAGTTGTTTCTAGTTGAGTCTTAAGTTGTCATGTCAATATTCAGAATTTCAAATTTCTAAATTATTGTAGATTTTCCATCATTATTAATTATTAATTGTTATTAAATAATTGATATTTTTAAAAGCCTTTACAAAGTACTTGCCTCTTTATATAAAGCAACATTCAATAAAGTAAAGGCGAGTGTAGTTTTTCTTAGAACTCTGTTATCTTCAAAAAATGTAGCTGAAAGGTACACCTTATTCAAGACACAGGATTTATGATTTTTTTTCTTTTTAAATGCAGATGAAATCAAAAAGGTGTACCTTATGCTAGGGGCAGCTTTTACCAATATTTAAAATTTAAGAAGAAAAAAACGATAGTCAAGTTAGAAAAGATGTGCCTATCTCTAATGCCCAGTCAGCCAAGGTAGGGTGACTATCAAATCAAAAAGGGAAAAGTTTATCTTTCTAAAATCAGACCAAGACGAAACTATTTCCAGTCAGTAATGAGGCTGCCAACAAAAATTTCAAGCCAGCATGTATAGTTCATGCCTGAAGTGGTCTATCCTTTTATTAACAAAATGGACACAGATTTTGTCAAAAGCTTTACTCGTAAAGCTAGGTGTTGATATTAATATATGAGTTGATCAAGTAAAGGAGACACTATTCTCAAAATATCCACGCTAAGTCATAGATAAATTTTGTGCATATTCAGAAATTCATCAACAGATATGGCAGCAATAGTCTATCATAGTAGAAAGGAACAACAAAATATTGAAGCAAGGAAATGATTGATAATCAACATGAATTCTTTCATTCACAAGTTTTAGCATATCTCTCTTGCAATTTCTTCAAAATTCTATTAGACATATATAGATCAAAGAGAGATTGATTGAATGGCCGGGGTCAAGAAGGCAACTTTCGATCTGCACCCCGACAAGACCCCGGGCACTGACGGTTTCTCAGCTCTCTTCTACCAGCAATGTTGGCACTTTCTGGGGCACGATGTTTGGGAGGTGGTCGATGAGTTTTGGCAGAAGAACAAATTCATTAAAGACATCAACAACACTGCAATTGCTCTCATACCAAAGAAAGCTGAAACGCAATCCTTTGCGGACTTGAGACCGATTGCCTTATGCACAACTCTATACAAAATTATCTCCAAATCAATGGCAAACAGGTTAAAACCCATGCTAAACTCGCTGATCTCTCCAGAACAAAATGGCTTTATCCCAGGCAGAGACATTGCGGACAGTATCATCTTGGCAAACGAAATAGTTCACTCAGTCAAACAGGAAAATCTTAAAGGAATGTTCATTAAATTGGATATCAAAAAGGCGTATGACACGGTTAGTTGGAGATTCCTCTGCTTGGTTCTGATCAAATTGGGTTTCAGCAGTGCTTGGGTGGAAAGAATCTTTAATTGCATATCTACTGTTCGATACTCCATCATCGTGAACGGCTCACTCTGTGGTTTTTTTCACTCCTCCAGAGGGGCCTCTGGAAGGGAATCAAAGCTTGCAGACTTTTGGAGGCGTTCACCCACATTCAGTTCGCTGATGATACTCTCCTCTTGGGTGAGGCCACCGTTCATGAAGCTGTATCCATTAAGGAGTCCTTGGATCTTTTCAGGAAATGCTCGGGGCAAACTATAAATAAGGACAAAACAAAAATCTACTTTCTCAACACAAAGAATGCCACTCAAAGAAGAATCTCCACCATCCTCGGCTTCCAAATCGACATCCTCCTCACTTGTTATCTCGGTGCCCCCTTCTTCCAAGGTGCCATCCGTTCTTCCCTATGGGCGGATTGTATTGACAAATGTAGATCAAAGGTTGCCTCCTGGAAAGGGAAGTGGCTTTCCCTTGCTGGCAGAATAACAATGCTTAAGGCTGTTCTCAGCACAATGCCGATCTTTGGCATGACTTGCTTCAAACTCACAAGCAAAGCAAGATCTTCGATGGAAAGCATATTCAAGAAGTTTCTTTGGGAGGGCTCGAATGAAACACATCGCATTCCCCTTATCAATTGGGATTCTGTTTGCCAAGAAACACAGTCTGGAGGGGCGGGGATCAAGGACATCCACCAACAAAACTTAGCTCTGGGAGCCAAACTTACCTGGAAAATGGTTCGCTGTCACTCTAGACCTTGGTGCAGGCTAATGCAGCATAAGTACCTCGACTCAACGGATCCTAATCGGATAGTTTCCATCGCCAATCCCCCTAAAGGCTCGGCTGTCTGGAATTATATTTGCGAGTGCAGACACATCATCACTGATCATGTTTCCTGGAGCATTAACAGCGGTTCCTCTGCTGACTTTTGGCTGGATTCATGGGAGGGTCAGCCCCCTCTTGGAGATAACATACTTTT
This sequence comes from Sequoia sempervirens, assembly GCA_007258455.2. Taxonomy (NCBI): domain Eukaryota; kingdom Viridiplantae; phylum Streptophyta; class Pinopsida; order Cupressales; family Cupressaceae; genus Sequoia; species Sequoia sempervirens. The sequence goes on along the minus strand of VDFB02271358.1, from coordinate 986,462,926 downwards.
CAGTGAAATAAGAAGGCTCCTGTCTGCCCATATCGGCCCCAAAGTTAGAGATTACTTCACTATTGATCCCATGACCTTGCAACCACGTTGGAGACACGTGGAGAATCTGGTGGTGGATGCCAGAATCAAACAATCCTTTGTTAAAACCATCCAGGACCGCAACATAAAATTAAACACAAATGCAGACGTTATTGTTTGGTGTGGTGCCAAATCCGGTAACTACACGGTGAAACTTGGTTACCAAATCCAAAATGCTATTAGAGAGGTGATGGAGTGGCGCAAGGACCTCTGCTGGGGAAAGCACGTCCTCCCTAAAGCTGGGGCATTTCTTTGGACCGCCCTCCATCAAAAAATCCTCACTGGCGAGAGACTCCAGAAGATCGGTGTGGCTGGGCCCTCTAGATGCCCACTATGCAAAGCTGCTGAGGAAACCTGTGAGCACCTATTGCTCCAATGCCCCTTCGCTAGTAATTGCTGGAGCTGGTTGCAGGAAAAACTCAATTGGGCGGCAGCTAGAAATGCCAGCCTTCCCGACTTTCTCCAAAGCTGGCCTAGGCGGCCATCTGCTGGCCTGTGGGGCGGCATCTGGGAATGTGCTCCGTCCATCTTGGTTTGGCATCTCTGGAAAGAGCGCAACCGGAGGATCTTCAAAGATTTTGAAACCCCCTTGGACGATTTGAAATTCAAAATTGAAAATGCCCTGGTGGAGGTAGTAAACAATAAAGTAAAAGGCTGCCGCTCTTCTACTTTCACGGCCTGGGATGAGAGAATGTCCAGAAACTGGTCGGGCCTGGTGATCCCTACTGGCTTTGGTATGGGTGCTGACCCACACGGGTCACACCCAAGGCATATTGCTAAGTGGGTGGCTCCTCCTAGCGGCAGATTAAAATTAAACTTCGATGGTTGTGCCCGAGGCAATCCTAGCAAAGCGGGGATTGGCTGTATCCTGAGAGATGAGTCGGGCTGTGTGTTATGGGCGATAGCTGAGCCGTGTGGGGAGACCACCAACAATGTTGCAGAAATGTCTGCTCTTTCCAGAGGGCTGGAAGAATGCATTAAGAGGAACCAGGTCGACTTAGAGATTGAGGGCGATTCTATGTTTTGCATTAATAGCATCAAAAAGAAATCTTGTAATAATTGGAAACTCAACAAACTCATCTCTCGTGCCTAGCATTGTTTAGAAGCTTTAAATTTTTCAATCTCTCATATCTACAGAGAGGCCAACGGTGCGGCAGACTGGCTTGCAAATTATGGTGCTAATCGGCTAGAGGCTGTCTTGGTTTTGCCTTCTGATCATTCGGCTTTCAACGAAATTGTCGTTCAGGAAAAACGTCCCGACTCCCGTGGCAAAGCCTCGAACTTGCCTCGCGAGCTATCTATGTAACCTCTCTTTCATTTGAGAAATAAAGGGAGTCACCCCCTACAGTGACACTTACCATAAAAAAAAAAGAGAGAGAGATTGATTGAAGAGAGAGCTTTCAATTTCAAAATATTCACCATAATCAGAATAGAGGATTTATCATGGAAGAGTCAAAGTGAAATTTCAAAGTGTTTTTTATTCGAGTCACCAAGATTGATAAATTGTCAAGAGTTTTGGAGCTCCATCAAAAGATTTGCCAAACTTTGTCAAAATAGAGAAAAAAATCATCACAAAATCATCTAAAGATGCCTTCCAGAAAAGTTATTTTAGCGGCTTAGCCCACACTAAAAGTAGCTTGTCGCCATTTTTCAAGAGAAGATAATATTATGAGTTTGTTATTTTTAGTCGAAACCTGCTATTTATCACTTTTCACTATTCTTAACATAGCCAGGAGTTGGCTCTTGTTAAATCATCTAGCTCATCATGCAAGAGATGTGAGCATTGATAGATAACTTGTAATGATTTTAATCATCAGTTCAACTAGCAATTGCATGTTGTAATATTATAATAAGAGAACAAAATAATTTGTACTAAAGCTTGCATGTCATGTAAGCAGACAGCTAAAATTGAAGTTGAAATAATTTAATCATTTTTTTTCATGCATAGTTTTGTAACAGGTAAAAACAAATGGCATCTGTACTTAGATGGCCAATGGTAATTTTCAAGCCTACTTATAGTTGAAATTATTTTTTCACAAAATTATTATCCTTGTAGTTGTTTGTGTTGTGAGTTAATTGATTTCAATAATTTAATGAGTTTTGCATCATTAAAGTAGATTCTAGTACAAAGAGAGCTTACCCTTATAACTTGAAGAATATTTTATTTTACATGCTGCTCCATTTTTTGTAACATCAAAAGGTACAATATTGACAAACTCCTGAGTATCAATAGACTCCAACTACATGTTGGGATGTTAATCCTGAAAATGTTAGGTAGCTTGAGTAGGAGGTGCAACCAGTATTGGTCAAACTTCCATTGAACAAGCCATTTTTTTCTTATGCTACTGTCTATCAAAAAAATTGAATTTGAAGTTTGAACAATGAAAACAGAAATTTTTGTCTTAATTTTTTAATATTATTGCTGCCATAATGCTGTCACTGTCAATAACATAAACTCAGCTATATGAATCTAAATCATGATATATTTATTGATGTTACTGTTATACTACTGTTACTGCTTTCATGATGTATTCATTACCGATAATTTTTTCTTGCCACTATGCTATGGTCACTGTATTAATTATGATGTCGTGTTACTTGTGTATAGTTAAACTTCTAGATATTTGAGAGAGAAAGTGTGTGTATCCCCACCATCCTCAAAAATGGCCCCCGTACTGCCATCCCTAAATAACATCCCCCACCATCCCTGCCCCCAAATTGCCATGGAACATAGTTTTTAAATGCCTGCCAACTTAACTTTTCTGAATTAAGACTTTTCTATAAGCAACAGGAGATAACTCTCAATTTAATAATCTAATTAATGTGCTAACCAGTCTTTTAGACACAAAAATAACAGAACTTATTTAACTTACATTAATTGACTGGCAATTATAGGTTATATTCTTAGAAAGATCTAAACATCATTAATATCATTTTCCCAAGCAGGAAGGCAGAGGGAAGAAACAAAATGTACTGTTTTATCATTAATATCATTTTGCTAACCAGTCTTTTAGACACAAAAAATAAGATTTACCATTTCTCGATACAAATCTATAGTTCTTTGTAAAACTGACCATCCATTTAATGATTTTTTTTTAATTTTGTTAGCAGCCTAAAATGAATGTTATAAACCTACTCAAAGCATGGCCATTAGGTGAGGCATATTTAATGATATTTTCCATGTAGAACGACAGCACAATAAGCACCAATGAATTGAATGATTTAAGATTCTCACTCATACAACTAGAAGTAAAAAACAAACAAAACAGAATCAGTCCATCCATTATAACAAAAAACACTGAGACACATGAATGCAGGAAGAGAAAAATAATATGTTCTACCTGCTCTGTGTGGTTCCCAAAGTCATGGTATGTCCCTGAAATGTTGTCATAATGCATCTGCACCCAAGAAAGGTGTTTGTCTCAACACATTAGACATTATAAGAAAAAAGAATTGCAGAACACTACAATTGAAAGATTCACTATATTAAACCCTATTGTTGATGCTGGAAGAAGTATAAACTATAAAATTGTACAAGATTATTCAAATGTTACATTTTAGATGAAAACATGATTGAGTCGAGTAAACTTGGAGACCCTTTGGAATGACAGCCCCAAAAGAGCATTACATATCAACAAATGGACATGGCATTATCAGTCAGAGAAAATTAAATACATGCACGCATGGACAAATATAGGGCAGACACTCAAGAGCTTCTTTAATGGAAAAAAATTACCCCCTTTCATAGTTGTTCAATGCCTTGTAAACTTTAAAAATGGGAAAATTGGGACAACTTGCAACTCTTCTGTCGTGTCCCCTTTTTGGAAATTGTACCATGAAGAAGACCTCTAGCATATTTCCATTTCTCGTAGGCTAAAGGGCAAAGCGAGGGAAATCAATTTTAATATTAAATTAAGTTGGGCCAGGCAATTTTTAATTTAAGGGGCAACTTATATAATATTAATAAAATAAAACAAGTGCTTTTAAACACATTAAAATAAAAAATATATTTTTAAATGCTAAAAACAAAATTTAAAGTATTTTTAAATGCTAGTTGCAGGGAAATTTAATCAAGGGCCCAAATTGGAAAATTATAAAAAAGAGGGCACCTAGCCTCCTTTGGTATCTTGATTTCATTTTGGCATTTTTCATTGTGAATTGGCACTTGAGTTTTGGCATCCATAAACAAAAACCCTTACTTGGTTTAAGGTTTGAGAGGACGAAAACCCTCTTGGAGTCCACATTTGAGATCAAGGACAAAAACCCTTGTTTCCCATTTTGGGTGATTCCAATCAGGGATCACAAATGTGCTAATTGTTTGAGGATTTGAAGACATTTTTTTAAGTTTGCAAGTTGTTGCTACAATGTTGCCCATCATATTTGAGGGTTTCTACATTTGTTTGCACTTTGCAGGACTTTGGAGAGTTATTGTGCATCAAAAAAAGTCGGATTTGATTTTTTATGACATTTTCAATCAACTCTAGCTGAGCACTACCTTTAGAGTAAGATCAGTAAATCGGAGCCCTGAGATCAGTTATATAGTTGCTGGTTTACATCATTCCCAGCCACCAACAATCATCAATCATGTAAAGTGCTGTTCCAGTCATCAATCATGTAAGGTGTTGTTCCAATTATCAGAAGGTTATATCAATCATATAAGGTGGTGTTCCAGAATTTTGGAAGGTTACATCAATCATATAAGATGCTATATCAGTCATATAAAGTATTGTTCTAGCATTGTGGAAGATTACATTAGTCATATAAGATGTTGTCCCAGTTAACAAAAGGTTATATCAAAAATTAACAGTGTTATACCTAGCATTAAAAGCATTAGTAAATCATTTGAACTGTCTTAATAGTGGCCATATTGCACAACATCCATCATTGTTCACTTGTGAGTTGATTTGGGAAAGTGGTAATTCTGAAAATTCATTTTCCAGCTTGCATATCAGCGTTGTCATCATTTTTTCCATCTTGCAATTAAATAAGATCAATGTTGTTGCTGCTGTCATATTGATTTCTGATCAGATCTAAGTATAATTTAAAGTTATTTAAGGTTTTTGGTGAAGTTTTCAACTTGGTAGTTGCAATCAGCATTTGTATTACAAGTTTTAGTTGGTGTTCCAATTGTGTGATTATAAAAAATGGGACATTACATCTTATGACATGCAAAGTTGCATCCAATACCCAATTACCCAGTTAATAATGAAGGAAATCTAATACCAAAAGAAATATTTAGAAAAAAATGGATGTTCATGCAGCTCATGCAACTTGAAGAGTTGCAAGCATATTACTACAATGCAGCAATTCTCACAGGTGTAATTGGCAAATATATAAAAGCTTGTTATACACGATGCAATTTGCAATGTTGCATGATTGCTCACAACTTCAGCGAAAAAAACAAAGGACTTTACAAATACAAATTTTAAATTCGAGTGGCTGGAAGTTCGTTGCATATAAATTGCAAACTTACTCATCTCTGCCCATTTCTCAAACCCCTTTCACATTCCTACTCTAGTGTCAAGATTTTCAACACTACATACTACTTTTGCAAATCACAAAATTACACTTGGACCCTGATAATCAGACCAAAGTTGTATTCTACCCATATGAAATTTTTGTACTGTGTCAACTTTATGAGCTAAAACTTCATCTCTCTCCATTCAAACAATCATAAATGTTTTGCCCTGTTGGTCTATATTGTTTTGTCATCCTTTTCAGTGTCTTTATGCAGGTAAAATGAATAGAATTTTCGGACACTTTCATTAAAGCGGAGAATAGAGATCAGTCAAGGACAAAGAGACATGTCAACAAGTTAATGGGCACCATATTAAAAAATCCAAGACAAAACATAGACTTTCAAATGAAATCTGTCACCAGCTCTTGAAAGTGCCTATGCTGCATATTTGATTCAACAAAAACAGAGGGATGATTCTTTGATTCAACAATTCCATCACTAATTGGGCCTTGTTGCAGATTTCAAACATCTATTATAGAAACAGAGTGAAAACTAATTTTCAGGAATTCAAAAGAAATACAGATAGATTCTAGCAATCTTACATGAGTCTCCATGCATGGCAAGGTTTGTCTAAGGTCTGAAACACTGAAAGATTTCTGAAACCTAATCTCAAAATTCAAACTCAATGATGTTTTGCAAAGCTATGTGGAAGGCACTCCAACCAGGGAGTATCGATTGAGTCTAAAATTTCCAAGTCAAGATTTGTGAGCATCACACACAGAGGCATTTGGAAGCATGAAGAAGAAATTTTTTTGAAAACTCAATAAATCTTATGATTAGATGCACAACCAGCAACAAAAGAATTCAGTTTTGAAGGTTAAAATCACATCAAATATGAGGTGTGCTTAAGAAAGGGCATACTATAATATTTTATTACAAAAATCGTGGCCATACCTATACAGTTTGAGGCATAAACAAACTTTATTTGTTAAAATCACGCCTATACAGTCTGAGGCACGTGCCCTAAGGCATCGAAAGCTAAAGTTATAAGTCTAAATCATGCCTATGTTGTCACACACATAAGTGTTAGGGCACTAAAAAATGGAGTTTTGTTTTACAAAATCCTGGGTTACAAAAGTGCTTGGAAAGGCAGAAAACAAGTTTTAATTTGCTACATATTAACACACCCCTTGTGTGTTAGGGCACCTCTTTACGAAGACAAATTTAGCAAACAAATTTAACAACAAATCATTGTGTATTGATGCATGTTTGGGATGCAGCTGCACACTTTTGCAAAATTTGATTTCAACTTGACTTTCAAAAATGCCCATATTAAGGTGCACATGGGACAGAGGTTATGCAAGTGTTTAAGCAAGGAAGCCAATTAGTTCTCAGAAAGGACAAATTTTCTACAGAAAGAAGAAAGCGCCACTTTGGAAAGTCGCTACTATTGATGCAGGCTTCGTGACCTCAACTAACATTAGAATAAAATACCCAATGAAATATCCTACTCTCTCGTGAACAAAGTTTCCAATGTGCTAAGCTAAGTGATCACAAAGTAGACTCCAAGGTTCCTTGTGCATATAGGATAGTCTCAGTTGGTTTTGCTATGTTTTGTTGGTATTGCAAGGGGACTTATGCTCAATTTATTGGTCCAATCCTTCTTCTTTAAGACTCTTGCAACAACTTTTCAACACTTTGTAAAGTTGATACTATTGTCTATGAGTGTTGAGATCTTCCTACTGTCAACTTTGAAAATAAAATAGAAAAGGATAAGGATTTTAGAGGCTACGCTAATTCTAAACTATTCCTAGGAACTCAAGAGACAAGTGTTGCACGGCAAAATTAAAACCTATCTTTGTTTTGCCAAGTATAACAACTAGACAAAGATGGTGCAATCTTCAAAGGGATTCACAAATGATATCCTATTACTCAAGGCCATCTTCAATTTGAACAATGAACATAAGTAATAGAGTTCAAGTTAAGCAATTTGAAAGTTCAAACTAACCTTACACGTCAAATTGAAAAAAAATCAATTTAAAAAAGGTATGAACTAACTTCACCATTACCAACACTATCAATCCTTCATTCATTTAAAATTGCGGAAAATAAATTTATTCTATTGAGAAAATATGAAACCATGCAGACTTTCAAACTAACAAATACTCATCAATGAGTCTAATTATTATTTTGATAGCGCTCTTAGCAACAATTTCACAAGTCTCTCTGAACAAATGAAATGAGGCGGGTTTATATAGGCACCCCAATTACAAAGCAACGGCCCAGATTGATCTGAGATCAACGACCAAGATTATCCTCAAAAACCCTAACTAAGAGTTCACTTAGAAAAGCATAACTAACTTCTGTGACACATGGCGCAAGGAAGAGGAGCCACTTGGGGCATGGAAGACACCGACAACTTGCAAGCTAGCCAAGCAAGCTAGATTCCAAAACGCAATTCCTCTTGGCTTGTTCTTTGGCTGCAAATGCAATGAACCTTGTCATTACTAAATTGAGTTCCTCCATTGATATGCTCGGTAAGGTATCCAATTGCACTCCTATTACATCCAAGGCTTCAATGCATTGAGCAAAAGTGTTCTCCCACTTACCCTATTGCCTCTTAAAGTTGCTCATATAGATCAAGAGAGATAACATATCATCTAGCTGATTTTCATTAATAGCCTCCATCTCTTTGAAATAAACACTTTTCACATTTTCCTTTAAATCTTCCAAGTTCAACCATTTGTATCACTCGCCTCCTGTCTTGTCAATCCTTCAAGCGATGTGAGGATCTTGAGTTGTATCTTTCCAAGAGAGTTTTGCATACCAGCATATTCTTCTTTCATCTCATCATATATTTTCTTTTTCGCTAGGAAGGAACAGTACCATCAATTGAAGTCATAAGAAGCTCCATCATCAATAACATCTTCTTGAACCAACACTGGCGAATTTCAGTTACAAGCATAACTGATTTATCATAAGTTCGAACACACCTCTCTAGGAATTGCTCCACTTGCTTTGAGGTATTTTTGACCCATCTTCTAGTTGCTTAACTTGTAACTCTCATTGCTTCAAGGCTGTCATCCACTTAGATGATAGCTGGGATTCTGGATAAAACCCTTTGAGAACCTCTTTGACTTGATTCTTCCTAACTCCTCCTCCCACATTCTTTGATGTAGACAGCACACCTGTATGAAGCCTGAAATTAGAAAGCATGCATGGTGCAAGGGCACCATATTAGTCCAGTTTGTAAGTAAGGTCTTTGATAGGTTTTTGGGGTGATAGAGTCTTTTGTTGATGCAATAAGGTCATAATAGACCATTTATTATGTAACTTGAGTCATTTTTGGGTTCATCTTGCAAAAGTGTCAAAATTCTCAAAAGTTGTCAAAATTGCAATATTGTAAAGTGCACAAATGCAAGATTAGGAAGTCCAACGGTCAAGGGTATTCAAAAGGTAGTTAGTTGATGTATAGGAGTGAATTTGCACCTCATGTGTAAATTCCCCTTTTGCCTCCTTCCACTTTAGAAAACCAAGTTCCGAGGCTTAATTCCACCAAAGCCCGCTGATTGCATCCCACTTGGCACCTGTTTTGAGCGTCGGTAGAAGCGTTTCTGTCAGAGATGCCCGCGCGGTGCGCTTACGTCCCTGGCAGATTCCTGCAGAGGCGTTACACTTCTCATTGGGAGTCAAGTTGTAATGCCCCCTTCAGCCGACCGACCCGAATATGGTTGTTTCTTTCATTCCCCTCTTCAAATTCATTCCTTCAACATGCATTCTAACTTCTTCACAACTTCTCTTGAGCTACTACACACCTCAAGCATCCATTCTCACACTCTTCCATTCACTCTCAAGCTCTCAAACAACATACTAGCACCCCATTGCAGCAAACACAACACTCCATCACTTTGGTAGAACAAGTTGGGAACGAAACACCATTGCAGCAAAGGCTCGAGTACTCTCATTTTCTCCCCCAAGCAGCCTTGAGTGCTCTTGGTGGAGGTGGTAAGCTTCCCTTTCTTTCCTTCTATCACTTGGTTGAGTTAGCACTTTACTGTTTTGTACTGCTTTTGTGCTCTTTACTACTTTATTTCTTTATCTCGCTTCCTTGGTTGTCCGTGGAGGTAGAAACACCTAAACGGGGATCTAACTGAAGCAAGTCCCTATACAGCCACCCAACATTTTCCTCTCTTTCTGTGTGTAGGTGTACATATTTTGCAGAGCTAGCTAGCGAATAGGCTCTTCTATGAAATCATCTTCGTCACCCTAGCTCTCATATATTTACTTTATGACATTCGTTTATATTTCTCATATTTTATAGTGTTATTTTGCTCTCTTAGAAGTTGCTAGCTAGGCTGCTAGCTTGTTTTATGATAAGTTCACATTGTTCTTTCGGTCCTCTGGTCGTACAGACGCCAGCACGCCACACTGTCATCTCGGAACTGCACTCTCGTCCTCGGACAGAGTGCTATCTGAGATACAGTGTTTAGCTCGAAAACCAGCTCATCTAGCCCCCTGTTGAATCTCGAGATTGCGGAGTGGTTGCAGGACTCTATTGTCCTCATCATTCTCATCCTCATACCCTAAATATCCCACTAAGCTGAGGTAAGTTAGGGCAGCTTTCCGCATCTTAGCCCTCTATGACCTGGGGACTTGCACATGGAGGTCCCCCTATCTTACATTTTGATGAACCCGACGTGAACCAATGTCTGTTCATCCGTTGGTGTTGAGGCTTCCCTCGTGTACTTCATGACTGTTGTGTTCCTGAGTGTTGTGAAGGTCTATGAGCATCACAACCCAATCCACAACTTTAGGGTATATCGTTCGGAGAAGTGTACGACACCTCCCGATGGAAAGGACGACGGTCTCTATTGGGTTATCTACAGGTCTTTTCTCCGGTCCCACCGTTAGTGTAGCCACGCAAGAGCAGTTGTTGAGGAACGAGATGGGATTCGTTGACGAGAACGATCACGTTCCCACTCCCCTTGCGTCTCCTACACCATCACCAGTGGACGAGCATGAGGCCGTTCAGATCCCTGCAGAATATGTGTCTGCCCTTGGTAGAGGACTGGGCGACTTAGAAAACGACTAGGAAAGAAATTTGAAGATCACTAGAGCTGCTCGGGTTGTTAGCGAGTTAAAACATATGATAGGTAAAGATCGAACAGGCATAGAGCTTCTAACTAGCCTCCTTGGTCTCACCGAAGCGTGCATTCCTTCGAGCAACCCCAGTTTTGCACAAGGAGTCGTTTTCAAAGAGCGTGAAGGACAGTTAGGAGTATCGATGCCTCCCACTTCCATTTACATGGTTGATGCGGTCCCTTCTATCAGTATCCCTTTTGTTTCCAAACCACCCGAAATTATCGAAGTAAATAGGGTCCCCTTGGGCTTTAACTTCACCCCTCCTATCACCTCTAGTGGTGGAGGCTTTGGCGGGATGAGTGGTGGGGGCTTTGGTAGCGGTGGTGGATTCAGTAGCAAAGGCGATGCTAGTGGAGGCAGCTCTAGTGGAGGTCATGGTGGTGGTTCCGGCGGACGCCCACTAGTGGCAGTGGCTCTAATAGTGGTTCTGGCAGAAGTCACACTGGTGGCAGTTCTAGAGGTGGCCTTGGTGGCGGTTCTGGGGGAGGTTCCTCTGGCCCTCTATCTTCTAACAACCCTATTCTAGACACTCTTCTTCAGAATATGGGTAAGATGCAGAGCCAGTTTGAAAGTCTTTTCCAAGCCTCTACCTAGCCTATCTTCCAGCCCTTCTTCCGACACAGCCCATTATCAGTTGCAATCTTGAACACTCCCTTCCCCCAAGGAATGGAGATACCTAAGTTTGAAAAATATAGCGGTAAAGGAGACCCACAGACACATGTATCTGCCTTTAACACCCTGTGCATAGACTTTTTCCATCATGATGCCTTAATGGCCACACTGTTTCCCCAATCTCTCAAGGACACAACGCTCGAGTGGTATTGTTCCTTGCCTGACAATTCCATTTTCTCATTCAACCAACTTGTTAATCAATTCCTTAGACAATTTCAAGCAAACATCGGGCCAAAGATGACCTTTTCGGATCTCGTCCGATGTAAACAAGGAGATAATGAAAAAATCACTGATTTCATAGTGCGCTACCAAGCGCTCCTCTCACAAATCTCATATCAGCTGCCTAATTCTGACGTGCAGAAGGTATTCATAGGCAACTTACAAAGGCCTTGGCAAGAAAAGTTTGCACTCATGAAATACCCTTCTTTCGCGCACTTGTGTGTAGCCTTACGAGAGTACCAACAGATGGTTGTTTAGTTCGGGGGTTCCTCCTCGCGCTCCCATTATGAGGGAAAATCCATCGTATCAATCTCTAGGAAAGGTAAGGCTGGTACGAATGTAGTCGCCGTTGCTGATAATAACAGCCTCAAGAATAACCGAAAATTCACAAAGTTATCAGATCTTATTCTTCTATTTTACAAAAGCTATTAAAGGATAAGATCATAACTTTGTCGAATCCTAAGCCTATTAAAGAGCCTTACCCTAATTGGTATGATGGAAGCGCTTGCTGTCAGTACCATCGGGTTAATGGACATGATACTGAACGTTGTATGCACCTGCATTATGAGATACAAGACCGCATCGAGGATGGTACCATTCGTCTTGATGGGAATAAACAAAACGCTAACAAATCAGTGGCTAAAGCTAATAGTGAATTGCAGATATACACGGACCCATTTCCGTCGCATTCTGCTAACATGATTGTAGATCCCACTGATTTTGTTACTCAACCCGAGGCCTATGTCAACATGGTCATGGTGACTTCTACTACTCTACCCGCACCCGATTCGCCAAACATTACATTCACATCACAAGATCTGCCCTTGAACAATAAACCTTGGCCTCTCTACATTCTCGCTCGCGTCAATGGTAACATTGTGACAGGAGTCTTGGTAAACCCCACGAGCCGCATGAATGTTATCACAGAAGAAACATTAGTATTTAATTCATTGCAAAAGGAAAAATATGAAGAAACAAAATCTACCATCTGTACACACGATGGTATGAGTCTTAAACCTTATGGCTCAATAACCTTGTCTGTCCTGGTTGGACCCAGGGCTATAAACACAGTTTTCAATGTTATCCCAGAGTTGGATCTATTTAGGGTGAAGCTAGGCATCCCTTGGCTAGCTTCCATGAATGGGATCGCCTCTGTTATTCACAAGTGTTTAAAGTTTTCCCATGAAGGTGTTGTACATGTAGTGCATGACACTGGATATCAGCCTTTGGTGTCCCGTGGTGGATATCATCTGGATCACTTTTGAACCTCCCCAGTTGGTCCACTTCCTCTAAGAATGGATCTACTTTACAAGAATATGTAAAGTATAAGACTGGGGGCAAGGGACAGCCGAAACTGACCCTTCCTATGATGCAGTGATCGGTCGCCTCCTCCTCCCAAGAGGAGGAGAAGGCCGTACCGACCACTCCCCCTTCTCAGACGAAAGGGGAGAAGTCCACATCAGCTCCCTCTCCTTCCCGTAAAGGCAAAGAGAAGGTGGCTTTTCCCCGACTAACCTCGTCCTCTCCCCTTTCTTAGGAAGAGTACTAGATGAGTAGGCCCGGTGGTTATCTGCTAAGTCCGATGATTCCTCCTTGGCGTAGACCCAAGCTCATGAATGCGGATCTCCCTAATAAATACCCCGGGCCGTGGTACTATTTATACAGCAGAAAGAAAGGTTCTCGAAGGGAATTCAATCCACTGCCTCCTACCGCACCTAAGGTAGTGAACGGGAAGAGGCCTGTTGCCGAGGCTCTTGAACTGACTCCTCCCGCTGCCCCTCAACTTGTCCCTCCTACTCCTATTCAGGAATTTGTTCCTCTACCGAAAACAGCCGTAGTGGACGTTCCTATGGTTGAGCAGGAGCCTTTTGCTCCTTCGCAACCTCCGGCCTCCAGCTCAAAGAGCCGAAAAAACCGCTTTGCGCGCAAACGCAAGCGTTGACGAAAGGCCCTTTTAGGTGAACAGGTCACCTCACAAAGGAGGGAGGAAGAGACGACTGCCCCTGCTTCAGGGCCTCCTGCAGTGTCGCCCTCTTCCCTTGCTTCTGCTTCTCTCCAATTTGGTTCTACACTGCTCCCGGCTTCAGCTACAAGTGTAAATGCACCCAACCCCAAGGGGGTATAGGTGTTCATCGCTCTTTCAATGGAGCTGCTTTTGTTGATGTCCATTCCAAATATTCAGCCTTTTCCAAAACCCGTGGATATGATTAATACCTCGGTTGTATCCATTGCAGTTCTTTCCTCCTCTTCCTTTGCACTTCTAGCCTTGTCTGTGGGGAGTTCATCTCCTCCGACGAAGAAAGAGGTGGAGAGTGGTCCTTCTAGCAACGAAGGACGTAAGAGGAGCCCACCTTCTTCACAAGGTGGTCCTGTGTTGACTTGTTCTGTCCTAGTGACGAAACCAATCCCAGCTTCTCCTGAGTTCGTCACCGCTCCCGAGTCATTCGGCGAGCCTAGCAGTGAATCTCATGCACAGCCTGCACCGTCCACTGAAGTTAGACACGACGCTCCTGTGGGATGCATGTTTAACTATGTGGATAAAGTTCCGGCCTTGTCAATGATCTTCGCGAAATCTCTAACTCTGACTCCACAAGAGCTCGGTGGAGAGGACCTGGAGGGGCCCTCTTCCTTAGCCCTTATTGCGGGAGGGTCGGACGCTCCTCCTCTTAACATCCCTCCACTACAAGCTCGTCCTCCTTCCCCCTACAATGATCTCGAGTGGGAAGCGGACGACCTCTTAGTTGATCAATGTTAGGAGAAGGCCTCTTCTTGATCTTGTGTGTGTATGTGTGTTTTGTGATGTGTTCCCCCGTGATTGTGCTATGTGTGCCTGGATGACCCTCGTCACCCCTGTTGGTGCTTGGATACAGGCGTGGTTTTTGTGTCGTAAACCTTCTTCTATTTGTATCATCATTCTTCCATGTTTGTGCTTGATTTTCAATAAATTAGGGACGATGCAAAGTGTTGGGGGCATTTAGGCTTCCCTTCCATGTTGACCCACTTTTTTATTTTTACTTTGTTTTCCATGCATTCTTCCTGATTTGGTTGGGGATTGATGATTTTTCGCCTTGCACCCTAGTTACCTATTATTATATGAGCTCTAACAGATCTGACCCTGCTAAACCAGATCCCCCTATGCCCTTTGTTTGAATTTGTCTCTCTTTTGCTTTCTCTTTATCTCTCTCTTCTTTGCTTGAGTTGTCCCTCTCATGTGCGACAACTTTCTTTCTTCAACATTTCAATTTTCAGAAAATGCATTCGTGGCCAACGAATCTTTTCTCGAAAAATCTTCGCAAACCTTTCTTCATAATCATATTCTCAACTCAGAACCCTAATGGAACATGTTTCCTTCATCATGGGTTCGCAAAAAAAGGACTTGAAAAACCTTCATCTGAAGTGGGAACAGCATTAACCTTCCCCTCACAAGGGGGCATATTCTTCCTTTCGAATTCCTTGATGAAGTGGACATCTTTCAAAAGGATCCCTTGATGAAGAATCAATTTGAGAAAGAGAACACCTACTTTTGAACTACGCATCCCTTGAGTGGACCCTCTCTTTACGACGGGTTCCCAAGGGACCCCTTCGAAAAATTTCAAAATTGTCGACGATCTGCTCAACTGTCCGCTTACTCGCCTACATGGCCTTTTCCTGTCTCTACGGACATCTTTCAAAAGGATCCCTTGATGAAGGATCAATTTGAGAAAGAGAACACCTACTTTTGAACTACACATCCCTTGAGTGGACCCTCTCTTTACGATGGGTTCCCAAGGGACCCCTTCAAAAAATTTCAAAATTGTCGACAATCTGCGCAACTGTCCGCTTACTTGCCTAAATGACCTTTTCCCTCATGATTGTGTTGTGTGCCTGGATGACCCTCGTCACCCCTGTTGGTGCTTGGATATAGGCATGGTTTTTGTATCTTAAACCTTCTTCTATTTGTATCATCATTCTTCCATGTTTGTGCTTGATTTTCAATAAATTAGGGACGATGCAAAGTGTTGGGGGCATTTAGGCTTCCCTTCCATGTTGACCCAATTTTTTATTTTTACTTTCTTTTTCGTGCATTCTTCCTGATTTGGTTGGGGATGGATGATTTTTCGCCTTGCACCCTAGTTACCTATTATTATATGAGCTCGAACAGATCTGACCCCGCTAAACCAGATCCCCCTATGCCCTTTGTTTGTATTTGTCTCTCTTTTGCTTTCTCTTTATCTCTCTCTTCTTTGCTTGAGTTGTCCCTCTCATGTGCAACAACTTTCTTTCTTCAACATTTCAATTTTTAGAAAATGCATTCGTGGCAAACGAATCTTTTCTCGAAAAATCCTTGCAAACCTTTCTTCATAATCATATTCTCAACTCAGAACCCTAATGGAACATGTATCCTTCATCATGGGTTCGCAAAAAAAAGACTTGAAAAACCTTCCTCCGAAGCGGGAACAGCATTAACCTTCCCCTCGCAAGGGGGCATATTCTTCCTTTCGAATTCCTTGATGAAGTGGACATCTTTCAAACGGATCCCTTGATGAAGGATCAATTTGAGAAAGAGAACACCTACTTTTGAATTGCGCGTCCCTTGAGTGGACCCTCTCTTTACGACGGGTTCCCAAGGGACCCCTTCAAAAAATTTCAAAACTGTCAACTATCTACGCAACTATCCGCTTACTCACCTACATGGCCTTTTCCTAACTCTGCGGAGTCCGCTTTCTCAGGTTTCCTCCATGAGAGAGATCTTCAAGGGATACCTCCCTACAGGACTAAGAGCCTGTAGGGTGCTTCCTTTGAGCTTCCTCCATGTGAGAGATCTTGGGGGTGGCTCCCCTGCAGGACTAAGAGCCTGTAGGGCACTTTCTCGGGTTTCCCCCATGCGAGAGATCTTGGGGGTTACCTTCCCTGCAGAGCTACAGCTCTGTAGGGTGCTTTCCCGGGTATTCTTCATGCTTGAGTTTGTGGAGGATACCTTCCCTATAGGACTAAGAGCCTGTAGGGTGCTTCCTCGGGTATTCTTCATGCTTGAGTTCGTGGAGGATACCTT
Source organism: Sequoia sempervirens (assembly GCA_007258455.2). Taxonomy (NCBI): domain Eukaryota; kingdom Viridiplantae; phylum Streptophyta; class Pinopsida; order Cupressales; family Cupressaceae; genus Sequoia; species Sequoia sempervirens. The sequence goes on along the minus strand of VDFB02271358.1, from coordinate 986,446,325 downwards.
CCCTATAGGACTGAGAGCCTATAGAATGCTTCCTCGGGTGTTCTTCATGCTTGAGTTGGTGGAGAATACTTTCCCTATAAGAATGAGAGCCTGTAAGGTGCTTCCTTGGGTATTCTTCATGCTTGAGTCCCTGAAGAATACCTTCCCTATAGGACTGAGAGCCTGTAGGGTGCTTCCTTTAGGTCTCCTCCATGCTAGAGTTTTTGGGGGACACTTTACAGGACAAAGAACCTGTAAGGCGCTTTCTTTCTTCAACTTCATAGTTCCGAGTAGCTATGGAGTCCTTCACTTGCCCTGCACCTTCAGGTATGCCAGACCGAGCTCTACTTTCTCGACGGTTTAGGTATACATTTCTAACCTTACACTCTCCTTGATCTTCTTTACCGAGCACTCATCAATATTCATGCTTGCTAAAGTGGGGGAAAAATGTATAGGAGTGAATTTGCACCTCATGTGTAAATTCCCTTATTGCCTCCTTCCACTTTAGAAAACCAAGTTCGGAGGCTTAATTCCACCTAAGCCCGCTGCTTGCATCCCACTTGGCGCCTGTTTTGAGCGTTGGTGGAGGCGTTTTTGTCGGGGACACCCACGCGACGCACAGACATCCACACGGTGTACTTATGTCCCTAGCAGATTCTTACGGCTGAACCTGCAAAGGCGTTACACTTCTCATTGGGAGTCAAGTTGTAATGCCCCCTTCGGCCAACTGACCTGAATATGGCCGTTTCTTTCATTCCCCTCTTCAAATTCATTCCTCCAATCTCACACTCTTGCATTCACTCTCAAGCTCTCAAACAGCATACTAGCACCCCATTGCAGCAAACAGAACACTCCATCACTTTGGTAGAACAAGTTGGGAATGAAACACCATTGTAGGAGAGGCTTGAGTACTCTCATTTTCTCCCTCAAGCAACCTTGAGTGCTCTTGGTGGAGGTGGTAAGCTTCCCTTTCTTTCCTTCTATCACTTGGTTGAGTTAGTACTTTACTGTTTTGTAGTGCTTTTGTGCTCTTTACTACTTTATTTTTTTATCTCATTTCATTGGCTATCTGTGGAGGTGGAAACACCTAAACGGGGGTCTGACTGAGGCAGGCCCCTATACAGCCACCCAATATTTTCCTCTATGTGTGTAGGCATGCATGCTTTGCGGAGCTAGCTGGGGAATAGGCTCTTCTATGAAATCATCTTCGTCACCCTAGCTCTCATATATTTACTTTATCACATTCGTTTATATTTCTTGTATTCTATAGTGTTATTTTGCTCTCTTAGAAGTTGCCAGCTAGGCTGCTAGCTCGTTTTCTGATAAGTTCACATAGTGCTTTCGGTCCTCTGGTGATACAGACGCAAGCGCGCCGCGCTGTTGTCCCGGAACTGCACTCTCGTCCTCAAACAGAGAGCTATCTGAGATATAGTGTTGAGCTCGAAAACCAGCTCGCCTAGCCCCTTGTTGAATCTCAGGATTGCAGAGTGGTTGCAAGACTCTATCATCCTTATCATTCTAATCCTCATACCCTAAACATCCCACTAAGCTGAGGTAAGTTAGGGCAACTTTCCGCATCTTGGCCCTCCGTGACCTGGGGCCTTGCATGTGGAGGTCCCCCTATCTTACAGTTGGTTGTGTTAGTTTGTTTTTGGAGGGATAAGTTTATAAATGCTTCAGGAACTCGATGTAATCTGGTTGCTGAAGATTTTGTGCAAGAAAAGCAATAATAAACCCTCTTTTCTGTGTTTTCCAGTTAATATTTGTTGTTCCCAAGTTCTGTATGGCTCCGTACAGGGAGATTATATCTTGAAGTGTATTGTATTCTGTGAAGACATGTCTTAAGGTCATTTTGGCTTTGGAGTCATTGAATTTCATCAAGTTTTGAAGTTTTTACAAGCATTCTTCTGGAAACGGGTCTAGGATACCCTGTTTGAGGGTTTGAAGACATCAAAAATGAATTAAACACCCATTCCACCTTTAGATTTGTTTGTAACTTGGTGGAATGGGTGCAATAGGATAGTTTTAGATGTTAGAGGAGGTTTCATGAGCAGGGATGAAGGTTTTGGAGAGATAAGTTGCTTCCCTATGTGTATTTGCATGAGTTTTTGCTTGAAAAGTGATGGCTAAGAATGGTAGGTTGATGAAATAGCATTGGAAAAGTGTGGGAGTGATTTTGTAAAGCATGTGCAGGCTATATGTGATGAGTTTGAGAAGTTGGTGAGGTGAGAAAAGGTCTATAGACTGGAGTTTCAATAAACCCTCTTCAAATAAGCCTAAATGAGGGTTTTGTGTCTTGGTGAGTTTTTTGGTTGTTTCATTTGATGAAAGTTGTGGTTCCAAGCTAGTTGAGACCTGTTGAGAGTGCTGGAATTGAGTTTGGGAGTTTGGATGAAGAACTTCACAAAGTTGCTTTGATAAAGTGGCATATTTGGCTTAAGGGACAGCGGGACAATCATTTTTAGGGAAGGAAGGTCTGAAATAAGTATATGAGATTTTGAGATATGTTAAAGTAGAGGTAAATGGGTATCTGAAATGATAAATTTTTTGTGGGCTTGAAAGGTATTTAGGAAGATATGCTCAATTTTCTTTGTTTCGATGGCTACAAGGAAAATTGAAAGAAATGTGAGTAGTTCATTGAGTTAGGGTTTTGAAGGATAGAAAGTTGTTTGAATCACCTTGAATTATGATTATTGGAAGGTTGCCTCCCTACTCTACATCAATGCATAAATTTTAAAGAAGGTGTTATGCTTAAAACCCTAAGGCTAGGTGAGTGCATTAATGGTGAAATAAACTGATTTAGAATTCCATAACTTCAAATTGACTGCAAGGATTGATTAGAAATTGAAAAATCAAGATTTAGCCTGCAATAAATGCAAACAAAAATAAATAAATTCTCATTACCAACCCTTGTCCCTTCAAGAATATTCAAAGAAATTTAATTTTTTGACTGGAATTTGCAGGTTTGAAGCTGGAATTTATCTGCAGGTCTACAAACTTAAGATTTAAATCCTTATTTCTTCTCCAAATTCACAGCTTGTGAACCTGTAGAAGCCTAAATTTCTTGACTAAAACCTGCAATTTGAGAATGTATTTCGCTTCTTTTACTTGGATTGATTAACTTTGCAACTCATGCAAAATTAAGAGAGGCGCCTATGGCTGTGCTGTAGCTTCTTGAGAAGAATTTTAAACTTGTGTTGAATGAAAAGGATACTCCAAGCACTTCTCTTTATAAGCAAAATCTTTCCTTAATTAAAGAATTAGGCCCATTTTATGATTGGATGCTCGATTTAGAAAAAGAGGAAAGCTTATCCTTAAGCTCCCTCTTTCTAATTTCTTCTTGGGTACCTTCCTTGTTTTTCTCCTCCTTTTGGCTTGCTTGTGAAGTTTCCAAAAAAAAACTTGAGTTAACTTTGTTTTAACTTGCTAGAGGAAAGTCGACCCCTATGTGGAATTTTTGGATTTTGAACTAGATTCTTTATCCCTCTCCCAATTAAACTTCATGCCTTAAGCAATTTTGCAGACCTCTTCCTGGGAAATATGCCCCCCAACTACATTTCCTATCATTTCAAGTGAATTTCTTACCTTATGGGTATCTTTGGACTTCTTGAGAACTTCAAGATGGATTTCTTGAGGTTTCAATTGCACTTTACTCATTTGCCTTAGAGAATTTCATCCACTTCGAATTGGATTTCTGTTGACTTAGACATATTTTCCCAACTAGAATTTTCACTTCATTAAACTGGATTTTTTATTCTTGGAGGTGGGCGAACTTCAACTGGATTTCATGTGACCTTTAGTGGATTTCCTCTTTGATGGATTTTATTTCAAGTGGGATTTTCTTCTCAACTAGATTGGGTTTCAGCTTGATTTTTCTCCAACTGGATTTCTCAAGAATTCAACTGAATTTTCATCATGGGCAAACTTCATGGCTTGAGGAAGATTTCTTCTTGTTTGGGGCGGACTTTATAGGTTTTCAACTTAGCATTCTCTTGCCTTGACACTTTTGAAACCCTAACCCTGGCACTTTCTAAAAATAGAAAAAAAGCAAAAAGCAAAATTTCTAAAAATAGTAAATCCCCGATTGGGCCCAAAATGCCAAAAATGGAACTTTCGAAAAAGCAGGTTGTCCGAATTTGCCCGGAGAACAGTCATTTTTACTCCAACAGCCCTTCTGAACACTCTTGTGGCATCAGAAACTTCATTTGACCCCTCGAGCACTAACTTGATCTACTCAGCCATCCCAAATCTTGACAAATTTCGACTCAAACCCAAACCCCAAACTTGCCGACCCACCTCTGCCTCGAAAGAGACTCAAAGAAATTGAAGCTAACGCTAGAACTTACTCTAACACTAAGACACTAGACAAGCCTAAAAGGTGGGCCCCATTTGCAATGGGACGATGTGTGATTAGGTCACAACAGCTACCTTTCAAGGCAATCAGCTATTAATAAAAGGTGCAGTTCATAGTTTCAAATCAAAAACTCAAAACATTTATATATAGATCTTAGAGTGCCCAATTTTCGAAGTAAAGCTTGTGTTTAAATAAACCTTCAAATAATCATTGTCTTCTATAGCAGCAGGTGCAACAGAACAGCAGCGGCAGTCATTTTACAGCAATGGAACAAGTTATGATCAGTTTGATACACATCAATTATTATCAATCCTTGGTGAATGCACCCAAAATCTTTTAGTTTTCCATGAACATTCAATCATACCATTGAATTTCCAGTGACTTATGGCAGACATTTTGATCATATTAATCATAGGAGTTCCATTTTTTCAACACCATTTCATTGATGTATTTTGAAATCAATATGATTTCCAAGTCTTCATATAGTTTTGAGAACAAAATGTGAGAAATTATTAATTCCAGTATTTCAAGATCATTACTTTAATTTTCCTCAAAGGAAATTACTAAGAGTTTGGAGTTAAAAAATAAACTAAATTGACAAGGGAAAGATGCTAGAGTTAACAGAAAAAAAGGTGTTCAAATTCAATGTGTCAAGAAGATGGTTAGGTTCTCAAAGTTTCAAAATGTCACCATCATCAAAACATAGAAAAACTTCGTCAAAATCACTAGAACTGCCTACCCAGATGCCTATTTTTAGCCATCACATCTTTAAGAAGACGAGCATATTTTGAGTTTTGCTATTCTTAGCCGGAGCTATTTATAGGCCGTGCTTTTTAAGAAATCTCTATTTTTAACCTGGAGTTGATTGTTTTCAGTTCATCTATCCAGAAATCTCTATTTTTAACCTGGAGTTGGCTGTTTTCAGTACATCTATCCATAGAACCCTTGTCCAATGTCATGCAAAAATCAAGAGTTCCAAATGGGAGTTTGAAATAATTTGCACCAGCAATTTAACTAGAGATTGCATAGGTTCAATTTAGTATAACTGGATAAAATTTTGTAATAAAGCTTGCATTGCATGCAATCAAATCAGTAGCTAGAGTTGAGGTGCAATTAACTTTTTAAATAATTGCTTTAAACATTATAAATAAGTGTAAATTTAAACTTATTTCAAATAGGAATTTTCAAGCCTACATATTGCTAAAATTGTTGTTCACTAAGTTCTAAGTTTTGATATTTGATTATCTTGTGTTAAGTACAATTTGATAATTCTTGTAAGCTTTGTATTATAATCATGATCAAAAGTCTTGCAACTTAGTGTGTAATCCTGCTATGCTTAATGTTTGTGTGTTTCCAACCGATCTTGTTTAACTTGTGATTTTTGATCGCTGTATTCAATTGAAAAGCTTAATCATCATTTAGTTGTGTTAGGATATTTTCTAAAATGGGCATCCTTACACACAAAATCTCTCATCTAAAGCAAAAGTGTTGAATCAACTTGTGCCCTAGACTAAGAAACAAAAAGATAGGTTTTAATTTTGATATTTTTATATTGGATACTCAAAATCTTTAGATTCTAGGCTATGTTGTTGGGTTCTTCTAGAACCAAGACTGTGCTCGCTCTAGGAGAGGAAGCGGAGATAGGAGCACCCCAGACGCCCCAATTTCCCTATGGGTACGCAGAACGCATACTTGCAGGGAACCCGAGGCATCCGGGGTGCTCTTGAGCACTCTTGCAAGAACCAACACATCCTAGGTGCAATTTTTTATTTTAAAACAAAAACACCTTTGATTTCTAAATCAAAACAAAAAACGCTAAAAATCTCCATATACCTAAATTTCGCCCATCTTTTTGTGAATGCAACTTCATTTCATCCAAGCACACCCTTGCTAAGCCATTTTTCCATTTTGAAAGGTAGCTTGTTTTTTCAAAGGAGATTGATCACAAAGTGCCAAAGGTGTGAAGATAATGTGCGCAAAGGAGATCTAGTCATCTAAGGTAAGCATTTTAATTGATTCTTTAGTTTTTTAACAAAAAATTCCAAGTTTTTTTATTAAAAAAAAAAAGTAATTTCTTTTGGAAAAGAAAACAAATTTCAAGAGCTTTTTATAATGTTTTATGGTATTTTTTTTTAACTTTCATTTGTTTAAACATTGTAGGCTTGCATTTATTTTATTTTATTTTAATTTAAACCTTTATAATTTCTTATAATAGCAAATTCAAATTGCAATCTATTTGGAATGGCCACTAGTTCAATTTCAATGAGTATTGAAACAAACAAACAATTTAAATATGATCAAGCATCTCCTTTATGGAAATATGTTATGGTAAATAGTAAACTTCCAAGAGGTAGGGCTTTTGTTTGGGATTGTAGTGAGTGTGGAGTCCAATTTAAGAGCTCATATACTTGAGTGAAAGATCACTTTTGTGCTATAAGTGGGCGTGGCATTAGAATATGTGAAGGGAAAAATAAGAAGCAATTATCAAAAGAAAAAATTATGGCATACATTAAAGAAGAAGATGATGATGCAAGTGAGAGCAAAACTAAAATCTCATCCTTTAGCAAAGAAAACATCAATCAAGACACCTATAGATTCAATAATGGCCTCCCAACATCATTTCTTAAAGACACCCTCTATCTAAGAAGAAGATCCCTCTCCTCACAAAAGAGGCCCATTGGTTAAACCGTTAAAGCATTCCAGAATGAAACAAGATACATTGCAAAGGAAAAAATTGTGCATTGCATTTATGTCAATGGTCTTCATTTCAACTTGGTGAGATCACCATATTGGCAAGAAACGGTGATGGAAATCAATAGTGCACCTTCTAGTTTCATAAGTCCTAGGTAAGAAAAGATGCGCACCACATTATTGGCAAAAGAAAAAAAAAATTGTAGACATCAGTCAAACCAATTAGGGATTCTTGGATTGAAACAAGAGTCTATTATTTCAAATGGTTGGAAAGGTTGCAAGAACCGACCTTTAATAAATATTATTGCAATGTCCCCCAAAGGGGCAATGTTTTTGAAGGTGGTTGATTGTGAGGGGAAAATCAAGGATGCAAAATTCATTTATAAAATCCTCGTTGAGACCATAGAGATGGCGGGTCCTGAAAATGTTGTCCAAGTCATTATGGACGATGCAAAAACTTGCAGGGCAGCAAGGGCTTTAGTTAAGGCATGCACACATTTTTTGGACACCATGTACCATACACTCCCTTAACAAGGCGCTGCAAGCAATTGGCACTCAAATAGAGTGTGTGAAAGCTATATACACTAAGGGTGAGGAGATCCAAATGTTTGTGACAAACCTCATATGTCACAAGGCATTTTCAGGACTTTCTCGAATTTGCAATTGTTGAAGGTAAATTTAATTTTAAAATTTAATATATACCATGTTTACTTATATTTTAATGTGTTATTAACTTATTTTTATACAATATTAGATTGTTGAGACTCAATTCACATCACACAATCATTTTGAGACAACTTGTGAAGGTGCGAGAGGCATTGGGTGTCATGGTCATTAGCCACCAATGGTGTATTTGGAAGCAATCAAATTCAGGGAGGGCACAAAAGGTCAAGTCATTGATCCTAGATGATGATTGTTGGACTTGTGTGGACTATGTCTTGAGTTTCACCGAACCTATCATGAGTATGATCAGGTTTCCTAATATAGATCGGCCATGTTTGGGGGAAATCTATGATGGCATCGACTCCATGATAGAAAAAATAAAGGTCATAATAACACAAAAACAAAATGACCCCAAAGAAACATTTTTTCGAAGCGTGGAAAAATCATTCATCACCACTGGAACAAGGTGAACCCACCATTGCATCTCCTTGCATATGCATTATCCATCCTTTTGATCATTAACTCACTTTGCTCATTTGGCATGTTTGGAATGAGCAAAAGAGGAGAAACTTTCAAGAAAAATATTTATCCCTCAAGGAAGTAATCATTAAAGATAGAAGTTGCTATTTTAGAAGTTGTTCACACTTAAGTTGAAGCGGCAATGCATCATGGGAAGAAAATTACTCAAGAAAGATAGAAGTTGCTATTTCAGAAGTTGTTAACACTCAAGGTGAAGTGATCCACCTATTAATGGGACTCAACAACCTAAGCCAACAAAAGTCCCCAAACAATTAGGGTAATAATTGTAAGATATAAGTAGAGACTATTTTTTTGTTATCTAGTGTTTGTGTGGATCTCTCTCTAATAGATAGCTCCAAAAATTGCCTCACCTCAACCTTAGGTGTCATCCTCTTAATGTATGTTGAGAGGCACTCCATAACCTTCCCATTAATATCTAGGAAGTCATTAGAGAAGAATAACTTGGGTTTGAGGTAGTACTCTACTACATGAATGGGTTGGTGGGTTGATTGTTCCACCTCCAATCAATTTTCTCCCAAATGGGATCAAAATCGTCTCCATCTCCCTTGTAGTATTTTTGGATGGCTTCTTTGACCATATCCATGGCTTTAAGAATGTATCCCATTAGATTTTTCTCCCCATCCACCAAGAGAAAAATCCTCACCAAAGGCTTTGACACATGCAAAAAAATTGAAATTACAATTAAAGTAAATACTTTAAAACTTTAAAATTAAAGGATTCAATTTGAAATTTAAATTGAAGTTTGAGGTTACCTTGATGATCTTTGTAGTTCTCTTTGCAAAAAAATCATTAAAAACTATCATTGTGACCCTCTCTCCATTAGCATTCTCTGAATACAATGAATCTAGCCATGCTTGAATCTCAAACATCTACTTCAAAGGTGTGAACAAACTACAAATGCTTTGCAATGTGAGGATGCTAGTTGCAAACCTTTTAACACCCACTCACACAATCTATTTCCCCTTGGTGTGATTTCATGTCAAGTTGAAAACCCAAGGATGATTGTAAATGTATTTTGTGTCATTCCTAGCTTCTTCTAGAACTAGTCTCACCCAAACAATTTTGCCTATGTCCTCCAAAAGAAAGTTAAGGCAATGGGAAATGCAAGAAGTTCAAAAAAGTGAAGGATATTGTCTTCAAACAGTTTTCATGTCACGATGTATGTTGTTGCACAATTAGCTACAACTTGCACCACATTTTTTAGTTCAAATATAACACAATCTCCTCTAGCAATAGACTATAATTATGTACAATTGAGGCATCCATGGATTTCAAAAATATCATCTCACCATTAAAAATTACTAGAAGGTTGATGACAGTATGGTTCCTTCCATTTTTCCACCCATATGAAAGTATGGTGCATCCAAACCTACACCACTAAGTCCTTCATTTTTCTGAAATTGGTTTTGCATTTGTGAAAACATTTTGAATAAACCACCCACTTAAGTAACATGGAGAAGATGCCTTGTACACTTTTCCCACAACTGTCAAAGTCATTACTAAATACTCCCAATATGGGCTATTCACCACATTGAAAGAAAGGTTGTAATATCAAAAATTAACACAAGCCTTATTTTCTTCCCCGTGCATGTCATTCCAAGTTGTACCTTGAAGCAAATGTTGTGCTCCAACTATGTTTTGAATAACAAAAAAGCCTTGTGACTGCACTTTGCTAAAGCTAGAAGAGGTGGATGTGGTGCATGTGTGCACTAATAAAATTCAAAGATTGAAACATCATGATTACAAAGTAGAGGAATTATTAAAGATTATATTATGCATTCAAGATACATTCACTCAACCTGATAATTTGATTACATTACAATATGGCTCTATAAAGCCATTATATTCCCATGCAAAACCAACTAACTCACCTACAGGAAAATAACTTCCCAGCGAACAAACTAATTATTCTAGCTTAATTATTTATTTAACTACTAACATTTATTTATTATTTAATCTAACCTATACACTATAATAAGATATAATATAAATTCTAACATTCACCCATTATTACATCAATTTGAACAAAGGACAAAACATTGCATGGACTAGACATAGCAGCCCATTTGGAAACTCGATGAAGAATCTTCACCAAATCTCATCGCTCACCCAAGACACACCAAAATGAACTCATCAATGGATGTCCTCACTCTCAAAACCTGCAAATCCTCAAAATACCTATGAATTAAGACATACTCAATTATTCACAAGTACACCACTGCTCTTGTGAATCAAGATAAACTCAATTATCCATAGGAAAATACACCAACCAAATGTGAATCAAGACTTACTCAACAATCCACAGTAACACACCTTTTTTTGTGGATTGAGACTTACTTATTCACAAACCAAAAACAACTACCATGCCCCCCTTGCTCATGAAGGGACTCAAAATGAAATAGGTGCTTGTTGTGACCTTTTTCACACATCGCCCCATTGCAAATGGGGACCCCCCTAATTTTGGCTTTGCTTTTCGGTCGTTTTGTTGTTGTCTCTCTTTTCTACTTTCTGTCTTTTCGGGATGCGTCCGTCATTAAGCTTAAACATGAAATTTGGCCAAGTCTGAAAATTGAGGTTTCCATCCTTTTGGCCAAGTCTGAAAAATCAGGGTTTTGAACTTTCCAGCCAATTTGTGGTCAAACAAGGTAAATGAATTGAGATTTGAGACTAACATTGATGTCAGCACATTTCTGGCAGATTTCCACACAAATTTCATCGAATTCTGGCAACTTACTATTTTTAGTAAGTGTGCAATTACAGGCAATTCATCAGCATTTTTGAAATTCTGACAGGCACACTATGTTCAGAGCACTTCAGGCTGCTCGTGCGCAAAATTTGAGCTGAAACGGACAACTTACTATTTTTAGCAATCCAGCTTCCGGAGCAAATTTCAGGGACTAGATGCAGAGTTTTTCTTTGCATGTCTGGATTTTCCTTCTGGGTTTTCAGAGACCTTCGTGATGATATGACATGCAAAGCGAGATAACAACTTTCAGAATTCAGTCTTTCGGGGCTATTTTTAGGGTTTGCATGTCAGTGTTTTCTTTGCATGTCAGGTGATTCTTTGTGGGTTTTTCGAGACCTACGCAGTGGTGTGACATGCAAACAGAGATAATCACTCCTTCAGGAACTTGCTATTTTTAGCAGATGCATCCCGACAGCCGCCTCCCAGCTCTTCAGAATCACAAGCTGATCGCAATGCAATAGAAACGAAGACAAACGGAGATCGTTTGATATGCATGCAAGATGAATTAGGGTTTCCAGCTTCGGGACCCAAAAAGAGGGGTAAAAAGGCAGAATTTTCGAAAACCGGTGTAAACCACCGCGATCAGCATCCTTCAGGCTTTCTGCTGGTAAAATTTCAAGTCAAACGGAGCACTTACTATTTATAGTAAGTCGTTTTGGAAACAGGCTAAAAATAGCAAGTCAAGTGCATGCGTTGATGTCAGCAGGCAGGTCACGTGGTGAGGAGCGCCTCATTCAAATTTCAAGGCAATCGGAGCAGTGGAACTATCAGAAGCGAGCAATTACTATTTATAGTAAATCACCTTCAAAAATGGGCTAAAAATAGCAGGCCGACTAAAAATGGCAGTGTCGACAGGACAACAAGGTCGTGAGGATACAGTGTTCAAAATTTCAAATCATTCTAAGCTTCTGAAGTGCAAAATCAGAGGGCTTACTATAAATAGCAGGGCGTGAAAACTGGCGAAAACGAGGAAAAAAAAATTCTAAGTCTGGAACTTCATCCTGCAGCTAGGTGAAAATGCGCCCAAGTTGATGAGGCAGCATGGAAAATTCCTAAGTATTGAACTCGTCCTCCATCAAGGCCAAAATGCGCCCAAAATGCAAATAGTCAATGAAAGTCAACACTTTTCATCCTGTAGGCATGGCAAAATGCGCCCAAGGGAAGTTGAAAAAAATTTCTAAGTGTTGAGGTTATCCTCCACCACCCTCCAAATGCGCCCATCCTGCAGCTGGGTAGAAATGCGCCCAAAAGCAAATAGGTCAAAGGAAAGTCAAACAAATTCATCCTCCTCCTAGGTGGAAATGCGCCCAAAACATGCATGTCAAGACAAAAACAAGGGAGGTGAAAGGTCACAGAAGGACGTGGTAACATGCTTCATCCTTCTCCACATCTAAAATGCACCAAAGTTAGAAGAAAGTCAAAAGGTCAAAAGAATTTGTCCTCCTCACCCCCCTAAATGCCCCTAAATGAGACCATGTCAGGACAAAAAATGGAAGTTGAAGAGTCATCGTCTTGCCTAGCTCAAATGCGCCCAAGTTGGAGTGGTAAAAGTGAATGGAAGGTGGTAAATGGGGTAAAAGGTGTTAAAATGCTTCAAGGCGTGGTCAATACAAGGGTAAATGCTAGGCATGATTTTGAATTTCCTCTTCAAGTCTCAAATGCGCCCAAGGTGGTAAGTGTTAGAGAATTTTTCTTAGGCATGTGAAGTATGAAAACAAAATGTTAGGCGTGGTGAAGTTAAATACCCCTCTTCAAGTGCTAAGTGATATACGCCCAAGGTGATATGTGTTAGGAAATATTGCAAGGTGATGGATGTGTTGCCTAGGCGTTGGAAGTGAAGACTTCTAGCAGGGGTGGTATGCGCCCAAGGAACAAGGTGGAGAAATTTAAGGGTGCTAGGCGATGAAAAGTTTTTTTTCAAAAGCAAAGATGAATACCCTCCTTCCCACACAATATACGCCTAAAGTGTTGAGGAAGTAAAATAAAATAAAAATATTGCTAAGGCGTTGGAACTTCAAGAGAAAATATTTTCCAAGTGTGAAATAAAATGCAAGGTGGTGAGTAAAAGGATAAAATATGCTAGGCGCCCTCATGAAGATTTTCTAAGCAAAGTTGATGTTTTTCTCACAAGCAAAGATGAGCAAGATTGAATAAAAATTTCCAAGGCGAAATTTTTTCTAAGGCAAAATTTTCAAGATGATTTAAAATTTTTCTAAGGCAAAGTATTTTCTTCCTTAGAAAATACGCCTAAGTCTGGTGAAGGTGATGAAGTTTCCTGAAGCATGGATCAATTGTTGATAAATTGCCAGAGATGAAGTCAGAAGATGTTGGCAGTGCAGGAACAATAAAAAAAATTCCAAGTCAGAGCAAAGAAATACTTCAGGGCCGAAGAACAAGAATAAATTTGATGAAAGAATATTTTCTAAAGGTTCAAAATTCAAGAAAATTAAATGAACCCGTTCGTTGGGTACCCATGGATTCGACGCGTTCTGAAGAAAATTATCTTCTGGGTATTGAAGATCTTCAATAGGGAATGGATTTTAAAGTCTTTCGTGCTTCGCCAAGCCTTCAGGATGGATATTTTTGATGGGCACCGGGTTGATGATTTTCCTAAGGGAAATTTTAAAATTTTCTAAGGCAAATGTGAAGAAATGTGTGAAATCCTCCAGACGATGAATTTGAAAGAAACTGCCTAGGTGAATTTGCTCAAATCCTTCGTGAAGATAGTCTTCTTGAGCCAGAGATGAATAAAATCAAAGTTGTTAGAGCTCCAGCAGGTGAAGTGAATTCCTTGAGGAAGATGCAGTTCAAGTTGACATCTTCAAAAGATGATCTTAAAGTACATCTCTTAATACGCCCAAGATGGGTTGAAAATTTGGCTAAGGCATGAAGAATTTGAACGCGAAGTTGGCTAAGGAAAAACGATGAGCCCTTGAAGATCAAAGCATGAAAATCAGGTAAGTAAGGTGAATTTATATTATGGAGTGTTCTAATGCTCTTCTCCTTGCTTGTTTTGCAGGAGGAACGTCGAGGCCGGGCGGTGATGACTTAGGAAGATGAAGCAAATACTCCAAGACTACCTCGAAGGAAGAAAGTTGCGAGAAATGGCTAAGGGTTGAGACTTAGTGACAAGGAAGAAGCGTTTTCAAAACTCAAGATGGAGAAAGGAGTGGAAGTTCGAGCAAGGTTGAAGAACAACGTCAAGGAGACCAAGAGCAGTCGAACTCCAGATTCTATCGAATTTTATCTGAGGAGGCAATCTTAGAGACTCTTTTACCCTCCTCCAAGCAATCAACAGAATTGGCTGAACGCGAACAACAGAGCAGTGTGAACGCATTTCAAGGCTGGAATCTCCTAGAAGATGGTGGCCATTAATTGCTCATTTATTGCCCCACTCTCCATTATGGCGGTTTTTAGGGAAAATCTTGTTTAGGGCTGAGGTGGCACGATCTGGGCCATCCAGCCGATTGTAATCTGAGCCGTCTATTGGACTTGGCCAACTATAAAAGGGGGAGTCCCCCTCATTTGTATCTCATTAGACATAGAAGTAGAGGTTAGACAGTAGAGAGTAGAGGTGATAGCTTAGAGTAACTTAGTATAGATTGATAGTGTAGTTTGAAGAAGAGGGAAAGTTTTCCCTTTGAAAACTTTGTAAGAAATTGTTGTGAACACTATCTCAATAAAAGAGTTTTTCATTGATGGTGAATTTCGTCTTTGTTGTGAGTAGCTAGCAAGGTTTCTTCGTCCTTCCGATTCAAATGGTAGCGTAAAATAGTTCAAAGTAGTATAATTTTCATTCCATGCAAGTAGATGTTAGTGGAATGTGGTGTTTGATCTAAACAACCGTCTATCCATACCACTAGTGTATTTGCTGATGGTGAATGCGCCTTGTGTGGTCAACTGGAATATCATGTACTTAACTTCGATCATGATTTGTATGTCTATATGCGTCGTTGTGATGGTATTTTCATGCTAAGTTGTGATTTGAACACCTTGAACTACTCCTCTGAAGATTGCACCGACTCCGTGGAAGCTGTCCGAGGCGAGGCAAAGCGAAGTCTGGTTGAATTTTTGCTGAAGTTGAACTCCACATCCTACACTTAGAATAGATTTAGACTCTCTAAACCCTGCAACCACTTTAAATTCAGTACTTTCTGGTTAGAATAGGAAACCCGTGCTTCATAGACAAACCTTTTGAGCATTTGAATTCCTTTCTCCACTGCTGAACAATTCCATAAGTCCCCTTGAAATACCAGCAAATCACATTGAGCCAACTAAGCCTATTCGCACTGAAAGAACCTTGGAGTTGAACGCATGAACTTTCTTGCAATCTTAGCATGCTGGATACTTTGATCAAAAGAGAATAGGGTAGCCGTTGGCGACTTTATTCTGCGTTGGTGCGGTCACGAAAAACACATCAACAGTGCTCATGCAAAGTATCATCTCTGAGTGAGAAGCTAGCTCAAGATGATAAAAATCCTCCAACCTCCAATGCTTCCAACCTCTAATTGGACCTATTTAATTCTTTAAAAAGATATTCATCATCATTGTCATCATGAGGAGTCTCGATCATGTATTGCAAAAAACACTTCTCCTCAATTTAAGTAGTAGTCAAAGCATTATTTCTTTTTTAACATATCATCAATAAGATCCCTAGCTCATTGAACACAATTTAGGAGAATGTGTCCTCTTTGATTACAATAGAAGCATTTGAAATTGTTATTCTTGCATGTTGAATTTCTAGAATTCTTTACAAATAAAGCAATTTCTTCAGCAATTGAATGATTTTTAGTGACTCTTTTCTCTTCCTCAATCAAGGAAGATATCACATTTTCTAAGCTTGGACTCAATTTGTTTAAAATAAATACAATATTTCAAAGCTTGAAGGCATACTACTTAATCAAATAGCTTTGGCATCATTATCATCAATTGTAGATTTTATGCCAGCAAGTTAATTAAGAGAAAGAAATGTACTAATATGATGAACAATACTATTACTCTCTTTCATCTTTAAGCTAAAAAAAATTTGTTTAATGGACATCTTAGCGTTTGCAGCCTATGAACCAAATAAAGAATTAAGCCCTCTCAAATTTGCTTTGATGTTTTGTTTAGATCAATATGATGCAAATACGCATAAGATAATCCAAGACCAATCAATGATATGGCTTTGCAATCTTCTGTGATCCATTTTACAACTTCATCTGCTTCTAGTGGTTTTTTAATAATTTCACTAGTAATGTCCCAAAGATCTTTTTCATTTAAAACCAATTGCACCATAATTTCCTATGTATGAAATTCATCCCTGTCAAAATTAGAAATAATATATGATTTTTCCATTTAGACAAAATTAATCTTATCACTCCAAAGCATGCAAATTCAACAAAATGTCCTACTTATTTCTCCTTTTCTTAACACAAAAGAAAATCCTCACGACTCATTATTACAAATAAAACACAAAGATTGTTTTGCCATCCATAGTAAAAGAGGTTAGTATTGAACTTGTAACCCTCACATTAATTATCAATTTTGTCATTAAACACAATGAAGTTTCCAACTTAGAAGCACGAACCTTCAACTTACATGAGAGAACATATTTGAATGTCTTAGCAAAATCTAACTCCCCTAGTCACACAATTGATTTTTTGTTCAATCATTTTATATTATTACAGATAGAGTAATGGAAATATTAAAGACTAATATGCATTTAGGATACATTCACTCAATCTGATAATTTCATTACATTATAATATGGCTGCATAAAGCCATTGTATTCCCATGCAAAACAAACTAACTCACCTATGGGAAAAAAACTTCCCAACAAACTATTTTTTCTAACTTTATTTATTTAAGTACTAACATTTATTTATTATTCAATCTAACCTATACACTATAATTGTATGCAACCTAAAATGGTCACCTAGACTTTGGGCCCCATTTATTTAATTTGTCAACATCAACTTTCTGAATCAATGATTGTCGCATTTTCAAATCAAATTTCTTAATCAATTCATAACTATTTCAAATGTTTCAATTTTCCCTAAGGTTTGAATGCTTCATTAATGTTATTTAATCAAAAGAAATAAATCCCTTTTAATAAATAAAATAATGTTATTTAATTGAAGTTAATATTACTTAAATAAAATGATGCTATTTAATTAAATCTATTTTAATTAAATAATTTTATTTTATTTTATTAATATTCATTTCTAAATTAAATAATCTTATTTTATTTTATTAAAAGAGATATTATCATCTTAAATTAAATAAAATAAATGAAATATCCTCTCAAGAATATCCTGTGATGAAAAAAGGGAAACAAATTAAAAGGGAAATAAACTAAAAAAATTCCAATCAAGATTTGTTTCTATTTTTCTATTTATCCCACATTGCTTCTGAATTTGCCTTCAATTCCACTTTTGCCTATAAAATGAGCCCTCTCATTCTCATTTCAAAAGAGAGAAAGAATCACGAATTTTTACATCAGACTTATGCTACAAATTTAAATTTTATCATTTGAGATTACATTAGTTTGATTTTATAAGCATCTTAGTTTTAGAGCATATAGTTTAATATTGCATTTTAGCTTAATCTTCATAGTAGATTAATTTGCAAAATAATTCATTTATGGCATTGCATGTAGATTAATTTTCATTTCAATAAATTAGTTTGGTTTATTGCATTTTACAGCCATTTAGATTAGTTTTCATTGTTGCATTGCAAGAACAGGATTCATGGAGATTGGCATTCTTGCTTCTCCTCTTTGAATCTCTCGTTCCGAGATTGTATTTGCAGGGGTAACAGGGTTAATCTGAGGGCCACAATATCAATCCCTGCTCTTCTTGGATAGAGAGCTGTGAATTGATTTGCAAGGACTCATTATTGAGTATCCTTGCATGCAAGGATTCACAGAAGTATAACATACTTTCAGTTATACAATAATAAGATGTAATATTGACGAGCACACGATTATACTAAGAGGGGGGGAGTGAATCAGTATAATACAAACTTTTACCAATTTAAACTTAATCAATCATAACAATAATAACCATGCAAGATCTTGGCAATTAAGAACACAAGAACACCAAGACTTACATGGAAACCCTTATAGGAGAAAACCACTGCAAAATAATGTTTTTTATATAAATCTCTTTTACAATCTTTGTAGGCACCAACCTACAAGAGTCACCAAACCCCTCTTATACAATTTGTGAGCTCCAACTCACTAGAGACATTGATCCCCACCTATAGAATTTGTAGGCACCAACACACTAGAGACACCAATCCCCACAGCTAAGCACCAACTCAATAAGAGACACCAATCTCTTCTTTGATAGGCACCAATCTTCAAATTCTTCAATGGATGATGAATATCTTGAGCTTCCTCTTTTTATTCACTCCACAGTTTCTCATTAATCATAGCATACTTGTATGATCACACATGCTTGCATATTCTACATACATATCCTTCATAACTCTCGTACTCACTCATATATACTCCATTATTGATTCACTCCATTTACTCCATAGTATTTATTCAATAACTTTCTTCCTCCCTGAATGATCTTCATATATATTCTATTTATTCCATCACTTCACTTCATTATTCTTTTCTTCACTCACTCGTTTTTCTTTATTTATATATCATCTATTGCTCCACTCTTCTTTATTGATATATCTTCATTTATGCACTAGATCTGCTTAAATTCTAATACTCTTCATTGCATTGCTTTTATTCCTTTTTTAAATCTGCATATAATCTTCTATTCAAATCTGCATATATCACTTTTAGATTTCTGCATATCAGAAATCTGCACATTTATGACTGATTTTTCATTAATTTACTGCTTTAAATCTGCTCCTCTTCAAATTATATTTTATTTATTCTCTCCTTATATTCTCCTTATCTCTTCCAATTATATTTCCTTCATATATGCTCCTATGTCTCTTTTAAATCTGCTCATAGATCTTTAACTCTGCTCTTATTTACTTCATCTCTCTTACCTACTACTTTAAATCTGCTTGTGAATATATGATATGATTTTTATTTCACACACTCTTCTCCTCATTCCTTACTCACATCTTATGTCTTCATGCCTTAAAAGTGGCATCTCTTTGAAAAGAGATAACCCTTTGAGAAGTCACCACCTTTTATAAAGAGATTGCTGCTTTTTGCAACTAATGTATAATCACCCTTATGAATACAATCGCTGTCTTTAAACAATCATAATTTCTGCCTTAATAATCCTTAATTGCTGTTCATTATGTATTGTTGTCCAAAGGCAATTGCTGCTATAAAGGAATATAGTAATCATTGCTCTCATTACATTATAATCACTGCTCCTTGCTTCACTTATAATTGCTGCTCCTAATATGATGATAATCACAGTTCTTAACACACACATACTTGGGCAATTTGATCTTACATATATGTGTGTTGTTTGCATAAGCACCAAAAGGGAAGTCAGCCAAGAAAAATATTAATGTAATTTTAATTTTAAATGACTTGGAAGGAGGTTGGCCAATACAGAATCATTCAGGTCAGCCTTGCTAATTCACAAAATCATATCTTAAATAATCATTTCATCTCCTCTTAAACACTGCTCCCTAATCATTAATATGATTCCATTTGAATGTCTCTAGTCAGCCCATATGTTTCTCTATAAGGAAGTCGGCTCACACAAACTTCATCCCAATCGTCCATATTCTTTATTGCTTATAGATGAGTCGGCCTTGATTCATAACAGCATGTCTTAAATCTGCCTTGATTCATAACTATTTTCTTATTTCACCCTTTGACATCAATGACAACAATTTTGTTCATTCATTTTGACATCAATGACAATATTCCAACAAATATAAATCCCAACATGCACCATGACTAGAGCCCACAATCTGTCATATCCACCTATGTTTCTACAAGCAAGTTGGTATTAATGGTTGTTTCCATGGCTATGTTTTCCCTCCCCCTCTCTAGTTTCTTCTAGTCCACTAAGCAAGGGCTACCTACATCTCCTGTTGTGCCTCATCAATGGCATTAGGACATGCTTTGACATCATAGAAAGGAATGCATGCACAATGGTACTTAAGAAATTGATGCCTTCATGAACCTTCTTCTACAAAAGTTGCAAATAACACTACCTAGAAATGGTCTAGGTGTGTCATGTTTCCAAGTGGCATCCACTTCTTAATGCTGATGCTATTTTATTCTAACCTAACATTCATAAAATCATATATATATGAAACACAAAATATTTAACTACAAAAAAAAGGAATCAAAAAAATAAAGGTTATTTGAACCCAAAAGGGCCAAAACATAGAATAAAATTAACATAAAAAAATTAAAATGCATTGCACACATAATGGAATAACAATAGCATGAAATAATTTAAGCAAACTAACATTTTCTTTAAATCCTAAACCTTACCTAGAAAAAAATCTGCATTTTTGCTCATAAACAATGGCTAAAATCAGCATTGATATTTATATGAATAAAATTCAATCCATTCAAAACATGTTTGGAAACCTAAATCTAACATTTTGGAAAGATATTACACTCTACCATGCTTGCAAAAAAAAGAGAAAGAAAAACAATTCTGACTTAGGATCACAAAATTGCACAAATTCACTCCTCAAATCTGCTTCAAATTTGCTCATGTGTGAGGAACTCACAAGGGTGAATTTGTTTATAAAGACCAAAATTCCACAGATTTGTAGCATACTTCTGCATTTTTCTGTGTTTTTCTGCCACATACCAGCAAACCATGTCTGGTGAGTCCATATGGCATAGTTGACAAGTACTCATGTCAAGTCTGCACAGCAAACTCACTGAAAATTGCTCTAGCCGAGTCATGACAGTCGCAAGTATCTCATTTTAGATTTTTGCTCACAACTAGTCAATGAGTTTGTAATGTATGAAACCAACAATGCATTGAAATTTCCAAATATCAATCATTATTATATTGAATTTTATGACTACATTCAAGCACAATGGGCCAATTCTTTGGTGACCTAATCATCCTTCACAAACACTATGGAACATTTATCATCACTAGAACTGCTGGAACCATCTAGCTAAAACTCTTCCAAATGGACACCAATCAACCCTCCTTGTACATCATGATTCTCACCAATCTACACCAGCTCCTTTGGACCTACATCCCATCATGTTGCTAGACTCTCCTTGTATGTAATTGTGTTGCAATCCATGAAAAAAAAAGCCACTATGGATAGCAACAAGCTTTTCCACTCTCCTCAAGATAGGTCTATTTCTGTTCAATCACAAGTTTCTTGTTTTAGGTTTTCACTCACAAGTACTCACCAAGTTTGTAATCTATGATTCTAATGATGTCCATAGGTGATAAGTAATCCTCCTATCCAAATATCATCAACATCATGAGGTGGATTCATGCCATTTTTTATTCCTAAATGACAAAGGCAATAGGCTAGTCTTTGTGCAGAACAACAAATTTAAGTATACAGCAATAGAAGTTGTTGAGCATGGACAACATTTTTCTTGAGAAAAAAAAAACATAGATGAGAGCCTTGGACCTCTATTGTAGAATGCCTGGATGAAAAAGATGGTGGATGAGCACAAGAGTGGGGATGAAAATACAAAAATGCTAAGGCAGCCTACAGTAGTGGCAAATGGATCATAGAGAGAACTTATCTACTATTGAGAGAGATTATACTTTATAGACAATACATAATGTACTCTAATGTCCACAAGGTCACACCTATCATTGGGTTAGAAACCATTGTTGCCTGCACCAGTTCCTCTTTCCTAGTTCTGATATGGGAGTAGGCATTGCCTTTGACCACTCCAAATTCTAAGCTACAAAAAAAGCCATGTAAATTATTTCATTAATCATGGTCAAAAATCAAATTTGATCAGTCGAAGTTTATGATGGATATAAATGATATGCAGAGGAGAATTTGTTTGAGACCCAGCAGAAGAATGAGAAGATTGGCTGTAGACAACAAATTTTTCCCCTCTATCTGACATGGCAGATTGTAAGTCCCATTTTGGTCAGCCAGAGAGGCTTTTGTTGATTAAATCTCAGGTCCCAATATACATTTTGGGATTCCTTTTTATCCTGCCATACATCAAGGAACTTCCAATGTAAGTGTGCTCATGTGGAGGTAACTAGAAGTTTCAATTTTTTAACACATAGTTTCAGGCAGCTGGTCCCCTCCTATATTGCATTGGCTCAGCCTGATCTGAAGATGAATCAGATGCTTTTTATATGATAAACAAGTGATGATCTGGCTGTTATGTATGCAGATGCTTTTGTAAACAGCCATGAGAATTAACATAAAGCTCTTTTCTCAAAGGCATTCAAAACTAAATTTCATTAGCAAAATCTTATTTTATCCATAAATATGAGGCTACAAATGCCTCATTTGCAGACCTATCTATTGGTTGGAAACCCTGATGCTGATTGCCAGATGGCAACTCATCAGCTTTGGTTGATTTCTTTTCTATCTATAGCTGGTGTACTGTTATCCTTTTTTTATTCTTTTTTACTAAGAAAAAAATATATATATTCTATAAATGTACTTTCTAGGAAATCTGTCATTCTTCCATACATCATTTTATTTCAGTCATATTGAGCCAAATACTCTACAATATAGGCCACGATTATTAGAAGAATCCAATTGCTGTCTCTTTTCCTTTATGGGATACAAACTAGTACAATTACAATACCAGAAATAGTAAGCTTTACTTTCAGAAGATAAGTGGTCTACATACGCATGGAACATGTGGAATATATTAAGCATAGATAAGGTTTGATTGGGTTTATTCTGATTAATGCTCAGAAGTATTCATTCACAGGCTTATACTTTTTGCAGAAGAAAAACACAGAAAAAAATTTCTTACATCATTCAGGAGATTGAGATCAGAAAGCTGCTTTGCAGTTGGATAATACTTCTGTACAATCAATGAAAGATGCAAGTCAAAGAAGCAGCCAAATTTAAAACTTTCCAGATTAAATGGAAAATATCACAACCTGTGCAGACAAAAATGTTGCTCACATTGCTTGTCAAACCAAGTAGCCTGGAAATTAGATGCATAGATTCGGCTGCAAGAGACATCCAACACCTTAAATCCACATGCCGCTCATCTTCACTGGGATGTGAAGCACGTGGGTAGTCATCAAAACCTGAAGAAAATGTCTGAAGATCAGACGCACCAAATTCAGGACAGTAAAAATTGAAGCCAATATGATAAAATATTATGTTTTACATGGAAGCAGAATATAGGAACTCAGAAAAAATGAAGATTAAAATACTAAGTTTCAAAATTGAAGATAAGCATTCCAATTAGAAATACAAGCGCATTGCTGTAAGTTTTATGAGTAATTTAGACACCATTTATCTATATTAGTATTAATTTTATACCCTAGAAGCAACATACTAAAATGATTACTAGGATCAAATACATCAACAAAAACCCATAGCATGTGGAGAGACTGCTAGCTTGATATTTACTAACACATGCAATAACACTACTTTGTACATAATTGGGTTCAATGCAAAAGGGTGAAAACATAAGGCAATATTATGTTATATATCAAAATATTATCAAGAATTTAGTTTGTAACATCTTTCCATTGCACACAATCAATGAGATAACAAAGACTGGATCCACTGGATATTATTTTCCTCATTTGTAAATGCAGGTGAGAAACCTAAGTTGCCTGTGTGGGTGACATATCTTTTGATACATAGGTTACTAGGAAGCCCAAGTTTTTGTAAACAAACAAATTCCTCCAAAAGTTAGTAAAATAGGAGGTACCCATATGTGTTGTAAAACAATCCCAGGTTGCCAAGATGGCCAAGTTTTTGTAAACAGATAAATTCCTAAGAACCTTCCATTTTTTTTAAAATGGGAAGAACCAATATGTGTTGTAAAAATTATCCATCCTTGTTTTGTTTCTTCAGATCAGGAGCTTTATAATTACTAAGCAACGTTAGCAACATTCTATAGAAAATGAATTTAAAGAAATGACTGGAGGAATGAGAGGACTTTTTAAACCATTTTCCATCAGAAAAAAGGAATCCCCTTTCAGAATCAGTGATACAAAATTCAAGATTCTTATTTCACCCCAATGACAGGAAAGGAGGAATAAGTTCTGAACAGCCAGGTTTCTAGTCTCCAACAGCAAGGAGAGGCATACTAACATCAAAAATCAGTAACTGCATGGAGAGGCATACTATTAACTTCTTGCTGCAACTATACAGATGCAAAAGCAATGCTGCAACAGAATATTTTCAGCATGTTCTCGCAAAACCTTATGTACAGCGGGAGACAACTTTACTTCTGCTTCTTGAATGCATAACACAGTAAATTTGGCATCTCCCATCACAGGAACAAAGCTCAAAAATCTGATTCCGAGATAAAACACCATGTTCTGGTAGGCTTCCCAGTTCAGTTTCTTCATGATTTCTGGCATGTGATCAGCAGTGGATGAATGCACAAAAAATAAACAAGTTCTCAAGTGTATCAATCCTACCATGCTGGTTGTCATTCCAAGCAAGAAAATGCAAACTCCTTAAATGCTTTTTGGCAATGTTCCACAAGGATGCATCCTCCTGGAAAATGTGTTTACAAAACAGGGCTGTACCTAGAATGTGGGGACGTTGTACTGTCCCCAATTGGCCAACCTTATGAAACAGATGAAATCTCAAACAATGTGCAAACTAAAATGATAAAAAAATGCCAATGCGCAATTGTATATGCCAAAATATGACTGAAACTAATACTGGCCGACAAAATATAATTGTTGTGAACCCTTGTCAACCAAATGTATAATTCCCAAACAGAAAAAACAACATCCCACAATGTTGATTTATGTTTCTAGAGACCCTCAAGTGCAAATTAAACAAGTACACAGAAGATATAAACAATTATTAGCTGATATAAATATGTAACCCTTGTATGCAACCTCACAATTAATATAAATGATATTGCATCAGCAGAAACCTTCAATGGTTGACAAGGTACAACAGGAATAAATGAGTATAACAGCAGCAATGGTTGCTACAGTCAACGACAATGTCTAGGTACTGAAACAACTTGTGATCAGCTCAAATGCCAACACAAAATGATGTAATTTCACTTACAAATAAGGAGATCCAACTCCATGCGGCTATATGTGAACCCAATCAATGAATTTCAGAAAGGTGGTTGTGTATGGCAACCTCAATAATGTGAAATTAGATTGTAATAACTGCAGATTTGAGCAAATAACTGTTGTATGACTAGTGCTAGGATTGAATGGTGACTTCCAACTGGTGCAGTGATTGTTTGAACAAGGGTAGATGCTTGGAAACTCCTACACCAATGCTAAGAACTCCAAAACTCTACAAAATACAGAAATCCCTAGGACTGATTCGACTTACAACAGTAAACATCCTCTTCAAGGGCTAAAAATAATGTCAACCATAGAAGCACAAATCCTCAAAAAATCCCCAAAATCCCAATTTTTAAAAAAAATCTTTAGTCGAAACGATTTTTTCCCCAAAAAACCCCGATGTTCAATGATTTTTAAGGGTTTATATTGCATAAAAATCGCAAAAAAATTGCCCAAACAACCCATTGTGAAACCCTAACTGCATGAAATCGCTATTTAATTAGGTTTTTTCATTGAATTTTAGCACAAAATTGAGTGTTGGCCGCTAGGACGTGGTTCACCATCAAAAATTTGATAGATCATAGGTTGCTAAAGCAAATAATAGGTAGGCGACCTTGAATGGACATATTTCTAATAG
Organism: Sequoia sempervirens; assembly: GCA_007258455.2. Classification (NCBI taxonomy): domain Eukaryota; kingdom Viridiplantae; phylum Streptophyta; class Pinopsida; order Cupressales; family Cupressaceae; genus Sequoia; species Sequoia sempervirens. The sequence goes on along the minus strand of VDFB02271358.1, from coordinate 986,420,580 downwards.
ATGTTAAGGACAATAAAATAGAGACATTCTTTGATATACTTCTATGTTTGATGTCAAGGACATTAACATGGAATAGTTAAGAGATGTGTTGCTTTTTTCTCTATATTTCACACTACGGTCATTTGCCTTAGGCTCGTATTAATGCTCTCTATGTATATAAATCCAAAGACACAATTTCGTGGGAGATAGTAGACAATATCATAAATATTAAGTAAGGCTTCTATCTTATTTTTTTAACATATCTGAACCATAGTTGCCCGGACTCTCTCGAACTCGGTGAGTCGTGCGCCGAGCACCCCTGGCCGAGTCCTGGGAGTGCGGGCGCGGACACGGTTGCGTCCAAACGCGCCCAGGCCGGAAGCGCCGCATCCAGAAGAGTCCCGAGCCCTGGACGCGGCCGACCCAGCCAAGGCCAAAAAAAGACATAACTTAAAGTTTTTTTATATATTTTTTTTACTTATATTATCTCCTTACCCCTAAAAGCAACCTCATTTCATTCATTTGGAAAAATAGGAGGACAAGAGAGAGTTGTGAAGAAAAATAGGAGAAGAGAGGGCAACCAGCAAGCTGTTGAGGACAAATCCAGGGTCATATATCATTTGGGGAGCTTCATACCAACAAGGAGGTGCATTGAGAGCTCATTACCAATGATTGGGAGGAGTTTGCATTGCATTCCAAGCAAAATCTAAGAGGTAAGTTTGATTTTAATTGATTTTTTTTGTGTTTTTCTAACAAATAATTCATTGTAATTTGTAAAATCATTGTTTTTTTGAGTTTGCATATTTTTTTTACAAACCCTACTTGCAACCTAAATAATTTTAGAAACCATACTTTTGCAGCCACATTCATTTGCAAATCAAACCATATTATTATTTTCACAATGTCTCAAACCCCAATCAGAAAAGACCCTGCTTGGAAAAGAGGACACGCAAAATGTAACTACTGCAAAACAATATATCATGGAGGCATAAATAGATTAAAATACCATCTTGCACGCATACCCGCCCATGATGCAGTGGGTTGCACTAAAGCACGTCTTGAGGTTGTTCGTGAAGTGCAGGTGCAATTAGAAACTTTTGAAATGCAAAAAGAAATGAAAAAGAAACAGAAGCAAGAGTTGGTGAGTGTTGGAGTTGGACAGGGACTTGGTGCTGTTGGAGATGCTTCCTCCATGCCTCCATACCGTCCTAGTGATAGTGCTTGTGCTAGTGCTTTTGTTTCTGCATCAACTATGCCTATGCGTACTCCTAGTGTTGGTGGCACTGCTAGTGGTAGTGGCAGTATTAGCATTGGCCCTAGAGTTCGTAAATCTAGGGTGGACTCATATTTTGTACCACGCACTACTCCTGGTTCCCAACCATCACTTGAGAGCATGGGTTGGAGCAAGGACGCACATGATGCAGCAAAAAAGACAATTGCAGACTTTGGTACTACTACACCATTCCCTTCCATGTAGCCAGGTAATTCTTTTTTGTTTAATTGTTTTAAAATTTATATTTAAATTTTAGAATCTAGATGTATCTCATTCTCGAATTCAAATTTAAAGTCAAAAACTTAAAACTTTTCATTTTACAATACTTATGTAACTTATTAATTTATTTATGACATGTTTTAGGTCACCTTTTTGGCAAAACATGGTCGATGCCATAACCATATGTGGGGCGGGGTTCAAAGCCCCTAGTGAAGATGAATTAAAGGGCCCACTTTTGACTCAAAAGGTGGCAAATGTGAAAGCACAATTAAAGGAGCAGCGCAAGCAGTGGAGGATGATTGGTTGCACCATTATGACTGATGGTTGGACCGATAGGACAAATAGGACGCTGCTTAATTTCCTAGTTTCCTCCGGAGGTAATTGTACTTCCCTCAATGCATTGCAATTTGAATTTGATTTAGTGATTAATAATTTAATATGGCTGATTTATGTTTTTTAATTTATTGAATAACTGGTTTTGCTTATTTTTTCAGGTGACACTGTCTTCATGAAGTCCATTGATGCTTTTGCCCAATTCAAAAATGCCACATACCTGTGTGATGCTATAGAGGAGGTGATAGCTGATGTGGGGGAAGAGAATGTAGTGCAAGTGGTGATAGATAATGCAGCAAATTATGTTGCTGCTGGTAGATTATTGATGGAGAGGCACCCTACTATATTTTGGACTCTATGTGCCGCCCATTGCATTGACCTCATGTTGGAGGATCTTGGCAAGCTCCCATGGATCAAAACATGTGTGGATGCAGTAAAAAACATATGTAAATTTGTATACAATCACACATGGGTGCTTAACCTTATGAGGCAATACACGGGGTTGAGGGAGTTGTCTCGTCCTAGCATCACTAGGTTTGCAACAAATTTTATCACGATGCAATCCTTGATTCGGTCAAAGGCAGCTTTAAGGCACATGTTTACTAGTGAGGAGTGGTCTTCCTCATCCTTTTCTACAAGCACTGCAGGGATTGCTGTGGCTGATTGCATTTTTTATGAGCAAGGGTTTTGGACACCAATGGACGAGATTGTGAAGGTAAAATTTAATTCTTTATTATGTTTTAATTTTTAATCATATCTTACTTTTATTTGTTTATTTTCGTTCACACTTATTTGTGAAACATGTTTGCACTTTGCAGTTTATTGAGCCCTTGCTAGTTCTCCTACGAGTTGCAGATGGGGAGAAGCCCCAATGGGCTACATATATGAGGGCATGGATAGGGCCAAAGAGGCCATTAGATCAGTCTATGGTGGAGTTGAGGATAAGTATCGTCCCATTTGGGATATCATTGATAGGAGATGGCAAAACCAACTTCATAGGCCCATCCATGCAGCCGCATGTTTCCTAAATCCGGCCTTCCAATTCCGCCGTGATTTCCGTGCAGATAGAGAAATTCTTAGTAGGCTCTACACGATGATAGAGCGGATGTTGCTTGTTACCACACGATGGTGCAAGAGATAGATGCCTTCACTAAGGCACAAGGAGACTTCTTTGCACGTCAAATGTGCAAAGATAATAGGACAACATTACTACCAGTAAAAATATATTTAAATGCATAATTTTCATCTTTTTATATTATAATTTATTATTAAATGTTGAACTTGAACTTGAAACTTGAAATGAGATTGATTTTGTTTCTTTTTCTCATCTCAGATAGATGGTGGCATATGTTTGGTTCTGATACACCGATCCTGCAAAATATTGCCATTCGTATATTGAGCCAGCCATGCAGTTCATCTGGTTGTGAGCGCAATTGGAGTATGTTTGAGCACATACACTCCAAGAAGCGCAATAGATTGATAGTGGAGAGGATGAATGACTTGGTATATGTTCATTACAACCTTTGGCTCAGATACAGGAAGCTTTTTGACCACGACAAAACCCCGATCAGTCTAGAGGAGGTTGATCCACAGTCTGAGTGGATCACTGAGGCTACAGATGCAATCTTTAGTGACGAGGACCTTGATTGGGTGGACTAGGCAGAGAGAGAGGCCGAGGTTGTAGCCATGGTGAGGAGGAGGCTAGAGCACGAGGAGACATAGCTGCTGTTGGTGCGAGTGGCATGGAGAGTCGGACACAGGCGAGACTATGGCTGCAACTGCAACATCATCCAAGACCCTTAGACGCCTTCATAGGAAGGATGTTGGCTCCACTATGCCATAGGGCATAGAGTCATAGACTTATAGCTATTGTTTTACTTTTGATATTTCATATTTGTATGGAACATTTGATGTCATGGATTTCATATTCCATGAGTTTTGTATACATTTGACTAATTTTATATATCTAAGTATGCTATTTCCTTCAGCAGCGCAACTACAATTTGTGTACTTTATACTTATGTGATCATTGTATACTTGTGCATGTGATCAAATTTGCTTTTATTTGTGTTGTATTCAATAAAGGGTGCTTGAAATAAGTTTTAAATCCTTAAAAATCTCTAAATTTCTAGGGTTTTTTCAACTTTTTTTCATTTTGCCGAGTCTGCGCCGAGTCCGAGTCCCAAGTCGCCGAGTCACCCTCGCCAAGTCCGAGCCGAGTCCGAGTACGAGTCTCGTTACTATGATCTGAACCTTATAAGAGTACTTTCCAAAAGTAAATATAGAAAGCTAGAATAAACTAAAACGAAACTCTATTGGCTTGATATCAACCTAAAGAGGTTTGTTTCCTTTGAATTCTTGTGATCTTGACTATTCAAAAGAATTTTAACGTTTCAATTATCAACAATAATACCAAGTTGGTTGTTTAGATTATCAAGGTTAGGTTGGGGCAAATTTCCTTTTCCGATGCTAACAATGTGTGATGATTTGGAGCTTCAATTTGACATCGGCCATCAAGTTTTAATGACAAGCGGGTAGGGTACTGACAATTGTATAATCAAGTGGGAAGCATAAGTATATACATAATAGTATATAGGCATTGTGGAGCTGGAAGCAGAATGGTTCCTATCAAAAAGATAAAAATCAGATTGTAGTGCTAAAAAAGTGAACTGTAGCACTATTTTATATATAAAAATGAAGGATTGTTTTGGTTATGTTTAAATTTCATATATATTCGACACACTTAATGCTTTGTTAATTGGTGAAACTCACTACTTAAATGCATGCCCTGCATTTATTCGAGAACAACATTCCATTTAGGATCGTCATATACATGGAGGTTTAGAAGGCCTACAAAGAGTACAATAGCACTACATGAATGCTTTAGATATATATAGTGTAGCATTCCATGCATGTTAAATATGTATCAGGAAAACTAATACATGCCTTGAGAGAAGTCATGCCCTAGTCTTATGGGCTTGTTTTAATCCCTCCTCAAGCAAGCCTCATATATTTTCTCTTTAACAATCCAGATACATTTCAGCAGCAACTGTCCCATTGAAAGCGAATGTTCCCCATGCTTTGATTTTCCATTGAAACTTGTACCTCTAATCTCTCAAATTCTCAACTCAAAGTCCATCAATGTTTTTAACTCCATCATCCACTTATATGCAAAATCAAAGAAAATTTACTTGAATAATAATAGCTGAAATTGTGATTCAAATAGTTGCTCTCTTCTTTTGTACTAGCAATTCTTTATTATCTAATGGAAAAATATTCCTTTACTCTTTTATAGATCTGCAAAAAAGTTATCAATAAAAACATTTCAATATTATTTATGATCTTTTGAGATTCAAGATTTTGTTTCAAAAGCATTTTCTATTACTCTATCTTGAGCTATTTGATTCAAAACCTATTAAGTTGAAATTTGCAATTGCTTCCTTTGTCATACAATTTCCCTTTCACACTCTTCATATAGTTCTCTTTGACATTGTTCTAGAAATTGTAAGTATTGTTAAATCACAAATATGAACCTATTAAGTTGAACTTTGCAATTGCTTCCTTTGTCATAGAATTTATGATGTCTGCTCAGCAAAGGAAAACTGTTTTTCTAATGACTTTCTTGAGCCTGAGGATTTTGAGATCCTAAAGGCCAACTTGGAACAACTTAGGAGAGGCTCTAAACTAGAAGCTTCACATCAGGACCTATAGCCCTCTAGCATAGCTCTATTTGTAGTAGCAAGAGTCATTGGCTATGATTGATTTTTGGAACTTTGTACTTAGTTTATAGGTTGACTTTGTACAAACCATATTGTAATTGAAATTTTATCAATTGTAACCATCTTGTTATTATTTATCCACTATGAAGTATGCTTTGTGCAATGCAATGTAATCAGCAATATGACAATAAACAACAAAATCCAACTTTCTACAATTAATAGGTTAAACTCTATTTTATTTGCTCTCTATATCTCTATGCTATGAAAATGCCCTTAAATTATTTTTTTTTAAGTAATTTTTCTCTTTTTCTACAATTTTTTATGTTTTTTTTCAAATCCGATTTTTTTTTTTTTTCCCAATTTTTTCAAAAAATCTTGATACTTTTGGTTTGCCGATTTTTTCCCCAAGCAATTTTTGTTGCTATGATGTCAACAATGGCTGAAAACCTCAAAACAGCTGATCCAAGGCCTAGAATACCCACAAAAAACAAATATAAATCATTCTAACCATGCAAAAGCTGAAATCTTCAATAAATCATTGTAGCAACATGTAAACTTGAAAACTTGGCGAAAAATGTTGATTTGATGATGTGGCACAATTTGCTTGCAAATATGAATCAAACAACCACAATCAATAAGCCCAAATGCAATCCTTGAGTAGAATCACTTTAAAGAATACGAGTGTTTTTTTCCCCAAATCTCGTTATTGAAAACGACGAGGGTTTTTGTCCTTTGCATCTTCATCACCAAGGGTTTTTGTTCTTGAATGCTTAAATCTCCAAAATGGAAGGAATAATGAAATGGCAAAATCATATATGATCAAATAGGATGATTTTATGTGAGCCTTGACTTCTCTTTTATAAGTACCTACTTTGGGCCCTCTATTTTATTTTCATTTATTTTGCTTTCCCCTCCAAGTATTTAAAAATACTCTAAGTTGCATAAACAATAGACTTACCTACCAATTTCGGGTATAGAAGGCCCCAGAATCATATTCGACCTAGAAATGTCTACAAAATCGTCTAGGGTTTTGCATTTTATGCACCTGACCAATTTTAGCCAAACCCATGTCATTTTGTCCATAACATGGCATTTCCAAAACAATTCCATGGTGATTCCAAGCATAGGTTGATTTTTTTATTGACTTTTCAAGTTTTCAACAACAAAAAAACACTAAAACGTGATGTTTACCTAATATTGCATGTTCATTTTTTGAGCAGCAAAGCATTTTCTAAACACCATTCAACAATTTTCTTTTCTCTTGCTGCAAACACACCAAACAAGGATGCAAACAAGGATAGTTTTTTTTGGGGGAACAAGGACATAAGTATTGCCACCATAGCCTGATACTCCTAAGCCCTAAGTGCATCGACAGAGCTGATAGAAACGACAATTCAAGTTTTTTTAATTATATTTGAATATATAAAATATATATTTTAATTCTTTTGTTGTGAACTATGAAGTTGTATCTGAACAAGATAATCATATAAGCCTCAGGATAGGCCAAATTTACATTTTATATTTTATAATTATATAATTTTTTGAAATACAATATTGAGTATATTGTTATTTACATAGTTGGCACTCTCTGAAAACTTGGCAAGTCGGCAAAAACTCACCGAGTCAAACCACTCACAAGTTTTTATGATGTTTACTCACCAAAAACTTGGCAAGTCCGTGCAAAAAACTTGCCGACACAAGAACAAAAGGCCGTCACGTCAAAAAAAGGCCTCATAACAAAAAAAAATACACTCTTATTTTGCTTTGCTCTGCACAAAAACCCTTCCCAACAGCAAGCACACCATTTCCAACATTTTGCCATTGAGAGAAGATTGAAAGGGATCTTTTGGTGAATTTCAAAGGAAATTTTCAAGCACAAATAGGTTTTTGGTTTTTTATTTTTCCTTTTGTTTAAATCATTTTACTTCATTTTGGTTGCAAAATGTTGCATCTAAATTAAAAAAGCAAATCATCATATGCTAAAGAAGTAGGATTTTTGCATTTAAATTCCAAAAAATAAGATTCATCACTAATTTTTGTTAATTTTTTCTGATCTTTTCATTATTTTCAGTATCTTTTCATAGCTAGCTTCTTTTTTTTTTCATCTTTTTTTTTGAAAAAATGTTTAGAATGTTTAGATTAGATTAAATTTTTACTAATTTAAACTCATTTATATTGATTCAAACCAAATTAAGGTTGATTTTTAATGTTTTATGTATAATTTAGTTTTTTTTTTCGTATTAAAAAATTAATGTGTTGTGCTTTAACTTTGTATGTGTAGGTTAATTACACAATATAATAGTGAATAGAGAAGCTTTTGGTTCAAGTTCAATCTTAGGCTCCACCCCATAGGTTCCCATGCAACCTCCGATTTCAGGCACTCATCCTACAAGAGCTAGAGACCCTACTTGGAAGTATGTCATGTAGGCGAGGACCGATGCCTGGATTGGTTATTTGCATTTGATGTGACAAGCTACATCATGGAGGCATAAAGCGCCTCAAATACCATCTTGCAAGCATTACTCATCATGATGTCAGGCCTTGTCCTGCGACCACAAAAGAAATAAAAAGAGAGATGAATGCCCTACTTGCGGTTGCTGAAGAGAAAAAATTGCAAAGGGAGAGCACAAGGGCAGCCATAGCAGCAAGCATAGTGTTGTACCCCAAATTAATTTTTTTGCTACACTTAGGCATTTTGAAGAAACAAGTAAAAGTCTTATCAAAACTGTCAAAAAGGTCAAAATTGGGGTTTGCATGTCTTGCATGAGGGGCAAAATCTTGAAATTTTCAAAATCTAATGATCTGGGTCTACTCAAAGCGACCAAATCTACAAAACCCAGATCTCAAATTTTCATCCCTACTTTTTAGGAAAATTGCTATTTTTAGAAACTTTCCAAAAATAATAACCTTTTTTGGGTTTCTTTTGAAACAGATGCTGGTAGAATTTTCTAAAAATAGAAAGTTTGGCTGTTAGGGTTTAAACTGATTTTGATTGGTCGAAAATACTTCCTCATCAGGCTGGTGCAATCAGAATCACAAAACGATCAATTCTGCCCTAGTGGGTCTATTTTTCTTTTCTTTTTTGTAATTTCAAAAAACATTTCGGGAACTCTGAAGCCATTAATGGAGGCCAGTCAGCTGCCACGTGTCAAATTCAAACATTCAAACATTGGACGTGCACGTAGAACGAAGATGGAAGAAGAAAGCTGTGAAAGTTGAAAAATGCAAAATTTTGGCTAACATTGGAGACTTTAGGCACCCCAACTCAATCTAGGCATCCAAACTTTGCCTTAGAAAAAATTTTATCATCAACGAGCAAGGCAAAGGCAAGCACAACAAACAAAGGAGGAAGTTGAAATTTGCAGAATAAAAACTATGGAGGAAATGGGTGCCCCAAAAGGAGATAGGCGCCCAACTTTTCAGGGCATCAAATGGTGGAATTAGGGTTTGTGCTCCCAGGCAATTTTGATCAGAATCTCCTCAGCTCCACAGTGAGTCCAACAGCGCAATCATCAGATCACCCAATCAGCTTGAATCACGAATTGATTGAAGGAGTTTCAACCAAGAGGCGGAATGCAAACCATGAAAATATCAGAAAATATTCTAAGTCTAGGAACTCTGGGCGCCCCAAGTGCCCAAGGGCACCCAACCTTTTAGAGGACCTAATCCAGTAGTTAGGGTTTACAAATGTGCTCAATCTCTTTAGGATTATCTTAGCTTCACAATGGATGTCTTCGTCAAATCATCAGACTTGTCAATCACCGACAAATCCAGATCAAGTTGAAGGTATAAAATGAAGGTTCAACTTTGAAGAATAAAAATCAAATGAAAATGGCTAAGTCTAGAGGAAATGGGCGCCCCTGAAGGAGATAGGCGCCCAATCTTTTGAGGGCCTAAATTGATGAATTTACAGTTGACACCTCCAGCATGACTTCTTCAGATTTGATCAAGCTTTCCAACAAAAGCATCAGCACGTCAATCAGAATTGGCAGTCATCAGATATCGAAGGCAGAACAAAGGGCGAAACATGAGCAAAGTCACAAAAGTCAAAAGCAAGGTGAAAAACATAGAAAATATTCTAACTCTAGGAGAGTTGGGCGCCCCAACTAGCCAGGGGCACCCAAGCTTTTGACCTCCGAAATTCAACTTTCAGGAGATGCAGCTCCCAGGAGACCCCCTTCAAAATCAACCAAGCTATCCAGTGAATCTGACGGTCAGTCGATCAGATCAATCTAGCTCCCGGAATTGAGAATTCATTAGAAAATCAAGGGAAACAAGCAAGAACTTGGTGAGAATGAAAATGACCAACACTGGGAAAGTTGGGCGCCCCAGAAGGAGATGGGCACCCATGATTTTGAAGCATCAAATGAACTTTTTAGCCAAGCTTGCCCCCAGGATAATCTCGTCAAATTCGATCAAGCTCTGCAATGAATCATTCAACTCATCGATAGGATCAATCTGGAAGCTGAAAATCAAATTCAAACTAGGCTTTCAAAGTCAAGAAAAGTTGAAGTTCTCAGAAAAATGAGTAAGTCTGGAAGAGATAGGCACCTCCAACAGAAAATCAAGGGAAACAAGCAAGAACTTGGTGAGAATGAAAATGACCAACACTGGGAAAGTTGGGCGCCCCAGAAGGAGATGGGCACCCATGATTTTGAAGCATCAAATGAACTTTTTAGCCAAGCTTGCCCCCAGGATAATCTCGTCAAATTCGATCAAGCTCTGCAATGAATCATTCAACTCATCGATAGGATCAATCTGGAAGCTGAAAATCAAATTCAAACTAGGCTTTCAAAGTCAAGAAAAGTTGAAGTTCTCAGAAAAATGAGTAAGTCTGGAAGAGATAGGCACCTCCAACCAAGAAGGGCACCCAAGATGTCATGCCTTAGATAAATTTTCAAAATTTCATGGAGAATACAAACGTCCAAATTCAATGAACAAGCTCAAGCTAGGGTTTGCATGGAGTGAAAGCAAAAGAAAGCATATTTTCTCAAGCCTAAAACTTATTTAAGATGCCTTTGCCATTCATTTTTCATATTTTCTTGTAGGTGGCGTCCAAGTTGGAGAGGGGCAACAAACAAAAGTTTTTCTTTTCAGGATTTGAGAGCCATTGCTTGCTGATTTTTCAAAAGTTCTTCATCAATTTTCAGACCAGCAACATAAGAGCTTGCTTTTTCATGTTTTTTTTTTTCATCCAGAACATCAAATTTTTGAAGAAAGAGGTCAAGTTTTTCAATTTTCAGTGATATGGCTCATCTCGGCTCATCATTTTGAACAATTTTTGAAGAAATTTTTCAAGTTGCAGCAGCTGTTTTTTCCTTGCATGTCCATGAAATCATCAGAACTTTCAAGTTTTGATCATCTGGGTCCTTCTAAAATATTCTTCTGAAAAAAACACAGATGCCAACTTTTTTGTGAAAAATTTCAGATTCTAGGGTTTGCTGCTTTTTCAATCAGTCTTCAATATTTTCAACATCTAATCAACTGGGTTCATCCAAAATGTGCTTCTGAACAAAACCCAGGTGCTAGCTTTTTTTCATGAAAATCTAAAGAAATTAGGGTTTGCTGCTTTTTCAGTCTACACTCAAAATTTTCAAAAACGGCCGATCTAGGTCTTGTAACAAAATTCTGCGCAAAACCCATATCTCAGAAAAATTTTGAAAAATTCATCCGTTTGAAGTAGAAAAACCAGCAAGCTAATTTTAGAAAGTTGCTCAAAACTTTTCTAAATATAGGCATGTTTACAGTCATTCTTCAAGGTTTTCAAAATGGAGTACACTCCCCTCGAATACAAGACCAAATCAGCTCTCTATCACGACTTCATCAAAATAGTTGAGACTAACTTGCACCACATTAAGCCAATATTTGCTTGCATCAAGCATTACAATCCGGTGACTCGAGAGATTCAATCAGTAGATGGTAGAGTGATTTGTAGCCTGAAACCGGACATGATGGAAAAATGCTTCTCAATTCCACCTTGGCCTAAAAATGTGACTATCTCCAAGGAAGAATGTGAAAGAATATGGGATATGCATAAGGAGAAATACAGCAAGAAGATTGCACAGAAGTGGATGAAAGAAAAACATAAACTTTGCCAATTTCCATGATGTTAGCAAGGTTCGAGAAAGCGGCCAATGAGGTTCAAGATTTTCTGAGATCGATTGCAAATGGTGAAGAAATCTTGGAAAAGCAAAACTTTGCTATTGATAGTATTGATGCACCTGACAGAGACACTGTTTCCAACTTTTTGGTGGATGTGATCGAGATTTAAAGTAGCCTTCATCTAGAAGCTTTCTTTCCACTTTCTTTCTATTCTCGTCCTAATTCTTATCTACTCTTTGAAGAAGAGAAAGAAGATAAAATGTAATAGTTGGCATTTCCTATTTTTCCTGTTTTCTTAGGTGGATAGATGTTATCATCTTTTAGTTTTAGAAATAAAGCTTGCTTGTTGAGCAAGCCTTAGTTGTAAAAGCAAGGGGATTGTAGGGTTCCCTACTCCTCTTGCTTGTCTATAAATAAGAGCGTTTGCTCATTGTTTTTCTTAATGGTTATTGTGATAGCAAATTGCAAGCTTATAATGCTGCAACTTGTTATTCAGTGTCAGTTCACTTTGTGTAAGAGCAAATTGCATGCCTCTTTAGCTACAAGTATTGTTCTGTTGGGTGAAAATTATGTAATCAGCTTTTCGATAGATTACACAACTTGGACTTCAGCCACAGCTATGTGAGATGTGAATCTCTCCTCTCGGAAAGGGGAGGTGCCCTTCTTACTGCTAACAGAGGCGATAGTAAAACAAACAAGTAATTACACAATGTACACGAAACTTACGAAGTGGGGGGGTGTGTTACATTCATCCTTCTCTCTTTTTTCAGAGAAGATGTTTACAATGCTTCACCGTTGGAAGTTTACAATTCTTGATAACCTTAAACTAACAACAAGCAGTAATACCAATACCTCTATCTCGTCAAAGCAAAGCGTAGAGATACCAGAAGTGATTAATAATAAACAAATAAAGTAAAAAGGGAAAGCTCGTGAAGGCACAAAGTTGTTCCGTAGCTTTATCAATGTTGGATCTGTGCAGATGTACCGTTTGTCACGTTAGAAGCACAAAGTCTTCTTAGACGCAGCAATTCCTCGAACAGCATGAACGATTACAAGCACAAAGTCTTGTAGATCATCCAACCAAATTATCAAAGAGCACAAACGATTACAAGCACAAAGTTTTGTAGATCTTTCGACAAAAGTATCCAAGAGTATGAATAATTACAAGCACAAAGTCTTGTAGGTCAATTAAGCCAATAATACAAGAGCATGAGCGATTACAAGCATACAAAGTCTTGGCGATGAACAACCGAAATGAATAAACGAATACAAGTACGAATCTAAAACTTAATAAATGTAACACAAAGTTTACATAAACTACTTAGAGTCCTTCAGATTCTTCAAGCTAATCACCACCAAATAAGATCAACTCACAAAAGTATCGAATCCAACGCAAAGTTTGGCTTGCAATCCTCTTCTTTATTAATCAAATTTCATTTACAAAGCATGAACGCAAAGTTTCACAAATTTGCTTCAAAAAGGGCAGCACTTCGTTGCAAAACACTAAAGGATAAATTTACAATGAAAATCCCTCACATTATATAGAAAGAGGGATGAGCAAAATTAGAGCCCGATTGAAATCGGGGAAAGTTAGGTGGCGATTTTAGGAGATCTCACCTAACTGACCAAAGTCAAAGTGTAATTTGTTTTCAAAATATTACATCTTTGAGCTTGGTGTAATTACAATTTACAAAAAGACATTCGAAAATGTCGAGAAATATTTACAAGATGCATAAAGGGATGCACCGGAAATGTCTAACACTGGAGAATAGGAAAAGAAAAAACTGTTGGGTGAAAATTATGTAATCAGTTTGGAGGCGCCCTTCTTACATAGCTGTGGCTGAAGTCCAAGTTGTGTAATCTATCGAAAAGTTGATTACATAATTTTCACCCAACAGTTTTTTGGCGACTCCGCTGGGGAAACGACATACGCAATCTGAGCCTCACGCTTCTGATTGAAGTAGATAAGTTTCCTTTTTCTTGCTGTTCTTTTGTATATTGTTAACTCTATAACATCCTTTGTATTCAGATCTACATTCTGGCAGACCGAATATATACAAGAGGATTGAGGGCTCAAGGAATAACAGATCCACTCTTTGAAGAGTTGTTGCAACACGACTTTCCATTTACTCTTCCACTAGCAAGGTCACCACTGCAATGGGCTATAAGCTTCCCTCCACGTAGCCAAAGATCTCCTATCCCAAGTGTTTGGTCAGTTTATCACAGGCGTCCTGTTCGAGTACCTGTTGTGCAACCAGTCATGGCCGCACCACCTACAGGACCATGGGGAAATGCTTTTGGTCCCCTCCGTTTGACTCTGCCTTTGCACGAACTGCCACGTGTATCCAGGAAGCATCTCCCGAAATTTCAAGGTGATGGCAAACAACACCCCGATGAGCACATATCCGCATTCTACATCGTATGCGGCGTTCTTGGCATTGAACACGAAGATGTTTTTGTAAGATTGTTCATTGAATCCCTTCAAGGGGTTGCAGCTAAATGGTTCTTTACTCTTCCTAATGCCTCCGTCACCAATTGGGCCACTCTTCGCACTAAATTTGAAGAAAGATTTAAGTCTGCTAAAGATTCACATGCTCTATTGGCGCAGCTCACCACCATGCGTAAAGAGGCTCACGAGCCTATGCGCAAGTTTGTGGCGAAATTCAATAAATTGGTGACGCGGATCCCGAATGATGCAAGACCAATGGATCATAACCTAAAATGCTTCTTCATCAACACTCAATTACCTAAGGTGAGTTTTTACTTACGTAGGGAAAATCTTGTTAACGTTGAAGCAGCCCAGCAATTGGCTACCAGTCTGGAGGACGACATGATCCTTGCTGGAGAAATCAGGATGGGGACTAATGGAAATAAAAGGATGCAAGCCTCAGGATCTTCAGCGTCCAATGTTAGTACTCCCACTGCCAACTCAAATTTTACAGATCCCATGATCCAAAGGTTGGCGAATGAAGTTTTGTCTCTTAAAAAGCAAGTGTCAAACAACAACAATGGTAACAACTACAAGGACGTCCCTAGGAGGACTTTCCCTAATTATGCTGGCAACAAAAATCAGAATCGTCTCCCAGCACCTCCAGGAAGACTTGCTCTGGAAGCCCCGCCTGCTAACAATGCTGCCGGGTACTATGAGACTGAACAAGATGATTATGCTCAGCCCGAATATCCTGAAGAAGAAAATGCCGACCTCTTCCAAGAAGAAGAAACTGAACCGGCTGGCGACTCCAAGATTAGCTATTTGCAAATGATGGAAGAAGAAGAAGAAGACGACTTGGTGACTGACACTTACGCTGTTTTTACGCGGCATCAACAAAATCAGCTTGACAAAGCTCAAGCTGTTGCTGTTCCAGGAAAAGAGAAGCCGCCAGTAACGATCGCCAAAAGAGGATCTCCCCTCCCTTGGCAACCTAAGAAAGCAGCAAATCCACAAGTAAATGCACCTCGTTCTCCTTCGTCAACTCCCGTTATTCCTAAAGCTAATCCTCCCGTTCCAAAGACCAGTGTGCCTTTTGTGAAACCAATCAGCAAAGTTACGACTTCCAACCTACAAAGTTCTTTCCAGGCTTTTGACATTATTGACCATGCCAAGAAGACCAAGGTTCAAATGTCCGAGGCCGAATACCTCAAAGCCAACCCCGACCAATTTGACAGGCTTGTCAAGTTCGTCAATGATAAAAAGATTTCCCCAAGTCGGGATACTCCTCCTGACATCCCAGTTACTCCTAAACCCAAGGTATCACAGAGTAACCTTGTATCTAATCCTTTCCGAACACATTGATCCGTTTTTCATCTCCCTACTTGTAAATGGTTTCAAGCTGAGTAACTGTGTCATAGACTCTGGTGCATCTGACAAAGTGATGCCCGCCAAGGTGGCTACTGCGTTAGGCCTTGAAATGACCAAAACCTTCAGCCGTTGTTTTTCCATGGAGAATAAACAAGTGCCATTGATCAGTCAGATCAAAGATGCGCAATATGCATTCGCCGCATACCCAGAGAAGAAAATAAAGATGACGGTCCTCGTGGCCGATGTACCTGCTTCCTACGGTATCCTTCTCGAACGCAATTTCTGCAAAGATGTTGGAGGAGAGCTAAGTATGGATATGTCTGAAGCAAGAATACCAGTAAAAGGTGTGATGCAAAAGCTAATTCCTGAAAAAGAATCAAAGTTTTCAGTTGTTGAGTCAGATGATCCCAGAGCTCAGATTTTGTTCGAATCCTCAGGCGTGGGAACTTACTACCTACAGACAAATGAGGTAGGAGAATCCTCGACTCAAAATGAGTTAGAGAAAGATGATATTTCTTCAACTTCAAATGAGACGTCATCAGGAGATTTGTCCATCTCCGATCATGAATCTTCGTCAGAGGATGAAGCTTTGGACTTCGACACCGTTCCTATTGGTGATCCCAACGGTGTCTGGTTGCTCGAGTTTGATGGTAGCTGCTCTTCGACCGGTTCTGGAGCAGGAATGGTTTTCATTTCGCCATCAGGAAAGTTTTTCCCTTTCTCCTTCAAGTTGCAGTTTGATAACACCAATAATACTGCCGAGTATGAAGCCCTATTGTTGGGAATGCAAGTTGCGCTGAAGAAAGGTATAAAAAATCTTCATGCACAAGGTGATGCCGAGCTGCTAGTATGTCAAGTAAGAAATCTCTATCAAACAAAGAATGAGAGACTCAGGCATTATCGTAATCTAGTATGGGATTCCGTTGAGGAATTCGAAGCTTTTGATATCTCTGTTGTTCCCAGAGAATACAATACTAGAGCTGATTCCCTCGCAATCTCTGCCACACTCTTGGTGCCACACAAAGACTTTCAAGGTTCTACTTACACCATAGAGTTGGTTTTCCGCCCAAGTGTCCCTGACAATTCAGAGAACTGGCAGATTTTCAATGATGACCATCAAATCATCGCCTTTTTTGAGAAAGCAGAGAATTTTGATGAGTTGTATTTTGAGGGCAGCAATTCTCCGCTTCGCGAATCTGTGTCTAATATAGATCCTGTCACAGGTGAGGAATATCTGCAACTCAAAGGGAATAAGATCCCCAAAGGATTGGTATCCTTGGAAAAGCTTTTTGACAAGCATGATCGCCACGTGAAGAAGCAACTCTCAAATTCCGACTCATCAAATGAAGTGGAACAGATTAATTTAGGAACTGAAGCCAATTCTAAGATGGTCAACATTGGCAAATGTTGCACGGCCGAAGAAAGAAGACAGTTTGCTCAGCTACTGCAGGAGTACATTGACGTCTTGGCATATTCATATGACGATCTAAAATCATTTCGGCCTAAAGAAGTGCAACATGATATTCCTCTCAAGGTTGGAGCTTTGCCTTACAAACAAAAGCAGAGGCAGTACAATCCCAAGATCTCTGGAACGATTTTGGCGGAAGTTCAAAAGATGCTGAATGCACGGATAATATTCCCTATCCATCATTCAACGTGGATAGCCAATATCGTCCCGTTAAGTAAGAAGAATAGTGAAATCAGCATTTGGCCTTAGATTTGAAATCTAAAGTAATCTCTCAAAATGATTACCCTTCGGTGATGGATCAAGTTCTACAAATATGCTTTGGATCCGGTACTCTCCATGTAGAGCCAAGTTTTCGAGTTATAATCAAATTGAAGTTAATTAGGCGATCAACACAAAACCACTTCCCTGCGCCATGAGGAACCTTTGTGTCGCGCGGGGATGCCGTTAGTTTGATCCTTGGCTACATTCAGCGTGCCATGGATACAGCTTCCGCTGACGTGATGGGCAAGTTCATTGTGGTCTGCCGGCAAATCTCCTGATTTTCTCTAAAGCAGCGTCATGAGCATTTCACCGCAGGCCAAACTTTGAGAGATGCGTTGACGCGGCATTCCTAAATCTAAAGGGTCAACTTTGCCAGGAACTTCTTGGTCCGCGTTGTATGTAGCGGAAGATCAAGATTGACTTGGAAGAGTCAATGGAATCAAATCCACAAACTTTCGCCGTCAAGCAAGAAGAAAGCCACCCATTCTTTCTTGACCGTGAAAACTTCTTAAAATTTCTCCCAGTTGCTGAAAAGACTCATCACATTGTGAATATGATGAAGAGAATTAGCAGCCACTTTTCATTGAATGGCCGAGAAGGCAAAGGCGGTGATGAAGCATCAAGGCCATTGTAATAAACATGTTGGTTTGCCCCTAACTACACCAAGATTTTGTTATGTACAGTTATGCTTCCGAGCATACACTATCAACAATTCTAGTACAGGAAAACGATGAAGGCTTTGAATCCCCCATTGCATTCATGAGCTGCCCCCTGAAGAATTATGAATTGAAATATTCTCAAATGGAGAAGCATGCTTTCGCAGTTGTCAAAGCTGTCAAGCATTTTCAGTTCTACATTCTAAGTAGCCATGTCAAGGTTTTATTACCAGATTCGATGTCAAGTCTATCCTAACACAACAGGAATTTGGAACAAAAAGAGGCAACTGGATTGCCAAGATTCAGGAATATGATCTGGAGATAAAACCCACTAAGCTGATACGTGGACGTGGTCTTTGTCAGCTTATTGCAGAAAATAATCCAGATGAAGAAATTTCAGGGGATGAAGAAGTCTCAGATGAAGAAGAGGTTGATCCCAGTACACTTCCAATGGTACTATTTGTTAGCACCACTGACGAATGGTATTCCAACATCGCTCACTTCTTGACATACGGAGAATGTCCCAATCACTTGACTCCGAAGGAAAAGAGAACCGTCAAGCTGAAGTCAGCTAATTTTGTCTTGTGGGACAGCAGCTTGTATAAGCGTGCAATGGACGAGACATTTCTCAGATGTGTTGATAAAGAACAACAAAAGTTGCTGAAATCTTATCATGATTTAGCATGTGGTGGGCATTTCTCAGCGCCAATAACCGCTCACAAAATCCTGAGAGCGAAGTATTACTGGCCCACACTTTTTCAAGACACGTACTCTTGGGTGCGTAAGTGTGAATTGTGCCAACAATTTGTCGGCCGTTCCAGGTTGGCATCTTTGCCATTAAAACCTGTTGTGATTGATGAACCTTTCCAACAATGGGGCATTGATTTCATAGGTGCAGTTAATCCATCGTCAAGTGCTGGACATATCTACATTTTAACTGCTACGGATTATTTCACCAAATGGGTGGAAGCAATACCTACCAAGCGTGCTACTTCAGATGTAGTGTGCAGTTTCTTAAAAGAAAATATTATTTCCAGGTTCAGTGTGCCAAACAAGATTGTTGCGGACAATGCTTCTGCTTTCTCATCAAGCGAGATCACGGAGTTTTGTTTCGAACACGGTATAACTTTGTCACATTCTTCCGACTATTATCCACAGGGTAATGGTCAAGCGGAATCTAGTAACAAGAATCTAGTAACTATAATCCGCAAGCTAGTGGACAAGAATCAACGTTTGTGGCACAAGGCTTTGTTTGATGCTTTGTGGGCAAACAGAATAACTCCGAAGCGAGCAATCAGCATGTCTCCTTTTCAACTCTTGTACGGGTTGAATGCCGAGATTCCTATAACCTTGGAACTACCGGCCCTCAAGTTGGCTAAGGCCATTGAGGATGAGACGTTTGACAATTTTGTTGATAAGCGCATCATGTATCTCTCCGAATTGGAAGAGAATCGGGTTCAAGTGGCTGACCGCATTGCAGAACACCAGGACCAAGTGAAGAAGCTGTTTGACAAAAAAGCTAAGTCTCGAGAATTTCAAGTTGGTGACCTCGTTCTCCTATGGGACAAACGAAGAGAACCAAAAGGTATGCACAGGAAATTTGACTCACTGTGGACAAGACCTTTCCAAATACATCAGTTGCATGGTGAAAACAGTTTCTTGTTAGCATACGGAGATGGAACGCCATTTTCCCTTCCTCACAGTGGGCAACATCTCAAGCACTTTACGCAGTAAAGAGGTTGGCGTTGGTATGTAAATACTTTTATTTTTAAGTCCTTTCGAGTCTTTACGTTTTTGTTTCTGTCGTCGTCGTCACCTGACTCCAAGCCCAATGGATGGATAAAGGCACTTGAATTCTGGAATTCTTCTCCCTTCATTCTTTTCAAAGAACAACCGAAGGAAGATCCCCAGCGGAGTCGCCAAAAAATTGTTGGGTGAAAATTATGTAATCAGCTTTTCGATAGATTACACAACTTGGACTTCAGCCACAACTATGTAAGAAGGGCGCCTCCCCTTCCCGAGAGGAGAGATTCACATCTCACATAGCTATCGCTGAAGTCCAAGTTGTGTAATCTATCAAAAAGCTGATTACATAATTTTCACCCAACATGTTCAATGCATGTGTTTTGTGTCAATGTATTCTGGTTAGATGGCTAAACTGTAAGCCTATTTTGCTACAATCCTGTTGTCCCAAAAGTGTAATCTCTTGTCCCTGAAGTTTGAGAAAATAAAGTCTTGTGCCTACTTTGATACCCTGATATAAAGTCTCAGATTTCCATTTATTGTGTTATGCTTATATGATCTTTATTTCAGCTTGCATTGAAAGTAAGTAGATGTGTGCTGGAAAAGAGTTTATTTAAGTATTTTGTCAGAAAATCCTTCCTTGTCCATTTCTAACTCTCTTGCTCTACATTTACTTGAGAAGTTAGAAATGTCATTAGAGTAGGCTTAGTCGTAGTTGAAATTCCAAAACAGAAAATCTCAACTACGACATTTGAGTTTTATAACCTTGTGCTCTTAGCTAAAACAAAAAGATAGGCAAATTAGTTTTAGTTTTCAACAAAGAGGGAGCTTCCCCTCCTAATTTGAAGAGCGGGTTACTACACATAGCTGTCTGTTTCCAATCCGCATTCCAGAGGTGCGAATTCAAATGCCAACACATAGCTAGTGGTCATGGTCATTAGCAAATATAATCAGATGAGGAAACATGTCCTGACATTGTGAGCTCTCTTCATGCTCCAAGCATTCGAGGCACATCGGCCTCCAAGCCCTCCACTTCCCCTACTTGAAGTAGAGTGCCTGCACCTACATCTTCACACACGCCACAATTTGTTTATGCCCAAAAACACAACTAGAGCACAACCATCATTGGAGGTTACAGGGTGAAATAGGGAGGTGCATGGTTGAAAAACTCGAGCTCGACAATAACTTGACAGACCCAAAAAATTTAAAAACTTGGAACTCGGCAAAAACTTAAGGAAAAACTCGGCAATAACTCGGCAAATTTATCGAACATTTGAAAATACATAATTTTTTTAAAATATTCTTCAAAAACACATATATACTGAATTTGTAGAACATATTACTGATTTCATCATATATAAATCAAAATTAGAGTTTAATACATATCATAGTCCAAAAAAAAAGTTCAACTTCTAAATACATATCAACTTCAAATTTCGGTATCATTGAAAATTGTATATCATAAATTTCTTCTACGACTAAAACTCAAAAGCTTTTGTTGTCGTTGTGTGGGTTTTATTGAAGTAGATGGTATAGGTGCAAAATCCTCAATAGGAGCCTCAACAGGTGCCTCATCCATAGTGATAGGATCAAGCTGTGTATGCGAGGAAATTGCCTCTGTTGACTGACCAACCTCGCCTTCTACCTCCTCATATGCTGCCACTTTTGCTTCCCATTCAACTGTCTCCCTCTCCAAATCAGCTAACTCATCATCACTTAATAATGGTTCCACATCAACCTCATCATGCTCAGCAATCCAACCTAAGTATGGATCAATGTCATCAAGGTCAAGTGCTTCATGTGAACCCTACCTTTGTACCTTCTTCTCATGCAACCGAAGGTTGTACTGCACATAGGCAAGGTCATTCAAGTGCTTTTGAGTCAGCCTATTATGCTTCTTTGTGTGAATGGCCTCAAAGACACTCCAATTGTGCTCACAACCAGAAGCACTACAAGGCTGAGATAAAATGCAAATGGCAAGCTTTTAAAGATTAGGCGTTGTGGCACCATAATCTTCCTAGCACAAATCTACAAGGATAACAATTGCCATTTATAACTTAGTAAGGATTTAATAAACTTAAAAAACTAAAATAAAAGGTAAAATAATATTAAACACATGAATTTGTTACTTGGTTGTAGAGTGTCTCTCCTACGAATGCAAAAATTGGAAGAAAACAATGCCCCTTTGGCCTTCTTATAGCTCTGAAGCTTGTCAAGCATGAGATCTCGAATGTCATCATCATCAACCAATCTCTCAATACATGTGTTGAGGCCAACAAGAACCTCTGCATCTTCTTTGAAATTAAGACAAATAAAACTTGGGGTTCAAATAGTAGGCAATAGCATGAATATGTTGGTGAAGTTGTCAGTTCCACTTTCAATCAATTATGTGCCATATGGGTTCATATTTGGTCTTGTTCCCATACAAATATTGAATTGCCTCTTTGGCCTTATCCATGGCCTCATATAGATACCCCTTGGGGTTTTGATCCCCATCCACCAATCGTAGAACTCTGGCCAATGGTTTTGACACATTAAATATAAAACATTTAACAAAATCAACAAATTGTAATATTAGAAAATAAAAAAATAAATAATCTATCGAAGTTTGAAAACTTACATTGATGATCTCCTCCATTACTTTAGCAAATCTATCATCAAAAATGGTCTTTATGACCTCTGCTTCAAACTTCCTGCAATAAGGACTCTCCAACCATCTTTCCCTCGCAAACATGCGCTTGAGGCTAGGCAATGTAGCTAAAATACTCTACAAAGTGAGGAAATTGGTAGCAAAGCGTGTGACTCCTGATCGCACGAGATCCTTACCATTAGTGTGCTCTCTCATGAGACTTAGAACCCATGTGTGGTTGTAGATGAACTTCATGATATTCCTTCCATCTTCAACCACATTCTTCATCCAACTTAGTTTCCCTATGTCCTCAAGGAGCAAGTCAAGACAGTGAGCAACACAAGGGCTCCAAAATAATGTCAGATGCCTCGCTTGTAGAAGTTTACCAGCTGCCACATATGCAACTACATTGTTAGTCACAATTTGAATGACATTTTGAACTCCCACTTCCATACCACCTCATCCAACATGCTGCACAAGGTCTCTGCATTTTTTATTTCATTGGAGGCATCAACTAATTTTAGAAATACCAGTTGTCCCCCTGAAGCCACTAAAAAGTTGATGAGTGACCTATTTCTACCATCCATCTACCCATCAAAGAAAATGGTGCAGCCTTTCTTTTCACGAATTCTCTTTTGTTCCACCACTAGTCGGCATGTGTTTTGGACCTCATTCTGCAATAATGGCCCACTCAACTCATGACGACTTGGGGCCTTGAACCCCTTACCTACCACGATCAATGCATTGACTAACTGTTCCCAATAAGGACTAGAAGCAACATTGAATGAAATATTATTGTAGTACCAAAATCTCACACATGCCAACTTCGCCTCATTTTGCAACTTTCTATTCCATGCAGTACCTTCCAATGAAAGTTGTGCACCAAGAGTATTACGTGAAACAAAAAAGCTAGAACTGTAGTTGCTCACACTTCCTAATCCTTGTATTCGTGGCCCAATAGAAGATTCCCCCATATTTCTCTGTGACCCTGTAGAGCTGAAATTTGGGATTAGGGCTGCAATTGCCTCTGTTCTCCTTTTATCTTCCTTCCTTTGCTCAAATGCTGCAAGGAGTGTTTTTGCCTCCCTCTCAACCTCTTCAATAGCATTTTCACATGGTCTAAGATCTCGACAAGGGACTTGAGCAAGGTGGTATTTAAGTCTGTTTATGCCACCATTGACAAACCTAGTGCAATGGATGCAAATAACCTCTCCTCGCACTGCACCTAGTGTTCCATGTTTCCAGCAAGGATCTCTTGGTTTTCCACCACTTCTTTTACTTGCAAAAGCCATATTCTTTTAGAAAAATATGAATGAAACCTAGAAAAAAAGAAACAACATCAAAAATTAGTAACAAGGTCATCTATATTCTTTGTCTTTTGCAATTCTTTATTGATTAAGACTCATTATAATGCACTGGATTGAAAAATGTCATTGGTTTGTAGTTGTACTTTGTAATTTGTGTTTGTAGTTGTACTAAGTCTACTAACACTTGCCATATGTTTCAGTTTGATTGATCAAGGTGTAATCCGTACTAATACTTTACTATGTGGTTTTGCAGGTTTCCTGATTAGAAAAGGACAAGTTTTATTTGTGTGGCCTGGTTAGTGAGTATGTATTAGAAAAGAAAAATGCATATGGATTTCATGGTTGTCCCCATACTAAGTGTTTGTAAATTACAAACACTCAGCATGGAGACAACCATTATTTGTGTGGCTTGATTAGTGAGTATGGATTAGAAAATAGAAACCCATATGCATTTTTCTTTTCTAATCTTAATCAGGCCACACAAATAAACCTCTCTTTTCTAATCCATACTCGCTAATCTAGCCACAAAAATAAACCTCTCTTTTCTAATCCATACTCACTAATCAGGCCACACAAATAAACCTCTATTTTCTAATCCATACTCGCTAATCAGGCCACACAAATAAAGGTTGTCACCATGTTGAGTGTTTGTAAATTCCCCATGCCGAGTGTTTGTAAGTTTGTAACAAATAAAGGCTGTCCCCATGCTGAGTGTTTGCAAACACTCAGCATGGGGACAGCCTTTATTTGTGTGGCCTCATTAGTGAGCATGGATTAGAAAAGAGAAACCCATATGCATTTTCTTTTCTAATCCATACTCACTAATTAGGCCTCAAGAAAACACAATTTATTTTTAATTTTCAAAGACTATTATGACTGAACAAGTTACAAGGCCTTCAAATTAATATGCAATAATAAATAAAGATTATATTGCTTAGCAAGGAACAAATTGGTTTCAGATCTCCATCTAAGTTATATCACTCAACTACACAGGCCAAACTGCTACAACAGGTCTAAATTCAGCACATTCAATTTGGATTCTAGGATATCAACTTGTGGAGTATGCAGCAACTTTATATGCTAAGTGTTGTAAGTTTGTAACATATAAAGGTTGACCCAATGCTGAGTGTTTGTTAATTTACAAATACTCAACATGTGGACAGCCTTTATTTGTGTGGCTTGATTAGTGAGTATGGATTAGAGAAGAGAAACCCATATGCATTTTTCTTTTCTAATCCATACTCACTAATCAGGCCACACAAATAAACCTCTTTTTTCGAATCCACACTCCCTAATCAGACCACACAAATAAAGCTTGTCCCCATGCTGAGTGTTTGTAAGTTTGTAACAAATAAAGGTTGTCAACACTCAGCATGGGGACAACCTTTATTTGTGTGGCTTGATTAGTGAGCATGGATTAGAAAAGGAAACCCATATGCATTTTTCTTTTCTAATCCACACTCACTAATTAGGCCTTAAGAAAACATAGTTTGTAAGTTTGTAAGTTTGTAACAAATAAAGGCTGTCAACACTCAGCATGGGGGCAACCTTTATTTGTGTGGCCTGATTAGTGAGCACGGATTAGAAAAGAGAAACCCATATGCATTTTTCTTTTCTAATCCATACTCACTAATCAGGCCTTAAGAAAACATAGTTTATTATTGATTTTCAAAGACTATTATGACCGAACAAGTTACAAGGCCTTCAAATTAATATGCAATTATAAATAAAGATTATATTGCTTAGCAAGGAACAAATTGGTTTCAAATCTCTATCTAAGTTATATCACTCAACAACATGAGCCAAACTACTACAACAAGCCTAAACTCAGCACAGATTCAATTTGGGTTCTAGGATATCAACTTGTGGAGTAAGCAGCAACTTTATGTTGAGTGTTTGTAAGTTTGTAACAAATAAAGGTTGTCCCAATGCTGAGTGTTTGTAAATTTATAAATGCTCAGCATGGGGGCAGCCTTTATTTGTGTGGCCTGATTAGTGAGTATGGATTATAAAAGAGAAACCCATATGCATTTTTTATTTCTAATCCATACTCACTAATCAGGCCACACAAATTCAACCATACATTTTTGACATTTTATTACAAGCTTTTAATTTGGAAAAGACTAACAAACTCTGCAAACAATGTGTAATGAATAATGATTAATCCATTCATATCCAAGTGTACTATGTTCAGATTCAACCTGGAACAAACCTAGTTGCGGTCTGGAAGAAAGAAATCACACCTCCACAAAATGCAGTTGTGGCTTGGAAACAAGGAACCATGCCACCACAAAATGCAGTCGCATTGCAAAAAAAAGGAATCGCGTTGTTGAAAACCAAGTTAAAAAAATGAACTTTATCGAGGGCTTTATATCTTTCTGGGCCAAGTTTTGGCGAATAACTCACGATTTTTTGGCGGTTTTTGCCCTAAACATGCCGCGAATTTTGGTAAAAACTCAGCTAGGGTTTTGACCCGTGGGTGCTCGCGATTTTTCTGGGATGCGCCGAATTTTTCATTTATGGGGAGGTGCATGAACATGCCGACATGGCATGTGCTGATTTTTGGTATTTCAATAACATTCCTTTCAATGTGTCGAGTAGTCCTTATTGGGACAATTTGGTTACAGCATTGACAATCGCAAGAAAAGGCTATAAGGCACCTTCTTATAGAGACTTGAGTGGGAGGTTAGTTAATTTAAATTTTATGCTAAGTTACCAGTATGGGTATGGGTACGAGTACAAGTACGGCGATACAGCAATTTTTTTCTTTAGTATGGATACAAGAAAATATATATAGATATATGGGTGTATGTATGTATGTATGTGTGTGTGTATCATTATACATACACATATAAATACATACATACACATATGCATACATAAATACTTACATATGCATATACATTTAATAGCAAACCATACCCAATGTCTCCAAAAAGCTGGCATTTCCTATTATTGCACCAATTACCTACCTGTTCATGTATGTATGTATCATGTATGTATATATATACACACATATAACATATATACATACATAAATACATACATATACATATATACATACACATATAAATACATAAATACATACATAAACACATACATATACATATATATGCATATAAATTTAACAGAAAACCATACCTGATGTCTCCAAAAAGCAGGCATTTCTTATTACTACACCAATTACCTACCTATTTCTTGTTAACTTACATAAAAAATGTTTTAAAAATTTACTTTCTTTTTGGGGGGGGAACCCTTGGTTCCCCTTGGGTTTGGCCCAGGTTCACCTAGGGTCCTTCCTGGGCACCCCAGGCTCCCAAGAAGGACCTTGGGAGAACCCAAAGAAGAACTAACAAAGAACCAAGACCAAAACTGTACCCACATGGATACAGGGAGCAAAATAGAAGAACCCGCTAACAAAGCTTATAAGTTAAAAAAAATATGCTGAATTTTGAGCTAAATTTATGTTCTTTAATCTAAATTAATTTATGTTGAATTTAAACTATTTTTTGTTAAAAAATTAAAATTTTGTACTTAATTTTACTTTGTACTTGTAGGTTGCTCAGAAATGCAACTGAAAGGGCAATGCAAGTAGTGGAAGAGCAAAAGAAAGAATGGAAAAAATATGGTTGCACCATTCTTTTAGATGGGTGGATGGATGGGAAAAACCACACCATCCTTAATTTTTTGATTGCTTCAAAAGGTGAAGTTATTTTTTATGAAATCGCTGGATGCCTCCAACAAAGTCAAAAATGCAAAAACATTGTCTCTATTGTTGGAGGAAGTTGTCATGGCAGCTAGGAGATTGCTCCAGGACAAACATTAGACACTTTGTTAGTCACCTTAGGTGACACCAGTTGTAGATGATGCAAGGAGCATCACAAAATTTATCTACAATCACCCTTGGGTTCTTAATTTGATGAGAGATCACACCCAAGGGAAAGAGTTGGTAAGATTAGATGTTACAAGGTTTGCAACAATTTTTCTAACGTTGCAAAGCATTATTGGTTCATTGACTGCTTTAAAACAAATGTTTGTAATTCAAGCATGGCTAGACTCATCTTTGTGTAAAGAAGCTTAAAGGAGAGAGGGTTGCAAGCATAGTCTTTGACCACCTTTCTGCACAAAGAGCTACAGAGATCATGAAGGTAACTTCGAAACTTTGAATTTAAATTCAAGTTAGAATCTATATTTTTTTTAATATAAGTCTTTCATTATAAATTTGTAACTTTAATCAAATGAGCACACAGTTATACTGAGAGGGGGATGAATCAGTATACAACAATTTTTACTTTTCCAAACTTAATACCATGAGCATATCAATTGCACAGTAACAACATAAGATGTAACAATTACACAACACAAGTAGAACACATGATTTATGTGGAAACCTTTGCCAAAGAAAACCACAGAAAAATAAAGCTTTTTATATAAATCTTGTAGTAGACCTGGTGTCTCTCAAATTGGATAAAACACACTGCTGATGCAAAAATTATGAACTTTTCCTCTTGCTGTTGTAAATTTCTGAGTTTGAATATAGGTCTGATATAATTTTCTGAACTTGTGTTTTCGCCTTGGTTTGGTTTTGAGTGCTTGCTTGTGTTTATGAATGAATTTGCATTGCAAGTATGGATAAAAAATGATATATTTTTGACATTCAATCACTCTAATAAAGAGAACTCAGACATTAAATGACTATCTTTTCAAATCAGCATCATAAACCAAGGGGAATTTTGACAAACACTTGCCCAACAAAGTTTGAAATTAAATTCTTTCACAATCTGGGCTATTACAACAACTGTTAACACATGGGCATTTTGACAAACACTTGGCAAACAATGTATTTTTCAGACTTTTAACTTTTAACAGCAGTGATAGACTTATGCTTTGAGCTACAATGCACCCAGCACTATAATGACTGAATTTTTATTCATTCTTGACGCTGCAGCTGTATTGAATAATTTTAATGATCAACTCTTTGCCATTCTAATGCTTAAACATTATTGCAAGTCTGATATCAATACTTCTTTCTTAATATTCATCAACTACAAAGGCAAATACAAGTCTTATATGAAGAAAAACCTGGAAGTGAAGCGCCTGGGAAACCCTTAGATAAATTGCTGCAGCTGATAATATTGATTTCCTCGCCTTTTAATATTGCTGAGTCTTCTCTCAGTCTAGCCGCCCCTATTAGGAGTGATCGCCAGCCAAAAGACAAAGCGCTTTGGCTCCAAGATGAAACTCCTTGGCCCTGAGAATGTACAGCACCTTCCAGCTGTAATAAATGCCTTTCACATTCGCCAAATTCAATGCAACTTGCTGTATGATGATTGACTATGTAGCCCTTACAAACAGATTTATTTTCTGATTTTGAAACAATGAATCCTTTTCACCAAAATCTCCCGTTTCGAGCACAAAATAGAGCTCCTGATTGAAGCTCTCCCTTTGCCACAATTCGGTAGATCTTTCACTACCTCAAAGCAGCTTCCCAATGAAGAGTTTGCGTTCTTCAATGGGTGTCAAATCCTGAAACCCCTGTGCAAACTTGCACACAGCCCAAGAAAATTTCACAATATCAAATGCTCACACAATGAGGTCGATTTTTGTGAAGAGGGCATATATATACTCACTTGAAAAGTTCGACTTCCTCCATTTGAGCATCATTTAAATAAAATCTGAATTTGTTGCAACAAGTTGACTTTGGAAAAGTGCCAAATAATTAAATACTTTTTAAGTGGCACCTAATTGAAGGGTCATGGCCTCATGGCCCCACTTTTATGACTTAAAGTGAAATTATAATATAAGCTCCAAAAGATAATATTTAATTAATTGCTTTTCAATTAATGAATATCAAATTCTCATAAGTCAACTTCAATAATGCTGAATATATGCAAATATCCAGTCACCTGGTGCCCTGCTAAAAATAGCAACTATGTGCACCTGACTTACTATATATGGTAAGTCTCTCCCAATGCACCAAGTGGCAACTACAGAGCCCAAACTAAAATCAACACTGCCTCAAATGACTAACCAGGTGCCTCTACTATAAATGGAAACCCCGACTCCCCAGAATAGTGACTTACTATAAATAGTAAGTGTGTCAAACGGAGTCCAACAAAGGTCAATCCTGGTCTCCCACTGAATACTGGAGGCAAATCAACCTCAAACCCTGCCAATGGTGACCTCCTAACCATCTGTTCTAGCCTACGAAGGTCAAGAATAGGCTAAGCAACCTGTCATCATATCTAAGCTAGAAAGGGGACATTACAAATCTCTTTTACAATCTTTGTAGGCACCAATCTACAAGAGACATCAATCCCCTCAAATTCAATTTGTGAGCACTAACCCAGGAGACACCAATCCCCACTTGTAGAATTTGTAGGCACCAACCTTTCCAATATGAGGCACCAACCTCATCAATATGAAGCACCAACCTCTTCAATAAAATCTTATCTTCTTGAGAATAAATCTTCTATATAAATAGCCTTTAATGATCTTTTATATTTTCCTCCTCAATTATTCTGCACATACATCTCTTTTACATCTACATATATTCCTCTTACAATTCTGCCATAAACTCTTCTTACAACTCTTCCATGAATCCTTCTTACAGATTTGCCTTCAACCTTTCTTTAATGATCTTCCTTTTATCTTCTCATTTGTTGATCTGCAAGTGTTATTCTGATATAAACTCTTATTCCTCACACACCTTCCTCTTATTTATCTTCACATTTCACACTTCTCACTTCTACTAGCAATTATCTTTTATATCTGCATAACCTAGTGAAATGATGCATCTCTTAGAATAGATATGTTCCTCACTCACTCTTGAATGATAAAACTTTCACACATGCTTCATCTCATGGAATGACTTCTCTTATATATCTTGTCTCATCATGAGACACAACCCTTCACTGCACCCTTGTGACTCTTGGTTAAAACTAATCTTTATTTAATTAATTATTTTTTTATCTTTACACACACTTCTCTTTTCTACTCTTATTCTTATTTAATCTTCTCACATCTCACACACTCCTCTTCACAAATCATTTTGTATGATATTACATTTGTTCTCCAGTTTTTACTTGTGATAAGTAATAATAATTATTTACTTCATTTCCTTGAATTATTTATTTATTCTATCCTTTTCTCCTTATCTCTTCCACTTATATTTCCTTCATATATGCTCCTATGTCTCTTTTAAGTCTGCTCTTATTTACTTCATCACTCTTATATACTTCTACTTTAAATCTGCTTTAAATTATTTACATTTGCATTGTTTTTTATTCCATGAGAATATCTGCTTGCAACCAAATCTGCTCTGCTCTGAAATAATATTACATTTATTCTTCTTCACAACAATATGCTGCCTTTATTAGATCTCCTTATTAATACTACTCTGCTGAATGATATTCCTTTTATTACTCACCACAAATCAAACAAGACTTATTCCTTTTATACCTTTATGTCTTCATCTCTCCACTTTGATCTTCTTGAATAATCTTCTTATATTCTTTATTCACTTCATCATTTTATTCCTTCATGCAATCTGCAAATAAACTTCTTAAGAACTGCTCTATATCTGCTGGTGTATTTGAAATATTTATTTGTCTTTCACATTACAACTCCCACCCCCATCCAACTCTCACATATTGATCTTATACCTTATACCTCCTCATAAAGGGAGGCGATTCTTTCAAGGGAGATGTCTTTATTGAAGGTAGGCGTCTAAAGGAAACAACTTCATTTTAATCTTAATTGTTATAACTTAAGTGCTCCCCTTCTTAAATATAATTGCTGCCTTTAAGGAGCATAACTCTAATTGCTGCTTCATAGATGTTAATCGCTCCTATTCATTATTGATTTTAGAAAGTCGACACATAAACAAATCTTAGATTTAGAAAGCCTATGTTCTTCACTTTTCCTTTCTTTGTTATCAATATTCTTGACACTTCGTACTAGCAGCAGACTTGTTCTCTGCTTATTTTACAAATCTTTTTCAGTATTTAGATAAGTTGTTTTATTTTTTCAAGAGAACTGCTGCTCCCAATCCACATTGACCAAACAATCTATGGATGATGATTTTACTTATTTTTCTCTATTGGATTTCAAGTAATGGAATATGATCTGCCCCTCACTAAATGGAAAACGATATAGCCTCTATTTCAATTAAGCATATCACCAACTTTTTCTTGTCATCCTAAAATCAAGTCTGTTATGGAATGAGTTATACCTATGTTACAGAGTTCTGCAGGAACTTTGGTTGAACTCGAACAGATCTACACCAAGTTTTGATACTAGTCCAAGTCTGGCCTAAGTTTTCCCAAGGTGCTACCCCAGGCCAAATCCAGAGGCCCAGGGCAACCCCGAGGACAATCAGTTAGGAACCCCCCCTCCCCAAAAAAAGG
The DNA here is from genome assembly GCA_007258455.2 of Sequoia sempervirens. Classification (NCBI taxonomy): domain Eukaryota; kingdom Viridiplantae; phylum Streptophyta; class Pinopsida; order Cupressales; family Cupressaceae; genus Sequoia; species Sequoia sempervirens. The sequence continues at coordinate 986,388,684 of VDFB02271358.1, read as the reverse complement.
ACAAAAAAAGTTGAAAAAAGTTGAAAAAAAAGAAAAAAAAGTAAAATACCCTAACCATTAGTCTTGATTCACGATGAGGGATACACAACATCATTTGCATGATGCAGCTAGTGTGAGTGTGTTGTCTGTCCTTCCAATGAACCAGCTGATGACAATGATGCTCTTGATAAATAGCAACATGATGAATTCTATTGATTTTACATGTGTTGATGCACTAATATAAACCATTTTGATTTATAACATTGAATTATCAATTATTAGCTCTGTTTTGTACTTAATTTTGTACATTTATAGTATGGAAAAACCTAGCCATACCAAACCTGGGGGAAAATATAACCTAATTTATTACCTTACTATAATCAAAGTTAAGGCTCAATTTTAAAGTAACCCCTAATGATTACAAGTTTACAACACTTTGAACAGGTGACCTCTAATGATAATGCTTATAAAAATGTTTACAAAATAACAGCATAAACATTATAATAAATGTTTAATTATTAATTCCTAGGTCATATAGATTATTGTCATAAATTTTTTAAATAGTTTATAATGTGTGCACGTGCAGGTGGTGGTTTTTGGTGTCTTAATTGTGCAAAGCTTCTAAGTCTTTCAATAGCTTTCCAAGATAGTTGAGAGTATTACCCACTTTGCAAAGAAGGGGAAGAATGTGCGAACAAAATAACAAAAAGAAAAAGAAAGAAAGATTCCAACAAATGAAAACCATTCTCAGATAAACAACTACGACCTATTTTTAGATTCACCCAAACAAAACAAAAAAACATGCACTAGAACACTAGCTCAAATAGAAGTTTAGAAGAGATTAGTATAAGTATATATGTGGTTTCATGTAGCCAATATCTATCAAAAGAAATGAATATGATAGTCATACCATTAAACTAGCTAAATTTAAAATTTCTTTGTAGGAATTGTAAAATTGCCTTTGAAAGGAAAATTTTAGTTAAACATGTTGAGTTCATTGAAGAGAGGAAACCTTTGGGTTTAGCTCCCGATCTGTTGCATTATCTCTTCCATGCCAAAAATAGCTACTGGGATGCTTTCCTGAAAATAAAATCCATAAGCACCAATGAATAAAACACTATCTTGAGAAAATAAATGAATCAAAATGTAGAGAAACCATACAAAAAATCAAAGGAATTAAACTATGTGAAACATGACAATTGAGATAGAACACTCGTGGACACATAGAGTCTCCCTGACATTTATATCCAGAGACATCATGTTGTAGAGCCTACCTATACAATGAGACAACCCTACCATGTCTACACATACATACTGAGAATGAGTGCTGCATATTAAAATTAAGTCTCTAGATTTTAGCTTCGAGTCTAGGGCCCATTTTGCCCTAATACTTTGCTATTATAATAGTTGTACATTCCAATCCAATTGAACTATCCTTGATCATTCATATAGACATTATAGACATTAATGTAATTTATTTCTTTATCAAAAGATCATTCATCATATTCTTAAATAAATAATTGCATTAAGGAAAAGTGTTGCACTTTGAATTCAAATAGTAAGCATAAACAAGTTACTGTACAAATTAAATCCATGGCATACAATATATCAATTTTACATGTTATTAACCAATTTATGTGTTTGTCACATATCTATGAGATTCTTAAATATCTTTTACAATATTACAAAAAACATATTTGACAAGCAGCATTCTATATGTTTTAACATTAGGAGAGCCATTTCGGAAGGAATGTTTTAATTGATGTTGATTAATTGGTTACATGCTACTATACTGTGGCTTAGATTTGTGTGAATTAAGCAGGAGTCCATTAACTTGCAGGAAATAACTGAGCTAATTGGCAAATATTAACCAGGCCCATAATGCAAAAATGACTTTGATTATATCTAATACTTAGCAACAGGAATCCGACTTTAAGATACCACCAATATAGGTAGTTCTTACCATCCTCCATATCCACACATAATTCATCATTTTGACATGGAGATGATATAAATCCCATTAGAGATTACTTCTCTTGAGCCTCCTATGTTTGATAAGAATAAGAAATGCTATCAAAGGCTTATAGTCTCACTACAACCTATATGTCAAAAGATAGCAATTGTGCAATAAATGATGAGTTTAGCTGCTTTCTACCTCTAATGGATGGTTTCTTTGAAGCAGATTATCAGAAAGAGGCAAAGGACAGCCAATTTCTTCTAAAGCCCACAATCACCTTTTGAAGAGCTTTGATAGATTTTGTTGCATAAGCTGGAAGCATTTCTTCACCATGTTCATAATGAGCCAATGATTTGAGGGAATCAGACCTTGAAGGTGTGTTAAACCAGGCTCCAGCATGTGCAAATGAAGTACTTGAAGAAATGCTGCCTACACAAGGTACCATACCAACACCTTTTAAACTTGGAGAGTCAAATGCAAGTGAAAGAGATATTTCTCCAACAGCTTCAGCCTACTCACACTTGAGCATGTTGAAGTGATGGGGAGAGAAGATCAAAAAAGAAATGAGGTGATCATCACTCCTCTAGCTGTATAGCCAGAGGAGTTTGCAAGATACCTTTAGAAGGAAGCAAAATATCTCCTGACTACTGGAAATATTTTTCAATGAGGAAGAAGACTATCTAAAACCAACATACATTGATGGATTCATCCTTAAGTTTTACCTACAAGATTGTACATCATCTGAAACCATGGATCACCCTAGAAATTTTGCAATGGTTTTGAGATGTGAGCTACTATAGTTGGGGTCCCAACCCAATCAAAAGGTTTGTTACTTTTCCTAACCTATAAATGACTTTGTCTGGCTAGTTTGTTTCTTTCGTCCATAGGTAGGTAGGTGTTATCATTTCCTATATTCACGATGTTATAATTTTTTTACTTTCTATTAGTAAATTATTTTATTTTTGCTTTTAGTTAATTATTTTTTTGCATATTATGCACCTAAGAAAGGGTGAAATTGTTTAGGTACATATCTACTTGGATAGGTTGTACTTGTATCATTTGACTTGTACTTTCCTTGTTTGGTGGCAATGTACTTCACACATGATTGCATCTCCCACATTCATTGTACATTCACATCTCTTGGAGGTGTATCCTATATATACCCACCTCTTGCTCTCATATGAGCAAAAATTAGTACATAATCTCACTATACAGCATATTTGGATTAGAATACAATTACTCTAAAATATTGATCTTCTTTGTACTTTGTTTTAGGCCTTCTTGATCTTGGTTGGCTATCTTTGTACCCAAATTTTATGTGGTATCAAAGGGAGAGTGCTTTGGGTTAGTCTTTTCTTAAGATCTATGATTGCAGATTTTATTTTTTCTTGCATGATTGAATATGCTTTTCTCTTGCATCTAATGATAATCTAGAGAATCAAAATTGTTTGATAGAAAGGCCACATTGAGGAGGGGGGAAGGGGAGAGGGGCCAAGGGAATTATTTTTGGCTTTGCATTGCAATTACATTTTGGAGACTGGTGAAGCAAATCTAAGCTCATCATTGAGTCAAAAGTGTCCAAGATAGTGGAATTTTCCTGTTGTATTTGAATTGGACATTGAAAATTGGAAGACAATTCTGCAAGTGTTGTCATTTGAAAAGTGCTTACCAAGTCCAACATGTAGCTATCATTTTGGAGCATTGTGGATTAAATCCAACCTTCCCATCTGTTGTGACCTTTTCACACATCGCCCCATCGCCAATGGGGACCCCCAATTGCCTACTAGTTTTTAGGGTTTTGTCTCCTTGCAACAGTTTCGTGAGATCACCTTGTTGAGAGTTTCGAGTCAGTTTGCCGAGAGTTACCCAAGCCAAGTCAGTAATCCATGCTTGAATCAGTGCGTAGACGTCATGGAAGCGCTCAGAAGGCCCAGGAAACGAAGATCGCATGTGAATTCGGCCAATTCTGAGACTTCCTACTTTTTAGGAAATCTTGTTTTTTCGCTTTTTCATTTTTGGCATTTTTGGACCAAACGGGGTTCCCTATTTTTTAAGGTTTTGCTTTTTCTATTTTTAGAAAGTTTCTATTTTTGGAAAGTGTCTATTTTTAGAAAGTTTCTATTTTTGGAAAGTTTCTATGTTTGGAAAGGTCTCGAATTCCAAAAATCCACTGTGAAGTTCAAAAAAATCGAAAAATCACTCAGAAAATCAAAGAGAAAATTGAAAATCTGGAAAAACAAAGTAAAAAAATGGAAAATCAGTCAAAAGATGAGAAAAATCAGACTTAAAAGCATCAAAATTCTGGAAAAATCATGGAAAATCAGTCAGATCTTAGAGTAAAATCACAGAAAATCAACTCGAAAAAGATGAAGTTCATGAAAATCTGGCTAAGTCTGGAAAATTCGCCATTTTCAAGAAGGAAAATGTCAAGAGGAAGAAGGTATGAATGTCTGGAAGCTTAGGAAAGTCCGCCATCCACTCAAGAAGGAAGTGCCAAAAGCTTGTGAAGTCCGCCTTAGCATCAAGGGAAAAGTGCCAAGAACTCATGAAGTCCGCCATCCACTCAAGAAGCATATCCAAAAGGTTAGGAAAGTCCGCCCAGCACTAAGGAAGGCAAGTGCCAAAAGGTCATGAAGTCCGCCCTCAATATCCTAACACCCTTCAAAGTCCGCCATGCACTTGAGGAGACGTGCCAGGAGCTTAAGAAGTCCGCCATGCACATGCCAAGAGGTTGGAAAGTCTGCCTAGGCACATGAGAAGGAAAAAAAATAAAAAAATTTACTTAGTATTGATGCCTACCAAGGAAAATTTCGAAAATTTTGCTAAGTATAAGAGCCTAAAAAGGTGGAATCAAGATTTTGGTTAAGTGTTGCGATATTTCCAAGAGGCAAAGTATTAAGGCAAATGCTAAGAGCTTTAAAAGTCCACCATGTTCAAGAAAGATGATGCAAAGACCATCCAAAGTCCGCCCTAGAAAAGAGGGACATCCAGGATGCTTGTCCAAAAGGGTTGGAAAGTCCGCCATGGTCTATCAAGGGAGAAAATAATGATTTTTCCTAAGTGTTTGGTGCCTAGCCAAGACAAATTCGAAAATTTGCCTAAGTATAGAGGTCAAAGGATGAAAAAATGGAGATTTTGGCTAGGAATCATGACGTTTTCAAGAGGCTAAGTGCTAAAGAAGTTAGGCTATGGCAAGGAATAAAATGAAGTGTGCCTAGCACAAAAGTAAAGGGAAATTTAAATTTCGCCTAAAGTCTTGAATGCCTAGAAGAAAAGTTGGCCGAGTATACAGAGAAAGATGCGCAAATCAAAGAGAGGAAGGATCACCCTTGGCCAGAAGGAATAAGAATTTGTCGAGTGTCAAGGAAGTTAGCCTGATGAGGACATCCAGACAAGGATTTTGCCTAGAAAAATTCGACTGAGCAAGAGAAAATTTGACTTTGGCAGAAGAAAATAGGCTCAGTGCAATTAAAAGTTCGCCATGGCAAAGAAAAATAGGGATCTGGCATAACAATTGTCGACGGAATGGCTTAAGTTTTAACTTGGCTAGATGGAATTGAGAATAAAATTGGAAAATACACTTTTAGCCAAGAAAAATGAGGAGAAAATCAAAATAGCCATGGGTCCAAAACGAACGGGTTGGAATAAATTAAAATATTTTAATATTTTAATAATTTATTTTCAACTACTCAGAAATTTAAATGCCTTGACGAGAGTTGGAAGAAAATAAATTGTGCCAGCCAGAGATGAAATCCGAAGGGCAAAATTAAATTCACCATGAATTTAAAAGATGGAAATATCGAATTTAATTAAATATTTAATGTTTATTTTCGAAAATTCAAAAATCAAAGATAAACATTCAGGCAAAAAATCGATTTTGTGAATATCAAAGAGATCTTCCGAGATAAGCTCGAGACTGTTTCTTTTCGAAAAATAAAGGAAACTTGCCTGTTTGAATAAATGAAAACAAATCGAGATCAAGTGTTAGAAAAGGCAGTTAGTAAATAAATTAAATCCTTGAGCATTATAATGAGTTTCAGCAACTCATTTTTTCACACACAGCTGAAGAGAAATTTGATCTCTTTCGAAATTATCAGGCAGTTGATTGTTCAGTAGGAAAGATCGAATTTTCCAGAAGGTGAAGTAATGTTATGCTGAGGAAAAATTTTTGCAGGAAAAAGAAAAGATTTATCTGTTGAAGTTAAAATTCTTTTGTTCAGAAGGGGCGCACTTCTTCTAAATCATCAGAATTTAAATCTGATTTGCAGCCAGCAGTCTTTTTTTGAGGTTTGATGTTCAGTCAAGTTGATTCGCCATTCCTCTTCTGTCCTTTCATCTTAGCAAAAGTTCTGGCTAATTTTTTCAACTTCATCCATTTACTTTCAGCTTGCTTTTTCATAGCAATTTAATTATTTAACCAGCTGAAAGTAAATTTCCAAATCCAAGGCATGAGAATAAATTAATTTAAAAAGTCACTGTATTAATGTTAATTTTCTGACTGCAGGTTGACGACCACGGTAGGCGAATCGTCAAAGGCAGCAAAAATGAAGTTCGCCAACAAAGGAGCTCAGCGGGAGACTAAAGTCAATTCAAAATGGAAGAACGTTGTGGACACCGATCTCGGACATGTCGACTTCGATGAATTCAAAAGATGAGTATATGGACAGAACGGATTGCCAACACCGATAGCTAGACGGATAGTCAAAAATGGGATTTTTCAGGCAGTTGGATTCCCACCGGCAATGGATTGTGCAAAATTGATGGTGGAGTGTGCTATCCATTATGATGCTCAGAAGAGGCAGATCATTGCACCTGACAGCAGAAACTTAGCACACTTAGGCGAGGTAGCAATCCAAGAAACCTTCGGCATCCCAGAGCATTCACAGACGGTCTATAAGACCAAGGAAGAAGCCAAGAGGTTATATGACAGCCAACCAGACTTATGCACTACAACTGTTAACAAGGCATGGTTGGACAAACCTAAGCCATCAATAAAGAAGATGCCCAAAAGACCTCGTCGGACGGACTTCAAAGAAGATTTTGGAGATATCATACTGATGCTGAACAGAATAGTTGGTAACCCGCAGGGCGCCTTTTTCGAGAGCTAGATGTACTATTTCATAGACGAGATCACTTCTGGCGTCAAAATGTTCAACTGGTCACGAATGATAAGTGATAATCTCCACGAGCAATTGATCAATCTGGAAGAGACTAAATCTTTTCATATGAGCTCGTATGTTGTCTACTTGTTGGCTAGATCATATAAGTATCCGAGACTAATTTGCAAAGGAAAAGTTGGCAACGAGGAGAACGAACTCAGGCCTTACGACTGCTACCCACAACTCCAGTTGAAGGAGAAATCTCATTTCAGAAGAGCGCATGATGCATTCTTAATGCATATCACTAGAACGCTTCAAGGGGGAGTACATCAGAGACTAAGTCATGAGGCGAAAAGTCTAATCAGTAGGTACGGATCTTGGTTCATCCAATTCCCGAAATTTACATACATCAGGATCCAAGGATTTACTGGAAATCTCTATAAGTTGCCAATTTATCCGACAAATCGGATGGTCCTACTCGAGGTCCTGAGACAGTTAGAGGAATATCAAAATATCCAGAGGCCGACCAAGAAAACATCTGTTACATTCCCATTGTTCATCGGGAACATGTTGGAGTCTTGTCCATCAGCACAAGCAGCTGAGAGTGCAAGGTTGGAGATCCAGTGGTACCCATTTACAGCCTACAAGTCCAGGGTCAACTTTGACCCACATCATAATATTCGGACAATAGAGGGGAGAAGGTACAAGCACAGAGTGGAACTGGAAGACTTCTGGGCTAATGCCGCCGATGAATACGAAGTCAGGAGACTGTGGTCCAGAATGTCACTAGACTTCATGAGGGCAATTGAGTTCTGCCGAGTACCTGATCAGTTACAAGATGATGGGAACTATATCCAGCCATGCTTCGAGGAGAGTCGACCTCTTCCTCCCATGAGATGGTCAGAACCTGAGCATGCAGACTTAGCAACGTTAATGAGGCCAGTAGTCAAGTACTCTCAGTGGTGGGTTGACCATCATGCCCAAGAAATGAGACAGAGAAGAATAACGCTCACATATGATATACTGAGCGAGTCAGAGTCATATTCTTCCAATGCTGGTGCTTCCCATCAAGACTTAGTTGAGATTGGAGAGAAAAGGAAGGAAATAGTTCCTAGTGCAGAGCCTGCTTCCAAAAGACAGAGGGGAGAACCATCTCGTTCGACAGCATCCCGGAATATTGACGAGCTAATGGCTACCATAGATGAGTCCTTGGTGGAAATAATTGTACCTCCTACAGTTCCGGAAGAGAACGATGAACCTATTCAGCTGGATGATGAGGAGCCCTTGTCACCTACAGGCATGAAGATACTTGGTTCAGACAATGAGATAGAAGTCCGGAATAATGACTTCGAGGAGGGAATGATTTCCGCTCTCAGGGAGGTTGCGGATGTTCCGAATGAGGAAGAGGTTCAGGTAGAAGATGGAGTCGAGCAGCCGACCATTCCAGATTGGCTGATAGAAAGAATGAAGATTCAACCACCTGCAGAAACCCAAGAGGAGGATGATATTGCAGATTTCTTGGCGAGGTTGGAGCAAGTTGCAATCAAAAAGTCTGCCAAGAAATTCTCTACTATTCAAAGGGACGAGACAGGCAGCCGTTCCGTACACATTGCAGTACCCACAGTGGACAAGCCACAAGACGAGATTACTCCTCAAGAGTATGCCATAACCACTGTAGATCTTGGCCCAACCTCGAAAGGCCAAGAAGTAGAGGAATTAGATAATTCTGTCTCGACCATCAAAGCGAGATTGGAAAAAGAAGTGGCTAAGAAGAAAGAGTATAAAAAGGAGGTTGAACGCCTTAAGGAGTACATACAGCATTTGACCCAACCACTTGATCAGGGTAATGCGGCAGCTCCTCTCCTCCTCAATTCATCACAGGAAGTGACCAAGGATGTAGAGCACAGAATGGTTACGGCCAGGGAGGCTCAGGACTGGATGGTGAGCGAGGGCACGGAAGCGGCCTTGTTCATGGAGAAGCTGGCACTTGCTTATGGGCAAACCTCATATTTTCTTTCCAGACTTGTTGATATGGCAGAGACATGGGAATGTATTCCGGACATGCAGGAAAGGCTTATTCCAAGCCTTAGGATCTTGAAAGGCACTCCAAGAGAGGAGTTGGTTGATAGAAGGGTGATTGCTGCAAGAGCAGCATATGATTTCCATCACTGGTTTTGGGCAGTGACTATACGAGAAGAAGTGTTGGAGAAGGAAAAAGTGGATGGGCTCAGAATTGAGGAGCAGGTAAAGGAAATCCGGGAGAAAATTCATATGACAGCTGCAGAGGTGTTTGATCAAGAGATGGTCCGAGAGAACGACATGCAGCTGGAGAGGTTGAAACATAAAGTTCAAGTGACTTTCTTCTCGGCCACTAGACCATTTCTAAGACAAGATTTTGCGAGAGTGGCAAGACTCTCAGCTGTCCGAAATGATTTTGGGAAGCAGGAGGCGGATTGGGAAAATACTTTTGCCAAATGTGCTGAAAGGCTGGACAGACTTGAATTCCGGATTAGCATGCTGCCACCTGTCACAATGGAGGAGGTCAACGTAGTAGTGTCCAGGTCCATCGAACGCAATGTTGATCAAAAGGATAAGGACGCCTCTCCTAGATAATAGCTGCAACTGCCACTTTACTGATTGATTACTAGTTGATAACTCATGTTATTTTGGGAAACCCTAATTAGGGTTGAGTTGTAATAATCTTGGCCGTTGATATTGTTTTAATCTCGGCCCTTCATTTCATTTTTGAAACTCTATATAAACTGGTGCTCTCTCACTTTCATTTGTGTGGAGACAGTATATGAGATTGTTGCATTGAGACTATTTCGAATAATAAAAGCTCTTATGCATGATTTGCTTTGAACAACTTTTATTGTCAAATAGTAAGCGAGGTTGCATATCTTCTTCCGCCATAGATTAAAGTTAGAATTAGATTAAATAGGATTTGCTTTGAAAGTTGGATAAGTGAATGAAAGATTGATCGTATTGATTCAATGGTGAAGTATTGCTCATACTTCCTTCGAATGGATGATTTGCATTCGATGCGTAAAGTTAACCTGAGCTTATAACTGTGGAAGCTTAACTTCAACCTCACTCGAGGTTTGAAAATTATTATCACACACCCTTGAAGATTGCACCCACTTTGCGTATGTTGTCCCGCAGGAGGCGAAACAAAGTGTGGTTTACTCCCTTCACCGGATCCTTACTGTCTCTTAAGTTCTTAGGCATAGAATAGACCTCCTAAACCCTTATCCTTTTGCTATTTTTTTTGAGATCCACATTGAAAGTCCTAATTGAGAGCCTTTAAAGATAAATTCCCTAAAGTCCTAAACTTGTGAAGATTTCCTTAACGTAAGTCCCCCTGTTTATTACCAGCAAATCACAACGGCCATTGAGCTTATCCACACGTCGAGACCCGACAAAAGAAACCTTGGAATCGCCATATGATCTTCTCGCAATCTTAGCATACGCGGTGGTTTTTCAAGAGAGGATAGAGTGTCTTTGGACATTTTATTCTGTGTGTTCGGTGGATGATAAAACGTACACCAACACCATCACATTCTAAAGGCCCAAATACCTGTAGATTGATTGTAAATCAATGAAATTGAAACTCTTTTCCCCAAGTCCTCAAAAAGAACCCTGCCCCTATGAACCACAAAGATTTCAAAATACTGCTTGGCATATTCACTTGTCCAAGCAAAATCTCTACACTGGTAAAATCTAGCAAGTGTTAATGGAGTTGACATGTGCAAACGTGAACAAATCAAGTTGTTTGACGGAATTTGTGGATTTAATTTTTTACAAATTTTATTGACTATATTCTCTTATACTACAAACTTGTGTAGGTTGCAGGACATATAGAGTACCAAACACCCATTGGGTGTGGACTCGCCTCCACCCAACATTGTCCTATCTATAGGGTATGGGGAGCCATAAGGCTCAGACCCCCATGGCCATAGCTCACATCTGCATGGTACAAACTAATCATCAAAAACCACATCAGTGTGGCAACCAAATGTTCCTTAGATATTCCATATTCTACCTCGAAACCACCTTTCTTGCTGGTTAATGGTTTTTTGCAATCCTGCAAGCAGTTTCCAAACTTTGACAATAGTTTTGATAGTTGGGAAGTGGTTTCACAAAAAACAATGGCATTATTAGCATCTAGATGGGATATTCCATCCAAGGAGCATATTTTACAAGCAAGCATCTGACATCAACAAATTTACCCCTCTCCAATGCAATTCTAATTTTGGTACCTAATCTTTGCAAGCCTCCTTCTTAGTCATATTGCCTCTGATTTTCGAGCTTTTTTAGTTCGAATAACAGTTGAAGAGCTTCATAGCAGTATAGACACATCATGATTTTATTGTTTTGATTTTTTCTAAAATTGTAGTTTCTCAAGTGTTGTTGGCTTCTTCTAATTTTCAAAACTTCCAAGGCTCTATTTGGGCTCATACAAACTCCTTTTCAAGAATTATTTTTTGAAAGTGCATGATTTTTCAAGTACTTCAAATGGTAAGTTTGGTTTCTTTTCATTTTGCTTCATAATCATAGTTTCAACATGTTAGACTATTTAGCACTCGTAATTCATTAAAATCAAGTCCACTTTTGCATATTTGGCAATTAGCAAGTGTACTCACACTAGATATAAAGTGCCCAAATCATCTTGTGTCGCACGGTGATCCTTGATTAAGTGAATTTGAGAGCTGCTCTTGAGTTATATTTGTTTTTGTTGATCAATTTCTTGATTGGTCTATTGTGTGACTAATTTAAGGAGATAATCATGAGTATTAAAAGGAACAATAAGTCCAAGTGAGATGGCCTCCTAAAGCATTTCAATTGGGTTATACTCTTTCCCACTCTTTATGGACTTGTTCTTGAACCTAGTTCTTTTTGGAAAAAGCACATGTGAAGTGAAAAGGTTGAACATATCTTGAGATTAATTCTACGTAATGTCAATATTGATGCAAAGAGTGGAGTGGGATTTTACACCCAAACCTATAGGAGATTTTAAATCCTCAAAGGCCACTTCGTACGAGGAATGGAAGTGTTAGAAATGTTGTCATTGATGTCAAATATGCATGGACAACATAGTCATCATTGTTGGTATATGTTGTCATTGATGTCAAAGGCACAAAGTAATTAATGAAATCATTGATGTAATATTTTCCTGTTATAATAAGAGTGGTCCGATGTAATAAGAGTTGCCCATTATATCCGTTACATGTTGGAGAGTGTATGTTTAAATTAAAGATTTAAACATTGGAGAGAAAAATGTTAGAGGCCGACTCTTTTGAAAGAAAGAAACAAGGATGATATAAAAGACGGTTTGAAGTCATTTCAAAATCACCACGCTTTGATATACACATGCAACGATTTGTTTTGTATCGTGCGAATACCTTGTGGATACCAGCGATTTTCAAGTGATATATTTTGCAAAGAGGACAATTTGGAGGAGAAGACAAAAGTGAATAAGACAAAATCACTAGAGGACAATTTGGAAAAGAAAACAAAAGTGAATAAGACAAAATCACTAGAGGACAATTTGGAGAAGAAGACAAAAGTGGATAAGACAAAATCACTAGAGGATGATTTGGAGAAGAATACAAAAGTGAAGAGGACAAAATCACTAGAAGACAAAATTTGTTAAGGGAAGGGCTGCAATTTGTTTGTGAAGGGCTTTTAGAAACAAAGAGACATATCCATCCACAAAAGACATATCTATTGAAAAGGTATAAGAGGTAAATGATAGGAACATTTGAAGGTGTGTGTGTAATGAATATTATATGAATAAGAGCAGATTGAGAAAGGGTTAAAGGGCAGAAATATGAAGTCCATTTGAGATTCATATTGATGAAGATATGCTGCCATATATGAAGGTCAAATGCAAATATAAGGCCATATATGAACATTCACTTAATTCACCTTGTTTCACAACTTTAAAAGGAAACTTTGGGTGAACTTTTGAAGTGTGTGGAGTGTGGTGTGAAAGACATAGAAGAATATCATAGACACCAAACAAATGAAAAGCAAAGTTTAAGAAGATTATTTGCAGATTTGTTAGTGAAAAGACATGATTGTTTAAATGGTTGTATCCATTTCAAGGGGTTACATCCATTCATAGAATCACTAAAGACATAAAGGCAAGTGGAGAAGTTGTGTGTGAGGGTGAGAATGAGAATGTGAAATAAAATAGCAGAGTTAAAGGACTTGTGTGAATCTTAAAGAAGCATCATATATCACAAAGAAGAATGAGAGTGTGAATGATTGTGAGTATGCAGATTCTATAAGAAGAACATGAGAAGATAGGATTGCAGTTTTGATGTGCAGAGTCCTTTTGTGAAGATATATTTCAGATTTGTGAAAAAGATCCTCTATTGCAGAGGTAAGACAAGAAGATAGATTGTACGTGTTGAGCAAATTTGTATGAAAAGAATATAATAGGCAAATTTGTATGAAGAAAATATAAGAGGCAAATTTGTATGAAGAGAATATAAGAGGCAGATTTGTATAGTGAATTCATCATATGCTGATTTCTGTGAACATCATTCAAGAAAGATAAAATCAAAAGGAAGAGTGGTTGTATTGTCCATCATTCGTTGAAGAAGCAATATTGAAGGTGGAACATTGTTCTTGAAGTTACTATTTTTGCTAAGTTGGTGCTTGGCAAGCGGGGGTTGGTGCCTCTAGTAGGTTGGTGCCTATGAACATTAGGGGTTGGTGCTCCATGTAGGTTGGTGCCTACTAAATCAGATTAAGGGGTCGGTGCTCCTTGTAGGTTGGAGCCTACTAAACTACAAAATTGGTGATTCAAGCAGGTTGGTGCCTACATTCTTTGTAATTTCATATAAAAACATAAAGTACAATTGTTGGTGTTAACTTTATCATATTGTGTCTTATTGCATAGTTGATATTGTGTTGAAGTTTAAAAGCTGATAAAGTTGAGAGGGTAAAAGTTTGTTGATATACTGATTCACTCCCCCCTCTAAGTATATGTTTGTGCTCTTCAATTGGTATCAGAGTCGGTCCTTCTTGAAAGCCTAACCGCTTGAAGGAGATCCTTAAGAGCACTTATGGCAGATAATAACAATATAATCAAAGAACCCATTTTTTATGGAACTAATTATGCATTTTGGACTATTAAGATGGAAGCTTATTTGAATGCCCTTGGGTTTGATGTGTGGCAATCTGTTGTTGATGGGTATACACCCCCATCAACCCCTCCAACGGATCAAGTTGGAAAGAAGAAAAGTCAAAACAATGCCAAAGCCAAGCATGCTCTCCTTTGTAACTTAACAGATTCTGAATTTACTAAGGTCATGCGTTGCAAATCAGCAAAAAAAATATGGGTCAAACTCCAAAACATTATGAAGGAGATGCCAAAGTTCATGAAGAAGGCAAAGCTATAAACTCATCGAAGGAAGTTTGAGACTCTCAAAATGAATGAAGATGAAGAGATAGCATCATATTTTCTTCACGTTGATAAGATTGTGAACGTTATGAGAGGACTTGGTGAAGATGTTTATGATTCTTTCATTGTTGATAAAATTTTAAGATCTTTTTCCACAAGATTTGAATCCAAGGTATCGGCATTGGAAGAGTTGACAAATCTAGACACATCGACAAAAGATGAACTACATGGGATTCTTGCTGCTTGTGAAATGAGGATTGAGGGAAGAACACCACAAAATGAGATTTCCTTCAAAGCATCCAAGAAAGGAAAAACCAAACATGATACATCGAATGAGAAATCAAGTGATGATGAAGCAGAGGCCTATTTCATGAGGAAGCTTGAAAAAGGAAGTGGAAAGTTCAAAGGAAAATATCCTTTTAAATGTTTTAATTGTGGAGAAGTTGGACATTATGCATCCAAATGTCCTCAAAATGAAAGCGACACAAGTGAGGATGAAGAGGAAGTATACACAAAGAAAAAGGGAAAGAAAAATTCTAACCATAAGTCAAAGAAGAAATTCCAAAAACAGAAAAAGAGTTTTTATTCAAAGAAACAATGCAGCTCTTCAAAAGAACAAAGTGATGACAGCCAAAGCAATGACGAAGAAATATTGTTCATGGCTGAATATGAAGAACATGATGCTGATCAAGAATGCAATGAAGAAGAAGTAGATCTTAAAGAAGAGCTCCATTATGCATACAAACAGAATGAGAAGATGAAAAAGAAAGTTACCAAGTATGAAATGAAGATCAAAGAAATGACTGAAAGCTTGGAAGAATCAAATAAAATCATTGAATACTTAAGGACTCAACTTGTAGAGACTGAACAAGTTGAAAATAAAATAAAAAACAAGTTGGAACAAGAAGTTGCCATGTTGAAAAATGAATTGGAAAAGCCAAAGGAGGAATGTACAAAGTTTGATGAGAATGCCACAAGTTGCAAGGAAAATGAAAGAAAATTTAGCTCTAGGCAGTTTTATTCTTTCAATGGATATTGTTTTTTCTGCAACTATTTTGGCCACAAAGCAATGAATTGCAAATTCCATGCAAGAAATATTTCAAGCTTCACTAGGAGAGATTATGATTCATTTGGTCATGATATTATGTGTTACAAGTATAGCAACTTTGGACATACATCACGTTTTTGCCGAACTATCTTTGAGCCTCCAAAACAAAGCAAGAAAGAAAATGTCTCTAACAAACAAAAAGGAAAACCAACTAAAGTTTGGAGAAAGAAGATGGATGCAAGAAATAAATAATCTAATATAAGTTCAATATGCCTCTTCTAATTTATAAAAGGAAACACGAATTTAGGGGGAGCTAAGTTGGCACTATCTTTCAGCCCCATGGAGAAGATAACTGAAAAGTGAAGTACCTCAAAATTTTGAAGAGAAAAATCTACCTATTGATTGGTATCTAAAGAAGATGATGATTTGGCTTCAATTGTTGGAAATTGTATTGATGTCAAAATGAAAAAGTTTCCACATAGAAGAAGCATGAAGTTAGAGAAAGATGAGTATTTGTAGATAGGAACATACATTCAAGGGGAGCTATACATAGTATCTTGTAGCTCCATGGAACAGAAAAAGCAAGACATTGTTGGAAGTCCCTTTACCATTGATGTCAAAGGGGGAGAGAAGTAGAATGGGGGAGAGTTAGAAGAGATGACAAAAAGATATGTTGCCATCAATGACAAAGGGGGAGATTGTTAAAAATGTTGTCATTGATGTCAAATATGCATGGACAACATAGTCATCATTGTTGGAATATGTTGTCATTGATGTCAAAGGCACAGAATAATTAATGAAATCATTGATGTAATATTTTCCTGTTATAATAAGAGTGGTCCAATGTAATAAGAGTTGCCCATTATATCCATTACATGTTGGAGAGTGTATGTTTAAATTAAAGATTTAAACATTGGAGAGAAAAATGTTAGAGGCTGACTCTTTTGAAGGAAAGAAATAAGGATGACATAAAAGACGGTTTGAAGTTATTTCAAAATAACCATACTTTGATATACACATGCAGCGATCTGTTTTGTATGGTGCGAATACCTTGTGCATACCAGTGATTTTCAAGTAATATATTTTGCAAAGAGGACAATTTGGAGGAGAAGACAAAAGTGAATAAGACAAAATCACTAGAGGACAATTTGGAAAAGAAGACAAAAGTGAATAAGACAAAATCACTAAAGGACAATTTGGAGAAGAAGACAAAAGTGAATAAGACAAAATCACTAGAGGACGATTTGGAGAAGAAGATAAAAGTGAAGAAGAAAAAATCACTAGAAGACAAAATTTGTTAAGGGAAGGGCTACAATTTGTTTGTGAAAGGCTTTTAGAAACAAAGAGACATATCCATCCACAAAAGACATATCTATTGAAAAAGTATAAGAGGTAAATGATAGGAACATTTGAAGGTGTGTGTGTAATGAATATTATATGAATAAGAGCAGATTGAGAAAGGGTTAAAGGGCAGAAATATGAAGTCCATTTGAGATTCATATTGATGAAGATATGCTGCCATATATGAAAGTCAAATGCAAATACATATATGACAAATGTATATGAAAATTGAGAGTTGAATGTTAAGAAAGATAGTGCAGTTTTAAAGTGAATTTATATATTGGATTTGTGAAGAGAGGATTGTGTGAAGGGATGTGATTGTTTGGAAAGTTGTGTTGTTTTGTTCTGAAAGGTTATGAACATTCACTTAAGTCACCTTGTTTCACAAGTTTAAAAGGAAACTTTGGATGAACTTTTGAAGTGTGTGGAGTGTGGTGTGAAAGACATAGAAGAATATCATAGACACCAAACAAATGAAAAGCAAAGTTTAAGAAGATTATTTGCAGATTTGTTAGTGAAAAGACATGATAATTTAAATGGTTGTATCCATTTCAAGGGCTTGCATCCATTCATAGAATCACTAAAGACATAAAGGCAAGTGGAGAAGTTGAGTGTGAGGGTGAGAATGAGAATGTGAAATAAAATAGCAGAGTTAAAGGACTTGTGTGAATCTTAAAGAAGCATCATATATCACAAAGAAGAATGAGAGTGTGAATGATTGTGAGTATGCAGATTATATAAGAAGAACATGAGAAGATAGGATTGCAGTTTTGATGTGCAGAATCCTTTTGTGAAGATATATTTCAGATTTGTGAAAAAGATCATCATCTATTGCAGAGGTAAGACAAGAAGATAGATTGTACGTGTTGAACAAATTTGTATGAAAAGAATATAATAGGAAAATTTGTATGAAGAAAATATAAGAGGCAAATTTGTATGAAGAGAATATAAGAGGCAGATTTGTATAGTGAATTCATCATATGCTGATTTTTGTGAACATCATTCAAGAAAGATAAAATCAAGAGGAAAAGTGGTTGTATTGTCCATCATCCGTTGAAGAAGCAACATTGAAGGTGGAACATTGTTCTTGAAGTTACTATTTTTTGAGAAGTCGGTGCTTGGCAAGCGGTGGGTGCCTCCAGTAGGTTGGTGCCTACGAACATTAGGGGTTGGTGCTCCTTGTAGGTTGCTGCCTACTAAATCAGATTAAGGGGTTGGTGCTCCTTGTAGGTTGGAGCCTACTAAACTACAAAATTGGTGATTCAAGTAGGTTGGTGCCTACATTCTTTATAATTTCATATAAAAACATAAAGTACAATTGTTGGTGTCAACTTCATCATATTGTGTCTTATTGCATAGTTGATATTGTGTTGAAGTTTAAAAGTTGATAAAGTTGAGAGGGTAAAAGTTTGTTGATATACTGATTCACCCGTCCCTCCCCCCCTCTCAGTATATCTTTGTGATTTTCAGGAACTAGGGGGGGCTCGGCAATGGGGTAAAGAATGTGCCAATAGAAGAGCATGAAAAGATAGAAGATGAAATCCAGGGGACGGAAGCAAATCAAAACCATTTGGAACTGATGGGTTTGGAGGAAGGACAAGAGATGAATAAAGAAACTCAAAATCCCCAAAATCAGGAGGATCTACATGAAGGTTCAGATTTACCAGAGGAAGGGGAGATAAGGCAGGGGCTGGACGGTCTATAAGTTAGTAGTCAATTATTGGGGCTCACAGAGGCTATGAAAAGGGGCATGAACAAAATAGCAGTTGAGAAAGATGATAATAACATACAAGCAGAGGCAGATCCTATGGGAGGGATAATGATGGAAGAGGGTGAATTAATGATAGAAGAGGTGGAAAACAACGAAGAGCTGAATGAGGAGCCAAATCTGGTAACAACCCCATAGGAAGGGGAGATAAGGCAGGAGCTGGACGGTCTATATAAGTTAGTAGTGAATTATTGGGGCTCATAGAGGATATGAAAAGGGGCATGAACGAAATAGCAGTTGAGAAAGATGATAATAACATACAAGCAAAGGCAGATCCTATGGGAAGGATAATGATGGAAGAGGCTGAATTAATGATAGAAGAGGTGGAAAACAACAAAGAGCTGAATGAGGAGCCAAATCTCGTAACAACCCCATAGGTAAAAGGAAGGTTGGGCATCAAACAGAAGGACATGGCAAAGAAATCCCTGGATTGCATCTAAGGAAAAAAGAAAGGCAAAAAGACAAACATTGAGAAGAGGTCCATAGATGGCAATGCAAAAGGACAAGTCAAAATCACCAAACTACTAAGATCAAGGAAGGGTATTCCCCTTCACGGGGAGCAATGAGGATCTTTTCTTGGAATGTAAGGGGCTTAAATGCCCCTAACAAAAAGCGCCTGGTGAGGTGTAGTTTGGAGACATCAATGGCTGATATTTTTATGATCCAAGAGTCCAAGATGAATAAAACAGAGGTAGAATTGTTTAGAAGAAAGTGTAAGGTCTGGAATGCAAAAATAGTTGAGTCTGAAGGCGCCTCAAGGGGCTTGATCACATTTTGGAGACCGCAGTCAGTGTATGTTTAGATGGTGGAAGCTCACAAGCATTGGTTGGCATGTAAGGTAAGAAGTTTGTCTTCAAATTTGATATTTGTCATTATAAATGTCTATGGTTCATCTTGTTGTTTAAAAAAAAATGGAAATATGGGGGGAGATTGGAAACTACGTTACATTAGCCTTAACTAAAAATTTTATCATGGGTGTGGACTTCAATGCCATCTTACACAGCCATGACAAGAGTGGAGGATGCAAAGAAAATATCAATCCCAAATTGCTTTTGAAGTTTTTGTGGGGGCAAACCACTTATTAGAGATTTAGATGACCAACAAGAATTTCACATGGACTAATAGTATATTGGGTTTTAGTAGCATAGCAGAAAAATTGGATAGGTTCCATTTTAAAGGGGATCTAGATACTTTTCCATGCTCTTTGGAAGGTAGCATAGTGCCACAATCAGGGTTAGATCATTACCCAATTAAACTAGAAATTTTAGGAGACAAAAGGGCAATAAGGTGTCCTTTCAAATTCAAAAATATGTGGTTGAAAGATTAGAACTTCTTTGGGATGGTAGCACAAAGTTTTAGAATATTATATTCTTCTTTTATTTAATGGTCAATTATCTATTGTAGTTTCTATAGTAGTCAATAGGTAGATAGTAGATAGATATCATTAATATCTACAATAACTTGTAACTTCTATATTATGTAACCTCTTTTTCTATTAATTGAATGAATGCTTTTACCATTCACATGGTATCAGAGCAAACATTAAAAAAACATTTGTCTATAAATTTCGAACGAAATTTTTTAGGTTTTTGAAAAACGTTTTTTTCTAGGAAAAATCGTGGCTCCTGTTTTTTGAAGAATTTTGTGCTTTTGTTACTCATTTTTGGGTGCAGTTTTCTTCTAATAGCTGCGGATTTTCTAGGTCACATGGTCTGGTGTCATTTCTTGGCACGATTTTGATAATTTTTGTGTTCTTTCTGGACATTTTTTCATTTTCAGAACCCACGTTTTTTCTCTTGCCGTCAACATGACCAAGCTCTGCCCTCACCCTCTTTTGTGCGACGTCTCTGCAAATTGCAAGCTCCTTGTTATGCGACCCTCTATCTCTCCCGTCAACCCTTCAAACCCCCATTTCTTTCTTCGCGCAACATCTACGTCTCGCTACATTTTATTTTCAAAAAGAAAAAAAAAAACTTTGTGAGCCACGAAAATCTATTTGTGGTTTTTCTCCATCCCTCTGTCCGCAATTTCAAACTCTTTACGCTCGCATTTAGCTGCGATTGTTCAATGATTTTTCTGCCATTTCTCTGAAAATCGTGGGTTTTTTGAAAAATGACTAGGGTTTTGCAGATTTCTCCTGTGTTTGAAGTCGACAAAAAAAATTTGATTTTAGATTCTTGGTGCGTTTTTCGATATCTCAATTGGGTTGTCATTAGATTTTTCTGGGTGTCTTGAAGTTCGTGCCTAGAAATTTGTGCAAGTGGATGCTAACGAAATTTTTTGGGTTTTCAGCAACATTTTCTGGGTACTCTTTAGATCTTTTGGGTTTTGACTTCAAAGTACCTCGAAATCCGTGCTAGGGTTTCTACTTTGAATTTGTGTTGTTTTTGTTTTCGTTTTACCTTTCACTAGTTTGACCTTAGTGTACGTGATGGCATCTCTAACAAATATAATGCTTGAAGGCAGCCTGAAGTTCAATGGGAAGAATTATAACACCTGGAAGCAGCGTATGCTAACCATCTTCGAGTATCAGTGTCTTGATGCAGTTGTTCTGGGTACATCACCTCGACCTACCGTTGTTGGAAAAGACCAGGACAAATGAGATGAACGCAACCGGGAAGCTATCGTGCTTATCAAGCTTTCAATCACCGACGACAAGCTGCCACAAGTGTCACCAGGCAAAAAAACTGCTGAGGTCTGGACGAACCTGAAGGATCTCCATGAAATGTCAGATAAGAGTCATGTGTTCTTTCTTAAGAACATGCTCTTTTCGATAATGATGGACGAGAAGACCACTCTCCAAGAGCATCTGACAAAGATAAAGGACATTCGTGACCAGTTGAAAGCTATTGGTCAAAAAATGGAGGAAGAGAACATGGTCGTCATTACTTTGAAAAGTTTTCCAAAATCTTACGAGCATTTCATTAAGACACTCAACATTACTTCAACAAATGTTGACTTGAAGTTTCCAGACTTATGTAACAAGCTTCTACAACAAGATCATTAGAGACAGTAGTTTGGAAGCAGTACCAGTTCCACCTCCACAGAGCAAGCGTTCTCTGCCAAATCTTCTACTAAGAACAAAGGGAAGGCGCAAACTTCTCAGCTGAAAAGCTCTGGTTCATCTCAGGACAGCAAGAAGAAAAAGAATGTTCAGTGCAATTATTGCCATAAATACGGTCACATGAAGGCTAACTGTTGCATTCAGTTGGCTTCTAAACAAAAGAAGCAGGGCGGGTCTCAACAAAAGGCAAATGTCGCGGAGCACACTGAGCAGAAAGAATCTGCATTCTATGCATTTATGGCCAAGCGAACAGCAGATCCAGTACAATCTTTTGCCTGGTATATTGATTTTGGGGCTTCACGGCATTTTACTCATTGTCGAGATTGGTTCACAAAATTTGAACCCTTCTCTAATTCTATCATTTTTGGAGGAGGCGAAGAGTACACAATTGTTGGTGAGGGCACTGTCCAGATTCACTCAGGAGGAAGAAATTTACTCTTTCTTGATGTTTACTATGTTCCAGGCATGGAACATAACCTTCTCTTAGTCAGTCAAATCATGCGGCATTCTCCCCAGTTGGATGTTGTTTTCAGTTCGTCCACCTACAACATCATTGATAGAGAGACTCGTACTACAATCGCTATGTGACTTGAGAATCATGGTCTCTATCGACTTGTTGATTCTGGTGATTCTTAGGAGCACGCTCTGGCAGCTAGGAGTACTTCCATCAGCAAACTTTGGCATCAGCGTTATGGGCACTTGAATGTGCACTATCTCTCTCAACTATCTCGGGAGGGTTTGCTTGCTGGTATACCTGAGATCAAAACTCAAAATCATGGAGTTTGTGGAGCCTGTCAAGCTAGGAAGCAGCATTGGACACCATTCTTGGATGGTGATTCTTCGTGAGCCTCCAAGGTACTTCAATTGGTTCACGCTGATGTATGTGGATCAATGAACACTCCATCTGTTACTGGGTCCAGGTACTTTTTATTATTTGTTGATGATTTCAGTCGAAAAATGTGGGTGTATATCTTGAAACATAAATCAGATGTGTTCAGTACATTTCAGCAGTTTAAGGCCTTAGTTAAGAAGGAATCAAGTTCGCAGATTGTTACTCTAAGGTCAGATAATGGGGGGGAGTTTTGTTCAGCTGACTTCTCTTATTTTTGTGCTACACATGGCATTAAGCGCCAACTCACCACACCATACACCCCTCAGTACAATGGTGTCGTTGAACGTAGGAATCGCACCATTACTGAAACGGCTCGTTCTATGTTGGAGTACAAAAATGTACATAAGAAATACTGGGTTGAAGCAGTTTATACTGCAGTCTACCTCCTGAATCGGTCACCTACACAAGATGTTAAGAGGATGACTCCAAAAGAAGCCTAGTCAAGACGTAAGCCTAAGGTGGGCCATCTGAAAGTCTTTGATTCTACAGCTCATGTATGGATTCCAGAAGCCAAGCGTACCAAGTTGGACTCCAAGAGCCAGACACTTATGTTTACTGGTTACAGGCGACAATCACAATGCATACAGGTTGATTGATGTGGAGACAGACCGTCTCATATTCAGTCGTGATGTTGTGATTGATGAGACTACTGGTCCATTTGTTCCTACTATCAGTCCTGCGAATCAGCCTATAAAGGTTCCTGATGAGGGTGTTCGTCTTCCTCTTGGTTCCCCTGATGGGAGGGCTTCAGAGCATTCTGACTCTAAAGATGAAGAGTCTACCAGTCATGATATAGCACCAACTGATTTTCCTCAGGACTCGCATCTAGATGACTTTGTTCCAGAAATCTCAGGAGATGTTGTTTCTCCTATTTCAGATGTTGGTACTTCTACTCGACGGCCTAAGTGGTGGCTCGAGACTATCGGGGATCTTCATAATGATGAACTCATTAAGGGAAGATCAACTTGTAGAAAGAGCAAGCAGCAACACACAGTCAATTTTGCTCTTATGGCCAACATCCACAGCATCTATGAGCCTCAGACGTATTCAGAGGCTAAAGGAATTCCAGAGTGGGAAAAGGCTATGGCGACAGAATATCATAGTCTTCTGAAGAATCACACTTGGGTTCTTTCTGATCTTCCTCCTGGGAAGAAACCTATCAACTGCAAATGGGTTTATAAGGTCACGTATCATGCAGATGGTACTTTGGATAAATACAAAGCCAAATTAGTTGCTCGAGGATTCACACAGCGGGAGGGCATTGATTATGACGAGACTTTTGCTCCTACTGCCAAGATGAGCACAATTCGTTTTGGATGGACAGTTCATCAGATAGATGTCAAGAGTGTGTTCCTCAACGGTGAGTTGCAGGAAGAAGTCTACATGACGCAACCTCGTGGTTTCTAGGTTGCTGACAAAGAGCATCAAGTATGTAGGCTCGTGAAAGCACTCTATGGACTGAAATAGGCTCCCCGTGCATGGTACATCAAGATTGATCAGTACTTGGTTGATCATGGTTTTCAGCGCAGCCCTTCTGACAGTAATTTGTATGTCAAGCACTTTGGTGATGATATTTTGTTTCTTGTTGTCTATGTTGATGACTTGATCATTATTGGCAGTTCAGCACATTTGATTGCAGCACTCAAACACGATTTGTGTCAAGCTTTTGACATGACAGATTTGGGGCTTCTCCATTATTGTTTAGGTATTGAGGTTTGGTAGACCATTGATAGTATTTTTATCTCTCAATCTAAATATGCTCACGGTCTGCTTGACAACTTTCGGATGCAGGATTGCAAACCTGCCTCCACACTAATGGAGAAGGGGTTGAAGTTGTTAGCCAACTCTGATTCACCTCCGGTCGATGAAACAACATTCAGGCAACTAGTGGGCAGTCTCATCTACCTCACTGCCACTAGACCTGACATCAGTTTTGCAGTGAGCTACATTTCACGCTTCATGACAGCTCCAAAAGTTGATCATTGGATTGCAACGAAGCAAGTGTTGAGATATGTTAAGGGTACTTCAAATTATGGCATTCTGTATGGCAAATGCAAGGATCCAAAGCTAATTGGTTATACAGATTCAGATTGGGCAGGTTCGGTGGATGACAGAAAATCCACTTCTGGGTATGTATTCAGTTTGGGTACTAGTGTTGTAACATGGCCCAGCAAGAAGCAACAAGCAGTGGCTCTTTCCTCAACTGAAATTGAATATCGAGGAACAATTAAGGCAACATGTGAGGCAATTTGGCTCCGCAGGATGCTTTCTGACATGACCATGTCACAAGCACGACCTTCTCCCTTGTACACTGATAATCAAGGGGTGCTCAAACTGGCCAAAAATCCAGTCTTCCATGAACATACCAAGCATGTCGAGCTTCATTGTCACTACATCCGCAAGCTGGTAGAAGAGGGATCAATTTAGCTATAGTATGTTCCAACAATGGATCAGACTGCAGATATTCTCACCAAGTCTCTGAGCCTAAATAAGTTTGTCAAATTCAGGGGGCAACTTGGTTTGTTGACCGATTGACCATTAAGGGAGGGTGTTAGAATATTATATTCTTCTTTTATTTAATGGTCAATTATCTACTGTAGTTTCTACAGTAGTCAGTAGATAGATAGTAGATAGATATCATTAATATCTACAGTAACTTGTAACTTCTATATTATGTAACCTCTTTTTTTGTTAATTGAATGAATGTTTTTACCATTCACACAATGGTGGTCAAGAGTGAAACCTGAAGGAACCAAAATGTTTGGTATTGTCACAAAACTGAAAATGATCAAACAGCAACCAAAAGCATGGAATAAATCCCATTTCAAAATATCTTTGAAACGAAAGCAAAATTGGAAGAGGAAATAAGGACTCTAAATGAAGAGGTGATCTCAAATGGAATGGATAGGGATAAGTTTATGAAGGAGAAGGAACTTTTTAATGATTATGAGGACATGCAATCTAAAGAAGAAATCTATTTGAGACAAAAATCTAGAGAAACTTGGATCATGGAGGGAGACAAGAATTCTAAATATTTTCATAATGTGACAAAATTTTGAGGGGACATTAATCGAATCACAAAAATCAAAAGGGTTGCTTCTTCCAAAAGTGTTGGGATATAGTGGGAAAGGAGGTAGTTGCAGCTATAGAAGACTCGAGATCTTCTGGTATGGTTTTAAGGGAGGTAAATAACACTTTTATTGCACTTATTCCCAAGAAAGAAAAGCCTAATTCGTTCGATGATTTTCGGTCAATAGCATTATGTAATACATTATACAAAAAAATGGCTAAGGCTGCTACGAACGAGTTGAAGCTTGTTCTCCCAAATTTGACTTCGGATGAACAAACAGGTTTCGTGGCGGTTAGGTTGATCTTGGAAGGGGTAATAATAGCTCGAGAAGCAATTCATTCCATACAGCATAGTAATTGGCAAAGTATGTTGATTAAATTGGACATCAAAAAGGCATATGATCGTTTGGATTGGAGATTTCTATACAAGGTCTTGGAGGCATTTGGGTTTGACTCACATTGGGTGAACTAGATCTTCAATTGCATTTCAAGCCCTAGATTCTTGATTCTTTTAAATGGCATGCTTTAAGGTTACTTTGAAGCATCAAGAGGAATCAGAATAGGGGATCCCCTATCCCCCTTTTTGTTTATCATAATGGTTGAAGCTCTTAGTAGAGCGGTCACCCTAGCAGCTGCTAGGGAGACATTGGAAGGTATTCAAATTACCAGCAATGTGCCAACAATAACACATCAACAATTTTCCAACAATACCATGCTCTTTGGGGCAACAAAAAGAAGGGAAGCGCAACATTTGAATGAAATCCTAGACCTATATACTCCGGCTTCTCGGCAAGCGATAAGTGAAGCTAAATCAGAAATTTTATTTTTTAACACAAACCCTAGGAAGGAGCAAGAAATAACTAGGGCTCTAAAGTTTAAGAGAGGACAGCTCCCAACCACCTATTTAGGCCTACCATTAGCCAACGGATTGACAAGTAGTAAGATATGGGAGTCTCTAGAAGTCAAAATCAATAATCATTTGGCATCATGGAAGGGGAAGTGGTTCTCTTGGGTAGGCAGAATAGTCATGTTAAAGATTGTTGTATCAGCAATACCAATTTACCTGTTGTCTTGACTTCTTACCAATGGGAAAGTATCATAATCTAAACCAAAGTATGAGGAAGTCTTTTTGGCAAGGATCATCGAATCAAAACAAGATAGCGCTAATTGCATAGGACAAGATATGCTAAGCAAAGAGGATGGGGGAACAAGTCTAAGAGATTTGCTAAAGCAAAACAAAGCTCTTGGAGCAAAATTAATTTGGAATATGTACACAAACAACAAATCAAAATGGGCCAAAATCCTCCAAGATAAATATCTAAATGGTAGTGATGAAAGCAGTATTCTAATCTTAAAAAACTTGCCCAAAGGCTCGAAAATATGGAACTTCATGAAAGAATGTCGTCCTTTAATCACGAAGCACATTTCATGGGCATACATGATGGAAAGTCAGCACTATTCTAAGAAGACTCTTGGGGGAGCCACCCAAGTTTGAATAGTATTTTGAATATAGAACACGCGCAAAGGGTTTTATCCAAGGTCTGGGCAATGAAAGTTAGAGATTATTTCGAAGAAAGCAACAACAATGGAGTCCTGGGCTCGCATCTAGAAGGAGTTCAGCAATCAGAATCTGCCACACAATGAAATTGAGCAACTCAAAACAATCCCCAAGAACAAAGTCATATTTATTCAGGATGGAAAAGATAAATTAGTGCGGTCTAGATCCAAAATAGGGCAGTATAATGCAAAAGATGGATATGAAATTCTGGGGCAAGATGAGGCATAGTCTTCACAACCATCGCAGTTGTGTTGGAGCAACCAATGTCTTCCAAAAGTGGGAGCCTTTACCTGGGCAACAATTCAAAATAGGATTTTGACAACAGATAAGTTTGTTACAATGGGACATTTAGGCCCCACAAGATGTGTCCCTTGCAAAGGTAATGAGGAAAATGAAAATCATCTTCTATTAGCATGTCCATACACACAAGCTTGTTGGAGATGGCTATGTGCCAAGCTTGGAAGGGTTGGCACATTATCGAATGATATACTCATGCTATTTAAATCCTAGCCAATAATCAAAAAGTATGCTTTGTTTTCAAGTTTATGGATAATTAGCCCTTCAATCCTAGTGTGGGAGATATGGAAGCAAAGGAACAGAAGGTTATTCCAAGAAAAGGAAATGGCTTTACCGTCATTCCTAAACAAGCTTCAAGCAACCATAGTGGAGGTGACAAACAGTAGGGTGGCAAGGCTAAACCCCCAAAAATTGTCCTTCACAGATTGGGACTCAAAGATAAGACACGTTTGGTTTGGATTAAAAAATCAAGCACTTGGAGGCATGGAATCAAGGAAAGCTAAGAATCCAAGGGACAATGTGCCTTGGAAACCCTCATAGCATAATTGGTACAAAATGAATTTTGATGGTGCTTTCAGAGGGAATCCTGGTGTTTTTGGAGTTGGGTGTATCGTCTGAAATTGTGAAGGCAAAATAAGGGTCAAACAATATGGCAAAATTCCAAGCACTAATTCTCGGTTTGCATTTATGTAAGGACCTGAATGTAGATAATGTTGAAATTGAACAGGACTCGTTCTTGGTCATGCATGCCCTTAAGTCTAGCAAGATTGTGAACTAGAAACTTCAATCGCTACTAGAGAAGGTGTTTGCATTGATTGGTACTCTCAATAGCTACATGCTTCAACACACTTACAAAGAAGCAAACAATGTTGCAAATAGGCTGCAGGGGAGGGTGCGATTTCAAAAAAAAATTAAAGTTTGAGCAGAGGCTCACCGTCAAGTAAATGTAAATTTGTGGTCATTTAAATCACATACAGTGCAAATCACAAAGGGTAATGCATTAAAGGGCTAAGGGTATGAAGAAGCTTAGGTAATTAATGTTGCAGGGGGCAAAAAATTCAAATCATGGGAAACCATTACAAATGGATGGACTACTGAGAGTTTAAGGCAAAACTGGAGGTATTGTTACATTGCTAGGTAAGCGTTTATGGACACTCCAATTTGACCGACGTGCCCTAGAAGGAAAATGTCCTTTCTATGCATGATCACTTAACTTAGATTAAGATCAACTTTCCAAGTTGATGGAGGTTTGGGTAAAATTAATCCTCGGCAAGGAGTTCATGGAAGCTAGCAAGCATCATAGAGTAAATTCTAACATATCATCTAGGTTCCTTGCCACCCTCCTTGATTTGAACGTTTCCAAAGGTGTGGAAGATACAATAGCGATGGCTCATTTGAGTGAGGGGATCCCACGGCAAAGAGATTTGCATCGGCTCTTCATACCTGGAGCAATGGTTTAACGTTATCCCTTTCTTTTGGACATCTCCGGGGCTGCTCTTGCACGACACAAAATTAGGACAGAGAGGGGTTTTAGATTTCTAAAGCACTACTTAAACCTGGAGCTAGTGATTAGTTGGAATTGGATGATCGACTTCGCAGACTTCCTACAAACAATTGGTGACAAGTGATGTTTTGGCGTGGGGGGGTTAACAAGTTTTGAAGCTGGCATTTGTTGGTCTAGTCTGGCATAGCAAGGTATGAAGTGTTGGCGCAAGATAGTGTTGTTGAAGATCGTATTTGCTACTCAAATGGGGAAACTAAATATTGATGTAAGGTAATTTTGAGATGGCAATCCCACATGAAATGCAAAGAAATGTATGTTGGCTTTCTGGCTTTTGGACGGGTACCTTGTATTCTAATGTAAAATTTCGGCCTTTTGAGGTCTAGTTTTCTAGGTGGGAAAAGGCAAAAAGGTTGTCGAGGCAATAGATTTGATGTAATTTCTCTATTTTCTATATTAATATAATCTTTTCTTACGAATCAAAAAAAAAGGAAATAAAACAACTTTTATAGCAAACTATGTAATGTCCCTTCCTTAGGCGTTCAAATCTGATGCAGAGGTTGACCTATTATGAGGGTTTCCGTAGGCCAGCAGTATGGATAGGGGACCCATTTCGAGGGTGTGGAACCTTTCCAGCAATTGTTCGAGCCTTTCAGAGTCGAGTTCAGTTGATTAAGCCAAAGATAAATTGAAAATAATAAAGTTGGCTTAATGGAATAGTGAAAGGTGAATAGTAACAACAAATTAGAAAGTGAATAGTGAAAAGTGCACCCCCATCCTAAAACTTAAGTTGTTTTTAAAAGGGGGCCAAGTTCACAATGTAAAATTAGACCCTCAATGTTATTTTATGAATTTTTAGACCAAATAGTAACCCCAAAAAGGGTTGACCCCTCTTGGTGAAAATAAAAAGGCATTTTTGTCTATTTTGGATTCATTCTTATGACTTCAATTTGAGAGCAGCAGCAAACTTGAGGATTTGAAGAGCTTGGAGCTTCCAGGAATGCAAACTTCTGCGAGAATTTGAAGATTTGGACGAAAACGCATTTCTCCTGGTGATAGGATTCAACATTATCCAACTTCAGTGTGGGGTTGGCAGCATTATTTGGGGTTATAATTGCAGATCAGTCCATTTTGAGGACAGAAATTCGCATCAGATTGCAGATCAGTCCTTTTAGAGGACATTTCTACCATCTTTCAGCAGTACCACAGGCAGCCGCACCTTTGTTTGGCATTTGGGCTTCAAACCCTAAGTGCTTGGTGAAGTTTTTGAAGTTTTGGAGCTGAGAAGTTTCATACAGCAGTGGCACAACTCCTCTCACACCTAGAAACGAAGTGGGTAGTCATTTGTAGAGCTGGGAGAGTTCGAATTTGCTGTATCAAGGTTATATCATGCCTGAAATTTCAGTTGCAGCCTTGTAAAAAGTCATTTCCTGGTCTTGGGTGAATGGGTATGTTGCAATTGGCCCATATCTATGTAATTTCAGTCTTTTAATTAATAGAATCATTGCATACTTGGCTATTTTTCCTTTATCAGCATTGTACATGTCATGCATTTCGCATAAAACTCAGAAAAGACACAAAACACAAACAAAACAAAAACCTATTCTATACGCTGGTCAAAGACTCCAAGAAAAACCAAAATTAAAAAATTTAGATCAGATTGAGGAAGGAATCTTTCAAACTAATTCTAAAACAATTAATAAAATAAACTACTAATAGGCCCATCTCTATCCCCCCAAAATACCCACTACAGATGATGACAGCTAAACAAATGTGGGATAAATAGAGACTTTTGTCACTTAAGTTAATTTCAAAAATCTAAAATGGCGTTGCCTTGCAAACTTGATTGAATCTTCTAAAATGGGGCAGACTCTTTCTTGAAGCCTTTAAAATTCATTGAAACTTCATGAATATGAATTTGACAGAAAACCTTGCAATACCCACTTGAAACTAGAACCTTGACCATGACAAATCCATTGATACTTTGTCCTCTTGATATATCAGCCTTTACGAATTTGGAACCTTGATCCTCAATAACAATTTGATTACTTTGTCCACGATGATAACTCGGCACCTAAAAGATGACATCCTCTTTGCTGTCCCAGCACATTAGCTAATTCTGATTAACTCAATCAGCCTCTTGGGAGAGAAGAAGCAAACTCAGCTTTAAGACTGCAAAGACTGTTTATATCAGCATTGGAGACCTGAAATCTTTTTCTAAAACAGTCCTAGGTGATGAAAACTACACTTTGACTACTGCTGAATCTGAAAACCATTCATATTTATGCTGAAAACCTTGCACAGGCCTGCACAAGAGTGAACAAATAAGCTTGCTTCTGTTGGAAATAACAGAGCCAAACTGCCTGCACAAGAGTGAACAAACAAGCTTGCTTTAAATCTATAGTGGAGAAAGCAAAATGTTGACTAGATGAGTTTTGGCCCGGCTGAAATGTGCTAGTAAAATTTTTTCTTGAAGTAAACAACACAACCAGCACTACGCCAAATGGATTAGCATTAGCTTCAAAGAAGAATAAACTGAAATTGCACTCAACGCCAAGAATGTGCACACAAGATCCTTTGAAAGGCGAGGTGCTAACATATGGAAGAGGAAACAGAATTACAACTGAAAGTAAATACAACTGAAAGCTAAAAGATTCGGTGAACCAACCATAAAGATTTCCACTCAACCACTTAAACAGTGGGGGGAATACTACAAATTATTCAACTAATTCATCCGCTGCGGCGGACATCCACTCATGAGTGGGAATTCACCACTTTTCAATGGGTACAATGAGAGAATTAGCAAGTTCTTTTTTCCCACACTCGCGGTAAACCATCCAAGGGTTACAATGTGATAATTAAACACAAATAAGTAGCAATTAAACGGACTGAAACAGTACTACTGTTATCAGCCTTACAATGAAGAGAACTACTGCAAATTATAAGTGTTTTTCAATAGAATCAAAGTACAACTAATAGAAGATGATCTCTCTCTATAATACCCTTCTGAATTATTGAAAACCAAACCAAAATCTGAACCTTAAGCAATCTGATTTTTAAACCAGCAAACTGTGAATCAATGAAATGTTCATAACTCTTTCATTTTACCTCCGAATTGAATGAAGTCAAATGCAGATGATCTCTAGGAGGTTGGCGCCCAAAATGCAACAAAGAAGCAGCTTCAAAACACCTTCAATCTTCTGGCACAAACTTCAATGCACTCTTGAAAAGTACGGCCTGGCTGAGAGGGGCGATTTTGCATTATAAAATTAAATACTCTGAAATAAAATCCCATCTTCCATGGAAAAGGTCGCCCTTGGTCAACAAACACATAGCAAACATACCCAAAACAATTTGCAATCTTATCTAAGAGCTGTGAACAAAAATCGATTTCAGTTGTAAGTGAACCAGCAACTCAAAATTGACAAAAACTCCAAAATTCTTCTACAATTGAGCTCCATCTACTAGTCTGAATGAGAAGCAGCAAAAAGACCAACTAGGTGTTATCTTTCAAACACGAAATTGGATTGAAACTAGGAGGTAAGCATCCCTCGAAGTAAAAACCAAGTTGTCATTTCGACAGCATAACACTAGCATAAATTCATGGATGCCAAATGCTGGAGCAAAGCTTCATTTTTAAAGAAAGGGAGATGACTCTTCAATTTCCCATCAAGGTCCGCCAAAAGCCACATTTGAAACTTTTCAAATTTCAAAAAGTTATTAATTCCTCCTCAAGTGGCGTCCATTTCAAGACATAATAAAAACTTAATAAAAAATATAATTTCCTCTAATGAAGGCAGCCCCCTTCATGTCCCCCTTTTAACACAACTTGAAGTTAGAGCACTAGGCCATGGGGTCAACATGAAATTATAACAATATTGCCTTGAAATGAATTATTTCACCAACATAATGTTTTTAAAAGCCAAAACTCAAACCCATGCAACTGCTCCAACTGAAAATGAAGAACTAAAGAGCTAACAACTGCTTACTACCATAAATAGTATTTACTAAAAATAGTAAACACCCATAAATGCCTCAAAACCTCCAAGCAAGGAAACCCTAAATTTACCTCAACGAGCCTACGGGCCTCCGGAATAGGCTGATGAGCAACTGAGTTGATCAGTGATGAGAAGGGAACATTACACCAGCAAAGCCAACCTAAAAGTGTGTCAAACTTTAGAAATAGCCCCATTTTTTCCTTGGCACACTTCACTAATGGATTAGCCCTATTTTCAAGATGAAGCAGAGTTTCATACTAGCATTGCCACTCAAAGTGTGCATTGGCCTTTATGCCTTTTACCCCTTTTCCTATGTCAGGTGCCTTTCACTTGATTGTCTACCAATTATTAATGACCTTGGTAGAACTTTTGTTGGTAGAAGCCACCAAAAAGTGTGCTTTTGGATCTGATTTTATAAATCCCTTTATGACTAGGTGGAATAAATGAGTATCTTAACCCCTGTTGGTGTGTTTCACTAAGGCGATTGCCACCTTTTAAGCAATGATTCATAACAACTCTCCCACTTTCAAAGCATGTTTTTCCACTGGCTTTGCCACTTCGATTGTGCGCCATATTTTGACAAATAAAACTCATATGAGCTTGGTAAGCTTCACTAATGATTATGCCCTATTTTGGGCTGAATTTTCAAGACTCTATAAGGACCCTTGCAAATTCTTCCCTTAATTTCTCAATTTGAGTGCTTGGTAATTTTGTCAAATGGTTGTCTCGTAAACTTCTTATAGCTGGTAAATGATTTATTTTTTTGTTTTTTCTCAAATAAAGATGAAGTATGCATAAAGACTCTAACTAAAAGGTGCCAATGCAAATGAGGAATGAAATGTAATATATTTTTATTGATTTTCCAAAACTCAAGTTGACTGGAATGAAATGCAACTATGCAAATAAGCAGTTACAGCTAAGAGACATTTTGACAAACATTTGTCATGCAAACTCCCAAACTCCAATTCAATTAAATTCTGAACTGCAAATATGAAATGCAACTATTACAATGCTAGACAAAAGCTGGTCGCTTCCAATAAGGACGATTTTAAAATATATGTTATTGACAATGCAACCATAAGGCAGCGATACAATGAGCTACAGTTGCAGGCCTGATAATGATATGAATGTAAGATTACAATAATGCTGGTGCTGTATGGACAGCAAATACAATGAATGTAAGTGCAGACCAGAGACCAGAACTAATGCAAATGCAAGCTAAAGACTCCAACCTGGATGACGTTTCATTGGAGAAATGGCAGAGACTGAGTGATGCAAGTATCCACACCTGGCAGCCATGATTTACCCTTTTTCAAGCAGCTACAAAGTCGTCTATGCCCAGCAAGAAGGCATTTCTCCTCACAATGCAAAAACCAGATATAATCCTTCAAAAATCAAACTATCTCATGGCCCCATTGCACTGCCTAGGCTTCTTGAAGAACCACGATTTCACCCAGCCAAATTGAATAAGAACAAGAGACCAACTGAATCGAACCACTCCAAAATTGAGCTGAGTATCTTAACAAAATTGCTGCGCCACGATATAACCAGCAAGCATAATCAACTATGATGAAGAAATCGAATGGCCAAGATGAACCTCCAAAATCCTTCAATTCTCTCTTCAAGCAAATTGAATCCCTTTGAATTGCAAATTTCCTCAAAATGTCAATGAGAAATGCCACAAATCTGCTGCAATGAATGCTGATATAATCTATATAAAACCCTTAATCAAACCAGCAAAAGGGCGCCTAGGGTTTAGTAGAAAATCTCCCAAACCTCTTCTTCAAGTAGAATAATAATTGTAACAATAAATCAGCTGTGCAATTATGCATAACCCTCAATAGAATGCAATAATAAACCAGCTATTGCATTAAATTAAACTCCTTATTCAGAAGTGCAATAATACATCAGCTATTGCACTAAATTAAACTCCTTATTCAGAAGTGCAATAATACATCGGCTATTGCACTAATTCAAACACTTGTAATGAAGCTCTTGTAGAAACCTTGGATGGACTCCTCAACAATCTCCAGCTAGGGTTGATCTTTCACAACCGAACCTGGTATCCTAGAGTCTTCAAACCCTCAGACATGAAAAAGCCTTCAAGCTCTTCCCAAACTGAAATGAGAAATAAAATCCAAGCATGCCCAAAAGGCTAGCTCACAGCTCTGTTGGTGTACGTTTTATCATCCACCAAACACACAGAATAAAATGTCCAAACACACTCTATCCTCTCTTGAATAAAATCACTGCATATGCTAAGATTGCGAGAAGATCATATGGCGAATGCAAAGTTTCTTTCGTCAGGTCATGACATGTGGATAAGCTCAATAGGCGTTGTGATATATTGGTAATACACAAAGGGAATTACATTAAGCAATTTCTTCACAAGTTAAGGACTTAGAAGGATTTATCATTAAGTGCTTCTGTTGGGATTTTCAGTTTGAGATCTCAAAAAAAAATTGTAAAAAGGATAAGGGTTTAGAGGATCTAATCTATTCCTAGGAATTCAAGAGACGGTAAAGATTAGGTGAAACTGGTAACCACGCTTTGCTTCACCTCCCTGGGACAACTACACAGTGGGTGCAATCTTCAAAGGGTGTGATTATAATTTGCATGTCTTGAATAAGACTGAAGTTAAGCATCCACAATCAAAAGCTCAGGCTAACTTTATGCATTGAATGAAAATCATCCATCCAAAGAAAGTATGAGCAATGTTTCACCATAAATCTATACTATCAAATCTTGCATTCACTTAACAAACATTCAAAGCAAATTATATCTTAATTCTAATCTAATGTTCTATTCTAATTCTAATCTATTGTTGAAGAGTTATGCAACCTTGCAAACCACTTGACAATAAAAGGGATTCAAAGCAAATCATGCATAAGAGCTTTTATTATCGGAAGTAGCAAAACGCAAGAATCACATATACTTTCTTCACACCATGAAAATGAGAGATTAAGAGTT
This sequence comes from Sequoia sempervirens, assembly GCA_007258455.2. NCBI lineage: Eukaryota > Viridiplantae > Streptophyta > Pinopsida > Cupressales > Cupressaceae > Sequoia > Sequoia sempervirens. The sequence goes on along the minus strand of VDFB02271358.1, from coordinate 986,352,729 downwards.
TATATAGAGTTTTCAAGAGCAAATGAAAGGCCAAGAATAAAACAACATTAATGGCCAAGATTAAAACACATCAACCCTAATTAGGGTTTCCCAAATAACATCAATAATCAATGAGTACACAAAGAGTGAAGTGGTGTCTGGAGCTATTTTCAAGGGAGTGTGTCCCTATCCTCTTGAGCAACAGTGTGTTCGACGAACCGAGACACGATCTAGATGACTTCTTCCATCGTCATCTATGGTAGCACGTTTATCCTGAATTCCAACCCATCCAAGTCCTCAACATATCCAGCAAAGGAACTCTCCCATTCCAGTTCTTGCTTCAGGAAGGCATCCTGGATGGATAAGAGGTTCGCCACCCTTGTGAAGTCCTGTCTCAAAATCGATCCTATGGTAGAGAAGAAGATTTCCTAAACCTTGCTCTTTAGCCTTTCTCACTGCATGTCGTTCTCTCAAACAATCTCTTTCTCTAATACATCTGCAACTATGAGGTAAATCTTTCTCTGAATTTCTCGGATTTGTTCCTCTACTCTGAGTCCATCAGCTTTTGCCTTGTCCAAGACCTCACTCTGCACTGTCAATGCCCAATACCAATGGTGGAAGTCATAAGCAGGGCCTGCTACAATTATCTTTCCTTCGATCAATTCCTGTTTTGGGACGCCCTTCAATACTTTGAGGCATGGAATGAGCCTCTCCTGAATATCCGGGAGGTTGTCCCAAACTTCTGTCATGACATCCAATCTGGAAAGGAATGAGGAAGTCTGTCTGTAGGCGAGTGTCAATCTATCCATGAATGAAGCCACTTCCGTGCTTTTACTTGTCATCCATTCCTTGGCTTCCTTAGCCGTGACCATATCTTCTTCCACGTCCTCGGCTATTTCTTGTGAGGAATTTAGAAGAGGAGCTCCTGCATCACCCTAGTTGAGTGGTTGGGTAAAATGTTGAATATACTCCTTCAAGCGCTCGACCTCCTTCTTGTATTCTTTCTTCTTCGCCACTTCCTTCTCCAGTCTCTCCTTGATAGTAGAGACTGAGTTATCCAATTCTTCAACTTCCTAGCCTTTTGTTGTTGGGCCCAGGTCTATAGTGGTAATGGCATACTCATAGGGAGTGATTTCATCCTATGTTTTGTCAACTGTTGGCACTGCAATCTGTACAGAACGGCTACCAGCTTCGTCCCTCTGAATCGTGGAGAATTTCTTCGCAGGCTTCTTTACACCAACTTGTTCTAACCTAGCCAAGAAATCTGCAGTGTCATCCTCTTCTTGAGTCTCGACTAGCGCCTGTATCTTCATTCTTTCCTTCAACCAATCCAGAATGGTAGGTTGTTCAATGCTATCTTCCTCCTGAACATTTTCTGCACTTGGAATATCCAAAAGTCCTTTGAGAGCGGAAATCATTCCCTCTTGGAATTCATCATTCTGGATGTCCATTTCGTCCTCTGAACCAAGTATTTTTGTGCCCGTAGGAGATGGAGGCTCGTCATCATCTAACTGGATAGGCTCATTATTACCCTCCTGAATTGGAGAAGGAATCATCATATTAGCCAAAGATTCGTCCGTAGTATCCACTAGCTCATCAATGTTTTTGGATGCAGCAGAATGAGATGACTCCACCCTTTGTCTTTTTTGGACAAGCTCTGTGTTTGCAACTGCCTCTTTCCTCTTCTCAGTAATCTCAACCAACTCAGCACTATGGGATGCGCCTGCATTTGAGGAGTATGATTTCGTCTCACTCAGCAAGTCATAAGTGAGCATCATTCTTTTCCGTCTTAACTCCTGGGTCTGCTAATTGACCCACCACTGAGAATACTTAACCACCGGCCTCATTAATGTGGTCAAATCTGAAAGCTCGGGCTCTAACCACTTCACTGCAGGAAGAGGCCAACTCTCATTGAAGCACAGTTGGACATATTCTCCATCATCCTGCAATTGATCAGGCACTCGGCAAAGTTCAGTTGCTCTCATCAACTCCACCGGCAATATAGACTATAACCTTTTTCTGACTTCATACTCGTCAGCAACATTCGCCCAGAAATCCTCCAGGTCTACTCTATGTTTATATCTTTTTCCATCCATGGTTCGAATGTGGTTACGAGGGTCAAAATTGGCCCTGGACCGATAAATTGTGAACGGATACCATTGAATTTCCAACCTGGCACTTCAAGTTGCTTGTGTTGATGGACAGGACTCCAACATGTTTCCAATGAAGAACGGGAAGGTGATAGCCACCTTCTGCTTTGGCCTCTGGATGTTCTGGTAAATCTCCAACTGTCTAAGGACTTCTAGCAAAATCATCCTATTTGTAGGATAGATTGGAAGCCTGTAAGGATTTCCAATGAATCCCTAGATCCTTATGTACGTGAACTTTGGAAACTGGATAAACCAAGATCCATATCTACTAATCAAACTTTTGGCTTCATGACTCAACCTCTGGTGAGTTCCTCCTTGGAGTATTCTGGTAATGTACATGAGGAAAGCATCGTGCGCCCGTCTAAAGTGAGATTTTCTCTGAGTTGTAGCTGCGGGTAACAGTCATATGACTTGAATTCGTTCTCACCATTGCCTACTCTGCCTTTGCATATAAGTCTGGAATATCTGTAAGACTTGGCCAACAGATAGATGATGTAGGAGCTCATGTGGAATGCTTTTGTCTTCTCCAGATTTATAAGCTACTCGTGGAGATTATCACTAATCATCCGCGGCCAGTTGAACATCCGAACGCCAGAGGTGATTTCATCGATGAAATAGTACATCCACGTCTCAAAAAGCGCGCCTTGTGGATTGTCGACTATTCTGTTTAACATCAAAATAATATCCCCAGAGTCCTTGAAGTCTGTACGGCAGAGCTTCTTAGGCATTTTCTTGGCAGAGGCTCTCGATAATTCCATCCATGACTTGTTAATATTTGTGGCGCAAAGTTCAAATTGGTCTTCATACAACTTTTTGGCATCCTCCTTAGTTTTATATACAGTCTGATGGTGTGTCGGGATGCCAAATGCTTCCTGAATTGCCACTTCACCAAGATGAGCTAATATCCTCCCATCCGGTGCAACAATTTGCCTCTCCTACGCATCATAATGGATGGCACACTCTACCATCAATTCAACACACTCTACTGCTAGCGAAAATCTGGCTACTTGGAAGATGCCATTCCTCACCATCCGTCGAGCAATTGGTGTCGGCAATCCATTGTGTCCATACATCCTCTTCTTGAACTCTGTGAAGTCCACATGCCCGAGATCGGTGTCTATAATATTTTTCCATTTAGAATTAATCTTTGACTCTCGCTGCAACCCTTTGCTGGCAAACTTCATTGGCACTTTTCTTGATGATTCTTCCGGTGTGGTCATTAACCTACAATAATAAAAATAATTAACATTAGTGTGGAGACTTTTAAATATAGTTTATTTTCGGGCCTTTATTCGAAGATTTTACTTCAGCTTGTTAAAATGATAAATTTATGTGAAAAAGCAAGCTGAAAATGAGCGAACTTGATTAAAACTTTGCCAGAATGAACAAGATGGAAGAAAAATTGAGAAACTTTGCCAACCAAACTTCAAAACTTCAGAAATATCCTCTGGCTAAGAATCAAATTCAACTTGAAAGAATTTACTCAAAATCCAATGGAAGAATGCACCAACTTGCTGAGAAGTATGACTTTCAGCGAAGAATTAATTTACTTTCTCAAAAATCATGCCCTCCAGCATAAAAATTTACTCCTCCACTGAGAAAAATCGACCTTGCCTTGAATATTCTTGCAATCTTGAGAGAGATTAACTTTTCTTCAATTGAACTAGTGAAAAATGAGTTGTTGAAACTCATTATAAGGCTGAAGAGTTCAATTTGTTTTAGTAATTTCATCTTTTTTTCTTGATTTCAATTTGTTTTCTTCTCTTCATCAAGGCAAGTTTCTATTTTTTTTCAAAAATCTTAATGGCAAGCTTATCCAGGCGCCACCTTCAACTAAAATCCTTAGATTTTCTCTTTAGAATTTGATTTTTAGCTAAGTGTTTATTTTTATTTCTTTAAATGTTGAAAAATATTAAATATCCAATGTATTAAATTCGATTTTTCCAACCTTCTCATGGCGAAATTTTATTTACTCATGGATTTTCTCTTTTCCTAGCATATTTCATTTACTTCCAAGAATTTTCTTCCAAGTCATCTGTGGCGAATTTTGTTTTTGTCCAAGGCTTATTATTTTCCTAAGTGTCGGGAATAAATTATCAAAGTATTAAACTGGCAAATTTTAATCTTCCCATGGCTAAGTATTTATTTATTTATGTCATTTTGATCTCTTCCCTTTAGCCAAGGCGGACTTCCAAACTTCTTTGCCATTCACGTTTTCTCCATGCCTTAGAAACTTTCGTCATGCCATTTAACCATCTCCCCTAGGCGAACTTCATCAATACTTAGGAAAAATTCCCTCCCTTTTGGCCTAGGGCGGACTTTAGACTTTCTTTGGACATCCTTCTTTGGAAGAAGTTGGACTTTACCATGTGCTTGGACGTCTTACTTTTTCCAAGTCGGACTTTCTTGCCTTCATTCCAAAGTTGGACTTCAAGATAATCTTGATATTTCTTCTCTAGACATTTCATGCCTTAGAATTTTTTTATAATGCTTGAGGGCGGACTTCCAAACTTCTTTTCCATATGTATTTTCTTTTCACACTTAGTCAAAATTTTCAAATTTTTTTTCCCCAAAGGTAACATTACATAGGCAAGGCATCTATACTTAGCCAAATTTTGAATTTTCTTCCTTGCTCTAGGCTGGGCAGACTTTCTTAACTTCTTGCCATTTCCTCATCAAGGCTTGGGCGGACTTCACCAGCTTCCTGCCAAGGTAGGGTGGACTTTGGAGTAAGCTTGTCATTTCTTTTTCCATGGCTAGGCGGACTTCACCAGCTTCCTGCCAAGGTAGGGCGGACTTTGGAGTAGGCTTGCCATTTCTTTTTCCATGGATGGGCGGACTTCACCAGCTTCCTGCCAAGGTAGGGCGGACTTCATCAACTTCCTACCAAGGTTGGGCAGACTTCCAAAAAGTCTTTCCATTCTCCATGGCAGATTTTGAAGACTTTACTCCACTTTCTTGGGCGCACATCTCCAGAATTAGGCGAATTTTCACCATGAATTTCATGCTTTTTGGTTGATTTTTCATCGATTTTCTTGATTTTCTCATTTTAGAGGTCTGATTTTCATGATTTTCACATTGATTTTCCCAGATTTTTTATTGCTTTTCCATGTTTTTCCTGATTTTTCATTGATTTTTGCTTGATTTTTTGATTTTTTTACATCCAGTGGCCTGCTTTTGATTCTAAAAATGGAAATGTTGACTCCATGACCAAAGTTGACTTTCTAAAAATAGAAAAAGCAAAATCCCTAAAAAATAGGGATCCCAGATTGGTCTAAAAATGCCAAAAATGAGAAAAGCAAAAAAACAAAAATCCCTAAAAAATAGGAAGTATCAAAATTGACTCAAAGCATAGGCAATCCTCGTCTTTTGGACCTTCTAAGCACTTCCATGATGTTTAGGCACTGTTTCGGGCTCGAAATCTCTAGTTGGCTCGAGTGTTTACTCAAAACTCTGACTTGAAACTCTTAAAGTAATGGCCTTATGAAACTATTGCGTGAAAGCAAAACCCTAAAAAGAAGCAAACTACTGGGGGTCCCCATCTACAATGGGGCGATGTGTGAAAAGGTCACAACAAGCTCCTTATAAAGAATTCTTTTGATCTTCTAGAAAAGTCCTCCAAGAAGCTTCTAGAATATTATAATATTTCCAAAAGTGACGTGATAATATTTTATTTTCACTTAAGTCACTTTTAAAATATTATTTAAGTGACTTTATAATTTACTCTTTTATTATAGTCACTTTTATTAATTAATTAAAAATAAAGTTACCTTTTTTATTTTAATTTATTGAGATAACTTCATAAATAATTAATTTAATATTCCCACTTTAATTTAATTAAAATAACCAATTAAGTCATCCTTTTGAAATATTATTGATTTTTGGACAACTTAATTAATTAAATTAATTAAATAACCCCATCATAAATTTGGGGACATTACAAACTCTTTGCCAAATTCTCTTGGTGGGTAAAATTCTCTTCAGTTAATGCCATATTTCCTGACTTGGGTGAAGCTTTGACTGGGCCTTGCCACTTAAAAAGTGCACCTAAAACCCTTCTCATTTACCCCAGGCGTTGATCACTAAACCCTTTGCCCACTTTCTGATATTTTGGCGAAGTTTTTGTCTTAGCAATGCCTCTTTCAAAAGGTGCTCAGTTAGACTGATATTCTTCCTCTTTCATAATGTGCACTTTGCTCCACTCTCTGCCACTTTTGAGCACAGTTTTGCACTGGCTTTGCCACCACAAACTGGTTCCACACTTTGACCACTAAAAGCATTCAATCTGTGGGTAGAATTCTTTCAACACTTCACCACTAGTGAAACTTTGGGTGGCTTTGCACTGGAATAATGTGCTTCTAAAACTTGTCTTTGCATTTTTCCTTGTCCTCACATTGCCACTCAAATAGCATGCTGGAGGACTTTTCTTAGCCATTCGGCAATTCTGTTTTCAGATTCAAATCTTTGACATTTTCTTTTCTTCTTTCCACTGCCAGAGCCTTCATCAGTCGGGACCCTTCTCATTTTCTCCTGGAATAGCTTAACATTGGGCAATCTGCAAGAATGGTTCATTGAAAAACTGGATCATGACCAAACTTTGCAACTTGACTGGATGAAAAACTCACTTTTTACTGATAACCCAACAAGGATGACCTGGCTAATGACAACAAATTGATCGAAAGAAATATAAAAGCTGAGTTTTACACAAGTACCGTAAAGTGCGTAAACAACCAACACCAAGAGACTCTTTCAGATTTGGCAAATGGTTGTACTTGGCTTTGTAAATTGTTGATAATTCATGGAAGCCATTTTCATTTACTAAATATTAAAGAAGCCTATTTGTAGGTTCTGTGGTTTTCATTTATCATATATGTAATAACTACCATTGAAAACTATAGGAACAGAAGAATGCATAAAGAGGTTCTTTTTAAGACGCATTGACAATTCTAAATGTATTGCTCTTAGAGTTATTGCCAATTCTAAACACCAAAGTGTGCCTTCTATTTAGATTATTACCATTGCTACTGAACAAGTACAGTCTTTACCTGTTTGAGTTGTATTGAACCAATGAAACCATGCATCAAGTCTTGGCCAAGCCCTCTCCAAGAAAGCCACAATATTGTCTTTCTCCAAATATGTAATAACTACCATTGAAAACTATAGGAACAGAAGAATGCATAAAGAGGTTCTTTTTAAGACGCATTGACAATTCTAAATGTAGTGCTCTTAGAGTTATTGCCAATTCTAAACACCAAAGTGTGCCTTCTATTTAGATTATTACCATTGCTACTGAACAAGTACAGTCTTTACCTGTTTGAGTTGTATTGAACCAATGAAACCATGCATCAAGTCTTGGCCAAGCCCTCTCCAAGAAAGCCACAATATTGTCTTTCTCCAAATTTGTAAAGGTGCCTTTTGTCAGTTCAATAGCCAAATCTGCAAGGCATCAAAGAAAAGTGTCAAAAAGAACTGAGATATGAACACAATCATCTGATCTACATAGGTACAAGCAGGGACATGGAAAGTCACTGACCAATTCCTCAGTTAAAATATTTTGTTTTAACTTAGATGAGTAAAAGATATAATAAAAAAGAATGCGAAATAGTTGAACAGCAATATATAATCATCAAAAAATCCAAACCCTTCTAGAAATGACTCATTCATAAGCTAATCAATTAAATAATTGATATAAGATAAGAGTACTTACTGTAAATAAAGGTCACAAAAATTCAAGCCCATGTGTAGCATAAGAACACAGAAAAGAGAATTTGGAACTATATAAAAATGAAAAAAATGTGGCCTGCCTGAAGGATTGTGAAATTTCACTCACAAACAGTTTAAAACACAAAAGAAACTAAGAAGTTCTGCCATTGTGATTTTAGACTTGCAACTACTATAACTGCCTGGCAATAAGCAATTTAAAAGAACGTTAAGTGAGCTAAGAGCACTTAGCAGAAGCACTAAGATGGTAAGTGTACAAATCAATCTGGTAAAGATTACAACAGATTAAAAGAAATAAAAATGCAAATGATTCTCTGCCACTGCAAATATAATTCTGAGTATAAACAGAGATTTACCACGCAAAACAAGAAAAAGAGTTGGTGGGTTAGCATTGGTTGTATGTTGAGGAACAAACTCTTCAGGAACCTTGCTGTATCAAAACAAACCAAACAGTAAATTTTGATGTATAGGCCCATTATTTTCAAAAATTGAAAGAATGAATGAGTGTTTATTGTCTACTGAAAGACATTGAATTCAAATACTGCATTTAATGTTTTATCCAAAAAACCTCAGTGCTTCAGATCCTAGGATTTGCTCACGAGGGATCCAACCATCACTGTTCATCAAATCCAACCAGTGGCCCATGATATCCAAACATATATGTATGTCCCACCGACTGCAAAATAATGTGCCACAGATATTGTAACTCAAATATCTCATTGCTCAAAAAAATAACAATTTTGTGCATAGTAACAAAAACAAGAGATAAAAAAGCTATTAATTTTTTTTTTTAAATGTAACAATGACAATATAACATATTGTATAAAACATACAGAAACACACCAAGAAGAAACTCTTGCCAAAAGTAAGCTCACCAAATCAAAAGTTGATGAAATCCCTCATCCCACAAAAAGCCCCGTGGAAAGAAGGAACGGCTAGGAACAGCTGTATAAAGTGCTGCCGGCCAATACAATGCAATATTCCTACCAAATACATCCTGTCCAGAAATATTAAAACATGTCAAACTCATGAAATGGTCCATAAATCATCCAAAGGAATAGTATTAGCGTACCTACCATGCACAAAAATACAACCTATATACAAACTGAAGAAAGTTGATGGCAGGTTATGTTTTATGAGCATTAATCGCTCATTTTGTCACTGAATTTTCAATAGCTTCTCTCATATAAAATATTATAGTTTTCTCAGCAGTGGGCCTATATAGAAGCCACATTAATCAATCTAAAACTATATACCAAGACGTTGCAGATTGATATCCCTTAAGACAATGAAATAAATGATTAATAACTAACATCCCACACAAACTCTGCACCTATCTAGGTCTCAGCAAGGGGATTAAAAATTCAAAACATGCATATCTTGCATGGCTATCAATACATGTTTCCACATCTGTTACATTCCTTTTGTCTTGAACAAGATTATGGCAATAATATTATGGTCGTTATGTTAGTTGTGATTAACTACCTTTCATGAGAATGTGAAAATTGGGAAAAGAAATTTTTAATTTATTGATATAACTGCAATTATGAATGATTTCTTTATATATATATAAGTGAATGGGTTGATGTGTTTTTATTTTAAAATGATACAGAGAATGGTCTAACCCTATTTCTTTGTCAAGGAGAGGTCGTAGTTTATAAAGGACCAAATTACCATCAAGTCACGAACTAGGCACAAGGTTGCTAATGGTAGTCATAACCTTGTGTTATCATCGCACTTAATTAAATACTTAATAAAAACGAGTAATTGACTTCAACTTTGGTGTGAGAGTAAAATAAGTCAACTTTATTTGAGCATCATCGTTCTCCTATTGAAATCATGTATTAAACTTCTAAGTGTACCTTTGGAGTAGGAATTTAATTAAAAATTATTGTCAATATTATTATAAATGTATAAGTCGTGTCTTTGGAAAAAAATGTCCAAATTGTGTGGGTGGTGGTAACCTCCTCGCCACCTTGCCCATCAAATCTTGTTGAAACGCCTTGATGGAATGCATGCAAAAACGCTATCTTCATCTTGGCTCGCCTTGTGATTTATGGAGTTGTCCTTCATACTTCTTGTTTTTCCTTCAGCATTGTTCAGGAGTTTTTGTTCTTTTCTATCGGGGTAGCTTTGTGGAGGTTCTTTCTTCTTTTATTCACCACTTTTATTGCAGAGTGAGGAAAAACCAATCTTTGTTCTTAGTTGATCCGCTTCTGAACTTTCTATCCGAGCTGTAAAGGCCGATTAATCTATTGCCATCGTCTGGGAGATTTCATCTCAACGATAGTCGCGTTTCAGTTCTGCAATACAGGCATGTTTATTTAGTGTCTTAAAGTTGTTGAATCATGCATCATGTTTAGTTTGTTCTTTCTTTCAAGGAATCGATGTTTAATGTTGGTATATCATTAGATTCATGTTTCGTCCAAAGATTATGATATTAGAATTCTATGCAATCTCCATTGTTTCGTTTGGACAAATTATCTCTTCATAATCCTTCGTCTCAGTGGCGGTCACCTCATCTTGCAACCGAGTTTTGCTGAGCCTTCCTCCAATTCCTATTTTATTTGTAGTTAAAAACCATACTCTGTTTTCTTAGCTCTTGAATCGGAACCGTGCATATTTCTCTTTTCTCTTCAAGTCAATTAAATGAAATATAACTATTTAAATCTGAAGAGTTCTTCAATATTGACAAGTATATTTTTCTCTCCTTAAATGAGTAAGAAACAAACACATTATTCTTTATTGAAGTGGAACGATAATGAGCCGAGTCACTGAAAATATAAACCCAAGAGTCAAGTCTTTTCATGTCGAGTAAGGGTGAGAGTGTTGATGGCACAGGCGTGCCCATAATCAATAAATCCTTGGCCAAGGTTATGATGCTTGAAAAGCAATAATCAACCATCAAGAATCAAATATACCCCTGGTCAGAATGGTCTTTCTAGTTAGGAGAAACTATAGTGAGAGATCGACCAGGGTAGTATAGGTTCTTGACACCAGACTCAGATGGTATGATGGTAAATTATGAGATCCTTTATTGACTGTCCTCGTGAAGGGTCGGGTTTCTTCAGTTGAAGAAACATAGGAGACTAGTAGGTCTTTGATTGGGTAGAAAAGCCATTGATAATGTTTCTTTTTCCCTCGAAGACAAAGTCTTGTTCAAGCAATCCAGCAGGAAGCCTTCAGACTATACTTTCTCATAACTCTCTCTCTTTCTTTACTTCAAATATATTTACTTTATAACGTATATTTCATTGCTGTTTTAAATGCTCTATTCATTTTGTAATTAATGGAGTAGTTCATAACCAACTTTGGTTTTAAGTTATATAAATTGTTAATTGTTCCATTTCAGCTGAAATTGAAAAACTACAAGTTAGTTATTGAATGTTAGAGTAGTTAATGCTTAGATTATTTATCTTTCCTATTCGTTATTGCAAAGAAAACTCTCGTAAGGTAAATTAGTTAGTTACACTTTAGTTGACTCTGGTAGTTAGTTACCGTTCTTAAACTGTAGATTAGCTAATATGTTACATATGGTATTAGAGCTACCAGGTTCGACACTGAACCTCAAGGCTCATCAAGCAAACATAGAAAACTGAAATCAACCATCGGTGTTTTTCTAGGATGAAGATGCGAAAAACACCCCGGAAGAAGATCCGAGACCCCATTTCCATCCAGCTATGGAAAATTAGACTTAGATATGATTATTCCAACTACTCTTTTCCCTCGGATTCGGAAACAATGGTTGAAGCTCTGAAGGGACTTCGGAGAAAAAGAAGAATATGGACTACCACTAGGAAGGAAACTGTTAAGTCATCTATTCTTGCTGAAACAAACAAAACCAGTTCTGAGAGCTTTTTGTATGATAAGACCGAACCGAAAACATCTAAAGAAGAACATATTCCAACTCCCAGATACAGACTTATTCCATTTTCTGAGTTTAGTGATCAAGAGGAACCTATCACAGACAGTGAAAATGATTCCTAATCATCTTTGTCTTAGAATCTATCACAATAAGTGAGTCATTTTGTAAACATTTTTGTATTGAATCTATCACAGGAAGTGATAGTCATTTTGTAAACATTTTTGTATTGAATCTATCACAGGAAGTGATAGTCATTTTGTAAACATTTTTGTACTGAATCTATCACTGGAAGTGATAATCATTTTGTAAACAACTTTGTATTGAATCTGTCATAGGAAGTGATATCAATTTTGTAAACTATTTTGCTTGAAATCTTGTAGCAATTAACTTGAGTAACAAAAGTCAGAAAATATTTGATTGTTTATCTGTAATGGAAAACTTCTTTAACTTATGTTGAGCAAACTATGGAAATAAATTAAAAACAAAGACTAATTAGAATTACCAACATCTCCAGGAACTTCCTTGGAATGGATAATTCCATAAATGGATTTATAGGGGATCTGGATAATAACAATCCTATGGAAAAGCTAGATCAATTACTGAATCTGATGAATGAAACTCAGGCCCAATTAGTCAACCTAGAAAGGAAAGTAGAAGGGCAACCTGATATGAGAGATGAAAGGTTAGAAACCCAAAGTGACCAACACGAAGATAATTCTAAAAATTTGAGCTTGGGAAACAAGAGAAGTCATTTAGCCAATGAACTTGCTAAAGATATGAAAAAGATCAAACCCCGTGATTTTGAGGGCTCCGCTTCAGGAGATGCCGCCGAGGCATGGTTGACTGAAATGGAAAAGTATTTTTGAGCTAAGGAATTACTCTGATAATTCCAAGCCAGCTTGGGCAGCCTATCAATTGGCAAGAGAAGCCGCTACTTGGTGGGAAAATAAAAGGGTTGAAATGGGTCTGGTAGTAGCAGAAGCAACCTGGGATCAGTTTGTGATAATTTTTCGTCAAAGATGGCTTCCACAACTGTTTTACGATCAAAAGCTGCAGGACTTTGAAAATCTCAAGCAGAGACCCTTAACTATTAATGAGTATTGGGAAAAGTATACTCAACTGTTAAAATATGTTCCACAGTATCAGCAGGATGAAAACTTTTGTGTTCAGAAGTTCATATTGGGGTTGAAACAACCATATAGGGGGTCCAGTGGATGTTTCGGCACCATGAACTATGGATGAAGCATACAAAAAAGTTGTTCGACAAGAGCAAAGGTTGAAAAAGGATGATTCCTTTAGGGATAAAAACTGCAACAAATACAAATGGAACCAGTCATCCTAGAATTTCAAAAGGGCTCTGAGAACAATCAGTATGATTACAAGAAGCATAAGAAGGGCAATAACAGTACTAGGAAGGATGAAGTTAATTCAAACAAAAGTTCGGAAAAGAAGGGACCACGAGGGGGATGTTTTACATGTGGAGGAGAGCATTATACTAACCAATGCCCTACCAGGAATCAGAATGGTTAGCAGCAACGTAAGCCTCTACCACCTCAGCAAACAACTTTCTAGGAAAGGATTCATTCAGCAATAGATAATAAGCAAGCAGAATATCAAGTCACATCCATTGAGACTACAAGTATGCTATACGAGAACCTAATAACCATTTTAATAGACACCGAAGCCACTGAATGTTTCATATCCCCTAAATTGCTTGGTAGATTTCCTAAGAGAACCGGGTTCATGGCCAAATAATGGATGGTTGAATATGCTAATCAGACGAGAGCTCGGGTAGAGCAATGTTTGTTTGAAGCTAGGGTAGAACTTCCAGTCTTCACCACAAAAATTAACCTATACAAGGCACCTCTGGGTTCCTATGATGTGATCATTGGAATGAATTGGTTAAGAGAGCATAGGGCCTAGGTTGATTGTGTGGATGACTTAGGAAAACCGGTATTTATTCAAGGAGTACAACGAGAGGTTAAGGTACGACAAATTTTAGCCATGCAATTAAAAAGAAATAAGGAAAGGATGACAAATATTTGCAATTAAAATGGAAGAAGTTAGGGAATACAAGGAAAGCATATTTCATGATGACGTGGTAATGCACACATAGAGCAAGGAAGAAGAAATGGAAACTGAATTTAAGGAAGAAACCTTCGCTAAGAAATATCCCTACCTTCGAGAATACTAGGATGTGTTTCCGGAAGAACTACCTGGTTTACCACCAAGAAGAGTGTTTGATTTCTCTATAGATTTAGTTCTAGGGGCTTAACCTATTTCTAAGGCACCGTATCGTATGACTACCGTGGAACTAATGGAACTAAAGGTGCAATTGCAAGAATTACTGGATAAAGGATTGATTTGACCTAGCGTATCACCATGGGGAGCACAAGTAATATTTGTCAAGAAGAAGGATGGAACGCTTCACCTATGCATAGATTACCGTATGCTAAATAAGCTCACCATCATAAATAAATACCCCTTGCCCAGAATAGACGATCTTTTTGATCAAATGAAAGGGGCAGCAATGTTTTCCAAGATAGATTTAAGGTCAGGATATCATCAACTAAGATTGAAAGAAGAAGACATTCATAAAATAGCCTTCAGAACTAGGTAAGGTCATTATGAATTTACAGTTTTTCCATTTGGTCTCACCAATGCCCTAGTTGCGTTTATGAACCTAATGAACAGTATTTTCCGTGATTGTTTGGACAAGTTTGTGTTGGTTTTCCTCGATGACATTCTTATTTACTCCAAAAACGAGGATGAGCATCTTCAGCATCTTCGGGTGGTTCTCCAAAGATTGAGAGAACATAAACTTTATGGAAAATTATCAAAATGCATTTTCTTTGAGAAAGAGGTACAATACTTGGGGCATATAATATCAGCTAAAGGCATAGCAGTGGATCCAGCAAAGATAAAAGCTATAGTGGAATGGCCTGTGCCGAAAAATGTGCATGAGGTTATAAGTTTCATGGGTTCGGTTGGGTATTATCGAAGGTTTGTTAGAAATTTCTCTAGGATCGCCCACCCCATTACCTCCCGTCAAAGAAAAGGAAAGAGATTTGAATGGACAGAGAAATGTCAAGAAGCGTTTAATACATTGAAGGAGAAATTAACGACTACACCAATTTTGGTAGTACCAAACCCTAATGGTCATTTTGTAGTTATAACCAGTGTTCCATGGGCCTGGGGGACGGGGAAATGGGGGGATGTCCGCGACGCATTTCGGAGACGGGGGGACAAAGGGCCTAAGTTTGGGGATGGCGGGGGGACGGCAGCAGGGGGGTGGCAGGGTGGTGGTGTTGATAAAGTTATACATATACTTATAGTACTTGAAAAACTAGTTTTGAAAAGATGTATAACAGTATAACAGTATAAGAATTACATTTCAAATGAAACTATAGAAAATTAGTAAAATTATAACATAGCAAAATTTGAACTACTAAGATATCTTGAATACTAATTGCTAAATAAAATTTGACAAATGAAATTGTCCAATTGGAGATTTCTATTATATCGAAAAATATGAATATCTGATGTCATATGAGATATCGCAAAGTCTATAAAGATGATTACATGATTCATCATTACAATGAGTAGCAAATGCCAAATGGCAAATAGTAAAACTAAATACAGATACTAATAGCAATAGCATTACAAAAGAAAAAATGCCAAAATGTCAAAACTCAAAATGTAGTGAATGGAGGCCTCTAATCATCTACAAACTCCTCATCACTAGAACTACTGGACTCCACAAGGTCAAGATCCCTCAAGCTCACACCAACCAGCAGCGCCAAATTAGGGTTACCCCAAAACATTAAAAAATCAAAATTTATTTTTAAATTTTAAGTTAAAGTCGCCCATTAATGTGGGGCTCGACGAGAGACGGCTAGGCATCTCCCCGCCTCCCGAGAAATGCCTAGGCGTCTCCCAAGGAGGCATGGAGACTTGGAGACGTCTCCCAATGAGGCATGAAGACACGGAGACGCGGAGACGTTCTCCATCTCCAACGGAGCACCGGTGGCGGTGGCGGGATGGCAGGAAACATCAAGTACCTGTTTCTGAAACGCGGCCAAAAAGGGGGGGAAACGCGTTCCTGGCCAAAAAGGGGGGGAAACCCGTTTCCGTGGAAAAATGGTTATAACGGATGCATCTGGTGATGGTTTGGGTAGAGTATTAATGCAAGATGGGAAGGTAGTCACTTATGAATCTTGGAAGTTGAAGCAGTATGAGCAAAATTATGCACCTCACGATCTGGAGTTAGCAACTATTGTGCATGCCCTGCAAATGTGGCAACATTACTTGTTAGGAAAGACTTTTGAACTCCAATCGGACCATTAAGGTTTAAAGTATATATTCACTCAGCCTAATTTAAATGCTCGCCAAAGGAGGTGGATGGAGTTAATTTCATATTATGATTTTGAGGTCAGTTACATTAAGGGCAAGGAGAACAGAGTAGCCGATGCACTAAGCCGACGGAAACATATAACTTTCATGGTGTCAATCAACACAAATTTTAGAGCGCAAGTACTACAAAAATTGAATGAAGATGAATTCTACCTCCAAGTTCATGAAGCTCTTCAGGCAAACTCAGAAGAGCCTAAATATGAGGGTTTCCAGATTGAAGCAGATGGACTTTTAAGATATAAGGGCAGGATGTATGTACCAAACTCAACAGAACTAAGGAAGTTGGTATGGAAGGAGGTTCACATAGCACCATACTCAGGTCATCCAGGTGTAACCAAAATGTTGGCCGATGTCAGACCTCTATATTTTTGGAAGGGAATGAAAAAGGATGCAGCCAGATTTCTTGCAAGATGTTTTGAATGTCAGAAGGTTAAGGTGGAGAACTAGCACCTGGCAGGATTGTTACAACCTCACAGTGTACCGGATTGGAAATGGCAAATCATCTGTATGGATTTTGTACAGGGATTACCGATGACGAGGAGCAAACATAATGCAATACTAGTAGTAGTAGATAGACTCACCAAAGTAGCACATTCCATACCCGGAAATCTGACAAATGGGGCTTCTGTGATTGCTCGAAAGTTTGTACAAGAAATTTTTC
This sequence comes from Sequoia sempervirens, assembly GCA_007258455.2. Classification (NCBI taxonomy): domain Eukaryota; kingdom Viridiplantae; phylum Streptophyta; class Pinopsida; order Cupressales; family Cupressaceae; genus Sequoia; species Sequoia sempervirens. Next base: position 986,335,940 of record VDFB02271358.1, on the reverse strand, counting down.
ATCTTCATGGAGTTCCGGAAAAGATTATTTCTGACAGGGATGCTAGGATGATATCCAAGTTTTGGCAAACTCTATTTTCTGCCTTGGGAACTCAGCTAAGTATCAGTGCAGCTTATCATCCTGAAACAGACGGACAAATGGAAAGAGTAAATCTGATCTTGGAAGACCTACTAAGAATGTACTACATGGACCAGCAATATAAGTGGGAAGAATGTTTACCATTGGTAGAATTTACTTATAACAATTCATATCAATCAGCCATCAAAATGGCACCCTTTGAAGCACTGTACGGCAGGAAGTGCAAAACACCTATCAGTTGGAACAAAATGGAGGACAGGATCATTCTAGGACCCGAGATGCTTCAGGAAATGGAAGAACAGGTTAAGTTAATCAGACAGAGGTTGAAAGAAGCTAATGATCGGCAGTAGAGCTACGCTGATGCAAAACAAACCTCCAGGCAATTTATGGTTGGAGAGAAAGTTCTCTTGCGAGTTAAACCTCAAAAGAGCTCTATCAAATTTGGAAAAATCTCTAAACTAGCCCTAAGATATGTAGGACCTCTTGAAGTCCTGGAAGTTATCAACCCAATAGCATACAAAATTGCTCTACCTCCGGCTCTTGCCAGATTGCACAATGTATTTCATGTCTCCTATCTTAAGAAGTACTATGCAGAATTTGACCATATGATTGACTGGAATTCCTTGCCGGTGCGGGATCCTGGGATGATCACAATTGAGCCACTTAAAGTGCTTGAGGTACGTGGGACCAATATTCAGAGGAAAATGCTACATAGGAGAATTATGCTAAAATCCTTCAGAAGTTTCCTTATTTATTAATGAACAATTAAGAACTCTATATATATTATGATTTTAGACCTGAACTTTTAAATAAACAATCATCGTGGATGATGATTCCTAAGCGGAGAAGTATGTTACATCCCTTTTGTCTTGAACAAGATTATGGCAATAATATTATGGTCGTTATGTTAGTTGTGATTAACTACCTTTCATGAGAATGTGAAAATTGGGAAAAGAAATTTTTAATTTATTGATATAACTACAATTATGAATGATTTCTTTATTTATATATAAGAGAATGGGTTGATGTGTTTTTATTTTAAAATGATACAGAGAATGGTCTAACCCTATTTCTTTGTCAAGTGGTTGCAGGATTGTCAACAACTCGAGGGAAAGGGAAATATCATCAAGGAGAGGTCATAGTTTATAAAGGACCAAATTACCATCAAGTCATGAGCTAGGTGCAAGGTTGCTAATGGTAGTCATAACCTTGTGTTATAATCGCACTTAATTAAATAATTAATAAAAACGAGTAATTGACTTCAACTTTGGTGTGAGAGCAAAATAAGTCAACTTTATTTAAGCATCATCGTTCTCCTATTGAAATCATGTATTAAACTTCTAAGCGTACCTTTGGAGTAGGAATTTAATTAAAAATTATTGTCAATATTATTATAAATGTATAAGTCGTGTCTTTGGAAAAAAATGTCCAAATCATGTGGGTGGTGGTAACCTCCTCACCACCTTGCCCATCAAATCTTGTTGAAACGCCTTGATGGAATGCATGCAAAAATGCTATCTTCATCTTGGCTCACCTTGTGATTTATGGAGTCGTCCTTCACACTTCTTGTTTTTCGTTCGGCATTGTTCAGGAGTTTTTGTTCTTTTCTATTGGGGTAGCTTTGTGGAGGTCCTTTCTTCCTTTATTCACCACTTTTATTATAGAGTGAGGAAAAACCAATCTTTGTTCTTAGTTGATCCGCTTCTGAACTTTCTATCCGAGCTGTAAAGGCCGATTAATCTATTGCCATCGTCTGGGAGATTTCATCTCGACGATAGTCGCGTTTCAGTTCTACAATACAGGCATGTTTATTTAGTTTCTTAAAGTTGTTGAATCGTGCATCATGTTTAGTTTGTTCTTTCTTTCAAGGAATCGATGTTTAATGTTGGTATATCATTAGATTCATGTTCCGTCCAAAGATTATGATATCGGAATTCTATGCAATCTCCATTGTTTCATCTGGACAAATTATCTCTTCATAATCGTTCGTCTCAGTGGTGGTCAGCTCATCTTGCAACCGAGTTTTGTTGAGCCTTCCTCCAATTCCTATTTTATTTGTAGTTAAAAACCATACTCTATTTTCTTAGCTCTTGAATCAGAACTGTGCATATTTCTCTTTTCTCTCCTAGTCAATTAAATGAAATATAAATATTTAAATCTGAAGAGTTCTTCAATATTGACAAGTCTATTTTTCTCTCCTTAAATGAGTAAGAAATAAACACATATTCTTTATTGAAGTGGAACGATAATGAGCCGAGTTACCGAAAATATAAACCTAAGAGTCAAGTCTTTTCATGCCGAGTAAGGGTGAGAGTGTTGATGGCACAGGCGTGCCCACAATCAATAAATCCTTGGCCAAGGTTATGATGCTTGAAAAGCAACAATCAGCCATCAAGAGTCAATTATACCCCCAGTCAAAATGGTCTTTCTAGTTAGAACCTATAGTGAGAGATCAACCAGGGTAGTATAGGTTCCTGACACCAAACTCAGATGGCATGATGGTAAATTGTGAGATCCTTTATTGACTGCCCTCGTGAAGGGTCGGGTTTCTTCAGTTGAAGAAACACAGGAGACCAGTAGGTCTTTGGTTGGGCGGAAAAGCCCTTGATGTTTCTTTTTCCCTTGAAGACAGAGTCTTGTTCAAACAATCCAGCAGGAAGCCTTCAGACTGTACTCTCATAACTCTCTCTTTCTCTTTAGTTCAAATATATTTACTTTATAATGTATATTTCATTGCTGTTTTAAATTCTCTATTCATTTCGTAATTAATGGAAAAGTTAGTTCATAACCAACTGTGGTTTTCAGTTATATAAATTGTTAATTGTTCCATTTCAGCTGAAATTGAGAAACTAGAAGTTAGCTATTGAATGTTAGAGTAGTTAATGCTCAGGTTATTTATCTTTCCTATTTGGCATTGCGAAGAAAACTCTCGTAAGGAAAATTAGTTAGTTACACTTTAGCTGAATTTGGTAGTTAGTTACCATTCTTAAACTATAGATTAGCTAGTATGTTACAACACCAGTCTTACATTCACCCATTAGTCTATGCAGTTATGAAATTGTCTAATGTTAAATACCTTGCATGGCTATCAATACATGTTTCCACACCAGTCTTACATTCACCCATTAGTCTATGCAGTTATGAAATTGCCTCATGTTAAATACAAAAAAATCTGACAAATTCATTGTAAGCATGAGAATCTGAGCTCACAACAGAGTTCATTCAAACCAAATTGTTTCTGATTGTGTATTCCAAATTTGAAACATAAACAGCCACCTGCACTTCTACTGCGTCAAGGATTGTATGTTTAGCATGCCCCTAAACATAAATTCATAAACATTAAGGCATATAAAGAAGGTTTAAACACACAAGTTAGATGTGTTCAGCAATCCAATTAAACTGACAGATATTTATGTGCATTTATTCTTACACCTCTGTGAAAAAATGTATCAAAGATTTGGGAAGAGCATTCTATGACTCTCCCTTAATTCTTCAATATCACACACAAGTAAGAGATCAAGAATATTTTCAAACTAAAAGAATAAAGAAAGGCTTCTCAGAACTGTGTGTTAGCAGGGGCAGTAATTTAGAGTCGCTAGTCCATATCCAATTTCTCACGACATTTTTTGTATTTTACTTTTTAGCAATGTTCAAGGAGGTTCACATTGTGATGCCTTCTATCTAGTTTTTTATTATTTTATTTTTAAAATCAGAATAATGCCAAGAAGAAAAGAACAATGCACTGCATGAACAAAGTAAACACTAAGAATAACACTGGAATTGTACTTTATCTAAGTTGCCGATTCAGGTATGGCAGTACGGCAGTATGGCAGTATATGTTCAAAATTATAAATTATAAGAACAGTGATGCTCATAATTGCCAATAAATAGAATACAACATAATTTTGACAGTAAATATAACAGTTCAATTCATAATCACTTCACAATTACAGTAATTGATTCTCCTTAAAAAATATAGTAGACAAAATAAAAACTCAAAGAAGCCTACATACCTTACTAGTTTCTTGGTCAATGTTGATCATGACTCAGTGAAAAGTAGAATATTGCACTCAATGCAACATAATCAACAAACAAAATAGTCAATGTAAGTGGTACAAAAGTTAATGTTGTCTATGTAGCAAAGATCCTTGGTCAACATAGTCAGTATAGCAAAGCTCTTTAGTAACACTGTCAGATAACCACATTTAAGAAGAGTCAATCAAACAAGGGTCAATGCAGGTGTAGAGGGTCAATGTTGAAGATTTGGTGTGTTGATTTACAAATGATGTCAAATTTGCAGTTTGGCCCAAACATTGTCTTTTCCCCCTCCTACGATAGTACTGGTCAAATGAGAGAGTAAATGATGGAATGATGCATTCATGGCGATCAATTAATGCTATCTACACATGTTATATTGTAAACAATAGCCCTAAATTCTTTTAAACAACAGATATGAGTTCCCGGTCTGCCAAGACAATTAATTATTTCTAATTTAGAAGGTACAGATTTCTATTTCCTTTCATTCAATTTCTTATTGATTTTCCTTTCCATGATATATTCTATGATCCCATTACAATCTCTATTTATATCTTATGTCTTTATGAAGAAAGACATCCTTTGGAGGAGTGATGTCCCTCCAAAACTATGTAGCCGGTTCGCCTGGTTCTGGGCTGGGTCCTGGTCCGGGTTCGCATTGGGTTCGGGTCCTGGCCCGGTCCCTCTATGGGTCCTAGTCTGGTCCCTCTGTGGGTCCTATTTATTTTTCTCTCAACCGCCACTGCAAAAAAGAACAATTTCAGACTTCGCAGACACGATTTAATTTGTTTTCTGCACATTACGGTTGGATGTTGAGGGTTCTGAGTTGCAGGCTACACCCGTTACAGTAGTCGCGACGGTTGCAGGCTATTCCCATTACACACACGACGAAGCCTCATGTCTTATTTTTTGTATGTCGTTATTTCAAAACCTTCGATAGTATGGATATAGATGTCTTGGGTTGGTGATGGGCATAGGGTTGAGTTTTTGTCTGTCGGTGTAGTGGAGCTTTGAAATGTTAAATCTGCCTAGAACACAGTATGTATTTCGGGGGTTTTTGCTTGTCTTTTTCGATTGTTTCTGGTTGGCGTTGTATTATAAATTTCTCTTTTATTAATAAAATCAAGTATTATCGATCAAAAAAAAAATATACACATAAATGATAAATATAAATATTATAATTAAAAAATAAATAATTGTTTTATAAATTTATAATATATATAGTATAATAATTTAATTTGTATTTATTATTTGTTATTATAATTATATAATTATAAATATAGCTTATAAATTTATAATTAATTGTTAATTGATTAATTAAAATTTTATATTAATAATTTATTTTTAACAATAAATTTATATATTTTTACATGTTTTTGTAATTCGTACTAACGAACCCAAGACGAACCGAACCCACCCCCCAAAAAATTTTGCCGAACCCGCGAACCCGAACCCGAACCGGAACCGGCTACTTAGCTCCAAAACAATCATGACTCTTCCTTATAATTAACTACTGCCCCTTCAAACTGATCACAGCCTTTCATAATGTAATTGCTGCATATTAGTTAGACATTAACTGAGTTGATTAACTGCCTTAGTATTAACTTAAATGATCACTACTGCACTACATAATATATTTGTTGCTCTTAACAAACTTAATACTCTATCGCTGCCTTTATTCTGTTTATTGATCACTATTTGTCATATGAATTGTTGCCTTCTTTAATTTATCAACTCTGCTTATTAATAAAATATTCCTTTATAAAGGCTACCTTTGGTGTATATGTAGATCGCTGCTTTAAATGTCTTTAGTTACTACTATATTAAGTATTTAAGCAGATCATACCATTTGTAATATCTTTCATAATCCCCCTTTCTAACAATTCTTCTGTCTTATTTATATGTGTATTGGGTGCTTCAATTTAAGGGGGTCGGCCAAGCTACCATTTAAATCTTTTAAAAGCATTTGTCTAACCACAAGGTGGTCGGCTCTATTTAGAAGGTCGGCCTTTTTAGGGAGTTGGCCACTTGAATCATATTTAAATTCCTTTTTTTTGGTGTAACATCTTCATGAGTGAGCCTTTTTTTTTTGGGAGATATATTCCCATGACGGGCATGACAGATGGAGTGTTGAAGTTGTTCTTATTTGTGATATACAAAACATTTGTGTTAGAATTGAAATGGATTCATAAAAGAAAGGTTGAAGAGTTATCATGTTTTGTTCATAGGGAAGAACCAAGGAAATAAGAGGTGATCATGTGTAGATGTAAATATTCAATATTCACTATAGTCTATAATGCAAATGATGAATTCGGAAATAATGAAGAAGATGATTCAGAAGTCGATAAAGAGGATAAAGTAAATAATGATTCTATGAGTATTAATGCAAATGGAAAATCACTATTGGCACCTAAGACTAATGCACATATGTATGAATATTAATCAACCAAGTTTATAAAGACACAGTGAAGTTAATATTCCCTATGCTGGCCAACCATGCTTTGGTGTTTATGTTTGGCCGACCATACTTTGGTGTTTAAGTTAAAGACACAATAAATAAATATATTAATCACCTATGCTTTGGTGTTGAGAGGTTAAAAAAAGTAGTGATGAGATTTACAAGTGAGCGATCATGATAAAAGCAGCAATGTAAGAACACCCCTTCTTCTTTTTTTTGAGAATTTGCTGTCCAGTTGAGATTCACAATATTATCCACAATATACCATTCAAATCTCATGTTTTGGGATCATTTGGCAAGGAGTCTTTATTACATAGATAAGAACAAGAAGAGCATGATACAGATAAATAAATACCTCATTACCAATGACAGGGAAATTAGCAAGCTTACTGTAGCTTGCCACAAGTTATTATTGCTTCCAGATTAACAAAACTACATGGAACCCAAGGCATGAGGTACATTCCTGACCTCCCAGTTCAAGGTAGAAACCAGGGAAAACTGCTGTTACAGGGATGCAAGTGAAGTCTGACTGAATCAGGCTAACAGTGAATTAATTCCAAAACACCAACAGCTGAGAACTGTACCAATAGTCTTCCACCCAAACAGGGAATATCTCCAAGAACAAGACCACTTCTTCAACACTCAAACAAACCTCCTCAACTTCCAGAATTTCATGAAAAACAACAGATTACAGACCTGTATTTAAACTTCAGACACTCCAAAGGCTGGTGCTAATTTGAACAGGGGTGATTTTGGTTAAGAAACTCATATTTAAATTCTTTGGACCTGCAAATGCATAGTTTCAGATGCTAATCCATCTTCAGACCTGGGCACAGCTTTTGGCAAGGAATTTCAGTCATTATCTTACCCAAAACACCCCTAACACGAGTTCCAGGACAGCCTCCAAACCTGTACAGCCTGCCAATGGGGCGATTCACTTCTAGAAAATAAATGCCAGCACTTTGCCCCACAAAATCTCTTACAATAGGGTCACCTAGCTCAGAGAATTAATTGGTAAAAAACTCAAAAACAGGAAATCATTCCTTTGATCTGTGCATCCAAAAAGAAGGATTTGTCCTCTCCTGGAATGGTTTGGCCAGGTCTGGAAATATCTTCTACCAGCAAATAAGCACTCCAAAACTCCCTAACTCAAACCAATCACACCAAAAATGCACCTTCATATACCTTAAAGATTTTCTTTTTATTTTTTAAACCCTAGATACCAAAACTCCATGAAATATCAATGTGATTCCTGCGTGAAATCACTCTACCAGCTAGGAAGGATTTTTCACCACCGAAACTAGTGATTTGATGAGGGTTTTTGTCCTCGATCAATCCTTGGAAGAATTTCTCTATTTACTCCAACAACATCCTATTATGTGTGCAAACTTGAATAATCTAAATGAGAGCCCCAAACCTCCTTTTATAGTTTTTTCGTTGCTTTTTCGAAAAAACACTTTTTTTGGTTTTTTGTTGTTTTTCTAAAAAAACTTCTTTTTGCTTTTTCATTGTTTTTCAAAAATCACATTTTACTTTTTTCCTAAAAAATTTTTTTTTTTTTTTTAAATAACTTTATTTCTAAGTCCCCTTTTCCCCTGGGCATCCACTTGAGGGGACATAATATAACTTTATTAAATTAAAACACTAAAGTAAATATTATGATGTTAACTTTATAACTTTAGTGTAATAATTTAAATAATCCAAACCATTTTGCCGAAAGCTCCACCAAGGCACCAAAAACAAAACCAAAACTGATCATGCCAAGAAGAAGTTGAGGTTGAAGAATGATGTTGGGTGCCAAATGAGCACTCACTAAAAATAGCAATGTTCTCCAAGAAATGTGGAGAACAACCCAAAAGGCCCAAAATACTACAAAGGGCATCATGCAAACTTGAAAGCCAATTGAACTCCACACCACCACTAGATGCCAAGAAAACTCTAAATTGAGCTCTCCAAGAATGTTCGAACTCTCCCAACTCACCTGAAAGCCTTCGGAAAACCCCAAAAATTGGCCAATGCTCATAGAACAATATGTCATAAAAAATGGGGACATTACAAGCAAACTAATATTAATAACAATGATTATGTTTTGAGAAGGGTGTGACTTCATAAGTGAATAGGCTGCAATTATAGAAGATAGAAAAAACAGTAGTCTTTATTATAACTAAAGCAGTGATCATTAATAAGGCAGCAATTATGATAAGAGAAGTGATATAGAAAACAGTGATTATTTATATTAATTAGCTGTGATTTATTAGACAAAAGGAGCAATTAGAAGATAAGGAATTACAATGATAAAAGGCAGTGCTTGGTTCTAAAAGGGAGCAATCATATTAAACAAGTTATTATGTTTTAAGAAGGGTGGGGATTGGTAAAAGAAGTGATTGGCAATGAAAAGGTGCCTCCACTAAAAGCAAAGCATCCTTTGTGAAGTGTTACCTCTCTTCATTGAAGGCATAAGATATAAATAGTGAATGTGGATTGTGAAAAAGAAAGGTGTGGAATAGAAAAGGTTATATCATATGTACACCAGCAGCCTTGTGTGAAGAAAAGAATAAATATATAATCAAGGCAGATTTTGTGAAGAAGTTTATTTGAGTAACACTCATTAAAGGTGCAAGATTCAAGAAAGCATACAAGATTAAAGGAGGAGATTGAATTATCCATCATCCATTGTAGAAGTAACATTCTTAAGGTGCAATTTTGTTTGGAAGTTAGTGCTTCCTAAAGGAGAGATTGGTGTCTGGCTAAGTTGGTGCTTAGCAATGGGGGTTGGTGCCTCCAATAGGTTGGTGCCTACAAATTGTGGGGATTGGTGTCTCCAGTAGGTTAGTGCCTACAAAACTTGTAAGAGATTTTTATATAAGCAATACTTTGACGTGATTTTCTCTTGTAAGGGTTTCCACGTAAATACTGTGTTCATCTTGTGTTGCATAATTGTTAGATCTTATGTGAATGATATTGTGCAATTGATATTATTGTGGTTGTTAGTTTGAAAAAGTAAAGAACTGTCATGTCACATCCCCTCTAACTTGAACATGTTTATGACAATGGAATTATGGTCGTTATGTTAGTTGCAAGTAACTGCTTTCATGTGAATGTGGAAATGTGGATAAAATAAATGTTTTATTCGTCATAACTACAAATGCAAATGATTTTCTTATATATGCGAGTGATTTTCTAATTCACGTGAAATTGAATGTATTCATGAAATTATATTTAAATGCATATTTATATAACCATTGAGAACGATCTAACCATAATTCTTGTCAGTGGATGCAAGACTGTCGACACCACGACGGAAAGGGAAATATCATCAGGGAGAGGTTGTGGTTAACAGAGGATCGAAATTGTCGTTTTGCCATGAGTCGGTATAAAACAGTGAATCGTAGTCATAACTTGGCCATAAGTAATTTAATTTAATTTAATTATTTATTAAGTTAGGCAGTTTAAAATAAAAAAATCAATAATCATCTTTAAAGGAGACAGTAAATGGTTATTAAATATTAAATTAATAATAAAAGATATAAATTATAAGCCACTTATTTTAATTTGAAAACCATTGTAAGGCTTAACATTGAAATTAAATGAATTTAAATTAGGAAGTCAGTGTTTTGGAGACTAAACTCCCGTCCACTTGCCACCCTTGCATATTCGAAATGCCCAAGATCATGGGCAGACAAGGGAATTCTTGGCTGAATATCTGGAGCGGTTTAAGGGAGTCCTTCGTCTTCTTTTGAGGCAGTGTTCTGGAAACCTCTTCTGGTCCATTGTTGGAGAGCACTCTGTAATATTGGTGTTTGGTTGCAATGCTCATTTAGCTAGTCTTACTCCGTTATTAATCCATCTTCTACCGCAGCTCAAATTCTTCTTTTTCTAGTTGCGCAAAAACATTTTCATCATCGTTTTCTTTAGAATCGAGCTCTCGCTTTCTTCCGTCATTTCTCCATTCCAGTTGGCGTTTCCATCTGTACGTGGTGGTGTCTAGTAGATATTTGCATTTCAATCTCTAGAGGTGGTGGCATTTAGTTCTTGAAATCACGGCTCTGTTTTCTCTTGTCTGGAATTCAGTGGCTTCATAGTTTGACGCATTTCACAGAGAGCAGAGCTTGAATCTTTAAAGTTTCATGTCTTTATTCTCAGGCAAGTAACGCATATTCATTCCTACGTATTTTAGCATCGATGATATCATCTTGTGAATGTTCTTTGAATTGAAAAATGAACTCTTAAATCTTACTCAAATATCCAAAGGTTACGTAAACCATGTCATAAATTATTCTCAGGGGTCGTCCTGTAAAAGATTTTCCTCTATGTGAGTCTGAACCTTCATCTTTTTCTTGTACTTGAAGTCTTTCTGTATTTGATGTATTTCTAAATCCAGGTTCAATTGAACCTTTTTTTTCCTATTGAGTTTACTCCTCTTGAATTAGAAGTTGTACAAGGGCAATTCTTTGCTCAACCGAGACTTTTAAGGGTTATAAATCAATGAGAATCTTGAATTCCTCAAACTGTTCATTCTCTTCTCATATGTATAAATCTCATGTTTAAGATACAACCTTGAACCGAGAAGAAATGAGTCAAATGACAAATAAACCAACCATCATAATTTAAACTTGAGACCAAATTATGAAGTTGAATGATAAGATCTCAAAGATCACATAATTGAATATGTCGCTCAGTATATATGTGCTCAATTAAAACAACCTTTGTTTAGAGAAGGTTGTGAGCCTTAAAAGAAGTGATAGATTTTGAGCCGAGTCTCTCTCTCTCTCTCTCCATGATAAAATTAGCAAATTAAATTTTAAATGAAGAGAAAAGTTTTGGAGCCTAGTCTCTCTCATTCTATGTTCACATAAAGGCATCAGCTTAACCTTAAACTAAGAAAAAAGATTTTGAATCAAGTTTTGGTGATATGAGCAACTTCCTCTCAGTCGTGTTCATCTCATGACTTACCCTGCTAAGGGACTAAGGGTATCTCCTTCTTAACAGTTATTAATTTGTTCAGCTATCCTTGATTGTAAAAGTAGTTTGCTACCAAAGAGGTGAAAAGATAAATAGTCCAATCTCTCTCAAAGGGTTTAAGAAACAGCTTAATCTTAAAAAAAAAATTGATTCATAATCAAATTATTGTGATGTTTAATCCTAAGGTTAAGATATAACCTTGAACTAAGAGGAAATGATAAACACACTTGCTAATGTAAAATTAGACCTTGATCTACGTATTATCATGTCGAGCAAGGGTGAGAGTGTTGACGACACAGGAGTGCCAGTAATAACGGCACAAGAGTGCCAGTAATAATAAAATCCTTGGCCAAGGTATGATGCCAGTTAGGCATTAGTCAGCTATCATGATCCAGATATACTTCTAGTCAGAATGATCCTTCTGGCTAGGAGGTACCTACAAAGAAAGGATCGACCAGCGGTATAGGTTCATGACACCAGGCTCAGAATGGCATGATGATAATTTGATCCTTGTTGATTACCCTCATGAAGGGTCAGGTTCTTCAGTTGAAGAAACTCGAGAGACCAGTAGGTCTTGGTTGGGCGGAAAAGCCCTTGATGACATTTCCCTTTCTTTCAACGATAAAGTTGTTCAAGCAATTCAGCATGATGATGATGTCAAATTGTGTTCTTTTTCTCTCGCTCTTAATTTCCAGGTACTCGCATTTTTCAATTTAAGTTTACTTTCAATGCTGCAATAAATTGTTAATTCCTTTTAGTTAATTGTTCATATGTAAAAATTGGTAGTTGATTATATAGACAATTATTGATTCATTTAGCTGAAATGGAAGATCTGAAATTAGTTAATGTATATAAAGAAGTTACTTCTTTCCTTTAGTTCGTTAATTTGTTAAATGGGAACCCTAGATGGTCTAGATAGTTAGTTACTTGCCAAATGTAATTTGGCAGTTAGTTTTCCATCTCTTAATCCATGGGATGACAACTGTTACATATGTTTCATAGCTATAGTAATTGCTCGTTACTTTCCGAAAGCAAAGAAAAGTAGTTAATTTTCTTCTGTAATTTTCTGTTATATGCTTACAGTTAATAGTTTTCCTTTCAACTGAAAATGAAAATAAAAAGTTAGTTGATGAAATGTTATGATGTAACATCAAAATGTTTACCTCTCCGTTAAAAATTTGTAAGGAAACTCTAGCATGAAAACTTGTTAGTTAATCTTTAGCTGAAACAGGTAGTTGGTTTACAGTTTTAAGTTGTAGAACAAGTAGAGTGTTACATGTCATATATCGATTCATTCCCCCTCCCCCCCTTCTCAATATAAGCATGTGCTCATCAGTGTAATTGCACTCAATTGAATAACCAAGAAGTGAATGTGTTGTGTAATTACACTCCTTTGAATAAGTGAGAAGTGATTGCGTCATGTAATTCTAAACTCCGTTGAATAAGCGAGAAGTGTTTGTGCTCATTGTAACTGTTACCTGATTTTTTTTTAAAAAAATCAAAACAACAAGAAAAAAGCAGAAAATATTTTCTAAGAAATCAGCAAAGCATGCAAAAATAACAAAGGAGTTCACTAACTTCAAAGAAGTCTAAAAGGATAAGGATTACAAATATCTTATCCACAGAGGATAAGGGTTACAAATATCTTATCCATAGAGGATAAGGATGACAACTCATAGGATAAAAGTGACAACTCATAAAGCAAAAAGGTAAATCTTATCCACAGAGGATAAGGATGACAACTCATAGGGAAAATATCCAAAATCAACATGACTTTCAAAGTTTAGGCTCTCAAAATCTATAAATAAGAGGCCTATGCTTTGTTGCAAAGGATTGAAAAAGTTTATTGTAACAAAGTGACATTCAATCCTTGAATTTTTTCAGTCAAAATTAGGTCTTTATTTTTGTAATTTTCTTCATTGATTGCATCTTCAACCTTGTCTCACTCTGACATAATGCTTGATTGTATGCGTGTGATATAATCTTTCGTTGTTTTTTCTAGAAAACAGTCATTATAGCAGCCTTCAATGAATCAAAGATTAGTATTTTTGCCTCTACTTGTTTCAATTTTCTATGTGTATAAAAGAAAAGCAGGTATTATTGTGAGTTCTATGACTTTGTCATTGTTGTAGTTCTAAGTTTACCTCCGAATTATTGTTGCAAATTACTATGTGAAGCTTTAGATTGAAATTCATAAGTTGTGTCGCTGAAAAGAAGTAGAAATCTGCTATATTTGGTGTATCACCTTCATTTTCTATTTTAGATTTAGATTATCAAATTCTTTCTTATCTCTTTTCCCAACAAAGAGCTTTAGTTAGAGTTAGTTTTTAAGTGATTTACCAAGAGGAAGCCGCCCTTTAATCGGAGATTGACCTCCGAATTCGCAAGTCCCACAATTTGAGAGGTCATCCCATGTTTCACAAGATAGCTGAATTCAAGATTCAGCAAGGTGCATATTCCAAGTGATAATAGTAACTACACGCTCCACTGAATAAGCGTAGAAGTGTTTTCTTTTCAGTTCTTGCATAGCACACTCCACTAAAGAAGTGAAGTTTTGGCCAGATTTGTTGCCTTGTGTGTTTTCTTCATAGTTGTCGGGAGACGCGTCTTCCCCCTCCAAGATGCGTCTCGGAAACGGAGACACATCTCGGAGACGTCTTCAGGAGGTTGGAGACTTCCGCCAAAGTTTCCCGAGTACCCTGTCATCTCCTACTACAGAAAATGCCGTCTCCTGCTGCAGAAAATGACTTCTCCCACTAAAATACCTAAAACAACTTTAAAGTTTAAACATTTGAAACTTTAAAAATTAAAGCATAATGTATTTGATGTGTCTAAGAGTGATTAAATTATTGTTTTGAAAGTTCAATGTCATCATACTTTCAAATTTTCTATAAATTATTAAAAAAAAATTATTTTTTTATTTTTATTTATATTAAAAAAATGGCGTCTCCAAGTACCCCGGTCTCCTATTTTCAAAAAAAAGTCGTACCGGTACCAGTACTAGTCTCCCATACCAATACCAATACCAGTCTTGCAGCAACTATCGTTTTCTTTCAATATTGTTGCATTTTAGATAGTTGGTGTGGTCCTACACCATATGCTCTCACCTTACCCATCTCAAGAACTGGATGCTCAGAAAGTGATAAGGACATTGCATTGTAGCTTTAATTAAATTGAAAAAAAGTTTTAAAAATAAATTAGGGTGGTTATTACATTCTATATAAGAACCCCTGCTTATTCTGCCATGATTTTTCAGTTTAGGTTGTTTGACATTTTGTCAAACACTTGGCATGCAACTAAAGAGTTCTGATTTTCTAAATGTTTGCTTAAAGTTTTGATGAGATGTTTGATGTTTTTAAATTTGATATTTGTAAAACAATCGCATATAATGATAATACAATAAAAGCTAAGCAATCTACTATCCAATAGGACTCTTATTTCTCCAAATAAATGAGGATATACAATAAGATTCAGAACTAATATAATTCTAATATAAAAATCAGAACTGAATGTTACAACAAAATATATAACATATTATCCTCATGCACAACACAATCATACCTGGATTCAAAGATGAAGTCTCAACACCCAAAATTTGGAATATGGCACCGCTTGAGCAATGATGCAGGTGATTTCCAAAGGTGGAAGGTACGGGTGCTCCCAAGAATGAAAAATATGCAATGAATCTTTGAAAGAAGTTGCAATAACACACTGAAATTCGAATCTGCACTTTCCCTTTCAAACCCTAGGTCCAAAATAATGAAATCCTTCAAAATATGCAATACCCATGTCTCCAAAAATCATATAAAATTTTGGAAATATTAAATCTACAACTTTTTCCACCAAATAAGGGTTGCCAAAACCCTAACACCTTCAAATTAAATTCTGATCAACAAATATTCATTCAAACCCTACCCGGAATTAATGCCAAATGAAGATCATGAAACCCTAGACACCTTATTTGTCACTTTTCCTTCAAACTCTGCAAACCCACTTCAGATTTTTTATTGTAAAGTCTTTCGAAATAATTTTCAGACCTAGCTGTCCAAGTATGAGATGAAACCTACAACTAAATACCAACTTGTAGCTCCAAACTGCCTCAAACTTCACCAAACCTAGTGGCCATATGCAGAAATAAATATATAAAATATATCCCAGCTGTTACAAGTCTGAAATCCTTATCAAAAGCCTTCAAAAAACCTCCAAACAAGTCGCCTTTATGCAGAAATTATTTTTAAAATATTAGGGATTCAAAATCTGCAAATATCACCAAAATAGGGTCATAAATCCTAGCGGCCAGCTCCATAAATCTTCTCTAGCATTAGTAAACCCTAGCTGTCCCAAATCTCCTGAAAATATTACTCAATAAGCTCAAATCTACAACATCCAATCTTCAACCTACAAATAGATCTACAAACCCTAGCTGGTTGAAGCACCAAAAAGGTAGTAAAACCTACAAATATGCCCAATGTGAACTCCGTTGTGAATCCACTCCTAAAAAGAGTTAGGTTTTCATCCAACCCTTTTCCAATTTCTGAAGGTTTTTGTCCTCAGAAATTTAGTTGAATCTGAGATTGAAGCCTATGCAATAATGAATAAGAAATATTAACTCAACAATAGATGCCCAAAAGCCTTGCACTCAACTCCTTTTAAAGGCTCAATTGAATCTTCTAGAAGAAGCCAATTTGTAACTAACCCCAGCTTCTAGAAGAACACTTTATTTAATAAAGTGACCCTTTTAATATTTTATTATTTCCACTTTATTTTAATTAAAATAATAAATTAAAGTCATCCTTTTGAAATAATATTAATTTTTGGACAACTTAATCAATTAAATTAATTCACTTTACCAAAAATTTGGGGACATTACTTTCTACCATAGTTCCACGGGGACGGTCCCCCCAAAAAAAGTAGACGAACCCGAAACGGGGACGTTTCTGAGACGTTAGGACGCCTAGGAAACGTCCCCTGCCGTCCCCCTATCGTTCCCTCATTTTTCCGTCGTCCCCTAAATGTTTCCTTCAAAGGAGACTTCCAGGCATCCCCGAGTCTTCTAGACGTCTCCAAGTCTTCGACATCCCTCATAAAAAATGTATTAAAAAATTGATTCCTTTTTTAAAATTTAAAAAACAAATAAAGTTAAATTTTAAATTTTAAATTTTAATATTATTTTGTTACCCTAATGTGTCAACTTAAGTCAAAGTCTACTATAGTCTATCATAGAAATTTTTCATTTTGTTTTACTTTTCATTTTCTTCCCATGTGTGCAAATATTGTCTGAGTCTTGAACGACTGAAAGACAGTGGATTTGTGAGAGCCAGAGGGTATTGTTGGGCTTTCACATTTTCTGATTTTCTGATTTCATAACTTCCGGGTAGAATACTAAACATGTCTGCAAAATGTGGAAGCACAGGCAAGGCATGTGAACTATTTGACTGAATGCATGATTGTATTCAGTCAAACAGTTCACATGCCTTGCCCATGCTTCCACATTTTGCAAACATGTTCTACCAGAGGCGAAGCATTTTAAATTTTTCATTTTTCAATCTTGTGCATATCCTACAATATTGCAATATTCAATATTGTGCATATCCTACAAGCAGCAATATTCAATATTCACTAGTTTAATGAAATCATTGCAATGTATTTAAACTCTAAACTTTACTTATTCCTTAGGCTTCTACAGTTATACATCTTTTTATAACTAATTTTTCAAGTAATATATGTATTTCAGCGCACCGCTTCGCCCCCCCCCCACTGCCACCATGTGAACTGTTTGACTGAATGCATGATTGTATTCAGTCAAACAGTTCACATGCCTTGCCCATGCATCCACATTTTGCAGACATGTTCTACTAGAGGCAGAGCATTTTAAATTTTAAATTTTTCAATCTTGTGCATATCCTGCAATATTGCAATATTCAATATTGTGCATATCCTAAAGCAACAATATTCAATATTCAATATTCACTAGTTCAATGAAATCATTGCAATGTATTTAAACTCTAAACTTTACTTATTCCTTAGGCTTCTATAGTTATACATCTTTTTATAACTAATTTTTCAAATACTATATGTATTTCAGCGAACCGCTCCCCCGCCACCCCCTCCCCACCATCCCCCTGCCGCCCCCAAACTTAGACCCCCGTCCCCACACCCCCAAGACACGTCCCCTGCCGTCCCCCCATCCCCGTCCCCAAAACTCCATGGAACACTGCATTCTACCTACTATAGCTTCCCACTCTAGGTCTGAAAATATGTGAAATGAGGATAGAATGAACCCCTCAATGTTGGTTGGCCTCTATTTATTCAGTAGCATGCTCCAAACCCTAAGTATCTAAACTTAGTGTCATATAATAAAGACCATCTTTGTTTGATATGACACTAATATTGCTTAATTATCAAGCACCACATAAAATGGCACTAGTGTAATGAAACTAAATTGCCCAAGTAGCCAAAAAACCTTGACCTCTCATCAATAAATCAACCTCAACTCAAAAGCCACTTGCCAAAGAGACCTAAGATAAAGCATTATGAACAACTAACTTGCACCTAGATCCAACAATAGGCTGCAAAAAATGGTCTTATACCCCTAGCCCTCTAAAAGTCCCTAAGAAATAGGAACAAGTTTTCCCCACAGCACTTATAATGGACATGTCCACTTCAAAATATCCGAGGGCATGAGCAATATCAACAATACAAGGATCTCCTTAGGGTAGATCCCCCATGAGGAGATTAATGGTGAGGGCCCCCTTCAACCAACCTAAAATAAAGGAAATGGTCCATTACACATACAAACACCAAGGCTAAATAAATGAAACCAATCCTCACTAGTATATACTTCTCTAGCAATCACTACTCCCCCATTGAGAAGCATAGAAATGTGCCCATTGGTCCCACACATGTTGACTCAATGAAAAAGGGACATTGCAAACATGGTTATTGTCTCCTTTGTCCCAAATCATAGTTTCTATAACATGAACAAATGTTCCACAAATGAAACTCAAGTTGAGATTCCATTTCACAGTTCACTAATTACAGATTCTATCCCCTCTAGCTTCACAAACCCCTCCTTTGACAAATCAATTTGCAACCAGCATAAAAAAATTGTTCTAATTCAAAGGAAACATGCAGTGTGGTATTTTACAATGGAAAAATGATTGTAACAGCTTGGAAATAACATGAAACAAGCATGAAAATGACACTCAACACATTTATTTTCTTGGCGAAGCCCTTAAAAGGGAAAAAAAAATTGCAACAAGAATGAGCTTCAAACTCCTCATATCACTGAATCTCGTACTTCTAAAGTAGGTTCATCATCCCCTGGACCTTCATGAACTCATGAAACATACAAAATGAGTTCAACACCTACAAACATGCCTGCAACTCCACGAAAGCTATATATATCATAACTTTGACTGCTTAAGAAGTTAAAAAAAGCATGAACCGGCAACTTTTCAAATGACCTTCATACATTATCATAACTTTAACAAGTCACAGTAGACAGGTTTCATCATACAATATTCTTGGAAGTTAAAGAGATAGTGTTTGCAAGTATTACTCTTCCCAGTAGGAAAAACTTCATGAAACCACAGCTTCCATTCATCTAGGTTTTCAATACTTTCGGCTGATACTGAAGGGAACTGACCCTTCAGTCATGTTTCAAGATCCGATTTTTCAGATCAACGAAAGTACACCATGGAAGCCCTAGTCACTTACAATTAACAAAATGCTGAGTTGTGATAATTCCCATTGATAATAATTGTGAGACAAGCCTAATAAGGCACTACATACAACAACAAAATTTCCAGACTGGTAAAAAGATTTAGACAGTGAAAAGCTAAAGCAACGAATTTTCTGATAATCACCATTACTCCCTCATATGAACAAATACTTAAAGGTTCTTGTGTTTTTTGTGAGTCTCCTTGCCTTGTGATTATTAGCCAAATAAATGAAAGACGGATCATTAAAGTAATGACTATTCATGGAAAACAGGCATCATGGCGATGATGTGAGTATGATTCATTGATTATACTTTACATGGTGCAAAATCTCACAAAAGTAAAATATCTGAACACTACAGTTATAATTTCCTTGAACTAAGATTGCATCCTCCAAAATGTTGAAATAAAGGGCTATTAAATGTTTCAAGGTATTTTTTCAAGCAAGCTGATTATCTAATCCATAAAATCCTTTATGTGTGCAATTGTAAGAACAAGAATTCTCAAAACTATTACAGCTAAGCTCAATGCTAGTGAAAACACCCATAAGCCAATGTTAAACATGTTACAATGACAATGGAGAAAAATAGCACACATACTCTATCTAAATAACATAAAAACTACTTAAACCCATATGATGGTTCCTGAGATTAATAGCGACAACCAAAGATAGATAATGTTATCTTACTCTAGATTCTTTAGGAACAGAGATTTGTGACTGTCCAAAAAAGTATCCGATGCCTCCTATCAAATTGCTGATAGCAGCCCTCCCAACTACCATAGCTTCTTCATCAACCTGTTAAGTTTGAATCTCATCAAATTCCCAATACACACGACATAATAACTCTAAAAAGACAGTTTCACTACAACAACTATCAAAATACAATTCTTCTTTCATATATGAAAAGACACCAATACAGGGGAATTTTCCAAATGAGGGAAACATGTTACAAAGTGTTTTTTACTTAAATGCATGGTAAGAAACAAGCACTAGAAAAAATTTTAATGTAAGAGTGAAAGACCAATCACATATCTAAGCTGACAAAATCTTTGGACTCAAAAGTTTGCTGTAAAGCAATCACAATTAACAATTTACATATTAAAATAACCAAAGCCCTCAGTAATCATATCAATCTCAATACCAAAAAACCTCTTACAAATAAAATATAAGTAAAAGAGAAGAAAAGATTGTTGCAGGGAGAGACGTCTACAATTCCAGGGACACATTTCAGGGATGTGAGATAGGTACAGAGATGTCTCCTGTCACATGAGACAGCTGCCCACATCTCTTGACATTTTCCTACATTTTTAAAAAACTAAACAGAGATGCTAACCATGAAAAAATCTTTGAAACATTTTTAAAAGCACTTAAAAGGCCATTTTTCACTCAGCAGCAAGCAGACAACGATTGTTGAGACATCATTTTTGGCAGCATCAATACAGCAATTGTTGATAGGCCATTTTCAGAGCAAGCTAACTGTGAGTGTTAAGAGCCAAGTGTTGAGACTTGAGAGTCAAGTTGGGAGCAACAGCAGACTTTCAATCCACAGATTTAGGAGCAAGGGCAGTGTTGAGGTAGGCATAATTCCCTGTTCCATTCGCCTAAATTATTAGGTAGTATTAGTTTTTAAAAGTTTCACATTATATTTTGATGTGTCTTAATTTTAAGTTTTTGTGTTTCAACTTTTTGTTATCGAAGTTTAAAAGATTTTTTAAGTTCTAAAATTTTTCAGTTTTATGGTTTAGTTTTAAAGCTTCAATTTTTTCTCTGTACTTTAAATTTATAACTCAAACTTTTTGAACTTTTAACTTTTAGAGTCTAAATTTAAATCTTTGACTAAACTTTGTCAATGAATATGGTAATAATTTATTTATTTATTTATTTTGCTCTTAAGCATTTAGTTGTAAATATTACAATTTTTTATGTATAAAAAAATCTTTAATTACCTTTAGTTTTTACTTGTTGACTCTACCCAGTCCGTTTGGGAGATAATGAGATTTGCAGATTCAAACAAGCCATGTTCAAGAGAGATTTATGAAGACAATGATTCTATATGTGAAAGAACAAGAAAAATAATAGACATCAAGGAGCAGATGGTGGAGTTGATGATGGCACTATCACAGGGAAAACAGAGTCACAAGTAAATGGAGCTTAGGCCATCAGTGTCACAAGAGGCTAAAACAAAGCTTATTAGAGGGCGAAAGTAAGGTTGAAGCGTTTCCCTTGCATTACTCACATTCTTATGTTCAGCTTGTCATTGACTCTGGCAAGCACACTAACTGCCATCCCAGTATGAAACCTACACTGTCTAGCTCAACTCTGCTTCTGCAGTATTTGTCTAACTTGGCCTTTCGATACTGATACGAAATCTCTGAATGCCTCAGACTAGCTGCATATATCTCATGTGTGATGGCCATAACTTCAAATTTTTCAAGACAACCTCATGTTGGTTTTTTCTTCATCACAAGCTACTTCTTGATATCAACCAGGTCTAAAGGTAGAATATCCAAGTGCCTGAGCTGTTTCTTGATAGTAACCAAGTCCAAACTTGGATTATCTAAGTGCCCTTAGTTTACTCGTTTGTCTGTTGGAATCCACATATACAACAATTTATTAGAAATTCAAGGCAAGCTAAAGAGTGCCAAAAAGGGGAAGCCATTTACTTTTGTTATTTTTTGTTAAAAAGGGGGAAAAAAAAAGAGGTATGAAATACTTTCCTTGCTTTAGCAACAATTTGGACATATTTTATGACTGATCCATCTCCTTTTCTATAGGTTGTCTGTTGTGAGAACTTTTTGCTTCACTAAAATAGTAAAATCCATATGAAAGCCTTGAACTTCGCCACAAAAAGAGTCCATAAATCATTCCTTTATTATTTGTTTTTCATGGGCATGACAACCTTCACAACATTGGAGTACCTGGTAACCTGAAGCATCACACTCACCATGTTATGTGAATGGACAAATCAACAGATCTTTCTTAAAGGAGGCAAAGGTCTTATCTTGAGAATATTAAGAAGATAATTGAGTTGTAATAAATTTTTGGAACCAGCAATACTGAGTTTCAAAATGTCTCATTCCAAGTGTTTTATCTTTTGATATTCATATTTTAGTTAGTCTTCAATATAATTAAGGCCTTTGTATTAATATATTTCTATACGCCATCAAGCAAGGAACTCGTGAAGGAGAGGAAACCATTCCAGCTATGTTCGAAAATAGAATTCTCCACCCGTGCCCTACCCACCCACCTCCAATTGTCTAATGCCAGCCGACATACTCCATTGGCCGCTTGCCTGCAGAGAACTGCATAATTGAAAGAATTTCTCTCTTCCTTGCTGATGTATTAAAAAAGAGGATATTTGACTATCTGTGAACCCAAAGCAATAAGTTATTGTCTTAGGATTTTTCTTAGATACTGGATTTCCTCCCAAATGAGTGCAGAGAGCAATAAAAGTATCATTAGAAAAATGGAAGTTGATGTGCCTTTCACCTCTTTCCAAGACCAGGAGACCATGAATCTGAATTATTTCTTTGTCAGCTGCTAATAGCCTGCATAGCCTTTTCCCCATTATGATGAACAGGTGTTGACTTAAAGGGTCTTCACACTTGCATTAACTTAAATAGCAAATGTTGGCTTTTGAATGCAACTGCTGATCCAGGAGATTAGAGGAGAATTCAAGCCAAAGGATTTTAAAGTGGACTTTATTAGATGATAGATCCCAATTAGCACAATCAAAAGCCTTGAATATGTCCAGTTTGATCAAAACATTCAGTTAGTGTTAAACTTTTAAAAACTGGTTAATTTCTTGGACAATAAGAATATTACCAATGATTTGCCTTCCCACCTTCCGGAACAGAAGCAGATTAGATGTCTGTTATGATTATGGAGAGAAAGGGCTTAATCGATGAAGCCAAAAACTTGAGATTATCTTATAAACCATCTTGCAGAGAATAATATGTCTATATTGATCCAAGTTTTCTGCACTTGTTGATTTGGGGATGAGCATCTTCTTATTATGTCTAGGCTCTTTTATCAAAGCTAAGAGATCAATTTTTTTGAGATCCCAACAATATTGGTAGAAAAGAGCCAAGAAACCATCAGATCCCAGAATTTTATATAGCTGGGAGGACAACACAAATTATTTTACTTCTTCCTCCATGAATGTCTTGAGTAAGTTGTCATTGTTCTCCTTCTCAATAGTTTTTAGGAAGGGTTTTATGAGAGTTCTCTAAGTTCACCATAGCTGATTTGGCATATAGTTCCTAATCTCCTCTACAGAACTAATCAGAGAGCAATTTGCATTTTTGACCTGCTATATTGAATTCATCTGTAGGCATTTTAATACCGACTGGTGGGAAAATTTTGTAAGGAAATCCCAGCGATGGATCCATCTCCATTAATCTCTAGGATCAATACAGCTCTTGCCTATTTTCTTGGACTGCAAGCTATTGGATATTTTTTGTTCTTTTCTATCCATTTCATGAGTAAATTCTTGGCCTCTGATTCTTTGTTGAAGATTTATGGTCCTGCTGCACTCACAAAAATTTGACAGAAAATACTTCCAAATCCTAATTTGTTCTGAATCTTTGATTTTTGCTTTAAAAGAAAAACAAATTTCCCATGAATTTAAGTGTTTCATGTCCTTTAATTACTGCAGCTTCTTTCCATCAAAATTAAAACCATTTTTTTAAATCTGAATGCATTAACCACATTCATTATTTCTTCTTATATCTTTGCAGTTGTGTACTTTGTTGTGATTTGCAATGAAACAGACAAATGTCTAGAAAAAGTTATATCACTAACCCTTGCTGAAATTTCTTTTTCTTTAGCTATTCAGTTAAAAGAGGGGCAAATTCTGTCTAAATTTTCTGCAATACATGTTATTCGTTAGTGTATATTTCTCCAGCCTCCAGGTATGGAGAGCATGGGCATCTTCCAGATCCACAATTGAGTGTCAATTTCAAGTTTCACAAGGGTATCAGCAGTCCTCTGATTGAATCCTGCCCATTCATTCTTTCCCCTGGGAATTTAATAGAGTTGAATTAGCAAATTAAAATGGGTGTATCAGGCTTGTAGCTTTGTATCCAGTCCAAGAGTTTCGATATCATGAGGATATGATCATTTCTGTATAGAAGATATACAACTTAACATTGCACTTTTATGGAATTCAAAGTATATTTCAACATGAAGACCCTAAGAGAAGGAATAGAGAGAATTGATAACATGTTTATATGGATCACATTGGATCGTTGTCCTTAATAATTATAGGAAAGAACACTATCATCTTGCTACTCCAGAGAGCTGCATGCTTGAGGCTTTTCACCAAGCTTGCTCTATTGATCTCCTGCAGTAATACCATATAAGCATTTTCACCTTTAATTTTTTCTTTGAGAAAAAAGCCATTTGTTGAGGACACCCTATAATGTCCCCTTTTTAGTCCTAAGCATATCAGTGACCATTAGCCTATTTCTGAAGTCCCATAGGCTAAATGGAGGAGTTTAGGGGATTCCAAGATTATTGGAGGATTCCTGCCAGCACTTTCAAGGAGAACATGCAGTTGGTTGCTAGAGTGTTTTCTGAGTTTTTTTGGGTTTTCTGAGATCCTTGGTGGGCAGTGTTGATGTTATAGCAGCTTTGGGCTCATCCTTCCAGCCACAAGTCAAGACATAAAATTGCATATAGCCTATTGGCTATTTATTTTATTGAGATAATTAAAGTGAAGAGGAGCTTCACTTGGCAACAATATAAATTCTATTTAGGCCGACCTTCCTTGTATTTCGCATTTTTTATTTGTAATTGTATTTTCCATATGTGGCTGACCTTGTACATGAAGAGGTGCGACCTCTCTCTCATTTTGTATTTACACAAGGTCATTTCCATCCATTCATTATCAAGCAAGTTCGATTCATTCCTTCATTCAAGTGCGAATTTCATCATAGAGCAGATTGCGAATTTCTTCAAGTGCAGATTTTGATAGCAAGGAAGAGCAGATTATTATCTGTATTTGCATCTAGAGTTGGTGCTGAATATTGGCCTTGTGATTGGCCTCATTGTAAAGAGAATTGTTGCCATTATTTATATTTATAAGAGAGATCTTTGTTGCTGGGTCTTTCTCCCTCAAGTGGAGGCTTTTCCTAGGGTATATGCTGTGTTATTGTGTCTGATTTTTGAATTAAATTCTGAGTTTTATATCTGATCATAAAAACTAACATGGCATTAGAGCGGGTATAAGAAGATCGTGATCAGATTTATTCAAGCAGCGCTATCCTCCATTCTTATTCTCATCTTTGATTGCATCTATTTTATCGTCAAGATGGTGAATGGACTCAAGATCGAAGATAGACTTGAGGACGCATCAAACTTCACATCTTGGAAGTTTAGAGTCATGCTCGCTTTGGAAGAAAATGAGTTAGTTGAGTTCGTGGAGGGCGAAGTTCCTTAACCAACTGATGAGAATAAAAAGCCTCAATGGAAGAGAAATGGCACTAAGGCGAAAAAGAAGTTGGTTGATTCCGTGAAAGATCACATTGTGCCAATCATCTCCAAGTTGAAAACAACAAGAGATATGTTCAAGACCTTGGAGGAGATGTATGAGATCAACAACACAAGTCAAGCTCTTGCATTAAAGCAACAGCGCCATCACATCAAGATGGCGAAAGGAGATTCCGTTATCACATTCGTCATGAAGATCACCGAGTTGAGAAATCAGCTCTCTACCATTGGGCATATTGTTGATAACAAGGATTTGACTATGTTGGCTCTTAATGGTCTTCCTCCATCTTGGGAGTCATTCATTCAAGGAATCAATGCGAGATCAAAACTCCCTAAGTTTGATCGATTGAGAGCAGATTGTATTCAAGAAGAATCAAGGTTGGCTGCAAGAGGCATTGGTCAAAGCTCTACAAATGAAGACATTCATGTTCTTGCCGCTCAATCCTCGAAGAAGAAAGGAAAAGAAGGAAAGAAAGGATACTTCAAGAGGAATAGAGATAAAGGGTCAGATGGTGCTCCTGCATTTAAGAAGGACCTATCTCGTGTTCAATGTTTTAGATGTGACAAGTTTGGTCACTATGCAAAGGATTGCCCAACCAGGCCTAAGCAACAAGCTTCTTTTGCAGATGTGGGTGAGATCTCTCCACAGAAGGATATAAGTGAATTTCTATTTTATTATGCTTTGTCAAGCAATGTGCCTACTGACATCAACACTTGGTTGATTGATAGTGGTGCTTCTCTCCACATCACTGGATTTAGAGAGCATCTATCTGATTTGGTGGAGAGAGATTCTAGTGTTCAAGTCATTATTGGTGATGATGCAAGTTATTCTGTGAAAGGTGTTGGGACCTCCTCTCTTCACTTGGATTCCGGCATTTCCTTATAGTTGAGCGATGTTCTACTTGTTTCGAGTATCAAGCGGAACCTTGTCTCTATTTCAACCTTGGAGGACAAGGGATATCAAGTTGCATTCTCCCAAGGAAAAGTTCTTGCATGGCCGAAGAACTCAAGTATCAAGACTGCTCGGGTGATTGAAGTTCGACATGAGTGTCTCTACAGACTTTGCGCTCATCCACTTCAGGTGTTGTTGCATGATTCTTCAAGTTCGTGTGAACTTTGGCATAGAAGACTTGCTCACCTTCACTTTCGAGCACTACCAATCATGGAGAAGATGGTCACAAGCTTTCCTAAATTCAACCAGAAGCATGAAGGCACTTGCAAAGGTTGCACTCTAGGTAAAAATACTAAAGGACCCTTTCATAGTAATGAAAGTAGATCTAAATGCATTCTAGATCTTCTTCATTCTGATTTGTGTGGTCCAATGTCTGTTGCTTCTTGAGTGGTTTCTTGTATTATGTAATTTTTATTGATGACTACTCTAGAAAGACTTGGATTTATTTCTTAAAGACTAAAGAATCTGAGGAAGTACTTGAGAGATTCAAGAAATTTAAAGCTCAGGTAGAGAACTTGTCTGAGAAGAGGATCAAAGTTCTAAGATCTGACAATGGAGGAGAATACATCTCCGGAAGTTTTCGTAACTTTTGTGTTGAGGCAAAAATTAAGAGGGAGTTTTGTGTTCCCTACAATCCACAGCAAAATGGTGTTGCAGAAAGGAAGAACAGATCTATTGTAGAAGTAGCTAGAGCCATGATTCATGATCAAGATCTACAAACCTTCCTTTGGGCTAAAGCATCTAGGACAGTTGTTTATGTGCAAAATAGAAGCCCTCGCCGCATTTTGAAAAACATGACTCCCGAAGAAGCATTCATAGGGGTGAAACCGGAAGTAAGTAATTTGAGGATCTTTGGTTGTCCAATGTATGTTCATGTACCCAAAGACAAAAGGACAAAGCTGGAACCATCTGGCAAGAAGGGAATATTTGTGGGCTACAGTGAATCTTCAAAAGCCTACAGAGTGTACATTCTAGGTCAGAAATTGATTGAGATCAGCAAGGATGTTACATTTGAAGAAGATGTTGCATTCAAGAGGTCTAAGGGCATCCACATGGAGATAGACAATGAAGACCAAGAGTCTCCTCAGGATATGGATGTTGACCATACTCCTGAGATTCAGAGGGAGGCTACTGATCCTAAAGAAGATGATGATCCAATTGAGCCTTTGGAACCTACTGATGGGCCTACAAACATTGTGATTGGTCGTAAGAGACCTCTTTGGGCCAGGCAAACAATACAGGAGGCAGAAAGGTTTGCAGCCCCAAGAGGAACTTTCAGAGAAAGCAAGAGACCTCATAAGTTTTCAAGCTATGTTGCTTTGATGAGTCAAATCATTGAGTCAGAGCCTTCTAGTGTTGAGGAAGCTACTAGTCAACAAGTATGGAAAGATGCTATGACTGAGGAGTATCAATCCATCCTCAAGAATGATGTTTGGGACATTGTACCTAGACCTGAAGGTAAATCTGTTGTATCTTCTAAGTGGCTCTTCAAGATCAAGCATGCAGCTGATGGGGGCATCGAGAAGTACAAGGCTAGGTTTGTGGCTAGAGGATTCTCTCAGAAAGAGGGAGTAGACTATGAGGAAACCTTTGCTCCAGTTGCTCGTCATACATCCATCAGGACCATCATTGCTATCGCAACATCTAAGGGATGGAAGATACACCAAATGGACGTGAAGTCAACATTTCTAAATGGTGTAATCGAGGAAGAGGTATATATTGAGCAACCTGATGCCTTTGAGGTTCATGGGAAGGAGTCTCATGTTTGCAGGCTGAAGAAGGCTTTGTATGGCCTTAAGCAGGCCCCTCATGCTTGGTACGAAAGAATTCATCGATACCTGATGAGCTTGGACTTCTCCAAGAATGATGTTGATTCAAACCTTTACTTCAAGGTAATTGATGGCGAAGCATTGATCTTGGTTCTCTATGTTGATGATTTAATTCTTACTAGAGAAGATCACCTCATTATCAAATGCAAGGAGTTAGCTTTTGAATTTGAAATGAAGGATCTTGCTCTCATGCACCACTTTCTTGGCTTAGAAGTATGGCAAAAGTCGGATGAGTTTATTTTGAGTCAAGGCAAGTATACTATAGACATCTTGAAGAGATTTGGTATGATGGATTGCAAATCAATATCTACACCTATGGAAACCAATTTTCAAAAGCTTAAGGAGGCTGCAACTAGTTCAAATCTGGTGGGTCCTACTATGTACAGACAGTTGATTGGATCATTGATGTATCTAGTCGATACTAGACCAAATATTTGCTATGCAGTGAGTGCACTTAGTCAGTTCATGTGTGAACCAAGGCAAATACATCTAGTTGCAGCGAAGCATATCCTGAGATACTTGCGTGACACAATTCAATATGGCTTGAGATATTCTTCTGGTGTGGAATATTGGGCCAAAGGCCACTAATAGTACATCTCAAGATTATATAATTATGTTGGCCAACCATAGTTGGAGTTTGAATTAAACTAATATTGGCAAAATTTTCATATAAATGCTGAAAGGTGGCGGCCAAGTTAATGATATATGTAAAATGAAAGTGCAGCATTCAATGTGTAGAAGTCAAGGCTTTATCTTGAAAAGAAACATGTGGCTTTGAAGTCAGAATTGGAAAGCCTTCTGGAAACAACAAAGGCTTCCAGAATTAATATATGCGAGGAGGAGAACTGCTTAGACATGCTGCTAGTTCTTTTAAGATTCAAATCATTTCAGATGCAAGACACTAATTTTGAATATGGTAATGAAACCTATATAACTATATTGGCCAATCATAAATAATATTGCAAAGATGCTGCCAGCCAACCACACATGAAGTGCAACAATTGTAATATAATGAACAATGATCAATATAGCAGCAATTACCATTAAGTTTGGACAGCGATTTACAGAGGAGATGCTTATTCATATACAGCAATTATATGTAATTAAAAAAATATGAATTATTAAGAGCAGCGATTTGTATTAATAAACAAAGACAAATGAAAAGCAACAAATAGGACAAAATAAAGAATAAGACAAAAGATGTAGCAATTCAAAAGCCACGATTAGTATAATTTAAAAGACATCGATAAGGTGAAAGAACAAGTCTTGAATAATAATGATTAAAGGCATCAGTCATCATTTTAAAGACATCATTTAATATAAACAAACAGCTATGATATAACCATCGATTATTATAGTTTAGAGCAGCGATCTATTGGTTAGAAGTTATGAATGGGTGTGTATGAAAAAAGAGTTGTCTCCCTTTACTAAACGTTGCATCCATTCATGCTGTCACTATTTGTGATAGAGATATAAATAGAGTTTGAGGAATGTGGAAAAGTGAGTGAGTAAAAACAACAGAAATATCAAATACAGACTAGCAGATTTATGCATAAAAAAGATATAGAATAACATTCAAGTTGCAGACTTGAAAGAGAAGATTATGCATGGATGATGGGACAATGAAATAAATAGAACATATTTATAGAGAACTATCAGAGAGTTCAAGAGTGCAGAAATGAAGCATGTTGGAGAGAATGATTAAGCTAACTCTATGGGCATATTTATGAGTATGAGATTTATGTGTGAGATTTGAAAGAGATTGCATCAAATACATATGTGAAATGATATGTATAATCTTATTTTGTGAAGGCATAGAAAGAGTTTGTCATCCATTAAAGAAGACATAGTTTGAAAGAGAATACTTATTCATTTGGAAGTTGGTGCTTCCCCAAAAGAGGTGGATGCCTCATAGTGTAGGGGTTGGTGCCTCTAGTGGGTTGGTGCTTACAAATTGAATGAGGGGTTGGTGCCTCTAGTGGGTTGGTGCTTACAAATTGAATGAGGGGTTGGTGCCTACAAAATTTGTAAAAACATGAATTTATATAAAAACATGAATTTGCTGTGGTTTTCTCCCGTAAGGGTTTCAATGTAAATATCGTGTGTTATTGCATTCTTTTCATGTGCATGATTATTGAGTAAATAATGATATTAGGATTGATACAGTTTTAATATGCTAAAAGTTGCATTATACTGATTCACGCCCCCCGCCCCGCTCCACCCCCCTCACCCCCTTCCACTCCCCTCACCCTTCCTCTCAATATAACCGTGTGGTCATCACATGTTAATATATATGTGCTTATGTAAAGCTTGATTGGCCAGTCTCAACTTGCTCCCAAGCTTGGTAATATGTTTGAGACTTAAGGATTAAAAATTTTGAACAAGATAAAAGGTAAATTGAAAAAACCCCTTCATTCCCACAATGGGATCTCCTATGTGCAATAGGTGTCCGTGTACTAGCTAGGCTGGGACCTAAAATATTACCTTTAGGGTTACAAAAATTGTGTGTGAGAATTTATGTATATGTGCATATATGTAATGTTTGGTAAAGCA
Organism: Sequoia sempervirens; assembly: GCA_007258455.2. Lineage (NCBI taxonomy): Eukaryota > Viridiplantae > Streptophyta > Pinopsida > Cupressales > Cupressaceae > Sequoia > Sequoia sempervirens. The sequence continues at coordinate 986,304,859 of VDFB02271358.1, read as the reverse complement.
AATATATCTATTGATACATATTGATGCACCTAATAATCTCCCACTAACAGATGGAAAATCGTTTTATCAACTGTCATAAGAATTGCTTTTAATAAGAACATTTTGCAAACTTTGTCAATAGAATTCACATGCAGCAACATATAAATTGAATTCTTGAATTTGGGAATGTCATTCTACTAAAAATTCAATGCATGACAAATGAGTTAATATTAATGCATTGCAACTGCAGAGTCAAGCATGTCAGGTACATTTCCTAAAAACAAAACTATAAAACAACTGGAAATGGAAAAATTACATGCAGCTGCACAAATGTGTTGGTAGTTTGACAATAGTTACAAGATTCCAAAAGGTAATTGTGATGAAAATTTTCAAAAGTCCAAGATTTTTCAAAAATATTGTACAAAAAGATAAAAATAGAAAATAAAACAATTACATCTTATTAATAATATTCACAAATTTGAATTATATGCAACAACTTGATGACATAAAGATAATAAACCTGAGGCATTGTGCAATGCTCATAATTTCATAACTCAATATTTTAAAAATTATTTATCCAGGTGTGTGTTTCTGTTATCCCTTTATTCTGTAGTAGTAATAGGCTCACTCTGTGTCATTTCTATTCCAAATCCAAAATCAGGTTTGGGATCAAATCCAGATAGCTCAGGCCAACCCAAGGAGTTCAGGTTTGGTCAAATCTCTTTAAGATCTGGCAGACCTTGTAACTATGATTTTTGCTATATTTACAGTCTCAACAAATTTATAATAGTAACAAGGCATCTCCGAGGGATCTTTGGCTGTCATTCATTAAAATTGTTGATGCTTTCAGCAGCTGGTTAATAATGCCCAAAAGAGGGAAATCAAAATGAAGATTGTTTATATATATTTCTAAGTATATTGTACTTTTCTTGGGAATTCGGTATGGCCATATTATAATGCCCATGCAATCGTGAGTTGACCAACTTAACCAAGCATATACATGAATTCTAATCCAGCATTTATTGATACTTACTCTTCCCTAACCTCAACAACCAACAACAGAAAGCAAAGAATGTAAAAGAAGACCACACCACAAACATGGAAAACCCACACAATCTATTGTAAATGTATATATAAGTAATCAACAGAAGGTTAAAAATTTAGCATTCTCCCTCTAACTTTAACTACTATACTCACATTAGCCATGTACTACCATTGGAAATTGGAGTTGTGCTCGTTAGAAGAATGAACAAATAGGTATTACATCTCTCTGCTCTACTCAGATTTTCCGCTTCTTTTTCCAAAGATAGGAATCACATTGAACACCACGACCATTATATAAACTAACACATCCTATAATTGAAGCAGAAAAATGCACATATAGTATTCCGGCAATAGCCACCTTACTGTTTGTAACTCCATTACACAGTTTACCTACTCATCATGGATTAGTCACACTGACTGCATATAATAATGATGAGAAGGCCAGGGTACAAGTAAACTGCTCAAACATGAACCTCAGTGAATACAAATTTGAACATATTGAACGGATCAACTATTTCCATAATATTTGCATTTTTAATTGTAAATAAAATCCTCTTAACAAAATATATAGTCTACCTACCAAAAGTGTTCAAAAGACACATCATCCTATAATGTGGTTATTATTGTAATTATAGTTATAGAATCACAAAATAGTAAATTTGAGTGCATTTGGGAAGACCCAACTACCTTGCCAGATAGATTAAACCTCTTCTGAAAGTGATCTTCATAAATATCCTCTTGCTCTCTTATACGTTCAGTCAACTGAACTCCTACAGATACATCATATACAATAAGTCTAATATGGAACAGGGTTGCATATGTAAAAGCATAAAGAATACATATATTAAGAATTAAATTGCCACAAAGAACCCCAAGAATTCATGATTGTTTTAAATCTAAATGAATTGCAAAGTGTGACTAATAAATAAATAAGATCAATCAAATACAGATTGTTATTAAACTTGGTGCAGGAAGAAGAAACAAGATACTAAATGTCATTTATATGTGCTTTGTTGGTGATTAACATCCAAATACTATCAATCTCAATAACTTTCCTGACCCATGCAGATGATAAACTATTACCCCCATGATACACACCATTAATCCTTTAATGTTATTAATTTGAACTATTAAATATGTCCACTGATCTGTTTTCCATTTCAATGTAGAAATGCACATCATGGCCTTTAAATAAGTAGCCAGATTTTCTGACATATGAAAATAAAAAGGATCTTCTGTGTGGGTAATATGGTTGGCATGTTTGGAGTGCAATAACTGGTTCTTCAAAGGAAAAAATTTCCCCTGGGAGAAGTGCTGGAACAAAATCTCTGCCATCATTCAATCTTATGCACAGGTAACATCATCCAAAGCTTAATCATCATTTTCTTCTTGGGAACTTTGGATCCTACAAAATTGGCAAATCAATCCTCCTCCCCTGCAACAAGGAATTCAAATAACTCATCCAGACCTAAAGAATAGTAATGGAAGTTGCCAAAAGTAGGCTTTCATAAGTTAAGATTGGATGGTTAAACTTCAATGGTGCTGCAAGTGGCAAGCTGGGCCATGCAGGGGCTGGAGTATTGATCCACTCCAACACAGGGCAATTTATTCAAGGATCCTTTTATCAGGGACACAAAACTAATAATGAAACTGAATCTTTGGTGGTTCTTGAAGGTTTTAAGCTGGCTGCTTCTATGGATTGCAAAAGGCTGGAAGATAAGGGCAATTTCAAGCTTACCATCCACAACCTAAGTTGCCTAATCGGATACGGGTATGGGTACAGGTATGTGGATATGATACATCGATAAGGCAAAAAAAAGTTTGGGGGCTGGGTATGTTTGGGTACATCCATACAACAAACATATAAAAATAATAAATATATTATATATAGTATATACATATTTGCAGCCTAAATACAAGAATTAAAAAAATAGTGTTATTTATTATAATAACAAATAACAAATATATATTAAGTGATTACATATTATTATTATATAATATTAATATATAACAATTTGAATTAACAATAAAATATTTATAATTAATTATTAAACTATAAATATAATCAATTGGCAACATATATAATAATTATTAATTATATATCATTAAACATTTACATTTATTAATTATAAATTAAATTATAAAATAATAAATATTGAACTATTAGACTATTAGTCTATTACAATGTATATTTAATATTTAATATTTATTAAACATTATAAATTAAATTATGTATATTATTATAGTTATATTAATAAATTAAAATAATATATTATAATTAACAATATTAAACGTAAAACTATTAAAAAAATTATAAGATTAAACTTTAAACTTCAAAAAAATGTTTTAAACAATGAAAAGTTGAACTTAAACAAAAGAAGAAAAAAATTGAGTGCTAGTCCGGGCTAAAAATTAAAACCAGAAGTAAAAAAAATTAGCGTTGGTCAAGGGAAAATGAAGAGCAACGGTACGCAGCAACGCCCTGCAAAATCACGTCGACCTCTGCTGGAAAATGGCTACACCGTTTGAAGACACTCCAGTTCACAGAACAATAAATTAGGGTTTTCACTCATTCAAAAAACTGAAAAAAAGAATGCACATTGTGCTCAAATCACGTCGGAATCTGTTTGGAAACACCACGTTGGCAGTGGATTCGTCGGGATCTTAGTAGAGACTGATCGAAATGTTTCTACCTCCAAAAATATGAACCCTATCCAATTCCGCAAGGATCCCGAGTATTATCCAATTTCGAGACGTACCTTACATGGAATCGTTAGATAAAATGGGCAATTCAATAACATAGCGTTTTTCAGATCTCCTCCCATCATTAATTCAAGATTTGGCAGCAGATTTTCTTGTCTTTTAATGGTCTTCCCAAATCTTTTTTGTGCTTCTCTAGTAATGGTTTTGCCAGGAATGACTCTATAAGGTCATGGACAGCCTGTTTTGTAATACAGGGCAGCTTCAATTTTTGCAGAGTGTTCTCTATCCTTTATAGCTGCATTTATCTTTCATCTCTTGTAGGTTGCAGAAATTTGCAAGACTTTATGCTTGCTACTGAGCTTTCCCTATCAGCCGGTTCATGCAGCTGCTTGAATTTATTCAAATAGTCATAATATTGTTGCACACATGGTTCGCTTTTCCTAGTGCTAGATGAACTCTTGATGACATTTTTATCATAGCAGCCTCTTTTTTGGAATGAGAAAAGCTTATCTAACAAAAGTGGTTAGTTTGATGTGAAGCAATTTGAGATATTTTCTAATCTGGCTTGTAGGTTGAAGTATGGTTAGAAAGCTAATTTGTATGGATTTTAGTGAGCGTCATTTGGATTTGTTTGGGGCTTGCAGGGTCTAAATTCAATCCTAAGGGAAAATCAATTTTTTAGTTACTGTACGATCTAAGCATTGACTATTGTCTGTGGTGGTTTCAATGGCATGGCCTTGGCTGATGCTGTCAGAGGGATTGTAGCTCAGTTTTTTCACATTCCCTGTGCAAACATATAAAAGAGTAGCAAATGCTATTTTAGTAAAACTAGATCCACATCATCACAACAGATTGCACTATTCTGGTGATCATATAAGGCCCAGATCCAAATGGGTTGTGAAATTAAATTCAGTCTTTGTTATCTAGCTTTGTTTGTAGGTTGTGGGTCTCAGTTTGTTGCACTCTGGGCCAGAAGTGTGCACAAGTTGGACAGGATTGCATTTACGATATTGATTGGATCTTGCAAATTAGCATGATCTATTATCTTGTTGGCGTTTCAATTAGCACCTCTGGAATGTGGATTAGGAACGGACAGCTATGCACAGTTAGACTGCTCTTCAAATGAGGAGGGGAAGCTCCTTCTTCATTGATTATGCTTAAAAATAAATACTAAACTACTGCCAATCTTTTTATTTCTCAGCTGAGAGCACAAGGTTATAAAACACTTTGTGTTGCAGCTGAGGTTTTCTCCGGTTTCGTAACTTCGAACTACAACTAAGCCTATTCTAATAACGCTTCTAATAACTCAAGTAAATTCAAAGCCTGAGAATTAGAAGTAAACAAGGAATGATTGATTTGACACAAAAGCTTAAATAAACTCGCTTCCAAAACACACTCGAAGACTCATTGTACTTATTAGATGCAAGTTGAAATAAAGATTACAAAAGCAAAACATAAGACAAAGTACTAAAATAGATTGAAATAGTACATCAAAGCAAGATAGGCATGAGATTTCCTTTCTCAATTTTATAACAGCAAATACACTTTTGGGACAGCAGATTATAGCAAAGTAGGCTTACAATATGCGATCAAACTAGATTACACTTGAAACAAAAGTGAACAGACACTAAATAACAAAGTTTGCGGGAAAAATAGGCTCAGCAATTTATTATCACAACAACGGTTAAAAATAAATGGGCAAGGGTGCCCTTATTTATACACAAACAAGGAGTAGGGAACCCTAAAATCTCCTTGTTTTTAACAACTAGTCTTGCCAACATGCAAGCTTTGTTTCTAAGACTAAACAAAAGATAACTAACAACTAACTAACTGCTAACATTAGTTAACTGAAAAAGCTCCAACTATACATTGATATTTCTAAGGAATAGATATGCATGAATGAGAACAGCCAGTTTAACTTGGAAAAGGCATCAATTTAACTACTGCCTTTACTTGAGTTCTATTCCTAGAAATCTTTGCATGCTCCAACTGGTAGTTCACTCATTGATAACTTGGGAAATCATATCTTCCAAAAAGCCGTTAACTGCCTCTTCATCAGGAACATTGATACTATCCAAAACAATATACTATTTTTCTAATATCTCTTCACCATCTACGATCAGACTTAGGAATTCTTTTGTTTCTTCAACTACTTTATCAAATTTTGTTGACATTGTGACAACATGATTCATCTTGCAGGCAACAGGATCACCATTAAAACTGCCACGGACAAGGTTCTGAAACTCTATTTGTACTTCATCGAGATCAAAGTAAGTGCCATCTTCGTGTCGATATTGACAAGGGATCTACGACACAAACGTGCTTACGAACTTGAGAGTATTAGCATCCTTTTGTCTATATCCAACCAATTCTAAAAATATTCCTTCATAGGTTTTTACTTTGAAGAGGTGTTCTCTCCAAGCAAAAGCTTCTTGTGTTCTTCTGTAATGACTGAATCATAACCCGTCCTCAAGTCAGCAATAACGATCTCATCTCTTGGTTTCCTTTCTACTATATTCTACCCAAACTCCTGAATCCCTGAGCGAAGATCATGGGTGTTATACCTCAATTGGTACATTTCTGCAAGTATAAATTTGCCCCTAGTGATGAATTTTTCTATACAATCTCTCATATGTTTTTCGTATATGACCAACTAACTCAACTGATGTTGATCTGCAGGTGACTCCAAAATTTGTGGAAGCAACAAGGTGGCTCTTGAAGTACCATGAAGGAGATTGGAAATATACTTCCGCAGTTGTCGAACCTCAGCCTTGAGGGCTGCCTTATCTTCTCCATCCTTGAGCACTTGTTCCTTCAAATTATCAGTTGCAACCTCAAAGAGATTCACATCAATATGCAGGGTGCTTCTTCCGAGATTGGCTTTGACAACTTTAAAGTCATCAATTTCAACCTCATCAACATTCTTGTCCTCCGGAGGTGTGGCAAACTCAAGGATAATCTCACCTTCAGAATTCTTCTCCATATGAACTTGCTTCTTAAGTTTCTTCTTTGTTGTGTCTTGGTAGACGCTATCAAGTTTTGCAAAGTTCAACTGATATGAAGGCTTCCTCTTCTTCCTACCTAGCAAATTCTCAAGCCAAGATGAGGAGTCTCTACTAACTTCTTTGGGAGGATCGGTTCCAACTCAAACAACTCTTGATGGATCAATAGTGTTGAGATGTTGCAAATTGGTTAATCGCCTTCTGAATCTATATGAATAGGATAAGGCTTCAGTGACAACGGAAGAATAGGACATGAAGGCATGGCTTCAACTTGTGGTGATGACTCAACTGGAACTTCTAGTGCATCTACTAATTGTTCCTGTTGATTCATTTTTTCTTTTAAGCTCTAAATCATTATGCTAATCTTTGTATCTTCTGAAGGATTGCTCATAGCTTTCGCTCTCGGTTTTGATTTAGAAGAAGGTAGAGATGACTGAACTATTGGTGGCTCTGCAATTGGAATAGCTACCTTTTGTGTCTTCTTACTGTTCAAGAAGATCCTACTGTTTTTGATAACTTGGCTTGTCCTTTCCTCAATTGAGGTGCCCTCTTTGGCGAACCAATCAACTTGTGAAAGTGGTTGTTGCTTGACCTAATCTCTGGCATACATGGGAAGTAGGACTTCCCCATCATCATCTAAAAGACCTTCCACATCTTCTAATAATAAATCAGCCATCTACTTAAGGGTAAGTTTGTTGTAATTGCACTTGCGCACTTCAAACTCATCTTCATAGTTAGTCCAGAAATCTTCAACTGTAGGCACATGTGTATGATTCTAACCAAGACGAGCTGCGAAGACACCACAAGGATCATAAGAACATCTCTCCTTGAAAAGCTTGAGAGCAAAACTTGACATTTCATCACTCATCAACTTAGCATCAACTGTTGATCTGCATCTATATATGCTCATCTCAAACAGGAAACTCAATGCAGGCTTGCATCTATTATGCAAAAATGTGTGCACTTCGTGTACTTGCCTTAGAAATTCCATGAACACGACCTCATTCGTTGGATATCTAGGTAGCATGACTGGATCACCTAAGAAGTCATATACTCTTATGTAGGAGAACGTGGGGAATTGGATAAACCAATTAGCCCAATCCACCATTGCCAATCTGGCATCTGCTAAAATCCATATATGCAACTCATTATCAAGACCTTGCACCATATGCATCAGGAATAGATCATTCACACGTTTGTAACGCCACTTAGATTCTGAAAACTCTAGCTGTGAGTAATGATCATACACATGCTGAACGCCCAAAGTTCCAACGACATTCAAACCTCTAAACTTGCCTTGAAAGGCCATTAGATATACGAGGTAGGATATCATGTGAAATTCATGGGCCTTGAAGAACTCTATCATCTGATGGTGGAGATAATCACTGATCAACACTGGCCATAGTGTTCTGCTCTGTTAGCAATCTGAGAAATGATGTAAAACATCCAAGGCTAGAATTTATTGGCCTCTGCTTGACCTGTGACTCGGCTAAGCAAATCAATCATGACTCCAAATTCTTCATTGAACTCACTATGCCCAACATTCCTTGGAAAAGTATTTTGCTTTTGTTTTAGCCACTTCTAAGCTATTCTTCTCCGACACTTGTCCTTTTGCGCATACCACACCCTTTCACATTCTTCAATAGATATGATGAAGTTTTTCATGCATGGTGGTATTGCAAAACACTTCTCAATATTTTCCGGCCTGAGGCTACAAATAATACGCCCATCTACTGCTATGATTTCTCATGAAGTTGGATTGTAATGCTTGACACAAGCAATTACAAATTCAAGGCTTTGCACCGAGATGGGGATAGAAGCTACTGCAAGCAACCCAGAATGATCAAGATTCTTGACTGCAATGTTTCCTACACCTTCCAAAGCAAGCAAATCAACAATTGGAAACACATAATGCAAGTCGGTTTCGAATGTTCTTAGGAAATCGTGGAGCAACATTGATTTCGTCCTGATTTCTATTGGAGAGTTATTGCATGTCGAAAAACTTGACTTTTGATTGTAAACACGCCTATGTTCGAAAAAGTTATGCACAAGAGCTAAAAATAGATAGCTGATTTTTCTTCATTTGATTGGATCTGAACTAGGCTGACGGAGGAGATTGCACGTTTTCCGAAAAATGCAAAAAAAATACTAAGGCATGAAACCCTAGGCGTGTTCCTTGAAATAAGGCGCCTTTTTCCTCCAGACAGTTTGTTTTTTAAGATTTTCAATTTCTCCTCATTTTTCATTCACCACCTTCGCCGACTGCGAGTTGTGTTCACCATTACGCATGCACGATCTGCAGAAGTTGAAAAAATGGCTAAGGCATTGACTGCCAAGCGCCTTCCTTGAAATAAGGTGCCTTTCTTTTCCAATGTTAGAATATTTTTTACAATTTTCAACTATTTTTAGATTTCCCTCCTCCATTCACCATTTCTTGTGCATCTTTCGTCGTTCATCAATTTGTGCAGCATTTGAGACCTTGTGACTAACACCTAGCAACTAACCATCCTCCATTGATGACCTTGGAGGTCCTAATTTATCTTCTGAAAAAACAAAATAAACCCACTAGAAAAATACTGACCTTTCGACAATTTTGACTAGACCAACCTGATCAGGAAGTATTTTAAACCAATCAAAATCAATTTGAGCCCTAGAAACAAAGATTCTATTTTTAGACATTTTCTAAAAATAGAAATTTCTATTTTTTAAAAATTTTGCCAACATCCATTTGACAACACACCCAAAAAGCCCTAATTCAAGTCTATTTTTAGAAATTTCTAAAAATAGAAAAAAATATATATTTTTTTAAAAATTTGATTTGACGACAATTTTTACAAAACTTTGACCATTTTTACCAAAATGCCTTAATGAAGCAAAAATTTTAATTTTGGGCATAACATATCTATTTTGATTTATTGCTTTGACGTAGCCTTAGTGGCATCCATGATTATGGACTTATGTTCTTCAGCCTTTTCTTCTTTGGGTGAGCTCCCCTATAGAGCACTCGATTAACCTATCAACAAAAATTACACGATAGTAATGCTTTTACTTCTTTTGTACTATCATTATGTACAAAAATTATGAAATGTTGTCTATATTAACTCAATTTGATGCAATAATGATGTACTTCTATGCACTTAGTTCATGCATGGACCATTAGATTTTTGGTCAGCTATATGGTGCTTGGATTGTCATATTTCCCTGGAATTGCTACATATTAATTGAGATTTATGTAATTGAGACAACTTTGTAAGGGGCATCCAAGGTTACTTTATATTCTGCTTAATTAGATGATATGACTAATATACACCACTTATTGCCAATCCATGACTTTACTCTAGATCCTAGGCTGAAACCATATCCTCAAAAGTAGATTTTCTCTCATCCATTGAACCTGCCCAAACTGAATCTATATAACCACTCAATTGAAAGTTAATATTCTTCTCAAATAGAAAACCAAACTTCAGGGTGCATTTGATATATCTGAGAACTTTTCAAAATGCATTCTAATGCACTTTACCGAATTCAAAAACATGGATAACATGCCTACAAGAAAGCTAATATTGATCACAGTATGTGTAAGATAATCGAACTAACAATAGGTTCCCAATACCACTTCTCATCAAATATAGGTAATACCTTGCCTATAATTAATAATTATACTTGTATCACAAGGATTGAAAGTTTTCAATCTAAATTTCTAAAGAAATTTTGCAGCATACTCTGATTGAGATATATAGATTCTGTCTATTTCTTGTCATACATGAATTCCTTGCCAATAATGCAGCATGCCAGGTCAGTCATTTCAAAATCACTATTTCTTCATCAATAAATTTCAGATTATTACCTGCAGTGATCAAATCATCAACACAGACCACCATGGTAACCATATCTCCATTTTTTACCTTTACATACAAATTTGTTTCTTATTCACTCACTTGAAGCCTCCAGACCGTTCTGTATTGATTGATCTTCATATACCAGAATCAAGGGTTCTTTTAAGCCATCATTTCTTTGCCTTCCACAGCAAACTCCTATGTCTGCTTGATATATAGTTCTAATTGTCATTTAAGAAAAAAAAATTGATATCCATCTGACAAGCTTGCCATCCACATTGTACTGCACATGTAAAAACCCCTGTTCTCACTGTTCTGAAAACTGAATGTATTTTTTTGTTTTTGGGTGTTTTTGAACTTTTTGGGGTTTTTGCATGCAATAATGAAGAATGTGATTTTGAAAGAAATACTTCTAAAAATTTAAATAAATTCCAGAAAGTACAAACTGAAGCAAATGAGTCTCTGAAATGATAGCATATGGAATCATTATTCTTTCCAATTGATTACAAAGGTAAATCTCTGACATGCAGACATGAAGACACAACAAAATATGATATTTAAAAACCTGATTTGCAGCCGCCTGAAAGAGCTTGAAATGTACGGCCAATCAAAAATATCAACTTCTCCCTCCACCGGAAGATTGCAAATGATTCTAGAGGAATAGGCGCCCCCCTTGGTGAAGTTAGAATGCCAAGAAGTGAGGCGTTTTGCCCTAGGAAGAAAGTACGGCCCTATACTTGAAGGTACGGCCCCAACAGCAGCAAATAAGAGATCTGTACGGCTTGAATATGGATGTCAGATGAACACTAAGCCAGCCGCTAATGATTTTCTCTTCTCCTGATAATCTTTGGATTTAAACTCTGAAAATATATCTTCTGAATAAGCTCTGTAATAACTTCTGGATGAAGCTATCTCTCTAACAAGCAATAAATCAACTGATATTTCACAGCCTCTGAACTACAGACATTGAAGATGGCTCGTTCTCCAATGCAGAAGAAAACTAAAAGCCTAGACTCTGTTCTCTGTAGGAAGTAGAAGCAAAATCGATTTTCCAAATAGCATAATAATGTTTTCTCACAAGTGAAAACCTTATATTCTTCAAGAGGGTCGACTTCTCTCCAAAAAGCACCATTTAAATAAAAGTTGAATTTCACTTTTAATAATTCCATAGTTTGGGCGCCCAAATTAATTATAATTAATAATTAAACTTGGCCCCCTTTTAATGATGGTCGACCCCTTCCATAAAGTCACTTAAGTTATAATATTTAATTATATTATAACTTTATAATATAAGCTTCAATTTAATTAATATTTATTTTGGCAAATAAATATTAATATCTCTCTCAATATAAGTCCGATTAATGAACCGTCTGAAGCCGGATGATAAGTGACTGAATCTGCATATGACCAGACCATACTACTAAAAATAGCAGGGCTGCTCCGCTGAGTGTCTCCACTTACTAAAAATAGTAAGTCAAGCAACTGATGTCCAAACGACTCTGAACGAAAGCCAAACTGAATGATTCTGCCAACTGAAGCCAAGCCTCAACAAGACCCTCTATCCACCCTATAAGCCTACAAGGGTCACATAATAGGCTAATCTCATGAACTGAGAGATGTCAACTGGAAGGGGACATTACAGTCCGCCCCTCCTAAAATTGCTTGTCCTCAAGCAATCTCAATTCCGGATGCTGCAAAATCTCCTCACTCTCCCACGTAGCATTCTCCACTAGTAAATCTCTCCATTTCACCAAATATTCCCTGATAGTCCTCCTACGCAGCTGTCTTTCCCTGTATTCCAGGATCGACTCAGGTACTAAAATCAACTTTCCCTCATCATCTAAGGGAGTTAATACTGCTGAAGATACCACACGATGTCCCAACGCCTTCTTGAGACGTGACACATGAAAAACATTGTGGACCTTACTATCCGCTGGAAGCTCTAGCTCATAAGCCACCTCTCCAACACGCCTCAGAATCCTGAAAGGACCATAATACCGCGGCTGGAGCTTCTCCGATCCACTCTTCCTGAGAGTAGACTGACGGTAGGGCTCCAGCATGAGATATACCATGTCTCCCACCTCAAAAGATCTCTCTGTCCTCTTCTGATTTGCATACTGCTTTTGCTGATTCTATGCCTTACCAATATTCTCCTTAAGAGCCCTCATAATGTCCTGGCTCTCCTGCAATAAATCTCCAGCACTAGGCACTCTACTGTCACTCAATAGCAAATCAATAAAACTAGGCGCCTCATAACCATACAACGCCATGAAGGGGGACATCTGAATGGTCATGTGATAGGTGGTATTATAACAATACTCACATAAGTATATCCACTTGACCCACGCCTTTTGTTGCCCTGCAATGTAATTCCTGAGGTAGCCTTCCACCCATTTGTTCACTATTTCCATCTGACCATCGGTCTGCGGGTGGTAACTGGTGCTCGGTGTAAGCTCGGTCCCACAAAGTCTGAACACCTCCTGCCAAAAGTGACTCAGGAACCGACTATCCCTGTCGCTAACTATGCTCCGAGGCAACCCATGTAATCTGAAAACCTCACGGAAAAATACCTCTGCTACCTGAGTAGTTGTGTAAGTGGTGGTGATCGGAAAGAAGTGGGCATACTTCGTCAGCCGATCCACAACTACATATATGCAATCCCGTCCCTGGGCTTTAGGCAAGCCCGTAATAAAATCCATCGACAGGCATTCCCACTTCCTATCAGGAATCGGAAGTGGCTGCAACAACCCTGCCGGGTACATGTTCTCCTGCTTGTTCTGCTGACAAACAAGGCACTCACGCACATACCGAAGAACATTTGCCTTGAGACCCTTCCATGTAAACCTTTCCCGAACCTGTCTGTATGTTTTGAAGTACCCGGGATGCCCTGTTGTAGGTACATCATGAAAGGCTCGCATAATGGTGTTCATCTCTGATCCTGGGATCAAGAAAATCTTGTTCTTGTAAATGATCAAGTCATTCACAAGTGTGTACCTGGTGTCCACCGCAGATCCCTCAACAATACCAGATGCCCATGTGTCCTTGGCATACTCTGCCACAATCAAGTGCCTCCAGTCCTCTGCAATATGTACCATAGAACTCAAATAAGGCTGGCGTGAAAGAGCGTCAGCAACAACATTCTGTGTACCTTTGATATAGGTGATATCAAAGTCATATGCTTGTAACTTACTCACCCACTTCTGCTGACGGTCATTCAAATCTCGCTGCCCTAGGAAATGCCTCAAGCTTTTATACAAAACTTACTGCCCACAAGATATTGCCTAAATTTGGCCAAGGCATGCATTATGGCCAGCATTTCCTTATCATATATACTGTAAAGCCTCTCTGGTCCTCTGAGTTTTCTGCTCTCATAAACAATTGGGTGCTTGTCCTGCATAAGCACCACTCCAATACCCTCACCAGAAGCATCACACTAAAGCTCAAAAGGCTTCGTAAAATCCGGTAGTGCCAACACTGGACATGTAGTCATAAGCTCCTTGAACCTCACAAAACACTCCTGTGCCTCAGGAGTCCAAATGAATGCACCCTTTTTCAACAAATCCGTCATAGGTGTTGCATGGCGTGAATATCCAATGACAAATCTGCGATAGAAACCACATAACCCAAGGAATCCTTGCAGCTGTGTAAGGTTCGCTGGAGTAGGCCAATCTACAATATCACGGATCTTCTCAGGATCCATCCGCACTCCCCCTGCACTGATAATATGGCCTAAGTATAACAACTCAGTCATCCCTAAATCACATTTGGATTCCTTGGCATACAAGGACTCCCTCTCAAAAATGCTGAGTATTGTATCCAAATGAGCCAAGTGCTCCTGCCATGTCCTGCTGTAGACCAAAATATCATCGAAGAAGACAAGTACATATCTCCTCAAATGTGAGTGGAAAACCCTATTCATGGTGGACCGGAATGTCGCTGGAGCGTTGGTTAGCCCAAATGGCATAACCACAAACTCAAAGTGTCCACAATGATAGCGAAAAGCGGTCTTCTCAACATCCTGCTCACGAACTCTAATTTGATGATATCCCGACCTCAAGTCTATCTTCGAGAAGTAATAGGCACCATGGAGCTCGTCAATAAGCTCATCTATACGGGGTATAGGATACCTGTTCTTAATAGTCCTCTTATTCAGGACTCTGTAATCTATGCACATACGAAGTGTACCATCTTTCTTCTTCACTAGAACCACTGAAGAGGCAAATGGTGATTTACTTGGTCGAATGTGACCCATAGCAAGCAGCTCCTTGATAGTCTTCTCTATCTCATCCTTAAGCCGCTTTGGATGCCTATAAGGAGTAATCATGACGGGCTTAGCGCCCTCCTCAAGCTCTATGATGTGCTCAATACCCCTATCTGGTGGTCTCCCTGGTGGAATGTCATTGAAAACCTTCCCATGCTTAACTCTCAACTGCTGAATGTCAGGATGATACTCGGTCTTATGCTGTCCCTCCTGTGTAGGTGTCAAAGTGCACTCGGCAGCCCACTCAAACATGTCATGACGCATAAGTCTCTCCATCCGTCGGAAGGAAATAGTCCTAACGCTACTGTCTCAGATGGCCTTCAGGATATGAATCTTTCCATCCACATCGAACTGAATCTCCATGTCTTTGAGACGAAGTGTGACTTCCTCAAGGGAATGAAGCCACTTCATGCCCAAAACTAAATCAATATCTCCCATATTTACCACATAATAATCAGCCTTGAATTCATAATTATTCAAGCACAAAGGGAGTTCCTTAATCATACGGTCACATCTGAGAGTGTAACCATCAGCCACCTTAACCCGAATGCCCTCAAACTCCTCAGTTATGAGCCCACGCTTCTCAACAAATCTGGCATCTATAAAATTATGGGTGGCACCTGTGTCTAAAAGGGTGATAACCTTTTGACCAGCCAAAACTCCACGGAGTCTAAAAGATCCCTCCTACTGAATGCTAGACAATCGTGCCTCCTAGATTTGGAGCTCTGACTCTGCCCCCGCCTTAGGCTTTAAAGCCTCTAATTCTGACTCCTCATAACTCTCCTGCTATTCAGAATTCTCGGATTTCGAATCCTCATAATAAGCCCACATAACTCTATTGGCCTTACCCTTAGGCCGCAAAGGACAATCATGGTTAGCGTCGTAGAGACCCTTGCAATAGAAGCAAAGCTTCTTCCTGCGCAAATCATTAAGAGTCTCACGATCCAAGGGTGCTGCTGATTTTCCCTTTGAATCACTCCTAAAATCAGATTTCTCCTTATTATTATTGAATCCCTTGTTGTCCTTGAATGAAGAGGTATTCCTGGAATTGAACTTGCTAGATGGCACTGCAAGTTCCATGTTGCGTGCCTTCTTCATTGCTTCCTGTAGTGAGAGAGGATCAAATGCTTTGATCCATCCTCTTATTGCTTCCAACAATCCTTCCACAAAGAGTACAACCATAGGCCTCTCTGATATGTTAGGAACCATCACAGATAACAGCTGGAAGTCTCCTATGTAAGCATCCAAGCTACCAACCTGTTTCAACTGGGCCAAATCTCTGAAGTAAGTTTCAGGATCCTTCTTGTCAAACCGTTCCACCAATCTGTCCACGAACTCCTGGTAAGTGGTGATACGGTCATGCTGAAGTGTCACCATCCCATGATGCCACCAGTCGTAAGCTACCCCCTCAAGATGCAAAGTAGCATATCTAATAGCATCCTCCTCCGCCATGGGACGTAATGTAAGGAAGGTATCCAACTTACTGACCCAAGTCTGGGATGTAACCTTACCACTGCCGTCAAACATAGCTAAAGAGAGCTTGTTTGTGGCGTGCTTCAGGTCACTGTTCTGATGCCTAGGCCTCCTATCCGGCCTGTTCCTGTAATGCTCTCGCCTCTGTGTGATAAACCTGTCAAAAGTAATTCTCTCTCTGACCTCTAGGGTCAATAACTCCCACTCATCGTTCGCTGCCATAAGAATATCAACGAACACTGCCTCAGGCTCCTCATCTACCATAGGCCCATCGGGCTCCTGTCTCACAAAAATCAAACAGGTAGGCCTATCAGCTATCTGTGAAACAGTCCTGCATCACTCCTGTCCTCATCACGACGTGGTGATGGTCTCCTAGGTGAACCAATCCTCTGGATCGCCGTGGTCAACTGTTGTAATACATCAGCTACCTACTGCTGACCTGTCCGAAGATCTCTAAGACTCTGTCTGACCTCTGCATCATCATCCCTAGGATCTCGAGGAATCTTTGTTCTGTGAGCCATGGTACCTGGCTGCCTATTTACTCCCCGTTCCCTGTCAAACAAAGCTCTCCGGCGAGTGTAATATCTGTAAGGCCCAACCTCTTGTGGCTGCATATGAATCCCAAACCCTCAGGCTGGCAGGAAACCGCTCTGATACCACTATAGAAACCCCTGTTCTCACTGTTCTGAAGTAGAAGCAAAATCGATTTTCCAAATAGCATAATAATGTTTTCTCACAAGTGAAAACCTTATATTCTTCAAGAGGGTCGACTTCTCTCCAAAAAGCACCATTTAAATAAAAGTTGAATTTCACTTTTAATAATTCCATAGTTTGGGCGCCCAGATTAATTATAATTAATAATTGAACTTGGCTTCCTTTTAATGATGGTCAACCCCTTCCATAAAGTCACTTAAGTTATAATATTTAATTATATTATAACTTTATAATATAAGCTTCAACTTAATTAATATTTATTTTGGCAAATAAATATTAATATCTCTCTCAATATAAGTCCGATTAACGAACCGTCTGAAGCCGGATGATAAGTGACTGAATCTGCATATGACCAGACCATACTACTAAAAATAGCAGGGGTGCTCCGCTGAGTGTCTCCACTTACTAAAAATAGTAAGTCAAGCAACTGATGTCCAAACGACTCCGAACGAATGCCAAACTGAATGATTCTGCCAACTAAAGCCAAGCCAAGCCTCAACAAGACCCTCTATCCACCCTATCAGCCTTCACATAATAGGCTAATCTCATGAACTAAGAGATGTCAACTAGAAGGGGACATTACAACATGATAGTCGTATGCAAATTCAAGTCATTTCAGCAGAGGGTGTGAAAGTTTTTATGTAATTAGTGGGTGTGAACATTTCTTTGTAGTTAATACCTTACACCCATGCAAACTTTTAGCCACAAGCCTTCCTTAAATTGGGTAAATCCTCAGCACTTTCTTATCATAATCTTTATGACGCATTTTTCTTCCAACTCTTTTTCTTCATTTAAACAGTTGATGTGTGTTTGCTTGTAAGAATTTCCTTGAGTATTGTTACAACTTTCCTTCTGTGAATATTCATTTTGTATCCCTTGTTTCAAGTTTAATGCAAGAACTTTGGCCTTGATGAAGATTATAAGTAGTTGTCCGTGCATTATTTACATTGTTACATTATAGTTGGCTAGGGGTCAATTTGAAAAAGATTGCTTTGAAATGAGGCTGGCCCCAAGATGAACCTTGTAACTTGGGTTTGAAGTTTAAGGTGTGACTTTTGCTAGTTATGGTAATCCATTGATGCATGTTTAAAGAATATTATCTATAGATACAATAGTACTTCAAGTTGTCTTCAGTAAATATTAGTTTCAGATTGAGAGAGGAGGGGGGCAGGGGGGCAGCTGGATAGAGGGGGGCAATATGGGAAGTTAGATTAGTAGGTTTATCATAATTGGTTATTAAAAATTTAATATCTTCTTGGTGATGATCATTTTTAGGGGGCTCATTTTTGGTTTTAATTGCATTTGTTTCCAGGTATATTAGTTGTTTTATGGATTCTAATTTCTAATTCGATTACAAAGGATATGGCTTTGCCCAGGGTTTCAAATTCCTACAAGCAGCGATTTTAGAACATCCACATAGTTTACTATTTGGCCTTTTACTAGTAATTTGCAGAATACTACAGCATTGCAGCAGCTGTACAATTATTAACCTGGGTAATTTGTTCTACTTCCTAATTTGCATGATTGAAGGCAAGGATTTATTGAACATAATAAAATATGATATTCCATCTTTATCTTAGGGTTTGGAAGAAAAACATTTTGATGCTTGTTTGTATTGTGACTATAACTAGGGAGTGTGTGAGGAAAAGAATAAAAGGATTTTGCATTAAGATATTATATTGTTGGGGAAGGTATGCATTGAAAAAATAAAGTGTGTTTTGTTGTTTCAAGCTAATCTACCTAATTAGTATCAAAGGCTTTAAAAAAATAGGTTCTCTACAATTATCAAGTCATGTATTATACATGTCTGGGACAAAAACTTTATACTCAAGTTTAGTATCTTTAGACTTTAACCTTTGATGCTCATGAGGCATCAAACAGGCATATTAATACTAACACTAGTACATGTATTAGGTAATTTAGCAACAAGTGACTGTGACCTAAGTTTTTCTTCGATTGTTTTGCTTATAAGCATTCTTCATTGATCACTCATACCCTTCATTGAGTAATTGTACCTTTTCATTACCAATTCACATAAGAATTATGTCATGGTGGAGGTTTCTGGTCCTCTTACTAGTCATGCCTTCAGTCACTTTATGATCATAGACATGACTAGTAGTATATATTAGACCTAGGCACAAGAAGTTGAGCATTGCAAAATCTATCTCCCAATATTCTGAAGACGAACATGCCACAACAAGGCAAAGAGGTAGGAAGCCCCAAAGATTTTATTTACCTAACCCTAAAATTGGTGTCACTTTTCACTTCCATATGCCCTTTTATGATTCATTCATGTATTCTCTTATGGTTAGTATTTTGAGTGGTAGAATACAATGTATAAAATTGTTGCATCATTGCGTGGAATGGCACATTATCAAACAATGCAGATTACTTCTTGACAAAGCTGAGCACAAATCTAGAAGGAAAAATTCTACTCTATATTTGGTCTATGCTTTCTAATGTTTCCAGTTTGACTCTTTTCTTTAAAAAATAAATCATTTTGGAGAGATGAATGTCAATTTGATTCTTTATAGGCCAATTCAGATTCCGTTCCACACACCATCTATGCAATATGCCTATCACTTTGATACTAATGATCCCATTAAAAGTTGTAACATCTCTTTTGCCCTTCATAAACTCTCTGTCTGCAATCAGGCCTGACTTGTGAGATTAAGCAATCAATCATGTGTTTCAATGTTGCACTACAGTTTCTTACGTGACGGAATCCAACTAGTTCATAAGATTTCTATTCCACTTCTTCAGCATCGACATAGCTAGAAATAACATTATGAAGTCCTGAAAACACCTTTTTCAAAAACTATCAAACACTCATGAAAAAGGTTACATGAGGACATTACTGTAGCTTGTATATAATTTCATTAAATATCTATACAGTTTCACGTAAGCTACATTATCTTGATGACAGTTTACTACGTTTTCCCTAAACAACAATCTATTTGACTTTACCCTTGATTATACTTTTCAATCAACATGAAACAATTGTGAAGGCCAATGCTGATTTAAACCCAATTAAGCTCTAGCATGAATAATTTGATAAAAGCATCTCCCTCAAATTTACAATCAACATACTAACAAAAGAAATTGAAATGAATATATTCAAGAATCTACAGCAGTTACATAGATTATAATCCCCTACACTAAAAATACTCGCATCCTATAGAAGACATACAACTTTCCAAACATTTTATATTCTTTGAGAAATTGTCTGTAGGCTCCAAGTTGAAAAGAAGCTTCAGCACAAAATTATACCTGAAAGACTTTCAAGGCGTTCTTGTACTTGTTGATTCTGTGCATTTGTGCCAGATACGAAAACCAGGTCCATCTCAAAGGGAATCTTACTGGATATCTGTTTGGAACTCAAATTAAGCAGCCAGAAGGGAACAAGAAGAAGAATATTAAAATCATATTCTCCTTTCACAACTAGTTTAAGCCAGCTTCCATGTATAGACTTTCAAGACAAGTACAGTTTTCTCATATGGCAGTACACACTATTACAATGGTTTTTAATGACAGCTTGCAAATGCGGCAGATGAACATCTAGTATTCACTTTGAAAAAGCTTAGCAAGCCAGACATCTCCATAAGAGACAGATGGAAAAAAACCATTATTAGGCCCTTCAAGTTTCATAATTAAGTACCTGAAATATCATAATGTTCGGAGACTCTTCTGAAGTGTCAGGTAATTGTAGCCGCCCCACCATTTGTGTCTGTAATAAAATTAGTTATGCATGAATATCTTGGAATTTTTAAGTCAGACTAGTCACAGATTAAGTCATTCCTGCTGCCATTTTGAGAATGCATTGTCCTATTTTTGACAACACTTCATTACAATGTAAAAAACAACAAATTATGGCAGAATTCTTATGTTCCTCCCAGTGACTTGTACTGGAGGTCTAAAACAGGAGAAACACCTAAACTAATGTCATTGGATATAGAATCTATAAAAATATTAAAAAAAATATTCATCTTAAGCAAGTTTTCATCACCCTTACTATCACCGGCCCCTAGATTCACACCTTTACTTTTAAAACTCTTTCCATGTTTTCTGTTTGCATGACATTCTCAAATAATCTTATTACATTTACCAACCTTTATTACCCTATATCTTGATAACTCGGTAAAGATACCTGCTTTGCCAAAGTTTTCCGAACAAGGTCAGTTAAATTATGCATGTGAGGTGTCTTGAAACCTGCATAATGGACTTCCATGTTATCCTGCAAAAGCATTAAATAGGGAAAACTTTAGACATATGACAGAAAAAAAAAAAAAAAGAATAAACGTGTGTGCTACAGTGCAAATTGTAGTTGCAATTGAAAAAAGAAATGTATCTGAAAGAGCAGAAAATATTGTCCCTAGAATTAGTGCAGCTATCTTCCTTTGTGAGGAGTTAATGTAAATTGCCATTTATTGTATGTATTATCGGCTACACTGCCAACAGGGTTTAGAAAAGCATACCATAAATATTAGATCATGGAACTTACTAATGAATAGTTAAGCCTTATGATGTGTAAGCCCTTGGAAGGGCTAAAACAAATCCTAGATAAACAAAGAAACAGCAAATTAGAGTTAGAAGGAAACCCATATAGCTAAAGTATGACACACAAATATTGTTGAATGGGACAAGCTCGAATGGTAAATCATTGGGCCCTTTTCATAGTGGAAATTAATGCTCAAATCTCCAAGAGACATTTAAGCAGTATTCCATGGGGACACATCCCTCACTCAAAAGCCTGAGTTTTGGAAACCAAGACATCTATGTGTGTTTTGAAGCCTTTTGTTGTTGTGTTAACACAGAATAATTTGGTTGGGCATTCTTGCCACACAAGTGCACAAATGGTCTTGAACAACTCTCTACCCTGTTGAACTTTGGGAACCCTCACAATACTAGCCCAAATGTGTTTGCCAACATAAAGCCGCACATTACTTTTTTAAGCTTGGAACTTCATTGCCGCTCATTCAAGGGCAGCATAAAGTCAATATCACTTAGCAGTTTTGCACTTCCCTGCAGAATATCACTCTTCCACATGAAGACTTGGGTGATCACTATTTTCCAGCTTCCTACCATGAAGAATGCACAAACGAGCAAGATGCAAACACATGTCTCAGATTGGTCCATCATAAGGGATTTCTATGGCACCTGCCATTCTGATTTGTGGCAAAAGGTCAACAGTCAAGCAAATTTATTGCATCTTAGATGATCACACACACTGTCAAGGAGTTGCTCAATCCTAAATCCACACAATGCTTAAATGGCCCAATCAAAGCACAAATCAGTAGGCTATCACTGCTATGGAAATGTAGTATGATTGCCAGCCTAACAAGGAAAATTTATCACAAAGATCACATCTGGAGTTGTCATTTGCATCGGACGGATAAGCAGGCAGTTAGTGTAAAACAGTGTGTTTGAGAGGCCACACCTATTCATAGGGATCTAAAACAGGTTTCATTGGAACATTCTGTATATAACTATGTAACATAGATAAATATGGAACATTCTGTATATAAATATGTAGTATGATGAAAATAGCTAGCCTAGTTGGTTAAGCTTGTTAGACTGGTAGCATATTATTCATTCTTTTGACCTTGCACCCATTGTAAAAGCTCCATGTATGTCCAGATCTGTTTTGGCATCTAATCTATAAAAAACAGAGACCTTCCCATCCAATTGGTTTTTTGATTCCACATGTTTCTATTGTTTTAATTGCTGCTTGGTTAACAGCCCTTGCACTACACCACAGCCTCTACATGTGGACTGCCAACATGCACAGAGAAGACATATATATCATCATTCTCTGCTTCTCACCATCCCTTGAAAGCTTTGTTCACTCTTTCTTCAAAGTTTGGGGATGGCACTATAAAGATTCTCTCATAATTCTCAGCATCATGCAAGAGGGAATATTTGGATTGCAAGTAGATTTGGGTAAAGGTCAGAATGTCCTTAATTTAAACCACATCTCATTAACAAAGCAGCAGTTCATACAGCAGCATCAAACTTGACTTATGTGTCAATTAGTATGAGAAATGGTAGACACTAAAGAAAGAAGAACATGTGGCAGTGGAAAACAGTTGTGAGGGGGAATAATTATTTGGATCAGAGAAGAAAAGAGAAGAGGAATAAAGAGTGATAAGCCCCATGTAAATCATAGATGTGTTTTGCTTGATAGAGTCATGGAATTTAATCAAGCAAAGGTTGTAATGAAGTTGAAAGGGGCATGGAATTTGGGATAGGAATTTAGTTGGGTAGGAAATGGAAGAGAATGGAAGTGTTATCCAAACACATCTCAAATCTCATCTAAGTGACAGTTTTGAACAGAATTTTAAAACTTTCAAAGATCTATTTTTTCGATATTTTCTACATACTTGTATTTTGCATTTTTTTGGACTTCCAGAGTGAAATTTGGCAATGTAATTGTTGGACCTTGCTAATGTGACAGTCCAACCCAAATTGATTAGTTCATGACATAGCTGTTCAACACATATATCAACTTTCAATTTTGAGCAACAAGCTATTGGAGTTATCACCTTGACAAGTAGAGGTACTGAAATCATTTTAAGTTTCCTAATAAGTTTGACCTTATTTGACTACTCATTTCAACTTCCAAGGACACTAGTGGTTCAGTTCTCACCAAGAACTCTAATACACTATTTTTGAAAGGCTTTCTATTTCTTGTATTGTAAAACTATGTAATAGCTAAATCCAAAGCATGTAGAGTAGAAGGCATACATCACCCTCTACAAAGTTTGCATATTTTCTGTAAGCACTCAGTTGAATTGTGAATCTATTTTGTTCAGTTATTTGGTGAATGGTAATCTTGTTTTGTTTCAATTTCGTTCAGTTGCTTCTTATAATACATTACAATCCTCAACTGGTGTTCCTGGAATCGCCAACTGCATTCAGATAACAGTAGGAGACAGTTAGCAGGTGGGTGAGGTAAATAAATTCAAGAATACATTTATAACTTAGAAGTGTAATATAATAATATTTAAATACATATGCAAAGTGTTAGGGCAGTGTAAGGATAGATGTAGGCGGGCATAAGACTGCTAAAAAGAAAAGAATGGGAGAGTACAACATTAGGATTTTAGATAACACTGACTATAGGAATATTAAATATATGCTATCTATTTACATAATATCATGTTCCTTAGCAACGAGTCAAGGTGGATAATTTCTCCACTTTGTGTTGTTCAATGTTAATTAAAACACTAATTTTTAGTGGAAGACTTTAAAAATTGTTGTAAATAGTTAAGTTGTCGTTTGGAACAAGAATTACAACAGTTTTTGCTAGTGTCTGCTAATTGTGGTAAATTGCAATCCCTCCTTAGATGCTGAATTTGGAAGCTTTCAAAGTGGGTCAGCATGGTTTTGTTATAATTTATCATGTTATCAATTTTCCAATATGGGGTCCATTGTCCTTTTGTATGTTAATTTATTAGATTTGAGTCTCCTATCAATTTCATTACTTTATGTCATGTCCCCTTCTCAGTGACATCTCTCGGAGCACAGGATTGGCCTATCATACGACCCTCGTAGGCTAATGGACTGGATAGAGGGTCATCTTGGGAGCTTGGCTCAGCTTCAGTTGGCGAAGTTTGATCAGTAGGCTTTTGTTTGGGCTCGATCGGAGACTTCTTGCAGAAGTTGCTATTTTTAGCAGTTCCTGGCAGGCAGCGTGGGACCCCTGCTATTTTTAGCAGTATGGCTTTGGCAGCGTTCAGAATCACTTCAGTGTTCGTCAGCTTCAGACGGATCAGTCATCGGATGAGTAACGAGGGAGATATTAATATTTAATTATATTAATTAAATATTAATTATTTGATGATTATAATATAAAGTTATAATATTAAATTATAACTTAAGTGATTTCATTGAGGGGTCGCCCATCATCAGGAAAGGGGCCAATTTGGCAATTAAAATTATTATAAAATATTTGGCTGAGACTATGGAAGAATTAAAAGAATTAAAAGTTGAATATTTTAATAAAACCCTATTATTCAGGAAATCGCACTTTTGAGAGATATAGTGCATTTGCATTGGGTTTTGTGCCATTATGATGATTATTGATTTTGAAGATTGATCAACTTTGATCTGAGCAAGAAGCTTTAGGGTTTCAAGTTCGAATTCCTTGGGGAACGAGCCATCTCCACTGGAAGCAATTCAGAGGGTGTGAAATAACACTTGATCTATTGCAGCTGAGGGATTTCTTCATTCAGGAGGAATCACAGAACATCAGAGTAATTTATATTCAGGGTTTACAGAGTAGATTTCATCCAGAAAGCATTTATCTATCAAGGCGCACCATTATACAGAGCTCAGACATTGATTCCAGAAGAGCCGTACAAATTGCATTTATTACAGCAGCAGGCCGTACCTTTCTGTCAGGCCGTACTTGCATGAAAAGGCGTGTTTTTGTTTTGAGCCAAAGCGCCTATCTTTTGACTTGCAATCTTCATCCTCTTGGAGCGCTAGGGTTGCTGGAGGCTTTTGAGATCATCAGACTGGAGGAGAAACCAATATTCATTGCAGCCGTACCTTCTCAAGCTGATCATTTATTGCTGTATCAAAAATCAGGTTTTTCATACAATCATTGCCTTTACTTTGCATGTTATCAGATCTTCATTGTAACTGTCTCAGAAGATTTATATTAAGATTGGTGTCCATTCTGGCTATTGATTTCATCGTTATCAAAGTAGATTTATTTGTATTGAATTTATTATTATTTTTCAAGCAAAATCGCATTCTTCATTTATTATTCAAAACCTCAAAAACGTCAAAAAAATCAAAAATTGCAAAAACAAACCAAAACTCAGTCAGAATCAGAATCAGGGGAAACTAGGGTTTCTACAGTGGTATCAGAGCTAAATCCTGCCATCCTGAGGGTTTGGCCATCATATGTAGCCAGAGGAGTTTGATACATACAGGTACTATACTCGTAGACGTGCCTTGATTGAAAGGCAACGCAGTTTGAGCAGGCAGCCAGAAAACATGGCTGACAAGAATGATAGGGCTGAGAGAACAGATATACCTAGGACAGAGATCCCACAGAATAACAGAGATCAGGACGATGCAGAGGTCTTGCATGCACTCAGAGATCTTCGTGCAAGACAACGGCGTTCCGATGATGTATTACAGCAGGTGGCAGTGGCACTGCAGAGATTAGGTACTTCGAGGAGACCGTCACCACATCGTGACGATGACAGGAGTGATGCAGGGTCACGGAGAGCTCCTAGGACAGTGTCACGGATAGCAGATAGGCCTACTAGGCCTACTTTCACGAGACAGGAGCCCAATGAGGCTATACCAAGTGAGGAGCAGGATGATTTGTTCGCTGATAATCTTATGGCAGCGAACGAGGAATGGGAGTTGGTACCGCCTGCGGTCAGAGAGAGGATTACCTTTGACCGTTTTATCACTCAAAGGAGAGAACACAACAGGGCTCGACAGGATTGGAGACCTAGACACCAAAACAGTGATTTGAAACATGCAACAAACAGGCTTAATCTGGTGATGTTCGATGGTAGTGGTAAGATGACAGCCCAAGCTTGGATTAGCAAGCTTGATACATTCCTCACTTTGCGTCTGATGGCTGAGAGAGACGCTATTAGATACGCTACACTGCACCTCGAGGGAGTGGCTTACGACTGGTGGCACCATGGTATGGTGACTTTACAGCATGACAGGATCACTACATACCAGGAGTTCGTGGATAGATTGGTTGAGAGATTTGACGGAAGGATCCGGAAACCTACTTCAGAAACTTAGCTCAGTTGAAAGAGTGTTCTTAGACCCTATATCGGGTGACTTCAGAAGCTATCAGTCATGGTCCCAAATATAAGAGAGGAGATTGGTAGTACTCTTCATGGAGGGTTTGACAGAGCCATTGGAGAGGCTGGATCAAAGCCTTTGATCCTCCATCATTACAGGAGGCACTGAAGAAAGCACGGAACATGGAGTTAGCAGCCCCTGTCGAGTAGATTCAACTCCAGAGGTTCTTCATCATTCAAGGATAATAAGGGTTTTAACAGAAATAAGGATAAATCTGATTTTAATAAAGAAAAATCAGACTTTAGAAACGATTCAAAGGGGTAAATCAGCAGCCCCACCTTTGGATCGTGAAGCCCTTAATGACCTTCGCAGGAAGAAGCTTTGCTTCTACTGCAAAGGACCATATGACGCCAATCACGATTGTCCTCTAAGACCTAAGGGCAAGGCAAATCGTGTGATGTGGGCGTATTACGAGGACTCCGAATCAGAAACGAACAGCAAGAGCATTCCGATGATTCAGAGTCAGAGGCTCCCGAGCCTACAGCAGAGACAGAGCCCGAGCTTCAGATACAGGAGGCCCGTTTATCTAGCATTCAGCAGAGGGTCTTTCCGATTCGTGGTGTGTTAGCGTGTCGTGAGGTCATACCCTATTGGATACGTGAGCCACGCATACTCTATAGATGCTAGATTCGCTGAGAAACGTGGACCTATCAATCAGGAGTTCGAGGGGTACAGAGCCGCGCGTGATGGATACACTTGAAATGCTAACGCATGATTAAGGATCTCCCTTTACTTTGAACAATTATGAGTTCAAGGTAGATTATTATGTTGTTAATATGGGGGACATTGATTTGGTCTTGGGAATGAAGTGGTTACATTCATTGGAGGAGGTCACACTTCGTCTCAAGGACATGGAGATCCGTTTTGAGGTCGACGGGAAGACTCACATACTTAAAGCAATTCGGGACAGCGACCTTAAAACAATTTCTTTTCGCCGAATGGAGCGGCTCATGCATCATGACATGGTAGAGTGGGCTGCCGAGTGTCATTTAGCACCTATACAGGAGGGACAGCAAAAGACAGAATATCATCCGGACATTCAGAAGTTGAGAATCAAGCATGACAAGGTGTTCAGCGATATTCCGCCAGGTAGACCTCCAGACAGAGGCATAGAGCACATTATTGAGCTCGAGGAGGGTGCTAAGCCCGTGATGATAACTCCTTACAGGCATCCTAAAAGATTAAAGGATGAGATAGAGAAGACAATAAAGGAGTTACTTGCTATGGGTCACATTCGACCAAGCAAATCACCGTTCGCTTCTTCGTTGTTTTGGTTAAGAAGAAGGATGGAACGTTACGTATGTGCATTGATTACAGGGTCCTGAATAAGAGGACAATCAAGAATAGATACCCGATACCGAGGATTGACGAGCTTATTGATGAGCTCCATGGGGCATGTTACTTTACTAAGATTGATTTACGGTCGGGATATCATCAGATCAGAGTCCGAGAGCAGGACATAGAGAAGACGGCGTTCAGATGTCATTGTGGGCACTTTGAGTTCGTAGTGATGCCATTTGGGCTCACTAATGCGCCGGCTACATTTCAGTCCACGATGAACCGGGTTTTTCATTCACAGCTGAGGAGGTTTGTCTTGGTCTTCTTTGATGATATTCTCATATACAGCAGGACATGGCAGGAGCACTTAGCTCATTTGGAGACAGTGTTGAGTATCTTGGAGAGGGAGTCCTTGTACGCCAAGGAATCCAAGTGTGACTTGGGAATGACCGAATTGCTATATCTAGGTCATATTATCAGTGCAGATGGAGTGCGCATGGATCCTGAAAAGATCTGCGCCATTATTGATTGGCCCATACCGGCAAACCTGATACAGTTGAGAGGGTTTCTCGGTTTGTGTGGATTTTACCGCCGATTCGTGAATGGTTATTCACGACATGCAGCCCCGATGACAGATTTAATGAAGAAGGGGGCATTTGTTTGGACTCCTGAGGCACAGGAGTGCTTTGATAAATTCAAGGAGTTGATGACCACATGCCCAGTGTTAGCACTTCCAGATTTTACGAAGCCTTTTGAGCTTCAATGTGATGCATCAGGTGAGGGCGTTGGTGCGGTGCTTATGCAGGACAAGCACCCGATTGTGTACGAGAGCCGCAAGCTCAGAGGACCCGAGATTGTATAGCATATATGATAAGGAGATGCTCGCGATTATGCATGCCTTAGCAAAATTCAGGCAGTATGTTGTTGGCAAAAGCAGTTCTGCATAAAACCGGATCATACCGGGGCTGATACACTTTTAGGCAGCCAGATCTTGTGCCGAGGCAAGCAGAAATGGGGTCAAGAAGTTGCAGTTTATGGACTTTGATATTTCATATATCAAAGGTGTTTAACGAGTGGCCGGCGTAATTTCGTGACCGCATTTCTTACACTATGGTTCATATCTCGGAGGATTGGAGGTATATGATAGTGGCAGAGTATGCCAAGGATAGTTGGGCCTCCAGCATTGTTGAGGGATCAGCAGTTGATACCAGGTATACGCTTGTAAATGACTTGATCATTTACAAGAACAGGATATTCTTGATCCCAGGTTCTGAGGTGAAGAACATCGTTATGCGGGCCTTTCATGACATGCCTACAGCAGGACATCCCGGATACTTCAAAACTTACAGGCAGATACGGGAGAGGGTCACATGGAAAGGACTCAAGGGAGATGTTCTTCAATACGTGCGTGAGTGCCCCGTTTGTCGCCAACAAGCGTGGAGAACACGCATCTCGCAGTGCCTACTTCACGCCCACTTTCGACCCCCTCGGCTGTGAAGTGGGAACGTTCGCCAATGGACTTATTACTGGCTTGCCTAAAGCCCAGCGGCTGATTGTACTTATGTAGTCGGATCAAGCCATTGGCATGCCCACTTTCCGATCACCACGACTTTACACAGCCTACACGTAGCAGGCTACAGGTATTCGTGACTTCATGGGTTGCCTCGGCATCGAAATACGTGAGATAGTAGGTTCCTGAGTAACTTCTGGCAGGAGGTATTCAGACTTTGTGGGACCGAACTCACTCCGAGCACTAGTTACCACCCGCAGACTAATGGGCAGACGGAGATTGTGAACAAGTGGGTGGAAGGGTAAATTCCTCCAAAACTATATAAAGGTGGCGTGCCAGGCGGGTCAAATGGACATTTGTGTGAGGCCGCTATAACTCACATTCCATATGACCAATCTGGGATGTCACCCTTCATGGCGCTGTATGGGTATGAGGCGCCGAGTTTCCTTGATTTGCTACTGAGTGACAGTCGAGTGCCGAGTGCAGGAGGTTGGTTGCAGGAGAGTCAGGACACTATGAGGGCTCTCAAGGAAAATATAGCTAAGGCACAAAAATCAAAGGGTAAAACAAAGATGACTGGCGAAGAGGTACCCGAGAGGCATTTCGAGGTTGGGTGATGATACCCCATGTTGCAGCTCCTATCACGTCCACTCTTAGAAGAGTGGGTCGAGAAGCTTAAGCCACGCATACGGTCCTTTCAAGATCCCCGAGAGTTGGCTTAGGTGGTGGCACGAGCTTGGGTCGCTTGCAGAAGGTGGTACAATGTATTTATGTATCACCAAGAAGGCGCTATCATCGTGGTGGGTACCATCTCGTAGTTCTACCCTCCTTAGATGATGAGGGAAAGTTGATTTTAGTACCTCAGGTCCATCCCGGAGGCTGTGGGAGAGACAGCCATGAGGAGGACTATCAGGAAATATCTGGTGAAATGGAGAGATTTTCCTGTTGAGGATGCGACATGGGAGAGCGAGGAGATTCTGCAGCATCCGGCATTGAGATTGCTTGAGGACAAGCAATTTCAGGAGGGGCGGACTGTCATGTCCCCTTCTCAGTGACATCTCTCGGAGCACAGGATTGGCCTATCATACGACCCTCGTAGGCTAATGGACTGGATAGAGGGTCATCTTGGGAGCTTGGCTCACGCCATGGGCTTGACTGCAAGAGGGCTGGGCTCGGGACGGAGACTTCGCGTAAGTTGCTATTTAGCCTCGCAGATCGGGACCCTCGGGCGAAGATGGCTTGATCAGTCATCGGATGAGTAACGAGGGAGATATTAATATTTAATTATATTAATTAAATATTAATTATTTGATGATTATAATATAAAGTTATAATATTAAATTATAACTTAAGTGATTTCATTGAGGGGTCGCCCATCATCAGGAAAGGGGCCAATTTGGCAATTAAAATTATTATAAAATATTTGGCTGAGACTATGGAAGAATTAAAAGAATTAAAAGTTGAATATTTTAATAAAACCCTATTATTCAGGAAATCGCACTTTTGAGAGATATAGTGCATTTGCATTGGGTTTTGTGCCATTATGATGATTATTGATTTTGAAGATTGATCAACTTTGATCTGAGCAAGAAGCTTTAAGGTTTCAAGTTCGAATTCCTTGGAGAACGAGCCATCTCCACTGGAAGCAATTCAGAGGGTGTGAAATAACACTTGATCTATTGCAGCTGAGGGATTTCTTCATTCAGGAGGAATCACAGAACATCAGAGTAATTTATATTCAGGGTTTACAGGGTAGATTTCATCCAGAAAGCATTTATCTATCAAGGCGCACCATTATACAGAGCTCAGACATTGATTCCAGAAGAGCCGTACAAATTGCATTTATTACAGCAGCAGGCCGTACCTTTCTGTCAGGCCGTACTTGCATGAAAAGGCGTGTTTTTGTTTTGAGTCAAAGCGCCTATCTTTTGACTTGCAATCTTCATCCTCTTGGAGCGCTGGGGTTGCTAGAGGCTTTTGAGATCATCAGACTGGAGGAGAAACCAATATTCATTGCAGCCGTACCTTCTCAAGCTGATCATTTATTGCTGTATCAAAAATCAGGTTTTTCATACAATCATTGCCTTTACTTTGCATGTTATCAGATTTTCATTGTAACTGTCTCAGAAGATTTATATTAAGATTGGCGTCCATTCTGGCTATTGATTTCATCGTTATCAAAGTAGATTTATTTGTATTGAATTTATTATTATTTTTCAAGCAAAATCGCATTCTTCATTTATTATTCAAAACCTCAAAAACGTCAAAAAAATCAAAAATTGCAAAAACAAACCAAAACTCAGTCAGAATCAGAATCAGGGGAAACTAGGGTTTCTACACTTTATTTCTTTTTCCAGAAGAACTCCTTCACATACAGCTTGAAATTTGGCCATGTTAATTAATTGCGCATCTATAGCTATACGAGCAGGACCTTGGTTGGAGACTGAAGGGCAGTGAAAGTTAAGTTTTTACCAATTTTCGGGAGATGGACCACTCTCATTCTAAGAAATTTGAATTTGTACAAGTTGGTCAATTGTTGTGCTATATTTAGATCCAACATATTTGTCAAGCTGAACCTGTTATCCATTCTTTGTGTGTATATTAAAGTTGCACTATGGACATGCTTGGTTGCTATCCAACTACTTGTTCTATATTTTGGCTGGAATTTCCAAAATATTCTTGTTTCATTCCAAGACAAATTTTCCAATAAACTATAACCAAGAACTGATTGAAAAGGCATGTCTGATTTACTTTTGACTAAAACCATAGGACGTGTTCTGATGGATTGTTCAGCAGGTTCTTGATGAAAGAATTTCCTGCTAAATTCTTCCAAATCTGTTTTGCATAAGAGCAATTGATGAAGAGGTGAAAGATTGTTTGGTCACTTCTTTTAGAGTTTGGGAACATGTTTAGACCAATCCAACCTCATTTTTTCAATCTCCCATTTTTAGGAGTTTCCCATGTCAACAAGCCACAGAAAGTGTTGTATTTTTGACAGGATAAGTATTAGCCCATAATAATTGCAACTTTTTGTTTGTGTTCTGAGAGTCAAAGTTTATTTCTCAGTGTATTGATGCAACTGTGCCCTCACCTGTGTTTGTGAATTTCCACACTATCATATCCTTCACTTGAAGGAGATGCATTTTTCAGTTAACCCAGGCTTCTTTTAGCTAATGGCATTGGGTTTGAGGGGCATGGGATTGATGAAGTCTATTTCAATGAGCTTAGTGAGTAGAAAAACCAAGTGGGAGGTATCCATTCCAACTATCCTCCCAAAACCTTAGTGTTGCTCATGTGCCAACTTTCCAAGTGACTCTTTCGATTGGGTGGAGCATGTCTGTTTTAATATGCTTTGTGATTACAGAATATTGAAGTCTCTAGTTATCCTTGGGAGGCTCAATTTCAGGATCCTAAAGTTCAGAAAATGAAGGCCTTGAGGGAGAATGGATCTTCTCTGAGTCTCTGAGCTAATCTCATTGCTAAAGAGTGCTGAAATGCTTTGTGTTTTTGCAGTTACAGATGTCTTTCCAGGCCTTGAGGGGGTATTTGAAGGTCTCCTAAGTACCTTAACATAAGTATTTTCATTGCAGAGTTGCTATTTGTTCTTGTATGCTGCTCAGAATTTTGATGAGGATAAGGAGATGAGTGAGAAAAACCTATACAACTGCTTTGATAAGCTGGACCCAACCAGTAAAAGAAATCCATTTGTTGTTCAATTGTTATTTTGATTTACATCCTCTTAAATCATTAATTGTGGCTTCCCCTAGTCCATTTGCTTCTTCCCAACATATTGGAATCTCAAGATAGCTCATTGGCAAGTTCCTTTCCTTATAGCCCAAGATATCAAGGGTATCTATTTCATCCAATTCAATTCTACACTTCCTTCTTCCAACTCTCCTTCATGTACAAATCAGCAATATTAAATACTAATGATACACCAAATCCTTAGGTAACTCAACTTCATATGAATTTTTGGAATCAAATTTCCTTATGATCTTGTATGGCACAAACTTCTTCACCTTCAATTTGTTATATACCCTGTGGAAATCTCTTTTTCCTCAAATACAACATCACTTCATCTCCAACTTCTTATTCCTTACGTCTTCTTTTTGTATATGCCTTCTCTTCATACTAATCATTTTTTCCAACTATTCCCTCATTTACTCATTCAATTCTTTCATATGATTTGTAGAATCTTCTATTTCAGCATTTTTTTATATTCAACTCTGACATCCCTCAATTTTGATACATTTCTAGGACTCTGACCATACACAATATGAAGTATTGTTTTCCATGTATTGCTATTCAACGAATTATTATATTCAAACTCCACTTGTGTTAATGCAATATCTCAGTTACATATCTTTTCACCTACTAAACACCTCAATGAGTTTCCTAAAAACCTACTTACTAACTTTGTTTGTCCATCAATTTGCAGGCGACATGCTGAACTGAATTTCAAATTTGTTTCTATTTTATCCACAATGACCTCTACCAATAACCAGCAAATTTGGTATCTTGTCAAAAACTATGCTTCTAGGCAATCCGTGTAATCTAACAATTTATTTGAAAAATAAGTGAATTATATGTATTGCGTCATTAGTTTTCCAGGATGCCATGAAATGTGTCATTTTTGGAAATCTATAAACTACAAGTTTTGAATCATAACATATTTGTGTTCTTGGCAGTCCTAATACAAAATCCATGCTTATATCTTCCCAAGGTTTTTCTAGAATTGGCAATGACTTATATAACCCAACAAATTGACTTCCACCTTTTGCAAATTGATAGATTCCACAACTCTAAACATACATTTTCACATCCTTATACATCTACAACCAATCATAACTATCACTAAACAATGCTACTTTTTTATCAACCTC
This sequence comes from Sequoia sempervirens, assembly GCA_007258455.2. Classification (NCBI taxonomy): domain Eukaryota; kingdom Viridiplantae; phylum Streptophyta; class Pinopsida; order Cupressales; family Cupressaceae; genus Sequoia; species Sequoia sempervirens. Next base: position 986,270,330 of record VDFB02271358.1, on the reverse strand, counting down.
AAAATAACTAGTTAATCCACCGCTATGTTTCTCCTTGATCAAATTCTCTCTCAGTGAGCTTCTAAGAATAGACAATTGCTTTCATTCAAACAACAATCATTCTAAACAAATAATCCAGCCACTTAGTTCTATCCATACTTATCAATTCTCTACATGTCTTCCATGCTTCCACAAAAACAATGTCATTCTCATACAAGTTCTTCACTTTCTTAAATCCAACTACTTCAATTCTCATTTCAATCAACAAATTATGCCTCCTACTCAGTGCATCAACAACTCTATTTGATTTGCCACTTCTATGCTTCAACACAATAAGAATAACTTTGCACAAGATCAACCCACCTTAAATGTCTCTCATTTTACTTACGTTGACTATTTAGATATTGTAATGCTTGATGATTTGTATACAACACAAATTCTCTTGGTAACTATTAATGTCCCCTTTTTAATTCCTTTAGTTTCAAGCCCTAGCACATAGAATATAAACTTGCACAATTGATTATCAATAAAAATTCCTGATTTTAACTTGTTGATTTAATAATTACTGTCAAAATTAAATTTATTAAATTGCTTTGGATACTCAAAAATCTGCCCAAACTTATATCATGTATTATTTTCTGTAGTATTGTCAATTTTCTTCAAGTCTACAGCAGCTTAATGCTTTTGGTAAATAATTTCTTAATCTGTCTGAGTCAAGGGTCTTCATCCTTTAATTTCTGCCATGAGGAATTTCATCCTCAAGTTAAATGAACCACATGCTCCAAAGGAGTAATGATCAGATATTAAAAAAAGGTATTCTTCATATGGCTCCTAATTCTCCTTGTTCAGTGTCTCTTATATATCTTTTTCCTTCAATAATCATGATTCTTCACATGCCCCTTGACCTTTGATATAAATTAAACTTTAATTTGATATTTTATAATTATATTATATTTTTATATTTTAATTATAATTTATTATTCTTGCAATCCCATTTCAAAAAGCGGACATTACAGTAACAAATAATGTCTATTTTTTCAATGCTTGAAAAATGGCATATAATCCTTGATCATACACTAAATACTTCTCAGCATCATTCAGCTCCAAGTTTTACTTCTTAACTTAATACTACTCCAATTGCTCTACCACTTGCATCACAATCAACTTGAAAGACCTTATCAAAATCTAGCAATCCTAAGATTGGTTGTTCAGCAACCTTCTTCAACAATTCAAAATTTCTACTTGCTAAAGCAGTCCACTTAAACTCCCTTTATCTCATCTTGTTATTTCAATTATTGGTGCATACATACCACTAAAATTTCTAATAAACTTTCTATAAAAACTAGCCAAACCATGAGAACTTCTTTCCTTTGAAATACTCTTCGATGTAGGCCAATGGAAACTTCTTACCTTCTTTGGACCCATCTTCAAAACTTCTACCAAGTTTAAAATCCCAAACATACCAATTCTTCCTTCATAAAATTACATTTCCTAATATTTATCAGCAATTTCTCTTCTCTCAATCTTTGTGATACTAATTTGATATGCACCAAATGTCCTTTAGTCTTATTGAAAATCAAAATATCATCTACTTGTATATAATCACAAACTTACCTAAATATGGCTTCAATACCTCATCAACCCCATAAATGTACTTGATGAATTCGTTAAGCCAAAAGGCATAACGAGCCACTCATAAAAACCTTCTTTTGTCTTGAGCATTGTTCTCCATTCATCTCTCTCTTATTCTAATCTAATGATAACCACTTTTAAAATCTATCTTATTGAAATTCTTTACTCCACTCAAACAATCCATCCTAGGCAATGGAAATTTATACCTTATTGTATCTTATGGATAGCTCTAGAATTTGTACACATTCTCCATTCCCCTCCTTTCTTTGGTATTAGCACAAGTAGTAATGCTCAAGGACTAAAACTTTTTTGATCAATTATTTTTATTTATTTTTATAAAAGTCTTGCATTTGTCTATTCAACACTTCATTTTCTGTTGGTGTCACTCTATGTGCACTTTCGTTAGGCAAACTTACTCCTAGAATCAAATCCATGCTATGACTAATACTCCTTACTAGATGAAATCCATCTAGCATATATCATTAAACACTATCATAGAACTTTATCGACAACTCAAAATTTTATAAGGCTCTTCTATTTCATCTATGCCGCTGCATATCTTAGGCATTATTGAAAAACGCGTATTTTAATGCTTAGACCCTCTAAGATTTCCTGCCATCCACTAAACAAACTTTGGCATTACCACATATCTAATTTCATTTTTCTTTTAATGTAGTAAGAATATGTTTCTTACCTCCTTTCATCAAAGTGTAAGTATTTTCTCTACCATTATGAATAGTATTTATATCATACTAACTACGGGCAATATATATAGCAATGCAAAATTTAATCATAGTGTTCCTACTAACATATCAAGTACATATGAGGTCACTGGGCTCCTAAATGACAACTTTGCATTCCAAGGGAGATTTGATTTGATGCTTAAAGAAAAATTGAATAGTTTCAAGGCCCTCGAAGAATGTTTATTACTTCTAGTACTGACAGTGGTGGTGGGCTAAAATCATTAGACAATTGGAAAGTTGAGCTTTGCTCTCCTTAACAACAAATGACATATCTATAGGCATAACATCACACAATACTTCATCATAATATGATCCCATCTTGAACTTGACCAAACATTATTCACTTACCCAAACCTTATGTTCCTTTTGCAACCTAAAATTTTATATGGACTCAAGTGCTCTATTTTTTCAATTTCAACTTATCAACCATTTCACTTGACACAAATTTATTAGTACTACCACTATTAATGATAACTATGCAACATTTACCTTCAAACTCACAAATTGCTCTAAACAAATTCCTTCTTTGCACTGGCTCTTTACTTCCCACATTATCAAGTTTGAACAATACTCTTTTCATAAACAAAGAGTCATTATCTTCTTATTCATTTACTCAACCTAGGTAATCCAATTAATTCCTCATTCATTTGTGTGGCTCTTGTCAATTTCTTCAAGTTTTCTGCCAATGCTTCTTTGTGACTAGGGACACTCAAATGCTCTCTATCCTTTAACTCCACACTTAAAACAAATACTTTTGAATGATCTTCCAAATCTACCTCTACCTCACTAATATCTATCAAATATCTCATTGTGGCATGAATTATCACTTCCTTTTGCTTATAGATCTTCGTTATTATGTCCTATACCACTGCCTTGATGTCTTCCTCTCTATAATTTGTCATCTATTCTTTTTTTTCTATTTCGCTTCATCTAGAATCTCTTTCTCAACTTTTCCTTTGCCTTCAAAGCAAACTAATATGCTTTTACTAATTGCATCATCATACTCAATTCCTTTTGAATATATCCCTTCAAGCCACTTTATATCTTGCTATCTTTTCCTGATCAACTTTACTATGACCAGCCCTAATTGTCAATTTATAAAAATTTTAAAAATTCAATATAATCCTTCACAACATATCTTTTTGTCTCAAATTCTACAATTTCTTCAATACATCTAACTAATAGTCTACAACATTGACACCATCCTATCCCACCTTTCAATCTTGTAATTCTCTCTAATTGTACTTCTTTCCACCATAATGCAGCATATGCTTTCAATTTAATCTTAGCAATCTTCACTCTTTTAGAATAAAGATTTTTTCATACTCAAAATATTCTTTATTCAGTCAATCTATTAACTCTTTAGGGCTCAAACTACTAGAACAACTTGGAATATCAATTCTAGGTCCCATAGCAACACTTGAAACAGTTTTCAACATTTTTGCTCAATTTGGATCTTCAATATCTTCATATTCATTGGCAATATCTTCATTTTTTCTTTCATTTTCTTCATCACTTTCATCATCTATATGTTAGTTTTATGATCAGATTTAATGCACAGAAAATTAATTTAAAATCAGACACAATAACACAGCAGATACCCTGGGAAAACCCTCCTCTTGAGGGAGAAAAACCCAGCAACAAATAGATCTCTTATATATATGAGCAATGGCAACAAGTCTGTTTACAATGAGGCCACACACAAGGCCAATAATCAGCACCAGCAATGATGTAACACAAACTAATAGTCTGCCCTTCAATCTGCACTTGAATAGACTCACAATCTGCCTTAGAATAATTCGCACTAGATAGAATAATCTGCACATGATATAATTTGCACTTGAGAAGAAGGAGATCGAACTTGCTTGATACACAAATGAGAGAAAGTGACCTACATATACATGTTGCTTAGAGGGGTCGCACCTTTTCAAGTACAAGGTCGGCCACCATAAAAATAATTACAAATAATCAGGGTTACCCGGGGACGCGTCCCCCCCCCCAAAATCACCCGTCCCGGTTCCGGGGACGTCCCGGGTACCAGGGGACGGCTAGGGGACGGGGGGGGACCGTCCCCCTTTTTTGAAAAAAACTAGGAAACGTCCCCGGGACAGGGGGATGGCTTGAAGAAAATTAGGGACGGCTGGCAGTCCCGGGGACGGCTGGGGGACGGCTGAGCCATCCCTCGACTGTCCCGGGGACGGCCGGCCGTCCCCCGCGTTTTTAAGCGCCCAAGCATTCAAAAAAAAGCAAAAAATTAAAAATTAAAACCCTGCCTATGTGGCATACGTGGGCCCCACCATGTTTTGCTCTCTTAAGAATGAAAGGAGGCCTCTAAAAGTTCATTATTTTCATTTTGTTTGTGTAGGGAGCCAAGGGTTTGAGAAGAAAAAAAATTGCAGCCATTGAAGGAGAAGAAGCAGCTGTTTGAAGGAGGAGAGGAGGTTGAAAGAGTGTTGCTGGGAGTGCAAATCCATCAAAAAAGGTATGCATTTTCTTTCACCATTCTTTTTTTTTTCATTTTTTTTGCAAAATATGAAGTTTGCATAGTCTGATTTTTTTTTATTTTGTTCATTTTCAGTCAACACTTGCATTCTAAAAACAAAAAATATGAGCAATAGTGAAGGTGGGAGTGATAGTGAAGTTGAAATGCAAGTTAGAAGGCAAACTAGAGAGCAAATAACCCCTACCCAACACCATCATTCATCAACCAATTCCAAAACTATGAAGGACTATGCCAAACACCCAATAGACAAAAAAAAACCATTCCTTCAATTTGTGACAGCCATGGGTGAAAGACAAAAAAATTCAGGGGGGAGTAGGGTTTGGTTGTGCCATGTTTGTGAAAAGGAGTTTAGGGGCAGCTACACTAGAGTTAGGTCTCATTTTTTGGGTGAGGTGGGCCATGGAGTTAGAACGTGTCCTGCATTGACAGATGCACTATTTATAGAGTGCCAAACAATTCAAATGGAGTGTGATGGTGGGGTTCAAACTGGGTCTCCTTCTTTCCCAAGTTCACAATCGTCTATGCCTACTCCTACTCCTAGTCCTTCCACAGTTGGTAGTACTGTTATCTTAAGAGGAAAGAGGAAGGTGATTGGTGGTGATAAGGGAGCCTCAGTTGAGTCCATGTTTCAAAACCAAGCACGAGAAACCTGTGAATCCTCCATTGCCAAATTCTTTTTTGCCCATGCCATTCCATTTCATGTGGCCCGTTCCTCTTATTTCAAACAAATGGTGAAAGACTTAGTCACTGTTGGTCCTTCATTTGTACCCCCTGGAGATCATAAGCTACGCACCACCCTCCTAGACAAAGAGTACTCCAAAGTTAATGTGTTAATGGAGGAGATGAGGCAAACATGGATGAGGACGGGGTGCTCTATAGTGATGGATGGGTGGACTGATTGTAGACGTCGGCCACTCATCAATGTCATAGTCACATGCCCTGCTGGTTCTTATTTTCTTAGAGCCGTAGATTGTTCAGGGAACGTAAGGATGCTGACTTCCAATTTTCCATTTTGAGAGATGCCATAGAGGAGGTTGGGGCTGCAAATGTGGTGCAGGTGATCACCGATTCAGCACGTGTGTGCAAATCGGCTGGGTTGATGGTGGAGGGTACTTACAGGCACATATTTTGGACCCCATGTTGTGTTCATGCATTGAACAATGCATTGAAAGACATAGGGAAGATGGATTGGGTGAAGAAAACGGTGGCAGAAGCTAGAGAAATTCAGATGTTCATTTGCAACCACCACACCTCACTTGCTCTTTTCAGGACATTTTCAAAGAAGGAGTTTCTCAAACCTGTTGATACAAGGTATGCCATTTACTTCATTTTGTTTCACTTTCAATTTGTATTCATAATCTGATTTTGTTTTAAATTTTTATTTTTTAATGAATCATTGAATTAATGAATGTAGATATGCCACCTACTTCATCCTATTGGAGAGGATGCTTGAGGTGCATGAGCCTCTACAACTGATGATGGTCAATTCTGAGTGGACTAGATGGCCTAATGCAAGTTCTACTCAAGGAAAGAGCATCAAACAAAAGATCCTCGATGATGATTGGTGGGCCAATGTGAGGTAAGACATATTAGATGGCTGATTTTCATATTAAATTTCTGATTTTAATATTTTAATTTTATTGTCCAATGTTCCAACTTTTGAAGTTTCTAACATGTCAAATAACTTGTCAACTAATTATTTTGAACTTTTTGTTTGCATTTTGCAGATATATTTGCTCCTTTATCTCGCCCATTGTAGATGTCATTAGATATGCTGATACAGACTCTCCTAGTCTTGGAGAGATATATGAGACATTTGACACTATGCTTGGGAAGATCAGGCAAGTTATTTTGGCAAAGGACCCCACTTTGGATTTATATGAGCAACACATTAGGCCCATTGTGACGCGGAGGTGGAATACAATGAACACCCCGCTTCATATGGCTGCCTTTGCTCTAAATCCAAAATGGTATGCACCAAGGGATGGTAGGGTGCCTCCATGTGATGATCCTGAGGTTTTAGATGGGTTCACACGGGCCATTGAAAAGATTTATCCAGCTGAGCAAGCTTCAATACTTCGGTCACAATTTCTAGACTTTGCTAATCTTAATGGCCCAAACTTGAGCAAACCACAGGCGAGGTTGGATAGAGCTATATTAGCTCAAGGGAACCCTATTGGATGGTGGACCTATCATGGGAGAGATACACCGCAGTTGAAGATACTTGCCACTCGCCTTCTTGCACAGGTTGCTAGTTCCTCTGCTGCAGAGAGGAATTGGTCCACATATGGCTTTATCCACTCTGTCAAGAGGAATAGACTTACCTCTAGACGAGCAGAGAAGCTAGTGGCTGTTCATAGTGCTCTTCGGCTTCAGGATCGACAGACTCCAGAGTATCGACAGACTCCAGCTCTACGGTGGGATATTGATCCCGAGGATGCGGCTCAGATAGATGAGGAGGAGACAGCTGAGGGCTTGGTTGGGGTCCCATTGGCTGAGGAGGAGCATTACGGTGGCAGTGACTCAGAGGATGACTCTGATTTTGATGCAGTTATGAGAGATGATTAGGGGCAGCAGTGCTCTTTGTTTATTTTGTAAATTTGTATTCATTATTGACATACGATATTGTATTTTGATTTTCATAGCAAACTAAAACTTTAAAACTATATGGCAGCAATGTAGCCTTTGGGCATTTTGATATAAGTTTATAAATTATAACTTGGAGGTTGTTTCATGATTTGTGTAACTGTATGTTAATTTTGAATGCGTATTGACTATTGACTCTATTGAGTATTGGCATAATGTTGAACACAAATGTTATATGTTAATGTTCTATAATGTGTATTATGCATGCCTTATTCATGTTATCTATTGAATATTTAAAATTTCCCTATATTTTTTAAATTTTCCCTATATTTTTATATAGCCGTCCCCTGCCGTCCCTAATTTTGGCCTCAAAAATCGGAAACTTGGGGACTCGTCCCGCCGTCCCCTGCCGTCCCCGTCCCGGAAACTTGGGGTAACCTTGCAAATAATAAATAATAATTACAAAGGAGGTCGGCCATCTTAGAGATATGTTGCCATTAAATAATCACAAATAAATAAGTATGAAGCCCAAAGCTGCAATAACATCAACACTCCCTCTCAGCTAGGGAGGAATACTTCCTACTACACAAGACACATCACCTCATCGTGATGCCAACCACAATGGCTACAACCATATGTGGAAAAGAAATGATACCACCTCATTGTGATATCAGATATCACCTCATCGTGATATCAACCATAATGGCTACAACCATGTATGGTATGTACAAGTGTTCATCACTTGCATGATGTTTGTCACCTCAACATGACTTTCACCATGGCTCTCCCAGAGGGTGAAAACACAAGTACAAGAGGAATCATCGCGGACTCTCTCGCATGATGTTGTCATGGAGTCACACACATGACATCCACCATGGCTCTCCCAAAGGGTGGAATCAAGGGATTACACCTCAAACTTCTCTTACAGAGAAGAACTCATTAATCAAGGGATTTCACCTCGAACTTCTCTCACAGAGACGAACTCATTAATCAATGGATTTCACCTCAAACTTCTCTCACAAAGAAGAACTCATTAAAGAGGATCACTGATACTAAGACTCCTTCTCAGTTAAGGCTGTATTCTCCACCATACCAAACTTATCTCAAAAGTACACAAACTTTATCCTGGAGAGAGGCTTGGTGAGAATGTCTGCCGTCTGCTCATCAGTGTTGATATACCTCAATTGAAATGCTTTCCTCAATAACATGTTTAGTTTTGTCATGAAACACTGTATTAACAAAACGCTCCAAATAGCTTAATTAACACAATGGATGACAGTCGGCTCCAACGATTGTCCAACCAATCCTGCAAGGAGCTTCTGAAGCCACACTACTTCTCAAACTGCCACACATGCTGCAATGTACATGACCTCTACGGTATTCAGTGCCATTGAAGACTGCTTCCTGCTACATTAGGAGATCATCGCAGATCCCAAATTGAAGCAACATCCAGAGGTGCTCTTTCGATCAGTGACACACCCTGCCCAATCAGAATCAATATAGCCATGCAACTCCAAGTCCATACCTAAAGAATATCTCAACCCATATTCAACTATGCCACGCAAGTATCTCAAGATATGTTTCGCTGCAACAAGATGTACCTACCTTGGTTCACCCATGAACTTGACAAAATGCACTTACTGCAATCTAGTCTAGTATAGATACATTAACGATCCAATCAACTGACTATACATAGTAGGATCTACCATATCTGAACTAGCTGCAACCTCCTTAAGCTTCTAAAAATTTGTTTCCATAAACCAACATAAAGAACCAAGATCAACCAGATTACCATCTTCTTCCAGTAGGCTCCCTTTGAATCTTCAAGCACTTGCATCAACCTTTTGACCTCTTCGTCCAAGATTGCCTACAACACTTGCCTCAGTGCACACCTCTAGTATAGTGGAGAGTTCAGGGTAGATCTCCTCGACCTCATAGTAGATTACTCTATTCTGAATAGGTTTGCGGAGCTACCAATATCAAATCCAGATGACTGTCTTGTGCAATTCTGATCTCAGCAGCTGAAGAGGTCTTTCAAGGATTTAACATTTGGCCTTGAAACACTGCAACCTTCACTTCTTCTCAGTGAGTTACAAAACTCTTTCTTGATCCCTGCTTTAGAGATTGCAAAGAAGACTTTTAGAAGTGAACTCCCTCTAGCCACCAACTCAGTCTCATGGCTGCAAGTTGTGACTTCACGCTTGATCATTTCTTTGGTCGGCACATAGTAACGAGACTCGTCCGGAAGCGCCCGGACGCGATGAGTCGCGCTCAACGCAGCCCTGGCCGCGTCTTGGGAGCGCTGGCGCGGACGCGTCGGACGCACAACGTCCAAGAGAGTCCCGACCCCTGGAAGCGGTCGACACAGCCAAGGCCAAAAAGGCCAGAAAAAAACATAAACTTAAACTTTTTTTATATTTTTGTTTCACTTATATTATCTCCTTAGCCCTAAAAGCAACCTCATTTCATTCATTTGGAAAAATAGAAGGAGAAGAGAGAGTTCTGAAGAAAAATAGGAGGAGAAGAGATGGCAACCATCAAGCTGTTGAAGACAAATCCAGGGTCATATATCATTTGAGGAGCTTCATACCAACAAGGAGGTGCATTCAGAGCTCATTACCAGTGATTGGGAGGAGTTTGCATTGCATTCCAAGCCAAATCTAAGAGGTAATTTTGATTTTAATTGATTTTTTTTGTGTTTTTTTAACAAATAATTCATTGTAATTTGTAAAATCAATGGTTTTTTGAGTTTGCATATTTTTTTACAAACCCTACTTGCAACTTAAATAATTTTAGAAACCCTACTTTTGCAGCCACATTCATTTGCAAATCAAACCATATTATTATTTTCACAATGTCTCAAACCCCAGTCAAAAAAGACCCTGCTTGGAAACATGTTGAAATCTTTCCTGGAATGAAAAGAGGAGACGCAAAATGTAACTACTACAAAACAATATATCATGGAGGCATAAATAGATTAAAATACCATCTTGCACGCATACCCGCCCATGATGCAGTGGGTTGCACCAGAGCACCTCCTGAGGTTGTTCGTGAAATGCAGGTGCAATTAGAAACTTTTGAAATGCAAAAAGAAATGAAAAACAAACAGAAGCAGGAGTTGGTGAGTGTCGGAGTTGGACAAGGACTTGATGTTGTTGGAGATGCTTCTTCCATGCCTCCATACCGTCCTAGTGCTACTGCTTGTGTTAGTGCTTCTGTTTCTGCATCAGCTATGCCTATGCGTACTCCTAGTGCTGGTGACGTTGCTACTACTAGTGGTAGTGGCAGTATTAGCATTGGCCCTAGACTTCGTAAATCTAGGGTGGACTCATACTTTGTACAACACACTACTCCTAGTTCCCAACCGTCGCTTGAGAGCATAGGTTGGAACAAGGACGCACATGATACAGCAAAAAAGACAATTGCAGACTTTTGGTACTACTGCACCATTCCCTTCCATGTAGCCAGGTAATTCTTTTTCGTTTAATTGCTTTAAAATTTATATTTAAATTTTAGAATCTAGATGTATCTCATTATAGAATTCAAATTTAAAGTTAAAAACTTAAAACTTTTCATTTTACAATACTTATGTAACTTATTAATTTATTTATGACATGTTTTAGGTCACCTTTCTGGCAAAACATGGTTGATGTCGTAACCATATGTGGGGCGGGGTTCAAAGCCCCTAGTGAAGATGAATTAAAGGGCCCACTTTTGACTCAAAAGGTGGCAGATGTGAAAGCACAATTAGAGGAGCAGCGCATGCAGTGGAGGATGATTGGTTGCACCATCATGATTGATGGTTGGACCGATAGGAGAAATAGGACACTGCTTAATTTCCTAGTTTCCTCCAGAGGTAATTGTACTTCCCTCAATGCATTGAAATTTGAATTTGATTTAGTGATTAATAATTTAATATGGCTGATTTATGTTTTTTAATTTATTGAATAATTGGTTTTGCTTATTTTTCAGGTGACACCGTCTTCATGAAGTCCATTGATGCTTTTGCCCAATTCAAAAATGCCACATACCTGTGTGAGGCTATAGAGGAGGTGATAGCTAATGTGGGGGAAGAGAATGTAGTGCAAGTGGTGACAGATAATGTAGCAAATTATGTTGCTGCTGGTAGATTATTGATGGAGAGGCACCCTACTATATTTTGGACTCCATGTGCCACCCATTGCATTGACCTCATGTTGGAGGATCTTGGCAAGCTCCCATGGATCAAAACATGTGTGGATGCAGCAAAAAACATATGCAAATTTGTATACAATCACACATGGGTGCTTAACCTTATGAGGCAATACACGGGGTTGAGGGAGTTGTCTTGTCCTGGCATCACTAGGTTTGCAACAAATTTTATCACGATGCAATCCTTGATTCAATCAAGGGCAGCTTTAAGGCGCATGTTTACTAGTGAGGAGTGGTCTTCCTCATCCTTTTCTACAAGCACTGCAAGGATTGTTGTGGCTGATTGCATTTTTGATGAGCAAGGGTTTTGGACACCAATGGACGAGATTGTGAAGGTAAAATTTAATTCTTTATTATGTTTTAATTTTTAATCATATCTTACTTTTATTTGTTTATTTTCGTTCACACTTATTTGTGAAACATGTTTGCACTTTGCAGTTTATTGAGCCCTTGCTAGTTCTCCTACGAGTTGCAGATGGGGAGAAGCCCACAATGGGCTACATATATGAGGGCATGGATAGGGCCAAAGAGGCCATTAGATCAGTCTATGGTGGAGTTGAGGAGAAGTATCGTCCCATTTGGGATATCATTGATAGGAGATGGCAAAACCAACTTCATAGGCCCATCCATGCAACCCATGTTTCCTAAATCCGCCTTTAGATTCTGCCGTGATCTCCGTGGAGATAGAGAAATTCTTAGTGGGCTCTACACCGATAGAGCCGGATGTTGCCGTTGTTACTACAGGATGGTGTAGGAGATAGATGCCTCACTAAGGCACGAGGAGACTTCTTTGCACGTCAAATGTGCAAAGATAATAGGACAACAACTGCCGGTAAAAATATATTTAAGGGCATAATTTTCATCTTTTAATATTATAATTTATTATTAAATGTTGAACTTGAACTTGAAACTTGAAATGAGATTGATTTTGTTTCTTTTTCTCATCTCAGATAGCTGGTGGCATATGTTTGGTTCTGATACACCGATCCTGCAAAATATTGCCATTCGTATATTGAGCCAGCCATGTAGTTCATCTGGTTGTGAGTGCAATTGGAATATGTTTGAGCACATACACTCCAAGAAGCGCAATAGATTGACAGTGGAGAGGATGAATGACTTGGTATATGTTCATTACAACCTCGGCTCAGATACAGGAAGCTTTTTGACCACGACAAAACCCCGATCAGTCTAGAGGAGGTTGATCCACAGTCTGGGTGGATCACTGAGGCTACAAATGCAGTCTTTAGTGACGAGGACCTTGATTGGGTGGACCAGGCAGAGAGAGAGGCCGAGGTTGTAGCCATGGCTGAAGAGGAGGCTAGAGCACGAGGAGACATAACTACTGTTGGTGAGAGTGGCATGGAGAGTCAGACATAGGCAGAGACTATGGCTGCAGCTGCAACATCATCCAGGACCCTTAGACACCTTCGTAGGAAGGATGCTGGCTCCACTATGCCATAGGGCATAGAGTCATAGACTTATAGCTATTGTTTTATTTTTGATATTTCATATTTGTATGGAACATTTGATGTCATGGATTTCATATTCCATGAGTTTTGTATATATTTGATTAATTTTATATATCTAAGTATGCTATTTCCTTCAGCAGCGCAACTACAATTTGTGTACTTTATACTTATGTGATCATTGTATACTTGTGCATGTGATCAAATTTGCTTTTATATGTGTTGTATTCAATAAAGGGTGCTTGAAACAAGTTTTAAATCCTTAAAAATCTCTAAATTTCTAGGGTTTTTTCAACTTTTTTTCATTTTTCCGCGTCTACGCCGAGTCTGAGTCCCGAGTCACCCTCGCCGAGTCCAAGCCAAGTCCGAGTCTCGTTACTATGGGTCGGCATGACTTCCTCACAAGATGCCTCAAGCTTTTCATCACTAAGCAATCTCTCATCACCTTCTTGCTCTTAGAAATGTCTTAAAAGCATTTTAGAGAGAGATTACTAACAGTTTATAATTATCCAAAGAAATATCAAGGCTAGAATCATACAAGGTTTACTATCTCAGGTTATAGCATAAATACATAATAATTTATGAGCAATATTAAAACATAAATGAATCAACCTATAAGAGAAATATATCAAAAGATCAGAATGAAGGGATAAAGAAACTTATCTTTATTTAATTTTGATATAACTTTCTTCCATCTTTTACTCCTCTCGAGAGTGCCAAACTCAGCACAACAAAAAACAATCTGCACAACTACAGATTTCTTGAATGCAATATGCAGTTAGCATGTAGAACCAACTCTCTCCAAGAGTTCAAGGCTCTATCATAGTTCATGCATTAAAGAATGATACCAACGAAATTACAATTCTCTTTTTATTTTAGAGTCACACTCAGAAATCTTCACAACCAGCATGGAATAAATGAAATCTTCAAAAAATCTTATGCTAGTGAACACAATTCAAGAGAAACCACTATCTCTCTTTACTAATTACAAGATCCAACTAAATGATATAACTCAGCAAACAAAGAATACTTATCTCTTTAAATATTCTGATGGATGCAAATACTGGATGCAGTAAGATACGCTGCTCTTGCGTACAGATTAGCACACAACCTTCACGGCTTGAACACAGGCCCATGGCTTAGAATAGAAATTCCCTAGAATCCTTCTGAGGAGAGATCTCATCCACATCCGCAAATGAAGCATGTTGATTAGGCCTGGTGGGGCAATCCTTTGCATAGTGACCAAACATGTCACAACGAAAAACATTGGACTTTGGAGAGGTCCCACTTCTTCTTGAATGGGCGAGCACCATCAGCTCCTTTATCTCTATTCCTCTTGAAATATCCTTTCTTTCCACCTTTCTATTTCTTCTTCGAGAATTGAGCGAAAAGAACATGAATGTCTTCATTTGTAGAGCTTCAACCAATACCTCTCGCAGCCAACCTAGACTCTTCTTGAATACAATCTGCCCTCAAACGATCAAACTTGGGAAGTTTCGATCTTGCACTGATTCCTTGAATGTAAGACTCCCAAGATGAAGGAAGACCATTAAGGGCAAGCATGGTCAAATCCTTGACATCAACAAAATGACCAATAGAAGAGAGCTAATCTCTCAATTCGGAAAACTTCATGAAGTGATGACAGATTCTCCTTCCGCCATCTTCACATGATGAAGTTGTTGCTTCAATGCAAGTGCACGGCTTGTGTTGTTGATCTCATACATCTCCTCCAAAGACTTAAACATCTCCCTTGCCGTCTTCATCTTAGAGATGATGGGAACAATATGATCCTTCACGAAATCAACTAACATCTTCTTTGCCTTAATATCTTTCTTCTTCCATTGAATCTTCTCTTCCTCATCAGCAGTATCGGAAACTTTGCTCTCCACGAACTCAACCAATTCACTTTCTTCCAAGGAGAGCATAATTCTGAATCTCCAAGATGTGAAATTAGATGCTCCCTCAAGTCTATCCTCAAGCTTAAGACCAATCACCATCTTGACGAAGAGATAGAAGTAAACAACGATGAGAAAGAGAGTAAAGAGAATCACTGTAATAACAATCTGATCAAGATCTTCTTCAAACCCACTCTAATACCATGTTAATTTTATGATCAGATTTAATGCACAGAAAATTAATTTAAAATCAGACACAATAACATAGCAGATACCCTGGGAAAACCCTCCTCTTGAGGGAGAAAAACCCAGCAACAAGTATATCTCTTATATATATGAGCAATGCCAACAAGTCTCTTTACAATGAGGCCACACACAAGGCCAATAATCAGCACCAGCAATGATGTAACACAAACTAATAGTCTGCCCTTCAATCTGCACTTGAATAGACTCACAATCTGCCTTAGAATAATTCGCACTAGATAGAATAATCTGCACTTGATATAATTTGCACTTGAGAAGAAGGAGATCGAACTTGCTTGATACACAAATGAGAGAAAGTGACCTATATATACATGTTGCTTAGAGGGGTCGCACCTTTTCAAGGACAAGGTCGGCCACCATAAAAATAATTACAAAGGAGGTCGGCCATCTTAGAGATATATTGCCATTAAATAATCACAAATAAATAAGGAATAACATCAACACTATAGACATATGACCTCTAATTTTACTTCAATAATATCCAACCAGATCAAGACATTTCTCATGATATCGAACATTTCTTCCAATCGTCTTGCAATGTTAACAGCACCTTGACCTCTACCCTCTCTTCGTTGAGGTATACTAACTTCAAATCTGATGGAAACTACCTCAAGATTTGGTAATCCATTTATAACTAGATTACCTCAATGCTTTCAACCCAACACCACGTTTTAGGAGATATCCCTGCTTATTTGATTCCACTTTCCTTTACTCTTCTTTAAGACTCAAAATCTTGCTCCAATACCAACTGATGCAGTCATGGGCAAAGAATCCATGTAAGGACTATCCAACCATACAATTCAACACAAAAACATTCGCAAAATTTCTGCAGCAGGATTCAAATACTCACATCATACTTTTGTCATTAAGAAACAACTTTAGTTAAATCGTAGTCAAAATTACATCAACAAAATTAGCCATATGGGCTTACAATTAGAAATAAGACCTCAATCTTGAATTATAATGAAATACAATGGCTTCTCAAAATTTATCCTATGAGCTACTCTTCAATCTGAGGCTCTTCTAATCTTGTCTATTCTTTCTTTGGACCGAAAACAACTAACTCTCCATGTTGAATTGAGGATCTTTTATAGTGAATTGGGATGTAGTATCCTAGTGCCAACCAAAAACATAGTACATTGCCCTATACACGTGATAAGGATCATGGGTCCAATATTACATGATTGCTCCTTTAATTTCACCTTGGAACTAGATGCTTGCTTCTGAAATGTGCAAAATGACCCTTCTTTGATGAGTTGCAAGATGTATTCTTTGAAACTCAATGTGGCCTTAACCACGAACCTTCCTACAATCAACAATACCATAGATGACATTATTATTATTTGGCACAAGATTCAAATGTGTGGCACTCAACTCAAAGAGGCCTTTGTTAGGCGGACATTACAAATCACATTGCATTGATCTACTACAATAAATACTTTGCAAAAGCATGGCATTGTAGATCACACCCTCATTGTTGGTGTTTCAATTCACACCTCTGGAATGCGAATTAGAAACAAACAGCTATGCACAAATAAACTGCTCTTCAAATTAGGAGGGGAAGCTCCCTCTTTGTTGATGTTGCTTAAGAAAGTAAACTGAACTAATTTGCCAATCTTTTTGTTCAGCTAAGAGCACAAGATTATAAAAGTCTAGCGCCGTAGCTGAGATTTTCTCTTTTAGAATTTCAACTACGACTAAGCCTACTCTAATGACGCTTCTAACAACTCAAGTAAACTCAGAGCATGAGAGTTGGAAGTAAACAAGGAATTGATTCTTTGACACGAAACTCACATAAACTCACTCCCAACACACACCTTAAGACTCATTGTACTTTAGATGCAAGCTAAAATAAAGATTATTTAAGCAGAACACATAAAACGGAAATTTGAGACAGTAGATCAAAGCAGCGAAGCAGGCATAAGATTTTATTTTCTCAATATTCAAGTAACAAAAATTACACTTTTGGGACAGCAGGATTGTAGCAATAACAGGCTTACAGCTTAGTGATCAACTAGAATACATTGACACAAGTAACACATGAACTAAACAATATCTTGCAGCAAAGGTAGGCATCCAAGCTTGCTCTTACACTAAGTGAACTGAAATTGAACAATACCAACTTGCAAGCAAAGTAGGCTCAGCAATTTGCTATCACAATAACTGTTAAAGAAAAGTGGGCAAGGCTGCCCTTATTTATACACAAGCAGAGGAGTAGGACACCCTAAAATCTCCTTGCTTTTACAACTGAGACTTGCCAGCATGCAAGCTTTATTTCTAAAACTAAAACAAGATAAGTATCTAACAACCTATGAAAGCAAAAAAAAATAGGGAAAGTGCCAACTATTACAACTTGATTCTTTCTCTTTCACAATGAATGGATAAGAACGAGACAAGAATAGAAAGAAAGCTCGAAGAAAGCTTCAAGTTGACTACTGCTTTAAATCTCAACCACATTCACCAAAAAGCTGGAAACTGTATCTCTATCAGGAGCATCAATACTATCTATAGCAAAATTTCGCTTTTCTAGGATTTCCTCACCTTTTGCAATTGATCTCAGAAAATCTTTGACATCATCAGCCACTTTATCGAATCTTGCTGACATCATGGCAATCTAACTCATCTTTCCGGCAACAAGATCACTATTGAAACTGTTATGAACAAGATTCTGAAACTCAACTTGTACTTCGGCAAACTCAATGAAACCACCATCATCACCATGATACCGAAAAGGGATTTACGAAACAAATACACTTATGAATGTAAGGACATCAATGATCTTCTATCTATATTCTACTAGTTCTTCAAATATTCTTTCATAAGTTTTCACCTTGAAGAGGTGACGTTCACTCCATACAAAAATTTGTCTTTTATGTTCTATAGCAACCACTGAATCATATGCTGTCTTCAAATCTGCAATGATTATCTTGTGCATTGGTTTCACCTCCGCCATTCCTTGCTCAAACCCTTGAATGCCTTGGCGCAAATCATGGGCGTTATCTTAACTGATACATCTCTGAAAGTACAAATCTGCCCTTGATGATGAACTCTTCTTCTTCTATCCAATCCCGCATATGCTTCCCATATACAACCAACTGTCTTAACTAATATTGATCAGCCAATGTCTCTAGAATCTATGGAAGCAACTAAGTAGCTTGTGAAGTGTTGTGAAGTAGATTAGAGATATATTGCCTGAGTTGTCGATTTTCAGCCTTGAGGGCTGCCTTATCCTCTCCATCTTTAAGCACTTTATCCTTTTGATTTTCTACTACAACCTCGAACATGTTCACATCAGTATGCCGAGTGCTTCTGCCAAGATTGGCCTTGAGAATTGTGAAATCATCAACCTCCATCTCATCAATATTCTTATCTTCTGGAGGCGTAGCAATCTTAATGATAATTTCACCTTTTGGATTCTTCTCTATGTTAACTTGTTTCTTAGGCTTCTTTACTGGTGGTTCTTGGTAAACGTCATCAAGCTCTGAGAAGTTCAGCTGATACGAAGGCCTTCTCCTCTTCCTTCCCAGGACATTCTCAAGCTAAGATGAGGTGTCTCTACTAATTTCTCTCAGAGGTTCAGCTTCAGCTTCATCAACTTCATCTTCTAAATCAATATGGATCGGAGAAGACCTCGGTGATGGTGGAGAATCAGGTGTCAAAGGCACTACTTCTACTTGTGGCGCGAGCTCTTCTAGTGGAACTTCTTATACAACTGTCGGCTACTCCTGTAGAACTGCATCAAAATCCAACTTTCTCCTTAAACTCTTTCCTACTCTACCAATCTTCAAACTTTCTGGACATGGCTCATAGCCTTCATTCTCGGATTTGGTTTGGAAGAAGAAGGTAGAGATGACTACACTCTTGGCGGCTCTGCAACTAGAATAACTTATTTCCATGATCTCTTGAGGTTTAGGAAGATTTTGCTGTATTTGACAACTCAGCTCGTCCTTTCTTTAATTGAAGTGTTTTCTTTAATGGACCAATTGACTTGTGGAAGCGGTTGCTGCTCAATTTGATTTCGAACGTACATAGGAAGAAGTACTCTGTCATCATCAGACAATCCTTCAATATCTTCTGACAGGAAATCAGCCATCTGTTGGAGTGTGAATCTGCTATTACTGCGCTTCTGTACTCCAAATTCATCCTTGCAATTCGCCCAAAAATCTTCAACTGCGGGCACATGTGTTGGATTTTGACCAAGACGGGATGCAAAAAGGCCACAAGGATCATATGATTGCCTCTCGTTGAACAACTTGAGGCCAAACTTAGACAATTCATCGCCCATCACCTTAGCATCCGCCGACGATCTACATCTGTAGATACCCATTTCAACTAGAAAACTGAAAGCAACCTTCTTTCGGTTTCACAAGAAGGTGTGAACTTCATACACTTGCCTCAAAAACTCCATGAAAACCACCTCATCTGAAGGATATCTTGGCAACATGACTGGACTACATGAGAAGCCATACACTCTGATGTAGGAGAATGTAGGAAACTGGATGAACCAATCAGCCCACTCCACCATTGCTGCCTTGGCAGTTGATAAAATCCATACATGCAACTCATTGTCTAAGTCTCTCACCGTATGCATCAAGAATGGCCTCATTTACCCTTTTGTAGTGATGTGCTGACTCTGAAAACTCCAACTGAGGGTAATGATTATAAACATGTTGTACATCCAGAGTTCCTACAGTATTCAATCCTCTAAATTTGCCTTGAAAGGCCACTAGGTAGACTAGATATGAAATCATGTGGAACTCATGGATTTTGAAATATTCGGTCATTTGATGGTGAAGACTATCGCTAATCAAAGTTGGCCAGTCATAGAGCTCTAATTTATTAACTATGTAGGAGATGATATAGAACATCCAAGGCTGGAATTTTGTAGCTTCTACTTGACCAATGACTCAGTTGAGCAGATTTATCATTATTGCAACCTCCTCCTTGAATTCTCCACGCCCGACATTCTTCGGCAAAGTGTTGTGTTTCTCCTTCAACCATCTTTGTGCAACTTTCTTTCAGTATTTGTCCTTGTGCGTGTGCCACACCTTTTCACATTCTTCAATAGAGATGACCAAATTTTCTGACCAAGGTGGTATTGAAAAGCACTTTTCAATAACGTCTGGCTTGAGGCTGCAAACAACTCTTCCATCTGCAGCTTGAATTTCTCATGTTGCACGATTGTAATGCTTGATACAAGCAATTACAAACTCTAGACTTTGCACTGAAACGGGAATTGAAGCCGCTGCAAGCAATCCAAAATGACGAAGATGTCTAATTGCAACATTGCCTGTGTCTTCCAAACCACGCAAATTGAACACTGGTTTGATATGATGTAAATCAGTTTCAGAAGTTTTGATGAAATCATGATACAACACTGACTTAGCTTTGAATTCGATGGGAGAGTACTCCATGCTGAAAAACTTGAAGTTTGATTGTAAACTTGACTATGTTCAGACAAGTTTTGCACAAAAGCTAAAAATAACTTGCTGATTTTTCTTCTTCAAAGAGGAAAAAAATTTCAAAAATAATTTGAGATATGGGTTTTGTGTAGAATCTCGTTGCAAAGAGACCCAGATCGTCTAATTTTGAAAATTGTTGATGGATGGATGTAAAGAAGAAACCCTAAAATTTTAGAATTTTCCCAAAAAGAGCTGAGAGCTGGGTTTTGTGCAGAATCATGTTTTGGATGAACCTAGTTGATCAGATTTTAAAAGTACTGAAGATTTCTTGGACATGCGTGAAAAAAGCAGGTTCTTGAAAGTTGAAAAAAAATTCAAAGTTGTAGAGAATCATGAACCAAGCTGACCCAGATTGCTTAAAATTGAAAAAGATGACCCCCTTCTTCTGAAAATTGATGCCCTGGAAATTTGAAACATGAAAAAGTGAGCCTCTGTGTGAGTTGATATGGAAAATATGAAGAACTCTGAAAAATCACCAAGTTTTATTCTTCAAATCTTGAAATGAAGAAAAAATATATGTTTCTCCTCTCTTGCTCTTGGACTCCTACAAAAAGATGTGAATAATGGAAGACAAAGCCCTCTTAAACAAGTTTTTAGGATTAAAAAAACGCTTTGTTTCCTAAATTTAGAATTGTGAAAATCCTTCTAGAGCAGGTGCATCGAACTTGGACACTTTTTTGATGTTGAAAGATGAAATTTGGAAAAATTACTAAGGCATGAAACCTTGGATGCCCTTGGCTAGCAGACTTAGCCATTTTTCTGAAATTTCCTAAATTTAGCTTGATAAAAAGTTAAAAACACATCCCTTCAATCTTCCATTTTGGCTGCCAAACGAATGTTGTGAACTAGTCGACTGCTCCATTGCGTAGCCTAGTTGAATCCGAGAGGATTGTTCTAGAGGTAACTTTGTCTAAGAACATCATTTGGACCCCCAAAATCATGGGCACCCCTGGCTAGCTGGGGCGCCCATGGCTCCCAGTGTTTAACCATTTTCATGTTTCTTCATATTTTATCACTGTCTTCAAACCTTCAGATGTATTTGCAATTCCGAGAGCTAGACTTACCCAATAAACTGGCTGTCAAATTCGTTGGATAGCTTAATGAATTTTGAGGAGGGTCTTATGGATGTTGTATCACCTAAAAAGTTGACTTGGGGCCTCAAAAGTTTGGGCGCCCTTGGCTAGCTAGGGCGCCCAACTCCTCCAGAGTTAGTTTTTTTTTGTGTTTTCAACTTTGCTTTGACTTTTTCAATTTTGCCCATGTTTTCACCTACGTTCAATCTATGATATCTGATGCTTGACAAATCCAATGAGCTCTCTAATGATTCCATTGGGTAGCTTGATCAAAACTGAAGGAAACTTGCCGAGGATGACAAACCCTAATTTTGACTTTTAGACCTTCAAATCCTTGGGCGCCCCGACTAACTGGGGTGCCCATCACTCCCAGAGTTAGATTTTTTCACGAGAGTTTCATTTTCTCAACTTTGACCCTCCAAGTTCTATCCTTTGTTTGACCTACAGATGTTGGTGACAAATGAATCTAACGATCAGGTTGAGATATACACCAGATAGCTGGCAAAATTCTGAAGAATCTGAGCATATTTGCAAACCCTAACTGCTAAGTTTGAGCCTCCAAAACCCCAAGTGCCCCTGGCTAGTTGGGGTGCCCATGGCTCCCAGAGATAGTTTATTTTCTGATATTTTCATGATTTGCAATTTGCTACTTCGTCAAGACTCCTTCATTTGATCTGAGATTTCGGTTGAGAGATTGATCCGATGACCGTGTTGATGGATTCACTATGGAACCTGCTGAATTCTAAGCAAAATTGTCTTGGATGAGCAAACCCTAATAATAGCATCTGAGGCATTAAAATGATGGGCGCCCCTGGCTAGCGGGGGCGCCTTTACTGCTCAGACTTAGAATTTTATTTGAAATTTTCATCTTTCCCCCTGTTCCTCGTGCTCACCATTGTTTTGACTGTTGGAGACCGAAAAAATTCTAAGGCATGACTAGCTAGGCACCTAGACTGAGCAGGGGAGCCTAGCATCTAAAGACTTAGTCAAATTTTACCATTTTCGAGATTCTCCAACTTCCTCCCTTCGTTCTCTGTTTCACAAACATCCTTCACTATTGCCTTGATCTGTGCAGTGTTTGATAGCTTGAATCTGACACCTGGTAGTTGACCAACCTCCATTAATGACCTCGGAGCTCTTGAAAAGTCTTCTAAAAAAGCAGAATAGACCCACCAAGGCAAAACTGATCTTTTGATGATTCTGACTAGACCAGCCTGATGAGGAAGTATTTTAAGCCAATCAAAATCAATTTGAGCCCTGAAATCCAAACTTTCTATTTTTAGAAAATTTTGCCAGTATCCATTTGAAAAGAAACCCAAAAAAGTCCATTTTTAGAAAATTTCCTAAATTTTAGGGCCGAAAAACTGAGATCTAGGTTTTGTGGAAAACCTCGCTCTAAGCAAACCCAGATCGTCAAATTTTTAAAATTTTGAGTTTTTGACCCACATGCATGACATGCAAGTTTTCATTTTCCGACCTTTTGACAGTTTTTAACAAGACTTTCGACCATTTTTACAAAATGCCTAAATGTAGCAAAAAATTTAATTTAGGGTACAACACTCATGAAGCTCAAATATCTATTTTAAGGCACTGTGACGAAAATGTGTTACGAGGAATGCTATCTGCAACTTGATGTGCTAAAAATAATGACTACGGTAAAAATTAACCTATGCGGCAATAATAGAATGACTCTAACAACTCAAGAAACCTACAAAAGATAAAAAAAACATGAATGAAATATTTTTGGTAGATGCAAGAGTGCTATACCCTAGATGTTCCTATGTCAAAGAAGGTCTATTTTTATAGTAGTTGTCCTAATTAGAAATCTATTTTAAGAATTTATAATTTTTGTTGATGTATTTCAAGACAAATATGTATTTTGGGCTTGTTTTGTGTACAAGATAAATATATATAGTTTAGATGTTTCAGTTAGATTTTTATTTATTTTTCATGCAAAGTATTGTAAGAACTTATAAACTAAGTTGTCAACATGGATACATGAACATACTCAAGTTCAAGATTCAAGTACACCATTTCAATGGATAAAAAAATCCTGGGTATAGGTGCAGTTGTATATATATATATGAAAAAAATATACACTAGAGACTATACAAAATTTAGCACTCCTCCATCTATGAAAAAGAATTGTATGTCATTATTCAAGCTATCAAGAAGGGACACCACTACATTCAGGGTAAGGAGATTTCCATTCATTTTGATCATAAGCTACTTCAATTTCAAAATACACAAAACAAGCTAGAGAATGCACACCAAATGAAGAGGATGGCATACTTGTAGCAATTCTATCTAGTGATCAAGCACAAGAAGGGGAAAGACAATAATACAGCAAATTATCTCGTTCAACTACTAGTTCACATGCTCATCATAGTTTAGACTCATGTAATCACAACTTCTCTACTCAACAGATCTAGACTTCGTGCAAACCTACAACACACTTGCACAAGGTAAACAGGTTGGTGAATTCCACTTATCTGGCAAGCTTCCTTTTAAGCTTGGACATCTCTATGTTCCAAGTGATACAACTTACCAAAGATTCATCTAGGAGGCACATCATGCCAAGATTGTTGGACACTTCGACATTACCAAGAAACTAGCAACACTTTCGCAACATTTCTATTGGCCTTGTATGTACACAAACATTGAACAACCAAATCAATTTTCATTCCTTGTTGCATCATCAAGCCCACAAACAGAAAGTTGGGGCTCTACACACCTCTAGCGGAACCACAAAGACCCTAAGAATCTATCAATATGTATTTCATGAGCAAACTACCTATGACAAAACACTAGAATGAATCTATGTTTGTTGTAGTAGACAATTTTCAAAGATGGACATCATGGTTGTGTGTAATAAAAGTATCACTAAGTAGGAGACCACATGCCTCTTCTTAAACCATGTTTGGGTCCACTCTAGCTACCAACATCCATTGTAATGACAGCAACCCATGATTTGTTAGCATATTCTAGCAATCCTTGTGGGAGAGATTGGATACACAACTAGATCAATCCACAACTTTTCATCCACAAATACAAAACCAAATGGAGGTGGTCACTCACACGATATTGAATCTTTTGTGCATCTACAACTAAATGCATCCTCGCACTTGGGATGGCAACCTATTATACATCCACCATGCCTCTTAACAAAGTTTTGCATAGTTCTATAAGGTATAGTCCTTTCTAGACACGTATTGGGTTCCAACCAACAACACTCTTAGACATATCCTATTGCACACCACCCACTGCGGAGTCACACACACACAAGAACAAGAAGCGTATAAAGAGAAAAAATTTCTACAACACATTTAAAGAGTAGATTGGTAGGTTCAACAAATTCTCTTGCGCTAGCAACAAAATACAAATAGTGCCATGATGCGCAACACACACCTCGTCATTTCAAGGTCAATGAAAAAGTGTAGTTACATCTTCAAAAGAAGCATTTTGAGGATCCACACAAGATGAAGCCTTTGTGACATGATCCATACACCATCTTCTGCACAACTAGTGAGATCACATTTGTTATCGATCTCCCTCAATAATTGGGTTTGCATCCAATATTGATCATAGAACTCCCCAAGCCATCCTCCTCTTCTTGAGCTAGCATAAGCCCAACATCCTTCAAACTTGGATCCTAAGCACTTACACATAGTCATTCAATATCAAATCATACAAACAACCACCACTCACACTAGCCAAAGCACACACAACACCTATTCAAAGTGTTTAAGGCAAGGCACTACACAATCAAGCAAACTGATGCAATCTTCAACAACTCCACATTCAATTTCCACGACTTACTGAAAAAAAAAATGGGGGCCATCGTTTCTTAAGAAAAGGCGAATGATCATACTGCAGTTGCCCAACTTAGCTTTAACAGTCCTTCACATAGCACCTTGCAATCAATAGCACTGCATACATGGTACCTACACACCATTTCACCCACAATCCATAAACATGGAATGACAAACAACAAAACCCCAACCATCAACATTTGGAATGTCAAGCGACACTAGTATGTAAAGTGAGCCATTCTATAACTATTTCTTGTAACATATTTGTAACTATGCTCGATTCTTCACTTTGGAGATTAGATACTAGAGAATAGTCTAAGAAAACCAGTTTGATATGACCACCCCTTTCTAGTCACAAGAATTTTCATTCTCATCCTTGTTATCTATAACATCCATTATACCCTATTCATTTCTGCATAAAACAGAAGTATCAATTTTGCTAAAAATCTTCCGTGAATTTGAATATGCATTGGTCAAATTGTTTCTTTGCATATGATATAATGTTGTCTTTCACTTAGATAGGATAGTCCCATAGGCCTCCTAGGATCCAGATCGTTATATCATTAGTGTAGGTGGACTGCATGATTCTGAATGCTGGACTATTACTATTAATTAATGTTGTTTATAATGTGGTTTGCATATTCATATCATTTAGCCGTAGTTCAGACTCTCCTTTGGGTAGTGATTAAGCTTTTGCACATAGTAGGCAGGGATGATATGAACGAATGTCATAAGAAGTAGCAAAGGTGTAAATGAATGTGTGAATATTAAATATACATCAAACATAAAAAGGTTCTCTATACTAAATATTAAAAATAAAAAAGCTTATATAAACAAATATTCTAAAATAAAAAAGTTTATCTATACTATATATTCTAAGATAAAAAAAACTTACCATCCCTTCACTATGTAGTTCCCAGCCACCAACATCTTCACGATGCCCTGAGACAAGGGGAATGTCGATACCAGATGTTGAGCCTCTTTTACCCAACTTTACAATGTTTCCTCCTTCATCAGCTATGTAAAAAAATAGATGGACATTTTTCAATGAATTTTCATTGGGATACCTGTCCAAAAGTGCAATCTGTCAAAAGAGAAGCATGAACCCATAATTGTATCTTTTGAGGAGATGCTATTAATTATTTGTGTTTTGAAATAAACTCCACATTTAACCCTAGAGTTATTTTTCTAAGTTGTCACTTCATTTTTCCTAGTTCCTAATTATTTATCCAAGCTAACAGTTCTATTATTCCAGTCATAATATAGTAGTAATTGCCCATTACAAAATTTCCTAACACTTGAAGGGGTTAACAGTGATGATTCATGCAAAGTCTTCCAGGTCAAGACTTAGCACACATGATTTCTTCACCCATATTTGCAGACTGAAATAGTCCTTTTGTAAGAATCAATGATAGATAATAACATTAATCTTGAAATTACCATGTTATTTGTAGTGATATAGTAAGCTCCAACTTATTTACATCTCTATGATAAATTGTCACTCGATGCTAAAAGCACCTTCCATTTGATTCCCCCAAAGTAATTTTATAACCCTGATTAAAACAAACTCCAGGTAATTTATAAATTTCTTATAGCCAAAGGCATAAAACATCCACTAATACATGCAATTATTCGTAATCCTATTAATAATAACAGTTATACAAGAAATTAACGGCATATATGATTCAAGTATTTGGTAGTTGAAATGTCGGAAGCGACACTAAGAATACCAATTTTATAGTAATCAAGTAGAATGATGCAGACTAATACAGAACCTATAGATCTTAACATAAAAAAAATAACTATGAAAAACTTAAAAGATTTTTATGCTTGTTTACAAGGCGCAGATATTTTCTTATAAAACCATGTATATCTGAAGATCTAGTCAACATTTGACATTACTAGCTAGCAACTAGCTGGCAACATACAGGTGTAGCCAGAGATACAATTGTATTTAATCAACCAATGTTAACGACAATTATCTATGGATGGTCTTCTCCATTAGAACTGCCATAATTATTCTTATGCCATCAATCTGAACTTAGTTTACATATCCTGTAACTGCTCGTTCTCTCCATAGCATTACAGAGTCACAAACTAACCACATAACCTTCCCTATGAAATATTCTGACTTCATCATATTTATTTTATATTGATAATCATCTATTCACTGATCAAGCTACCTTATCCCTGCTATCATCTCCTTTCAACCTACCATGTCCAATCCATTTCTTTCCCCAACCAGTGGCCCTTGATGTTTACATCGTGGTATAAGATTAACCTAGCTCCAAGAGATGTGAACCTCTAGAACAATACATCATGAGCCCGTCCATGCCATGAAATTGCATCAAAGTTAGAAACCTATTTTCCACTATTTCAAAATTTGATCTAATGTTTTATAACAAATCCAGTCCAGAAGAGTGTAAGATCTAAGTTGTAGAGGTAACGGTCAAACTATAGGAGTCGCACTGGAAGGGAATCCAAGGAGTGGAGGAATTTAACCATAAACACTGTACATTCAAAGATTTGAAAGTTTCCGCTAGTTTAGGTGTTGCCCCTTGGGGGTTTCTCAACTGACATCCAAGTGATGTCATTATTTATTTTAAAACAGTTTTGATCTAAGAGTGAAGAAATTTCAACACCAAAAGGACTACAACATATGGCATTGCCATTTTGAAAAAAATCAATTATATTAAAATAGAGAGTAGAACTGTACAAAAAATGACTTGTGAACAAACAGATAATGACAAAATATATAATATTATTATTATTATATAATACAAAATACAAAAACTGGAAGATAAATCAGTTAGATTGAGCAGCAGAAACCAAAACAAAGGAAGAATTCTATTTGGCCCCAAGATTAGGAGTTCCTTGATCGATGGCATACTCACCTTGGGTGAGTAGCAAGATTTTCCTCTGCCAGTTTTTTCAGTTGGCTTTTCAAGGTCTGAGCCTTATAGGAACATTGTGACCCTGGATCCTCCCATAGCTTGTTGCTGAACCACCTGACATTCATTGGAGGATAGTAATAGTGTTAGTGTTGGCTTTCCATCTCCCCACATACCATGTTTTACAGCTGTTCAATCTGGGAGTTCTGTTGCAGAAAAACAGCAATCAGGAAAGTTAAACACCTCTCCATGGAAGACATTAGCTTGCCAAGGTTGAGATTGAGATTGCTTTGGCCTCCCAAATTGTCATTGAGAAATTCGATATTGTTGTCAATGGTGTCCAATATTACAGAAGCTAAACCGATGTATGTGCAATAGTCAAATTGTATTAACCAAAAGCAGAAGATTTACATATGTAGATTTACAAAGCAAGATCCAATAATCACGGTTACGTGATTATTGACAAAACAGAAAGAAAGGAGAAAATCACGGATACATGATTAGACATAATTGAAAGAATATAGAGAAGAATTAAATAGAAACTACGTCTATTTCTAATACCCTCCCTTAATGCTTAATCTATCAATTACACCAAGACGCCCCCTAAATCTAACAAACTTATCCGGGCTCAGAGACTTGGTGAGAATATCTGCAATCCGATCCTCTGTCGGAACATACTGCAATGCTATGGATCCGTCTTCGACAAGCTGGCGAATGAAGTGACAATGAAGATCAACATGCTTTATCCATTCATGGAAGACTGGATTCTTGGCGAGTTTCAGCACCCCTTGATTGTCGCAATATAAGGGGGAAGGTCCTGCTTGAGACATTTGCATGTCCGTGAGCATCCTTCGAAGCCAAACTGCCTCACAAGCTGCTTTAATAGCTCCTCGATATTCTGTTTCAATCGAGGAGAGAGCCACTGCCTACTGCTTCTTGCTGGTCCATGTAACTGCACCTGTACCCAAACTGAATACATACCCTCAAGTAGACTTCCTGTCATCAACAAAACCTGCCCAATCTGAGTCTGTATAACCAATCAGCGTTGGATCTTTGCACCTCCCATATAAAATGCCAAGGTCAGAAGTGCCTTTCACATATCTCAGCACACGCTTCGCTGCAACCCAATGTTCAGCTTTAGGGGCTGACATGAAGCGAGAGATGTAGCTCACTGCAAAGCTAAGGTCAGGTCTAGTGGCAGCGAGATAGATGAGGCTGCCCACAAGTTGCCTAATTCTGATTCGTTCTCCACGGGTGAATCCAACTGAGCTGATAACTTCAGCCCTTTCTCCATAGGTGTAGATGCTGGTTTGCAATCTGTCATCCGGAACTTGTCCAACAAGCTCTTGGCATACTTCGACTGTGAAATGAAGGTACTGCCAGTAGACTGCCAAACCTCTATACCGAGGCAATAATGAAGGAGTCCTAAATCTGTCATGTCAAATGATTGACTGAGATTATGTTTGATCTCCTCAATCAAATGATCTGAACTGCCAGTAATGATTAAGTCATCAACATAGACAACTAGAAACAAGATATCATCACCAGTTCGATTGAAATACAGATTAGAGTCAGAAGGACTTCGCTGAAAGCCATGATCAATAAGGTATTGATCAATCTTCATGTACCAAGCCCGTGGTGCCTGCTTAAGTCCGTAGAGTGCTTTCACCAGTTTGCATACCTGGTGTTCTTTACCAGCAACCTTGAAACCAGGAGGTTGTGTCATGTAAACTTCTTCCCGCAATTCACCATTGAGGAAGGCACTCTTTACGTCCATTTGATGGACTTTCCATCCAAACTAAGCTGCTATCGAGAGGACAAGCCGAATGGTACTCATCTTGGCTGTAGGAGCAAAAGTCTCCTCATAGTCAATGCCCTCTTGCTGTGAAAACCCTTTGGCTACCAACCTAGCCTTGTATCTGTCAAGGGTTCCATCAGCCTTATACTTAACCTTATAAACCCATTTGCAGCCTATGGGTTTCTTCCCATGCGGAAGATCTAAAAGCTCCCAAGTGTGATTCTGCATGAGACTCTGATGTTCAACTATCATAGCCTATTCCCACTCAGGTGTGCCTTTAGCCTCTGTATATGTTTGAGGCTCTGAAATGCTATGAAGGTTGGCCATAAGAGCAAAATTCACTGTATTCTGCTGTTTGATCTTATTCCGAGTAGATCTACCCTCTAGTAACTCATCATCATGAAGAGCACCAATCGTCGAAGCCCACCATTTAGGCCGTAGAGTAGAGGAACCAATATCAGAATCAGGAGGAATTACCTCTACTGGATCAGTTGGAACTAATATATCTGGAAGAACATCCAGATCGTGCTGAATAGGGACTGGTGGTGGAAGCGGCTGTTGAGGTACTTGCACGTTTGCGGAATCCCTCCCATAAAGTGGACCAAGTGGAAGATAAACACTCATATCAGAATCTATCTGAGGCTGATCCTCAGAACAAACAGGAGAAGACTGATAGAAGAGCCCACCATTCTCATCAACCACGACATCACGACTGAAGATTAGACGATCAATGTCTGTATCTATCAGTCTGTATGCCTTATGGTTCTCACTATAACCTGTAAACATGAGCTTCTGGCTCTTGGAATCCAACTTAGTGTGTTGAGCATCAGGAATCCAAACATGAGCTATGGAGCCAAAAACCTTCAGGTGACTAATGTTCGGCTTACGTCTAGACCAAGCTTCTTCAGGAGTCATCTTCTTCACAGCATGAGTAGGAGATCTGTTCAGAAGATAAACAGCAGTATACACTGCTTCAGCCCAGAACTTCTTAGGAACATGTCTATGTTCCAACATAGAACGTGCCATTTCTGTAATGGTGCGATTGCGACGCTCGACTACACCATTCTGCTGAGGGGTGTAAGGTGTTGTGAATTGGCGCTTTATGCCATGTGCAGCACAGAATGTGGAGAAATCTTTGGAACAAAATTCCCCTCCATTGTCAGACCTGAGAGTAATAATAGAAGAACCAGACTCTTTTTCCACCAAGGCCTTAAACTGCTGAAATACGCTAAACACCTCTGATTTAAGCTTCAAAAAATACACCCACATCTTTCTGCTGAAATCATCAACAAAAAGCAAAAAATACCTGGATCCAGTGACGGAAGGCGTGTGCATTGGACCACATACATCAGCGTGGACCAACTGTAAAACCCTTGAAGCCCGCCATGAGTTGCCATCAGAGAAAGGAGTCCGATGTTGCTTTCCAACCTGACAAGCCTCGCAAACTCCATGAGTTTGAGTCTGAATCGTAGGTAGACCACCAACGAGATCATCTCGTGATAACTGAGAGAGATAGTTCGTGTTCAAGTGCCCATAACGCTGATGCCAGAGACTACTAATAGAAGTGCTCCTAGCTGCCATAGCGTGCTCTTGAGAATCACTAGAATCAACAAGTCTATAAAGACCATGATCCTCAAGTCCCTGAATGACGGTAGTCCGTGTCTCTCTTTCAACAATACTGCATGTATGCATACTGAAGACTATGTCCAACTGAGGAGAGTGAGTCATAATCTGACTTACAGAAAGTAAGTTCATCTCCATGCCAAGTACAAAGTATACATCGAGAAATATCAAATTTCTCCCACCAGATTGAATTTGTACGTTGCCCTTGCCGACAACAGTATACTCTTCGCCACCTCCAAAGATAACTGAATCTCTGAAAGGCGTGTACTGAATGAACCAATCGTGGCGATGCGTGAAATGGTGTGAAGCACCAGAGTCAATGTACCAAGTAGAAGAGTTTACAGGATCTGTAGGACTCTTTGCCATGAGTGCAAAGAAGGCAGACTCATTCTGCTCAGTGTGCTCCGCCATATGTGCTTGCAGTCTAGACTCTCCTTGCTTGCCTTGTGCAGAGGCCAAGCGTTTCCGGCAATCCTTCTTAATGTGGCCAAACTTATGACAATAATTACACTGAATATTCTTCAACTTTGAAGAATCTAAAGATGGCCCCTGATTGTATTGCTGAAAGGACGAAGGCTTGCCCTTATTCTTCTGAAATGTGTTTGCAGGGAATGCCTGCATTGAAGAGAATCAAGTGGCACTAGTACCAAACTGTTGTTTCCAACGATCCCGTTGTAGAAGTTTATTGCAAAGATCTGGAAACGTCAGGTCAACATTAGTCGCTGTAATGTTGAGTGTCTCAATAAAGTGCTCATACAGATGTGGTAGATTTTTCAGAGTGATCACCACCATATCTTCTTCCTCCATTTTTCGACCAACAGCCTCGAGCTGATCTCGAATTTCCTTGATCCTAGTTAAGTGTGCCTGGAGAGGTGTATTCTCATCCATGACAATGGAAAACAACATGTTCTTTAGAAAGAACGCACGACTTTTGTCGGAAGTCTCATGAAGAGCTTTCAGAAGATCCCAAATCTCCTTTGTTGATTTACCTGAAGGAACCTGAGGTAACTGGTCATCAGTGACTGATAACTTTATGAGCATGACGGCTTCCCGATTCTGCTCATCAAACTTCACCTGATCCTTATCAACTGTGGGAGGTCGTATCATGGTGCCCAGAACAATCGTGTCAAGACATCGATACTCAAATATCGTCATCATACGTTGCTTCCATGTGTTGTAGTTGCGACCATTGAACTTCTAACTGTTGTCCAACATGATGTTGGTCAAAGAGGCCATGCTTCACGCTTTTCGAAGCACGAAAAACAAAGATGACATAAGCAGATAGACAGTACCAATTACCGATAAAAAGAAGGCTTCTGGCAGTCGCAGCAGGTACAACACGTGAAGAAAATTTCAAAAATCACAAACAGATTGCACACTATTTAGAGAAATTGCCGCCTTTCACTGCATGAGCAGTATACAAAAAGACAAGTCTTCAAATCAACACAGCACTAATGCCCAAGCAGATAAACGAACTCCATACACAGCAAAAAGAGAGAGAACGCCCAGAAAAGGGCAAAACTGATGCTGGCAGCAGAAGACGCATGGGTAGTGATGACAAAAAATCCCGCCAATAGAATGTAACAGACCAATATGCACCAGAAATAAAAATTTCGTCAATATGTGCCAGAAATAAAAATTCTACCAATATCCTCCAGATAGGACAAAGACGGAACACAAGAATTCTCCAGACTTACAAATCACGATGACATGATGAGCAACAGAGACAAAGATGCATACACAAGAATTCTCCAGACGGCTAAATCACGATGACATGATGAGCAACAAAAACAAATCTTCAAAACACACAGAGAAGAGTACGTACGGGCACCAGACGAGAATGAAATACCCGCACACACATACACACGGGAAATGAACGCGGCTCCAGACACGGGATGAAGATCGCACGATAACGCCCAACGCACATCCAAAGGTTGAAAATCGGTCAGAATTCTCCCTCCAAACACACAAACAAATCAAATCATACGAACAGATGAAAGTGTCATCAACGGAAGTATTTGAAGGTCATACGAACAAATGAGAGTTCATTCCTGAAATACTCACGCACGGAAATACTCTCGCTAGGAGAACACAAAAGCAAAACACTTGAAGCCCGACTCACAAACAAAGTACGAGTAACATAGAAGAGATACTCCCGAAGGCACATACGAAGTCGACTTCCAAAAATGCACAGAAAAACGAAAAACCAGATCGATTATTATAGCTCTAATACCATATTACAGAAGCTAAACCGATGTATGTGCAATAGTCAAATTGTATTAACCAAAAGCAGAAGATTTACATATGTAGATTTACAAAGCAAGATCCAATAATCATGGTTACGTGATTATTGACAAAACAGAAAGAAAGGAGAAAATCACGGATACGTGATTAGACGTAATTGAAAGAATATAGAGAAGCATTAAACAGAAACTACGTCTATTTCTAATATCCAAGGCTCATCAATAGCATTGTCACTGGTCATTCTGTCCTTAGAATGAGAAGGAAAAGGTCCCCATCTTGTTGTTTGGAATCTTGGATGTATTCATTTTTCCAAGAGATAGGGAGCATTGCAGATTTGAAACATAAGAGCACAAGGAATAGCCCTTGAAGAGAAGTGGATTGCAAGAGCAGTGAGGGTGAAGCCCCTTAGAAGCCCTTAATGCACCATAGAACATTTAATTCACACCATCTGCATAAAATCAGGGGGCCCTTCCAGCATTCTGGCATAATCGATAATGCCAAAGCATTTGTGTTCCCAATTCAACAACGCTTAGGAGAATCCTAGCTGTTTGGCAGATTCTCTACATTCCTCGACTGCCAATTTGAGGGCCCATGAGATGCCTGGGATTTAGTCACATGACCTATTGGACTTTCAACTCACACAGTAGGCAAGCTAGCCTTTTGTCATTCTTTTCAGGTAAAAAGTTGGCAAGGAAGGGTTTGTTGGAGAGATCTTTAAGGCAATGACAAGCAGTAATGGCATTTTTGAGGAAAAACCATCACACTCAGTTTGTAGAAGTTGCAACTCATTAAACAAGATTGGTTTTTATTGTGCAATCTAAGCTTGGGTGGTTTCAAAAGGATGTAAAATTTTGCACATTGGGGCACAGGCCCAAGTGCTTTCTTCCTTGCCAATGTAGGGAGAGATTTTCATGCTGAACAAATGTAAATCATTTGTTATCTGGAGCAACAAATGGTGTATTTCTTAAAAAATAACGGGAATAAATTGAATTGAGAAGACAATCTTTGGAGGGGGTGCACAAGGAGAGGAGTAAGGGACATATTGTTTTCAAGCGATCTACTTTTTTAGCTCCATTGAAGCCATTAGAAAGCTCTTTCTAAATTTACCTTATGGCTTGCAACCAAAATTTCCTGTTTCTATGAGTTTTCTATCTTGTTGAGAACAATTTCCAAATTAAAGTTTGCTATGGTCAAAAAGGGCAATTATTATGCATGGAGAGAAAAATGGAATGGGAACTGATGTTAGTGTTTTGTAGCTTCAGGAGATATTTTCCCTTAAATATATTCAACTCAAGGCAGGTCGGCCTTTGTCTTATAAATAAAATTTGTACTCTTCTAGGTCAGCCCTAGAAAAAAGGATCAACTAGCTTGTATATATAGGAGAAGGCGTCTCCTCATTTTATTATCATTCAATCCATTCCAATTCAAATATTTTCAGCAGCAGGTTCACCCTTCAAGAGTAGTAGATTCAACTTCAAGAGAAGAGTTAAATACTTTTGTGCATCTAAAGAAATTGTTGCAGTATATACAAGTGCAGATTCATTGTATAAGATTTGCCCTTTCAAGGGCCTGATTGTTGAGTGCTATTTCTGCACTTTTTCTTTCTGATTATAAGAGAATATTTTTCTGGGTTTTTCTCTCTCGAGTAGGAGGGTTTTCCCAAGGTACAATACTATGTTCATTGTTCTATGTGTTGTGTTTTCTGCTTATTGCATTTCTGATCCTAAAACTAACATGGTATCTGAGCAGGTTCAAGAAATCCGATCAGATTTGTCTAAGCAAACATTGCAGATTGAGAGGAATTCAATTTGATCTTATATATTCGTGTGGCTGGCATATCCACATCATTGCTGGGCGATGTTTATTATTTGGTTAGACGGAGTCAGTTGGAGTTGCGGGTTGGAGATATGAGATCCACAGTTTAGTTATATTTCAGATTGTATTCATTGTACTCGACTTTGATATTTGTGTGGGAGTATTTGCCTGGAGATGTTGTGGCAAATACAGACAAAGGCAGCCTCCCAGTCACATATAAGGCAATCTCATACTGAACTATGTATGGCAGACATGAGAACAGAATGGATATGATTGCAATGGTACTTCTGCTAGGGGAAAAGACCGCTATGTCAGAGTTTGTGCAGTTGTGTCTTTGAATTTCTACAGAGGGATGGCCTAAAGGAACCTATGATGGCAATTCGTGAAAGCCTGAAGGCATATCTGGCACAGGACTTCTCTATAAGAGATATGTCTTCTAAGCGATTCAATATTTTGATAGAGAAGGAACTATTGTTTTTGAAGGCTGTACTAAGCAGAGTCAACATTCAGGAGCAGAATTAATGCTGCATATGAGCAGATCTAAGGGAAAGATAAGAGCAGATCTGAAGAAGGTTTAAGTGCAGCACTTAAGGAGTTTCCGATTTCAACAAGATAAGTTCTATTATTCCTTTAATTGTTCAATATAATGATATTTGCTATATGACTACATGCTTCATTTGTATCAAGGTAGTTTGATTTTATGAACTATTATTAATCTCTTTAAAATGCAGATGCATCAAGGGGCAAATGGATATGGATCCATCCCTCGATTACACTTCTGCCATTCAGAGGGAGTTAAATTCTGAGAATTCAAGACACGAGTTGAGATCATGTCCAGGAAGAGGACTAAGGTTCTGAGATTCATCAATGGAGGGGAGTTCACTTCCAGAGGATTTCTTTGCAATCTCTAAGGCAGGGATCAAGAGCGAGTTATGTGACTCACTGAGAAGAAGTGAAGGTGTCAGCTAAGTGGGTTGCAATGTTGCAAGGCCAGGTGCTAAAGTCCTTGGAAGACCTCTTCAGCTACAAAGAACATAATTGCACAAGACAAGCAATCTGGATTTGGCATTGGTAGCTCCGCAAACCTATTTAGAATAGGGTGATCTGGAATGAGGTTGAGAACGACAATCCTGAACTCTCGCATGTCAGTAGTGCCAGAGGTGTGCGTTGGAAACCATTCCTCTAAGGCAAGCATTGCAGACAATCTTGGACGAGGAGGTCAGGAGGTTGATGCAAGTACTTGGAGCTTCAAAGGGAGTCACATCATCATGAAGATTTGTTGTAATGTATATTTCTCTAAGACAAAGAAATATGAGATGAAAGCCCTTGTAGTGTATATTTCTCTAAAACGGAGAAATATAAGGTGAAAGCCCTTGTAGTGTATATTTCTCTGAGACGGAGAAATATGAGGTGCAAGCCCTTGTACATCTCTGAGACTGAGATGAGACATCATGTTGAGAGACTCCATGACGAGGATATCTTGTACATCTTTGAGACTGAGATGGACATCATGTTGAGAGACTCCATGACAAGCCCATGTACATCTCTGAGACTGAGATGTGTTTCTTTCCACAAATGGGAGTAGCCATTGTGGACGTCATGTTGAGAGACTCCATGATGAACCTTTGTACATCTCTGAGAATGGGATGTGTTTTCCACAAATGGGTGTAGCCATTGTGGACATCATGTTGAGAGACTCCATGATGAACCCATGTACATCTCTGAGACTAAGATGTGTTTTTCCACAAATGGGTGTAGCGATTGTGGGCATCATGTTGAGGGACTCCATGACGAGGATATTTGAAAATACCTCCCTAACTAAGGAGTGTTAGTGTTTTGTAGCTTCGGGAGATATTTTCCCTTAAATATATTCAACTCAAGGCAGGTCGGCCTTTGTCTAATAAATAAAATCTGTACTCTTCTAGGTCGGCCCTAGAAAGAAGGATCCACTAGCTTGTATATATAGGAGGTGTCTCCTCATTTTATTATCATTCAATCCATTCCAATTCAAATATTTTCAGCAGCAGGTTCACCCTTCAAGAGCAGCAGATTCAACTTCAGGAGAAGAGTTAAATATTTTGTGCATCTAAAGAAATTGCAGTATATACAAGTGCAGATTCATTGTATAAGATTCACCCTTTCAAGGGCCTGATTGTTGAGTGCTATTTCTGCACTTTTTCTTTCTGATTATAAGAGAATATTTTGCTAGATTTTTCTCCCTCGAGTAGGAGGGTTTTCCCAAGGTAAAATACTGTGTTCATTGTTCTATGTGTTGTGTTTTCTGCTTATTCCATTTCTGATCCTAAAACTAACAACTGATATCATGATATGTCAAGGTCTATTGTGGTTCATCACTGGCAATCAAGAAGAACAAAAAGATGTATGGAAGATAGAGGAATGGATACATAAGACACAGCAAGATCACACTTGTGTCTTTGTATTTCTAAGAAAGTATGAGCAAACATTCTTATGATGTCAGTAATGAGATTGCATTGCCTCATCATGAATAGGCTAAGAAAGATAAAGAATTGGTTTTCAAGGATAAATTTATTAAAATTCTTAAAGAAGCCCAAACTTGTAAAGACCTACTAAGTTTTTGCCGACAAGATTGAAATATTGATGATGATTGTGAGTCATGTGAGTTGTGAATATTATGGCACTCATAAAGAAGTCACATTACTTCATGACCAATTTGTGGAGAAGGATGAGATGATTAAACATTTGAAACAACAAATCCATCTTGAGTTGAAAGAAAAACACATTAAGATTCAGAAATTACGAGACCTCAATCATACCTCAAGAAAAAAATTGTTGAATTGAGTGAAGATTGTAGCATTTGCATAACAAGCATAACACTACTGATCCTATAGTAGAGCATTTTTAATTATTCCCTTACTGATCCGTGATTCCATGGTATGTTTTGTAGCCCTGCTCATTGCAGTGATGCTTTATTTTGTGCAGAGTGTGTATAGGTTTTATGGTCTACAACTTGGTTATAGGCTCATTTTCTTTCTCTCTAGAAGGTGAGATGTAATGCCACTTTTGAACACTCCTAAGGATTTTCTTAGCATTGACTGTCAAAGGTTTCTAAATAATGTAGCTACTCAAGTTTGTGCTGAGCCTTTACTATTTAGGAAATATATTGTGTAATGTCCCCATTTTTAGGCCCTCTTAAGGAATAATCATTATTTTAATTATTTAATGTTACTAGGAAAAAAGTGCAAAGTCAAAAGGGTAATATTAAATAATTATATTAAAAGGTTAAAAAGTGACATACTTTAATGATAAATTAATAAAGTCACTTTATTAATATATCTTCAAAAAGTGACTTAAGTATTAGAGAATCACATCAAGGAGTCACATCAAGGGGTCACATCAAGGAGTCATATCAAGGGGTCACATCAAGGAATATTAAAATATACTTCTTAAAGCTTGTTGAACACTCTTCTTGGGTCTTTCTAGAAGATCAAGGAGTTCTATATAAAGGGGAGTTGAGAGCTCATTTGGAGGCTTGGTTGGGAGAGAAAATTGTTAATGAATTTCAGTCTCATTGAGAGATTGGATTTTTAGGGGCTTTGAGGATGAAGTCCCTCTTGCCTTACAATCTCTTCGCTGTTGCAATATACAATCAAGAGATTTAATAGTGTTTTCAACTAGGAAACACATTGGTGCTTAATGGAGATAATTTTGAAGGTTGAAGTTGCAAATCTGCTTGTCTGAGAAGCTAAGTAATTTATGCAATAGCTGATGTATTATTGCATGTTTCTGAATTACTGCAATCGCTGGTTTATTATTGCAAGGGTTTGAATAATTGCAATAGCTGATGTATTATTGCAATTCTGAATAAGGGTTTCTATATTATTGCAATAGCTGATTTATTATTGCAATAACAGTTTATGAATAATGCAATAAATGATTTATTATTGCATTTTATTGTGAGGACTTCTAAAGGACGAATTTAAGATTGAGCTTCATATTATATTGCATTATATGGAGCTAAAACATTGGTGATCTTGTTTGTAAAGTGTGCCAAGAGGAGGGACGTGATTCTCAAGAAGTAAAGCGCTTCATTTCAAGGCCACAAATATGTTTGTTGAGCACTATCATCATCTACAAAGTGTCCAAGAAACTTTATATGTAGACATTTGAGGGTCTTTGATAGTCATTAACAGGGAAAATTAGGCACGGGATGCTACAGTGGTATCAAAGCAATGTATCCTGCCATCTTGAAGGGTCCATTCAGAAGATGAAGACTTTTGAGTAGCAACTACTTGAAGGGCTGATAGAATTGAAGCAAAGTTGTCAAAGCTATAGTGAGATTTGGCAAAATTATGGCAAGACTTTAAAACAATTGCGTAAGGAAGTGTGTGAGCATCCTGAATGGGTAAAGTCTCTATTTGGTGTTAAGAAGAAATCTGAAAAAGATTCTTCTAGTGCAAGAAACAATGAAAAGCAAGAAAATGAAAAGAGTTTAATAGCAGATCATTTGAATGGAGATAGTGCCTTGGTAGATAAAGACTATGTGACAAAGTTTCAGAAAGACTGTTTGGACATGCGTGCAATTACTATTGATGAGTTTCTGCGTGAAGGGAAAGACAAAATAGCAGCCATGGAATTGAGTTCAGATATTTCCAGTGATGATGGTTCAAATAGATATAGGTCGGATGATCATACACAACCTTTGGAGAGGAGTGTTTATGAAGACATCAATACTAGTGAGTCTGGGAGTGACTCTCTCATAGAGGTAACCACTCATGAGGAGGACAACAAGCACTTTATTTCTGAACAAAGCAATCAACATTTTGACACATGGGATCCGGGTGTTTGGCACCTAAGTATGATGGAGATCCTACACAAGATGAATTTCATTTTGATTGTGATGATGACCATAATGCAAGTATGGAGGATAGTATTGATGATTGTGATGAAGTTCTTGAAACAAAATCTGATTTATCTTTGCACGAGGCTGACTTTGAGCAGAAGTTTAGGAACTTGGATGATTTGGATCCACAATATACTACTGAAAATGATAATGAGGATGCACAAGAGACTTGGGACAGCCTTGGAGTCATTGATGAAAGATATAACAGTTCTGATTTTGATATTCATCGTAGCAGCAGTTCTCTTGATTTGCATAAATATGATTGGAAGAATCAATTTGTGGTGTTCAATGATAACCCATTGTTTGAGGCAGGTGTAGAGAAGACATGAAAATCCACTTTTTGAGTTGGATGATGGAACAACTCTTGGTTGTAGTGCTGCATTTGGTGAAAATAGTAAGGTATGGGATCCAGGAGAAGATTTAGAACCTGAGTTGGGATATGATTTTTGGCCTGCTAATAATTTGAGTTCACATTATGAGATGATTGGTTACTCTCCTGGGAGACCACCGGATATGAGTTCGTAAGGAGTGTTATGACATTAGGACACGCAGATTCGTCATGGGATGTATTGATTCTTGGAGACTTCAACATTTTAGATTTTGAAAGGATTCCAAAACTTGTTCTTGAGCTTGCTGAAAATTTCAGAACAGTACTAAGTAAAGGTAGTTTCCAGCTTGTTTCTTATATGCATTTTGGGAAAGAAGGGCATAAATATGACATCAACATACTTGACAATTCATCCTTTGCATTGAGTGATGTTATATATCATACTAATCTTTCTTTGCGATTGGATTTGAAGACTACTATTGCTCCTTGCACTTCAGTTTTGAATGCTTTCATGGATAGGCTACAGGGGATTAACAAAGAAGTCACAAAATTCCATGATGTGTATTTTGTTTT
This sequence comes from Sequoia sempervirens, assembly GCA_007258455.2. Classification (NCBI taxonomy): domain Eukaryota; kingdom Viridiplantae; phylum Streptophyta; class Pinopsida; order Cupressales; family Cupressaceae; genus Sequoia; species Sequoia sempervirens. Next base: position 986,228,570 of record VDFB02271358.1, on the reverse strand, counting down.
GGATGGCACTTGGAGTTATGTTGTGCACCTTTCTAGGAATGTTAGAAATCATTCTTGGCTGGGTATCCATGCCTTGGATTCTCAACAAGAAATGATGGAGCTCATTGCGGATGGTTGGAGTGAGTGTTGGAGGGATGATGATCTGAATTTCAGAATTGATAATGGTCGGTCACATCATTTCATGGGTTGCTCTCATTCAGGGGAGTTGGCACTCTATTCTTTGTCAAGCCTACTCTTGGTGAGCGTTCAGGATAGTGAACTTCTGCACGCTTTGGTTCATCTTTTAGAAATCCTTGGAGTTCGAACGAGAGGTTTCGCAAGTCTTGATGATTGTATCAGAATAGTACAATGGAGGCATGACAGATCTTTGAGGTCCTTTGGTGATGGGTGCATTATTTTTTATCTCGAGAGGTATATGCTCAAGTTTTTGATAGGTTACAGGCTATGGTTTGGAGATAGGCATGAGGACAGATGTATCCCAGCCCTAACCCCATGGGTTCTACCTCCTACTTCATTGATTGATGGCTGTCCTACTTTGCTGGTCAAAGTTCTATCAGGGTACACTTTGAGGACAGTAGTTGTTGGAATGGATAGGAGAAGTTGGGATTGCCACTTTGGTGTTAGAGGACGGATTGATGATGAGTTCTTATCATCCTTTGATAGTAGTAATACATTTTGCTTCATCATGGACATGATTCACATGTTGCATGGTGCTGTTCTGATATATACCAGCGGCTTGTTAGGGGTTGGCATGTGCTTCTATGCACCTATGTTGGGCATCATTCACATGCACAGGAGACCACTCAATGTGGAATGGATTGTTGATGACGTAGACTCATTAGGCTTGGCTACAGGTTCAGACATCATCGGAGAATCAGGCACAAGGCTCTACATTGGTAATGTAGAGATTCTTATTGGACAGCCTTATCAGGAGAAGATGGGTTCTTTTGAGTCTTGTACATTGGATCATAGTGTTATTCCATCTTCTTTTCAAGAGATTAGCATTCATGATGGTACTCTTCTCACTCTTGAGAGCAAGTCAAAAAATTCTTATTGTGCAACTGATTGTGACATTTGGTCTATTAGGAGGCATGAATGGAAGGAGCAGTTGCAGGTCAGTAAGGACGAAATTGAGCAAACCTTGTTCCTCTTTGATAAGACAGATAAGTTCATGGAATATTTCCTTTGGAAAATTAATTTTGAAGAGGGACAAGAAGGTCCTCGAGAAGGAGTTACAGCCTCTAGTTGGCAGACAATCAAGCACGGTCTTGAAGACATCAAATCAAGGAATTTGTAGTTGTGGTCAAATAGAGCCCTGGCCATGAATGTTGCAGAGGATAATGTCGGCATGGTCGCAAGACCTATCCATCATGTTTTGAGTGGTGAGCTATCTTCTAATGATGACAGTATAGAATGGAATACACATGACTACTTCGGTATTCCATTGGCGCGGTTAGGGGAGTTTCACCTCGATTGCATAATGAGGTGTGCTCATCACTTTACTTTCAGCCCACATACACAGGATTTGACTATGTCCTTGAGGACACAAAGAGGTGGGTTGAATAAGAGGTGTCCTGGTTCACGCTGGTACGATATATTTCCAACTACAGGGGATGAGTCCAAGTTTTGCAAGTATCCTACTCTGTTCTCTCCAGTTGGTTGCTTCCTAAAGCAAGAATTTGAGACTTGGTTCAATTGGATTTCAGAAGTTATCAGAGTGGCACAACAGAAGCCAACTAGTGCTAAGGTGGAAGGATTTCTAGTTTGTCCCTAGGACTCAGGGGGAATGCACCTATGGACAGTTATGGTACATGGGGTTTATCGCCACAGTACTTGGAGTTGGCATGAGGAGGTTATGAGCCTTTTGACCAAGTACCCAGATGAGAGTCAACCCTTGGTTGCATTCAAAAATATTTTTTGTTCTTGGATGGCTGAACTCACGAAACAGCAGGTGGGACAGATCCCTATGCACAATTTATATAGGGAGGATGTTCAGATTCGAGATCCAGGTATTATGATGCTAGATGGATGGCCACACAGATTGACAGAGCTAGATAGCGTCAAGGGCTTCAATTGCATTCAAAGGACATTGGTTGGAGTATTCTACAGGATCATGTGGGATTTGCGGGTGGGGGGGGTTGGTGGACAGGTGCAATTGGTTTCCGCTTTGGCTTCAACTGCTATGGCAGCTGGGCTAGTTTGCAGTTGCGAATTGCTTGAGGGCAAGCAATCTCTGGGAAGGGAGGACTGTAATGTCCCCATTTTTCGGCCCTCTTAAGGAATAATCATTATTTTAATTATTTAATGTTACTAGGAAAAAAGTGCAAAGTCAAAAGGGTAATATTAAATAATTATATTAAAAAGTTAAAAAGTGACATACTTAATGATAAATTAATAAAGTCACTTTATTAATATATCTTCAAAAAGTGACTTAAGTATTAGAGAGTCACATCAAGGGGTCACATCAAGATGTCACATCAAGAAGTCACATCAAGGGGTCACATCAAAATGTCACATCAAGGAATCATATCAAGGGGCCACATCAAGGAGTCACATCAAGGAATATTAAAATATACTTCTAAAAGCTTGTTGAACACTCTTCTTGGGTCTTTCTAGAAGATCAAGGAGTTCTATATAAAGGGGAGTTGAGAGCTCATTTGGAGGCTTGGTTGGGAGAGAAAATTGTTAATGAATTTCAGTCTCATTGAGAGATTGGTTTTTCAGGGGCTTTGAGCACGAAATCCCTCTTGGCTTACAATCTCTTCGTATTGCAATATACAGTCAGGAGATTTAATGGTGTTTTCAGCCATGAAACACATTGGTGTTTAATGGAGATAATTCTGAAGGTTGAAATTGCAAATCTGCCTGTCTAAGAAGCTAAGTAATTTATGCAATAGCTGATGTATTATTGCATGTTTCTGAATTACTACAATAGCTGGTTTATTATTGAAAAGGTTTGAATAATTGCAATAGCTGATGTATTATTGCAATTCTGAATAAGGGTTTTTGTATTATTGCAATAGCTGATTTATTATTGCAATAACAATTTATGAATAATGCAATAGCTGATTTATTATTGCATTTTATTGTGAGGGCTTCTAAAGGACGAATTTAAGATTGAGCTTCATATTATACTGCATTATATGGAGCTAAAACGTTGGTGATCTTGTTTGTAAAGTGTGCCAAGAGGAGGGACGTGATTCTCAAGAAGTAAAGCGCTCCATTTCAAGGCCACAAATCTGTTTGCTAAGCACTATCATCATCTACAAAGTGTCCAAGAAACTTTACATGTAGACATTCGAGGGTCTTTGATAGTCATTAACAGGGCAAATTAGGCACAGGATGCTACATATTGATTCTATTTGTGTGGTTCAATCACATGTGTTATCCCTACTTAATATGATACAAGTTTTATTAAAGGTGAAATTTAAACAGAGTAATGATGCTTTGTTGCAGAATAATGAAAATGGAATTAAAATACAAAGACAGTAATTGTTTAATATGAATGCATGGAAATAAAGCGAACAGTAACTGTAGAAGTATTCAGTAGAATGTCTTAATTTATTTAGAAAACAATTGTGTTTGGTTCTTTGCTAAAACATTGCAATGTATCCAAACTAAATCAATATGAAGTGGACTGCTATGATGCCAAACATGCCAAAGCTATACTTGCACTGGTGATTTACAAAGATCACAAATTTCAAAAATTCTTACATTCAACCACATAATATTACTCATGCTGCTTGTTTTTAGATCAGATATGAACAGTAAGCAGAAAAATAAACTCAGAACAGTAAGCAGAAAAATAAACTCAGAACAGTAAACACAGAATTTTTATCCTGGGAAAACCCTTCTACTCAAGGGAGAAAAACCTAGCAAAACTTTACTAATAATAGATCAGGTACAACAGTGCAGAAATAGCACTTGAGAATCAGCCAAGATAGGCAGAGTACAATAATATAACCCAGCATTGATGTAGTGCGAACTTCTGAGCAATAGCAAACCTCCTTCTTGAGTAGCGAACCTTCTTCTTGATCACTAAAATGGTGAATGAATGAATGTATATACGCAAATGAGGAGAGTTGCTCTCCTACTTATACAAATCCATGAATAAGTTGAGTGTTTACTTGAGCCGACCCAGCAATATCAATGATTATTTATTATTATTAGGCCAACTTGCCTTACGTGTGAATTCTTTTGGGGTAATACCTCCCGAAGCTACCCAAAAACATTAACACTCCCTCTTAGCTAGGGAGGTATTCTCATATGTCTCGTCATGGATTCTCTCAACATGACGTCCACGATGGCTACACCCAATTGTGGGAAACACAATTCAATCTCAAAAATGTGTTTTGTACAAGGGCTTCCACCTCATATTTCTCTATCTCGGAGAAATATATGCTACAAGGGCTTTCACCTCATATTTCTCCGTCTCAGAGAAATATACACTACAAGGGCTTTCACCTCATATTTCTCAATCTCAGAGAAATATACGCTATGACAGATTAGTCCATCGCTCTATCCATTCCCCTGACATAGGGAGAATATCTTAATGATGTTGTGACTCCCTCTAGAGCTGGATTGCTTTCCTCAGCACCATTTTTGACCCTGCCATACTTAACCTGATTTGAGTAGATTCTTCAAAGCTACTCTCTCCACTACTAGGAGAACCCTGCCTCGGCTTCCTTCACTAAGTTGATCCATCCTTTCGATACATTCCCACAAAACCTTCCATGCTACTTGGACAAGTTCAAGCTACTCAAACTTCTCATCCAAGTGCCACCACAAACACCTTTTCGCACATTTTGCAGAACTAACTCCCAATTGAACTCAGCTCCAAGTACTTGCATCAACCTCCTGACCTCCTCGTCCAAGGTTGCCTGCAATGCTTGCCTCAGTGGAACAGTCTCCATCACACACTTCCGACACTACTCCTAGCAACACCTCCAACTGACTTGCAAGAGTCCAACCCTCCTTCCTTCACTCCAGGACTTAGTCCTCCTCAACCTCATCCCAGATCACCCTATTCTGAATAGGTTTGCGATGCTACCAATGTCAAATCAAGGTTGACTGCCTTGTGCAATTCTGTTCTCTACAGCTGGAAAGGCCTTCCAAAGACTTGGCACCTAGCCTTGCTTTCAACACTGCAACCCACTTAGCTGACACCTTCACACCTCTAGCCAAAGAATCCACCTCCTTGCTTACTCTACTTGACTCAGTCTCCAACTCTCCTTGAAGGCCCATTTGTGACTCCTCTTCGAGCCCAAACATTCTGGCATACTTTCTCTAGACTCCACTTCCACTTTTCAGTGTTACAACTTCTTCTCATTGAGCCACTCCAATTCCTCGTGTCATAGGACTCCATGGGATCGCCCTGCGCTCATTCATGTCCAAAATACTTCCACCACGAGTGCAACTCAACTTACGTCTGCTAATCCACTTACTCTGATTCGTGTATCCCTAGATACTCTGCCTCTTCGTTCCCACCTCCAAGACAGTTCTACTGCAAACCCACCTGAGTCTGCCTTGGTGCCTTCCAAAGACACCCCTTTCTACATTACTTCACTCATACTGAGCAGCCCCAAACTCGGTTGCCTTTCATGCCCATTATACTGCCTCTTGGCATGCCTCACGCCCAATTTTGCCTATAATACTGCACCAAAAGCTTCATCCAACCTCCTTTGTGCTCACTCCTCATGAATGAAACCTACTTGACTCCGCCAAAACTCCTAGTTAAGACTTCCCATTCAGCCTAACCTTGTCCAATCCAATTGGTAAGGATTATCCCTTATGACTCGGCCTCCTCTTGGTCTCTCCCACCTCAAGGCCTATCTGCCACCTTATTTACTCCTCGGATTTGTCCTTGACAACATCCTACTCCCTAAACTCAGTTTCTAACTCAGGTCCCCAATATTTGATGAGAACTTCTATTTTGAACAGATACTGCGGTTCTGGAAGCCTCTGCCCATAGGAATTTTGCAAACTCTAATCATGGATCATGGTCTTTGCTACCTCTACTATAGATCTGTTCTTTCTTTCGGCAACTCCATTTTGCTGAGGATTGTACGGAACACAAAACTCCCTCTTGATCCCTGCCTCAATAAAGAAATTATGAAATCCTCTGAAAGTGTACTCCCCTCCATTATCTGATCTCAAAACCTTAATCCTCTTCCCGGACATGTTCTCAACTTGTGCCTTGAATTCTCGGAATCTATCAAGGACTTCCTCACAAGCAAACTGTACCGTCTCAAATTCATGCATCTACAGTCTCTTTTCACTGTCACCTTGATTGCATTTAGCAACCTTCACCTATGGTCTCGACCTCTATTCATACGATGGTCATCTTACTCTCCATCCTACACCTCACAACACCTGGTTCGAACAACAATTTTGATTTCTATTCTAATATGCTCAGTCCTCGTAGCTCTCTTACCACTCCATTGTTTGCTTCTATGTGCCCGACTTTAATTCTGTATTCCTTTGCTCATTTGAAAACAAGCTCTCATTAATGTTTCTTTCTGAGAAGGATCATCCCGCTCCAAAAAATTTGTTTCAAACTTAGCACAAAATACAGCCAATTCTTTCATAAAGACTTTTTGCACTTCCTACCGATTCTCAAACCTATAGAGGCCTATTTAGGATTAAAGTAATCGGACTTTAGTTGTGCTAACTATAAATTATCTTCCTTAAGGCTGCCTACTATCAATGCAAAGAGAGCCCTAATGACTCCTTCCGTTGATTTCATGTATTTGCAATCTAAATAAGGCTCTTTACTTGCTAGCGACAAAGGATAGTTTGAAACTCTATAAGGATGTTGATAATGTCTTGACTTCCCTTACCATTGAGCATTTCATTCAAGAATTACTTGCGTCGTCCATCCAATACAAACAATTCACCTTATTCAAGCTTCATAAGAACTGTCTCGTGCTTTTAATATATAGCATTGTCGCCCCCCTTTTGCTGAATGATCTTATTTGTGCAACACTGTTATCATTTCTTCTCGCATCCTCTGCAAATGCCATCATGCTCTCTCATGCTCTATCTTGCAAATGAATCACAATACATAGAACCTCAAGGGTTGGCAATTGGTTTTGGAAATATGGGATCCGCTGAAGCACTACAACCAGTTTGCCAGGATTTCTGATAGATATGAGACACGATGAAGCACTGAAACTAGTTCACAAGAGGCTTAGGTGGTAATGTCCGCAAGTCGAGTGATCGCTGCCACAGATTGTCATGAGACTCCCTCTTGCAACGGTGATATCGCTTCTATGCCAACTACAGGATATCCACGGCCTCACCAGAAATGAATGATGTGATGCGCTAGCAATCCTGTCTTGGCCAGATCAAATGTCGTTTGTCCTTAATGGTGAGCAAATAGCCAATGCGGTGGTAGCCAGGATGAGCTCGTTTCGGACCTGTTTGTGAAGAGTCTCCAATCTGGAATTGAGGAAGGTGCGACGGAAAGTTCAAAGGCCATGCTCTGTAGTAAATCGCGACCTTGAGAGAGGAGCTCGGGGAGTGACGAAAGCTCGAAGGGCTCCATCACTTAATCGCTTCACACCTTTCTTTCCTTCCTCCGTCTCTTCTTCTACAGGCACGACTTTATCCACTAATGGAATCGGGTTTAACATCATCTGTTACTTTTTGCCTCTCACATATGGCTCGAATGTGTATTGCACAAGCTCTTCATTCAGCTCCGTCGAATTTACACATAGCTCTTTCCTATCCCAACATTAATCTGCCTACATTCAACCTTTTCATTCTTTTTACCATTGACCTGCACTATGTCTTCCTCGGCTGGGCGCGACCTGGATAAGTGGAAGTTGATCTTCAATTCAACCTGCGCCTTCCCTACTCTCCACCAGCGAACTTCTATGCACAATCTAACTTCTTCCCTAAAAATCGAATTGCATCTGATGCTTACACTGTTGATGTTACTTAGCAGCGTCGGGCTGCTCCTTCCAGACCCGCGCACGGTTGAAGGCAATTTAAATGATAGCCTGAAACGGCTATTTAAATTGTGAGATTATCTTTTAATGAAGTGGCACGACTTTCTATCAAAGTCGACCTTGATTCAAATATTGTAGAGCACGATTTCTTATGAAGGTGCGATTTAATGACAAGGTGCGATCTCCTTATTAAGGCTGACATCATGTTTCATATGGGCTCGATTTGTTATGAAGAGTTGTGACTTCTATATGGCCGACCTCTTGAATTAAAGAAACACGCCTCTTGGATGAGGCCGACTTATTATCTTGAAGAGTCGTCTCCCTTTCGATTGTATATTTAATCGATGGTGTTTCATTTGTTGATCATTCATTCTATTCAATTATTCAGTTCGTAGTTCATCACAAGTTCGATATATTCAAGTGCGAGTTTTGTATTCAAGAGCAGATCGATTCATTGATAGAAGGCTGTGTATTATCACTGAGATTTACATCTTTGTATTGCTGTGATTGCATCAGTCTATGGTGCATTTTATTAGGCCTCATTATCGGCCCTCATTGTAAAGGAGTTTCTTTTGAGATTCAATAATATAAGAGATATTATTGGTTGGGTTTTTCTCCCTCAAGAGGAGGGTTTTCCCAAGGTATCTGTTGTGTCTTTGTGTTGAATTTTTTGAATTAAATTCTATGCATTAATCTGATCACTAAATTTAACATGGTATCAGAGCGGGTTTGAGGAGATCGTGATCAGATTTGTCCTTACAGTGATACTCTATTCTCTTCTTTACACTTCTTTGTCTATCCCTACCTTAGTCAAGATGGTGAACGGTTTGAAGATTGAGGATAAACTCGAGGGAGCATCCAACTTCACATCATGGAGATTCAAGATCATGCTTACCTTGCAAGAGAATGACTTGGGTAAGTTTGTGGAGTCCAGTGTTCCTGAACCTGAGGAGGAAGAAGAGAAGTTGCAGTGGAAGAAGAAAGATATCAAGGCAATGAAAATATTGGTTGATTTTGTTAAGGATCATATCGTTCCTATTGTCTCTAAGTTGAAGACGGCAAGAGACATGTTTAAAACATTGGAAGAAATGTACGAAATCAACAATACCAGTCGGGCACTTGCACTGAAGCAACAACTACAACATGTGAAGATGGCGAAAGGAGAATCAATGATTGCATACTTCGTGAGGATTTCAGATTTGAGAGATCAGCTCTCGACAATTGGCCATATGGTTGACGACAAAGACTTGACTATGCTTGCTCTCAATGGTCTTCCTTTGTCTTGGGAATCCTACATTCAGGGAATCAGTGCAAGATCAAAATTGCCTAAGTTTGATCGTCTAAGGGCAGACTGCATTCAAGAAGAATCAAGGTTGGTGGCTAGAGGCGTTGGTCAAAGTTCAAAGAATGAAGATATTCATGTTCTCACCTCCCATGCTTCGAAGAAGAAAGGAAAAGATGGAAAGAAAGGGTTCTTCAAGAGGAATTGAGACAAGGGAAATGATGATACACCCGCCTCCAAGAAGAAGAGAGAGATGTCCAAGATTCAATACTTTAGGTGTGATAAGTTTGGCCACTTTGCTAAGCATTGTCCAACTAGACCTAAGCAACAAGCCACCATTGCAGATGTTGATGATGTTTCTCCACAGAAGGATTCATGTGAATACTTGTTCTATTCAGCATTGTCAAGCAATGTACCTACAAATACCAACACTTGGCTCATCGATAGTGGTGCTTCTCGACACATTACCGGATTTAAGGAGCACTTATCAAGTTTGGTGGAGAAAGATTCTTCCGAACAAGTTATTATCGGAGATGATGCTGGCTACTCCGTGAAAGGGATTGGGACCTCTACTCTTCATTTGGATTCTGGCATTACACTTCAGTTGAGAGATGTTCTTTATGTTCTAGGAATCAAGCGCAATCTCATCTCCATTTCAGCTCTAGAAGATAAAGGATATCAAGTTGCCTTCTCCAAAGGCAAAGTTCTTGTGTGGATGGAGAATTCCAGTTTCAAGGATGCTCAAGTAATTGGTGTTAGACATGAAAGCCTCTATAGGCTATGTACGCGTCCTCTACAATCATTAGTTCATGTTTCTTCAAGCCTATGTGAACTGTGGCATCAAAGATTGGCTCACCTTCACTTTCGAGCCTTACCTATCATGGAGAAGATGGTCATGGGACTTCCTAAGTTCAATCAAGAGCATGAAGGAACTTGCAAAGGATGTGCTATGGGTAAGAATTCAAAAGCTCCTTTCTACAGTAGAGAAAGTAGATCTAAGTGTATTTTAGACTTATTCATTATGATTGTGGACCTATGTTTGTTCCTTCTTCGAGTGGTTTCTTGTATTATGTTCTTTTTTTGATGATCACTCTAGAAAGACTTGGATCTATTTTTTGAAAACTAAAGAATCTGAGGAAGTGTTAGAAAGGTTCAAAGAGTTCAAAGCTCTAGTAGAGAATCTTTCCGGTAAAAGAATCAAGATCCTCAGATCTGATAATGGAGGAGAATACACCTCTGGTAGCTTTCAAAATTTCTGTGTTGATGCTGGGATTAAGAGGGAGTTTTGTGTTCCCTATAATCCTCAACAAAATGGTGTTGCAAGAGAAAGAACAGAACGATCGTGGAAGCAGCGACAGCCATGATTCATGACCAGGATCTGCAAACCTTCTTATGGGCAGAAGCTTCTAGGACTGCAATATATGTTTAGAATAGAAGTCCTCACAAGGTCTTGGAGAATATGACTCCGAAAGAAGCCTTTACAGGGAAGAAGCCCGAGGTTAGTCATTTGAGGATCTTTGGATGTCCTGTCTATGCTCATGTTCCAAAAGAAAAGAGAACTAAGTTGGAGCCTTCTGGCAAGAAGGGAATATTTGTGGGCTACAGTGAGACATCAAAAGCCTATAGGATATATGTTTCAGGTCAGAAATTGATTGAAATCAATAGAGATGTCACATTCGAGGAAGATGTTGCATTTAGAAGATCCAAGGGAACTCATGTGGAGATTGACTATGATGAGTCTCCTCAGGATATGGAAGTTGACCATACTTCCTGAGATTCAGAGGGAGACTTCAGAAACCGAAGGAAGATGTTGATCCAGTTGAGCCCTTGGAACCTACTGATGGGCCTACCGATATTGTGATTAGAAGAAAGAGACCTCTTTGGGCTAGGCAAACTATGCAAGAGGCTGAAAGGTTCGCAACTCCTAGAGGTACATTCAGAGAAAGTAAAAGGCCACATAAGTTCTCCAGTTATGTTGCCTTGATGAGTCAGATTATTGAGTCTGAGCCTTCTAGTGTGGAGGAAGCTTCCAGTCAACAGGTTTGGAAAGATGCCATGTCAGAGGAGTACCAATCAATTCTCAAGAATGATGTTTGGGACATTGTTCCTAGACTTCGAAGGCAAAACTGTGGTATCTTCGAAATGGCTCTTCAAGATCAAGCATGCAGCTGATGGGAGCATAGAGAAGTACAAGGCAAGGTTTGTGGCTCGAGGGTTCTCTCAAAAGAGGGAGTTGATTATGAAGAAACGTTTGCTCCTGTTGCTTGCTATACTTCTGTTAGGACCATCATTGACATTGCAGCATCTAGAGGATGGAAGATTCATCAAATGGATGTAAAGACAGCTTTTCTAAATGGTGTGATCGAGGAAGAAGTCTATATCAAGCAACCTGATGGGTTTGAGGTACATGGGAAGGAGTCTCATGTTTGCAAACTAAAGAAGGCCTTGTATGGTCTTAAGCAGGCTCCTCGTGCATGGTACGAAAGAATTGATCATTACCTGTCAAGTTTGGGCTTCTTGAAGAATGATGCTAACTCTAATATGTACTTTAAGGTAATTGATGGTGAAACATTGATTTTGGTTTTATATGTTGATGATTTGATTCTTACTAGAGAAGAGCACCTAATCATCAAATGTAAGAAAGAGTTGGCCTCTGAGTTTGAGATGAAAGACCTTGGACTTATGCACTACTTCCTTGGCTTAGAAGTATGGCAGAAACCAGATGAGATGATTCTAAGTCAAGGGAAGTACACCATTGATGTACTTAAGAGGTTTGGTATGATGGATTGCAAATCCATGTCTACACCTATGGAGACCAACCTACATAAATTGAAGGAGGCTGCAGCTAGTTCAGACTTGGTGGATCCTACAATGTATAGACAGCTGATTGGGTCCTTGATGTATCTAGTTAACACTAGACCAGATATATGTTATGCTGTGAGTGCTCTTAGTCAGTTCATGTGTGAACCGAGACAATACATCTTGTTGCAGCTAAACATATCCTGAGATACTTGCGTGGCACAGTTGGATATGGGTTAAGATATTCTTCAGATGCAGACTTGGAGCTGTATGGTTATACTGATTTTGATTGGGCAGGGAGTGTCACAGATCGGAAGAGCACCTCTGGATGTTGCTTCAGTTTGGGATCGGCTATGATTTCCTGGTGCAGCAGGAAGCAATCTTCTATAGCATTGAGTACAATAGAGGCAGAATATATTGCAGCTTGTATGGCAGCTCGGGAAGCACTGTGGCTTCGTAAGCTCCTTGCAGGATTGTTTGGACAATCAATGGAGCCTACTATCATTCATTGTGATAACCAGAGTTGTGTGAAGCTTTCTGTCAATCCTATGTTTCATGACAGAACCAAGCATGTTGAGATAAAATACCACTATATCAGAGATATGGTATTGAGGAAGGCTATACAATTGAGGTATATCAGCACTGATGAGTAGACGGCAGACATTCTCACCAAGCCTCTCTCCAGAATAAAGTTTGTGTACTTTCGAGATAAGCTTGGTATGGTGGAGAATCCAGCCTTAACTAAGTAAGAGTCTCAGTATCAGTGATAGCCTGTAATGAGTTCTTCTCTGTGAAGAGAAGTTCGAGGTGAAATCCCTTGAGTAATGAGTTCTTCTCTATGAGAGAAGTTCAAGGTGAAATCCCTTGATTAATGAGTTCTTCTCTGTGAGAGAAGTTCGAGGTGTAATCCCTTGATTCCACCCTCTTAGAGAGTCATGGTGGATGTCATGTGTGTGACTCCATGACAACATCAATGGAGAGAACTGATGATTTTCTTGTACTTGTGTTTTCACCCTCCTCGAGAGCCATATGGTGAAAGTCAAGAGGTGACAACATCACGCAAGTGATGAACACTTGTACATACCATATATGGTTGTAGCCATTATGGTTGATATCATGTTGAGGTGATATCTGATATCACGATGAGGTGATATTCTTCCTTTCCACATTTGGTTGTAGCCATTGTGGTAGACATCACGTTGAGGTGATATGTCTTATGTAGCTGGAAGTATCATCCCTAGCTAAGAGGGAGTGTTGATGTTACTTAGCAACATCGGGCTGCTCCTTCCGGACCCACGCACAGTTGAAGGCAATTTAAATGATAGCCTGAAACGGCTATTTAAATTGTGAGATTATCTTTTAATGAAGTGGCACGACTTTCTATCAAAGCCAACCTTGATTCAAATATTGTAGAGGCACGATTTCTTATGAAGGTGCGATTTAATGACAAGGTGCGATCTCCTTATTAAGGCCAACATCATGTTTCATATGGGCTCGATTTTGTTAATGATAATAGATAGCGTCGATATAATGCTTATTTATACTTGGCACGAGTTTTGAAGAAGTGAAGATTATATGAGGCCGACCTCATTCACTTTTCTCTCATTGGCGCAATCTCCTATATTGTTCTTGGTGGCCGACTTCATTCTAGAAGACATCTTATCTTAACTTGGCCGACTTGTTAATTGTTTCATTAAATTTGTAATTTATTCTTGTGGCCGACTTTGTAATTATTTGTAATTTATTCTTGAGGCCGACTTTGTTCTTGAAGAGGTGTGACCTCTCATAGCAATGTATATATAGAAGGTCAATTCACTCCCTTGTATGATCACTAAGTTTATTCTTAAGTGCGAATTCTTCAAGTGGGAATTTCTGTAAGTGCAAATTCTTCAAGAATAGATTGCGAATTATTCAAAGGCCAGATTGCGAACTCTTCTAGAGCAGAATTTGAATCTCAAGGAGTGACAGTTTGTTATCTGTTCTTGCATCTTGTATAGGTGCCGAATATTGGCCTTGTGTTAGGCCTCATTGTAAAGAGAATTGTTGCCACTGTTATAAATATAAGAGAGATCTTTGTTGCTGGGTTTTTCTCCCTCAAGAGGAAGGTTTTCCCAGGGTATCTGCTGTGTTATTGTGTCTGATTTTGAATTATTTTTCTGTGCATATAATCTGTTCACTAAAATTTACAGATTTGTTATGAAGAGTTGTGACTTCTATATGGCCGACCTCTTGCATTAAAGAAACACACCTCTTGGATGAGGCCCACTTATTATCTTGAAGAGTCGTCTCCCTTTGCATTGTATATATAATCGATGGTGTTTCATTTGTTGATCATTCATTCTATTTGATTATTCAGTTCGTAGTTCATCACAAGTTCGATATATTCAAGTGCGAGTTTTGTATTCAAGAGCAGATCGATTCATTGATAGAAGGCTGTGTATTATCACTGAGATTTACATCTTTGTATTGATGTGATTGCATCAGTTTGTGGTGCATTTTATTAGGCCTCATTATCGGCCCTCATTGTAAAGGAGTTTCTTTTGAGATTCAATAATAAAAGAGATATTATTGGCTGGGTTTTTCTCCCTCAAGAGGAGGGTTTTCCGAGGGTATTCTGTTGTGTCTTTGTGTTGAATTTTTTGAACTAAATTCTGTGCATTAATCTGATCACTAAATTTAACATACACAACTGCGCCTAGGTTGCCAATGAAAACCTCCAGAATATCAAACTGCTTATCATCCAGAATGTGCGCCCAGATTTCATATTAGGCATATCAACTTCTACAAATTCTAGAAGATCATTCTCTTCTAGGGTAATGAGTACCCTAAACTTCCAAGAGTTGAAGTTTGAAGCCCCATCTAGCCTGTCTTCTACCTTGACACCAGTCACCTTCTTCTTTTCCGAGTAACTGCCCTAACAAAGATGTCTTCCACACAACTTGGAATTATGCTTAGTCAAATGTCATCAAATTTCTTGAACCTGCTCTAATACCATGTTGTTTATGGATCAGATATAAACAGTAAGCAGAAAAATAAACTTAGAACAATAAACACAGAATTTTTATCCTGGGAAAACCCTTCTACTCAAGGGAGAAAAACTGAGCAAAACTTTACTAATAATAGATCAGGTACAACAATGCAGAAATAGAACTTGAGAATCAGCCAAGATAGGCAGAGTACAATAATATAACCCAGTACTAATGTAGTGCGAACTTCTGAGCAATAGCAAACCTCCTTCTTGAGTAGCAAACCTTCTTCTTGATCACTAAAATGGTGAATAAATGAATGTATCTATGCAAATGAGGAGAGTTGCTCTCCTACTTATACAAATCCATGAATAAGTTGAGTGTTTACTTGAGCCGACCCAGCAATATCAATGATTATTTATTATTATTAGGCCGACTTGCCTTATGTGTGAATTCTTTCAGGGTAATACCTCTCGAAGCTACCCAAAAATATTAACAATGCCTACAGCAAACACTAATTCAAGCTGCATGAACCTTTACATGTTTCAAATATTCTCCATGCAATTGCAAATAAAATGACTTAACAAAAAAATTTGCATAGCATAGGCATTCAAAATTCATATAAATATACCCCTTACATTGGGGTCCCATGGGGAAGGGGAGGTAACTGCTATGATTTTATTTTTCAATATGATTTTATGCAGTCTACTAAATTGACAAACTGCAAAAAAAATAACTTTTCCCTGAAATTGTGGAGCTTTGGTTGCTTAGGAGGGATATATGCAAAGGAGACTTGCAATTGGGGGCTGAAATATTGTTGTAGCTTTTAGAAAACTTTTAGGATTATTTTTTACAAATCCAGCCAAAAATAATTTGAGAATTTAATATCTTTTATTTGACAAATAACATGAAGGGATTGATGATGATTCTTCCAAAGATAATATTTTTAGGATGCTTACTCTGATTTTAATTGATAATATCTCTACAATGATTCTTCTATCTTCCAAAGGTGGTAAATCGAATGTCAAATAATTCTCATATTGCTATTGATAATATTACTTATATTCATTTTTCTAGTTGCTATTCCTAATTTTGGGGAGTTTCAAAAGCACACAAAAGGAATTGGTTCAAAGTTGTTATAGCAAATGGGCTATATCTAAGGATGACTTGGCAAACATGGACAACGAATTGTTCCTATTGAGCCCATGAATAGACCCCAGAGAGAGATGCCTAGAAATCCTAAGATCATTTCTATGAAAAATGGTGATACATCAACTACTAATGAACAACACTTCAAGCATACACTAGTTTCGCCCTCCTATGAGAAGACATCAACATGAATCATCCACAACTTTGCTATATTAGTGGCAGCTACATTTGAGAGCTCAACTTATGCCTCATTTTGGAGAGAGAAGACATTTTATGCCTCAACTCAGGTTCCAACACTCTCATTACCATGCCAAGACACAAAGATGGGATAGATTTAGTTTGACACCTATTGGAAGGGTTGATTTTAGATGGATTGATACTAAAGCATGAAGTTCGTCATATTCATTCTTGAGGAAATGATACAAATATATTTCCTCAAGAATGGCACCTCTTGAATCTCACAATTGATGATCATGTGAATTGATTGATGACCTTGAGCTTGTACATGGACGGTCTCATGATTGTGCATAATTCAATTTTGGAGATTATCTATTTGCTAGTTTGGATATTGAAAGTTACTAATGATTTTTATTTTGATGGGTACCTATCCTAATCACATATGATTGAATGGTAATCTATGAGTAGCATCAATCCTTTTTAGCAGATATGATAACTTGAAGGATGGTCTCATATGATGAGATGGATTCTTTGAAAATGGGCCTCTGTGATGATTCTATTAAATATTAAATGTAGTATTAATGGTCATCTTAGTTAACTTAGTCCTTAGATTGAGTTTCTTTCAGTTTACATTTAGTTCCTATATTTTTGCTTTGACTTCAGTTATGATTCCAATCATGTCCTGTGATTGTGGAATCTCTTTTCAGTCTAGTCTTCTGTTATGATTCCAATCACGTCCTGTGATCGTGGAATCTCTCCTTTGTAAATCTATATATGTAATTTGCTTTTGTTATTAATATAATCTGATAATTTACCAAACATGGTATCAGAGCACAGGCTCGACCCTGGGTAGAATAAGCAGATTTTTTTCAAAGAGTTAGGAAAAATTTGAGGGCTTCTTTTGCAAGAAATTGCGAATTGTTTTTCAAAGGAAAATCATGACTTCTTTTGATTGGAAATCGCATGACTTTTGAAGGTTTTCGTGGTAGTTCTTTCTGAAGAAGTTCGCGGGCTTTTGCTTAAGGGTTTTTGGTTCGCATTTTCTTCCATGATCGCGCCGTTTTTTCGATTTTCTAAGCCTTTTTTTCTGGTTCCTTCTCAACTCGCACAACCAAGGCATTCTTTTCAGTTTTTCATGGGCTTCCTATGTCGAACGAGAGTCTTTTTTGAGCCGCATGTCAATCTTCCTGCAAATTGTGTCCTCTGCTCGCGTTTTCTGAAGACGCGCGATGCGATTTCCAGCCCGTGTGACACTTTTTTTAACATGTTTTCTTTTTCTAAAAATCACGAAAAGGTTTTAGACACGTTTTCTGGCGCGATTTTTCTCCTACCTAGTTCTTGTTTTATGCACACAACCAAGGCGTTTCGAAGCTCGTCTTTTACCTACATCTGGGCGCCTGCGATTTTTGTGTTCTCTCATGAACGCGTTTTTTCTGGTGCATCTATGTTCGCCTAGGGTTTTTGCAACTCGGCCAGGGTTTTTAACCCTTCGTTTGAAGCCCATTTTTTATTCTGATTGCAAATTCTTGGTGGGTTTTTCAAGACATTTTTTGGGTCATCACTATTTTTTTCTAGGTACATCGAGTATTGTGCCTCGAGTATTGTGCCAATTTTTTTTCTAAGACGATTTTCTAATATTTTATGGCAATTTGAAGAAAAAGTCTTTTTGGAGCCAATTTTGACAATTTTCTGGGAAAATAAAAATTTGCAAAGAGTTTTTGGAGATTTTTCTTCAAAAATTTACACAAAGTTACCTCGTTTTTTGTGCTTTGGAAAACGGGAGGGATGGCATCTTCGTCCAATATTATGTTGGAAAGTTCGCAGAGGTTCAATGGAAAGAATTACAACACATGGAAGCAGAGAATGCTTACAATCTTTGAGTACCAGTGTCTAGATGCGCTTGTTCTTGGTACAAAAGTTCCTCCCACTGCGACTGGGAAGGATCAAGACAAGTATGATGGAAGTAATAGGGAGGCAGTCATGCTTCTTAAATTATCTATCGCCAATGACATGTTGCCAAAAATACCTTCTAGTAAATCTACTATGAAGATCTGGAAGCATTTGAAAGATCTTCATGAGACCTCAAACAAGGGAAGGGCTTTCTTTCTGAAGAATATGCTCTTTTCTATTATGATGGATGACCAAGTGTCTTTGCAAGAGCACTTGATGAAAATAAAAAATATTTGCGATCAATTGGAGGCCATTGGTCGTAAGATAGAAGAGGAGGATATGGTGGTGATCACTTTGAAAAGTTTGCCACGTTCCTATGAGCACTTCATCGAAACCCTCAACATTACATCCATCAATGTTGACTTGAAGTTTGATGAGATGTGCAACAAGCTTTTGCAGCAAGATCGGTGGAAGAAGCAGTTTGGGAGCAGCAGTGAGTCTCCAAGTGTTGAACAAGCATTTACTGCCAAGGATGTTGGCAAAGGCAAGTCCACTCAGCAGAAAGGACGAGGCGATTCAGAGGAGGGCTCCAAGAAGTCTTTTACTTGCCATTACTATGGGAAGATTGGTCATATATTGAGGTATTGCAGAAAGCGGTTGGCTGATGAGAAGTCCAACCAAGACGCATCTCAGCAAAGTGCTCACGTAGCGGAGTAGACTGAGCAGAAGGAGTCTGCACACTTTGCATTTTGATGACCAACACAATATGGGTAGACTTAGTTTTTTGTTTGTACGATAACCATTAAGGGAGGGTATTAAATATTAAATGTAATATTAATGGTCATCTTAGTTAACTTAGTCCTTAGATTGAGTTTCTTTCAATTTACGTTTAGTTCCTATATTTTTGCTTTGAGTTCAGTAATGATTCCAATCACATCCTGTGATTGTGGAATCTCTTTTCAGTCTAGTCTTCTGTTATGATTCCAATCACGTCCTGTGATCGTGGAATCTCTCCTTTGTAAATCTATATATGTAATCTGCTTCTGTTATTAATATAATCTGATAATTTACCAAACAGATTCTGCATGGAAGAGCTTGAATATAATGAGGCTCTCTGATTAGGAGGAACTTGTTTCTCTATCGAGAATATCTGCTTACACACATTACATGATACTTTCACCTTGCTCACAGTTGCTTGTTTGGCAAGGTAAGTTCATTCTTGATTATTTAATATTTTCTGATTATGTAGCCATTGTTCAGATAGCAAGACCTATGTTAGTGTGAAGTATTAGTTGTTTTTGCTCTATCATTTGATATATTTATTATTGACAATTTTTTCTTAGGCTTGTATCTACCTTTGCATAATAGGATCACATTTTATATCTTGCCAACACTTAGTTCCTTTGTGGATGGCCCTAATGACTGGAGATTTTGCCATCCTTGGTTGCTTTGTGGGTGACATTGATGACTTGACTTTATGATTCCATCCTTGGTTGTTTTCAAGATGGTCTAATGATTTAATGCTCAATTCCAAAGATATCATCCAATTTGGCACTAAGGGCCTTGCTTCTTAACATGCCATTGTTTACTGTTTTATGTATGAATTTGATGATTTGGAGATGCCATCCCTTACTTGGTTTGTAATGGCTTGGATGCATTAGTGGTTGATTATTGTTGATTGCTTGCATCTTTAACCACTTCTTCCTGATCACATGATGTTTTAAGAGTCCAGCTGTCAAATTTCTCAAACTCTTCATGAGAAAATCAGGATGAGATATTTTGATGACAGTGCTGGAGATGTAATAGGCAAACCTGTATTCTACATTATTTTGTATTATCCTGCACCAATTTCTAAAGTTTAGAGATTTCCCAATCAATGAAAGCAGCTTGAAACCAGATTTCCCAATCAATGAATTAGTTTGATTTATGATTCTAGTACATTTTGGTTCCTGCTCTTGAGAGGTCGATGCTTGCGTGCATGTACCTAGTTCGTTCCTACATTTTATTCCAAGTTCTAGGAGATTGAGACTTGCTAATGTGCATTGCTATATGGTTCACTATGCATTTTGATCTTATCTCTAGGAGGTTAGGACTTGCTCTTGTGCATTACAATGAATTCTTTTGGATGGTGTACTTAATTATGGAGTTATTTGTTGCAACATGTATGACCTTTGACGAAGTTGCTCCAAGTGGCCTATGATGTTCTATTGTGAGCTTGATTATTCGAAGACACCATTGGATTCAGATTCAGTCTCATTGATTGTGAGATTAAAATCTTGATCAAATAAAAAATGAAATTACTCCCAACCTTTTTAGTTTGCCTTTCACATGCTTCAAGTTACCATGTAGGCAACAGCACATCATCGCCACAACTGCCTTGTAACTCGAGCACAAACCTACTCATTGAATTCTTGAAGACAACTCTGCAGGCTCTTAGAAAAATTTAATTCAGTTACCTCTTTGTAACAATTATAATGGTCAGGAAGCTGCAGTTTCATTTCTTATCTCCTTGAACACTGGTCTATGCGTGCACCTTCTAATGTTAAAGAATCTAAAAAAATTATAAAATTTGTGCACTTTCTTTCTATCTAACTTGTCTTTGTTAATTTTTTCAAACAATCGCAAAGGATCACTCCCATCATAATTT
The DNA here is from genome assembly GCA_007258455.2 of Sequoia sempervirens. Classification (NCBI taxonomy): domain Eukaryota; kingdom Viridiplantae; phylum Streptophyta; class Pinopsida; order Cupressales; family Cupressaceae; genus Sequoia; species Sequoia sempervirens. Next base: position 986,207,708 of record VDFB02271358.1, on the reverse strand, counting down.
TTCTAAACATATAGCAGCTACTTTGTTATTGTATGCTTATTGGTAATGGAATTTATTACTACATCTTTCTTACCTTACAAAATCTATGCCCTCTATTGATACTCTAAATGTAAGATGCATATCCTTGGAATCCATACCATGAAGCAAATTACACCATAAGTTTGGAGTCTTGTACCATCTGTACAGGCATGTATTTGAATCTCCTCTGTCTTGTTTTTTTTCTAATGAAGAAATTCTGACACTTTTGAGCAGATTAATATAGTCACAGTATACAATGCCAAAAAAATGCAACTTAGGAAAAAATGATTTTATTGCACACATCAAGACCATGATATATCGCAATAAGATAGACAATAGATAGTGAATGAAGTAGCAAAAATTGGTATAGGAATTCAGGTTTGGGATGAATTGTAACAAATCTATAGATGTAAAGTCTTTAAACCCGTGTAATTGAATTCCATTTACACTTTCAGTTTGCCATGTCAAAGCCATGTAAATGTAATGCTACTATGATTACACCCATTCTCTCTCCAATGACTTGATTCTCCTAAAATATTCAAATTTGTAGAAACAATCTTCTTGTTTAGAGTTGATCAATGTTGGCTCACATATTCACCCTATGCATTTGCAGGTATCTATGTTAAATGACAAGAAGTCCCCCAAATGGATAGAGCCTAGAGGGATACACCTCTCAATGGAAATCATTGCACAAACAAAAGAAGAAAGAGTTTAGGTCAAGAATTTGTATAAATAGGCTCTTAGTGTGAGACAAGGAGATACATTTTGATAAGTAGCTATTTTTAAAAGGTAAATGGTGACTATGCTTTGGCCAAGTGCAGTGACCATACTGGACCTAAAGACTTTCTTGACTTGAGTCAGTATTCATGCCTCCTCAAGGAAATGTCCTCTCTGCTCTATGTATTGACTAAAAATGATATTGCAATAGTAGTACATTTTTTTTTCCCAAAAAAGTAAACCACACAGAGAAAAAAATTTATTCCAATCTTACAAAGAAAAGAAAAAGTGATTAGTTGTGAGGATTTAGAATTTTCAGATTTTTCTGTTTCCATTATTCATATTCATATTTTCTCCTTTCAAAACTAGCAATTCTCATCTAGGATTTAAAGACATTATAGCAAAATTTACAGTTTGGTTCATAGCAGCAATCATACTGCTCTTAGAGACTTTTGACTTGAGCAGACACCTATATCTCCTACAGAAAGTTAAATTCTTTTCTGTAAAATGATCCAGTAAAATCATATTACAGTTCTCTTTCTATCTTTATTTTTATGTATAGAGATATTTTACAAAATGATCGAGTTAATGGGGAAAATTTTGAAAGAGTTCAAAATTCAAATTTCTGCCTCTTCTATTCAGTCTCAAAAAAAAATCAGGCCTACAGTTTCTACTCTAAAGCTTATAGCAGTAATGAGAAGCTTACAGTTGAGCTCAAAGTGTACCAAGAGAGGGCTGGGAAGAGATACCAAGAAGTTTCAAACTCCCTAACCCCACTCTTTCTCCTTGTCTCCACACAAAGGAAAACAAAAATACTGATGTTGGTAATGTATGGGAGAAACTAGATAGTATCCATTCTCACACCCTTGATCAGGGATTCAGGATCATCCTCCTATCATAGTTTGAGATGCAATATTGCTTATTTTGTAAATTTTGGGGTTTATATCAATTGGTGTTGCGAGATATAATGTTTGCGCTTTCAATGTGCTATTCTAAATGTGCCTCTTTTGTAAAATCGATACATAACAACAAAACAGATTTACCTTAAACAGTTGAATCAATTCACAAAACACACTTAATAGTATGTGTGCAATGTGCATCTCTGCTTTTGGATTCATCAATTCATTATCCCAACAAATATTTAATTCACCAACAGTGCTCAATATTCAACTACACCCTGATGATCTAAAAATTCATAAAAGTGAGCATGAAAAAAAATGTTACCTATCATTTCTGACATCAAATCTAATGGCCCAATCCCCTCCATAGCCACTTCCGTTGCCCCAACTCTTAAGAAAGGTGGTTGTCATTGCCATATCTTGGTCTACAATCACCTACATGTTGGTTATTCAATTCTATTTAGAATAGGATTGCATTTGTTATGACAAGATAAATGTTCAAGAAATCTCATTAAGACATTGTGTCACTTAATGGAACTAACATACGAAAGGAAATCAATGCAAATTTAAATATATATGCCTGATGGAATAAGAATCATTCCATACAAATAGTCACCAGAGGCTACTCTGAGGTAGGTGAGTTGGGAAAGTTGGGTTTACTCCTGAACTTGGTCATGAGGTTGAAACCTGGGCGTACAAAATTGTAATAATGTCTAATGCAAAACTGAAAGAAATCCCATGGTGACCTTCCAGAAGGAGGCTCACATTCAGAAAATTGGTGTCTGGCTTGTAAAATTGGTATTGCATCTGGAATATAAGTGCAACCAATGGCTCCATAGCATTGCTAGCAGGAAGTGATAATCACAAGTGGACCTTGGAATACCCTGCTTCTGCTTGCCTTTAATGTGGGAAAAAACATTCAATCAAATAGTTAATTGATTACCATGGAAACTGGCGATGCAGTAAAACTTGCTTTATGTTCTGCTCCATTACACTTACATATCACTTTATTGGAGATGCAGTAACCCTTCCATTGTATACTTTTAAGACTATCTACATTTTAGACACATTACGCTGTGGCTGTCCATAATTACTTGAAAGTAAGAATTTCTGGATTAAGCTGCTTTACAAAGAATTTTTGATGATTGAAATTTTGATTCACACTCAAATTTCAAAGACTCGATACTAGGGTGAAGAATGACAAAAGTTCACATGAGTTAATTTTAACTTTAAGAAAAAAATGGCTCCAACAACAATCAGGTAGATTATGATCATTCTTCCAACTGAAATTTGATGGAAATAAAAACAACAAAAAATTGAATTATAATAAAGCAGAGAATACCTGGTGGCCATAATTGCGGCCATCGTGACGCAGCCAACCATAAGTTTTAAGCTCATCTGACATTTCACAGGTATGCCGCAAAACATATTGAGAATCCTTCACAGCAAGCCACATTAATCCCGCTATTAAAGACTTTGGTGTCCTGCGATAAAACTTATCCAAATTATGATCTGATGTACGTATCTAATCAAGTTCAGGAAAGTGAAGTGTGGAGGTATTTGGCACCTGGCACGGATGCCCAAATAAACTTGTGGACGATATGTGCCCCAATATAGACTCTCGCGGTGCTCTCCTCCAAACTATATGCAACACAAAGAGCAGGGAAAAGAAGAAAAATTACTAGTGGTAATATTTTACAAGAAATCAATTGTAGGTTCTCTTTTCAGATCAAAAATAAGATATATATATATAGAGAAAGAGTGGGGGAGGGAGACGCAGGGTGAGGGAGAGGGAAATAGGGAGAGAAAGATGGCGAGGGGAGCGGGAGAGGGGGGATGGACTGGGGAGGAGGAGAGAGAGAGAGAGAGAAAAGTCCGTCGCCAGATCAACCAATGAGTAACTGGATTGGGGTCTTGGGTTCAATTCCCTGTAGCCTAGCCTTGAAACCCCATGAGTTATGGTGGGCTGGCCAAGGACATTGCCTGGGAAACTGAACTTGATAGTTGATGAATATTCAGGAAAAGCAAAGAATTAACTACTAATACATAAAGATTACTGAAAGTTTTTAAGTTTTTCTTTTCATTTGCAATTGCCCATCGGAGAATCTAATTTGTTAGAGATTATGCTAATCAATAGCCAAATTGCCCATAAAAAACACCCTGACAAGAGACAAGATTCTCAGAATTGATAAATAAATTCTACCTGTGGTAAGTCCGTGATCTTTGGAACTGGCAGGGGTGTGATTATGCTGAGGGACGAATTGCCATCCATTTCCTCGTTCTCCATGTAATAATAAATGAGAAGGAATATGGTCAGCAATGCAAGCATGGCAGTAATAAGAAGGGCCTTCCATTTAACCTCCACACCAGAGAACAGTCCTTTTCTTCTGTGTTTGCTTCTGATAATTTTCTTTTTGGCATGATCGTCGCTGCCCTTGCCAATTTCACTGCCCCTGTTGTTTCTGCTCCTCATTACTGTTTTTGAAATACTCGTTATAGGTGGTCTACTCTGAGTCCTCCATTAAAATCACCGCGGCAATGTAATGAATTTAACCACTTCCCAGGACGGGAAGGGCACATGTAACGGCCTAAATATCTCATTTTTTTTAAATTGAGAAGGGAATATAATTTGGATTAGCGAGAGGGGCCATAGTAGGGCACCCTAATTTTGGAGGTTCATGTGGAGTACCACGTGGATCAAAAAATAAAAAATAAATTGTTCACTATGTCACACTACCACTTGTGCATCTATCACTTTAATTTTTTTTAAAATTTTGAGCACCCTCCCACTTGTCACACACCAATTTGTCCACGATGTTCCTTATGAGCCCATTTTGGCCTCCGCCCAAGAGTGGAGCCCATTTGCCTCCTGATAGTGGAGCTCATTTGCATCTTTCATTAGCACAAAAATCTACATGCATTGGATCGAAAAGATGTGTAGCTTCCAACCACTTCGCCACCCCAAACGACTAGTTGAGAGCATTAATCGCTCACTGCCTCCTTCATTACCTCCTTTGAGCAACTTGCCTTACGCATCCCTCTGCATTTACTCATCCTAACAAGCGTGTAAATCGAAGATCAAGGTTCATTTAATGCTCCAAATTCTTGCATATCCTGCCCATTGTCATTCCTTTTGTTTGCATTTAGTTTGGAGTGTTCGTTTGGTTATGCACCCATACTGGTTTGGCTCTCCATGATTCATGGTTCGGCTCTGCACACTTCATTGTTTAGCTATGCACTCTCGAAAGTTCCCTTTCTCTTTCATATGAGGTTTTTAACCTCACTCGGCCTGTACCATTGTCTTTCATTTCCACGGTATTCTACCATGCACTTATATCATTCTGCTATTTGTTGCACAAACTTTCATTGTACAAATCTCTCTTTGAAAAAGATTGATACTACGAAATATGGGGAGGGTTTCACTAGTTTTCATTTCATCTATAGTCATCCATGCACTTGTAATCTTTTATTCTTCATTACACGACATTTTACTCTGCATTTTGCTTTTAATATTTTCTTCCTACTACGAAATATGAAAAGGGTTTCATTGTTTTTGACATCAAATATGATAAGAGTTTAACTAGTTTTTCATTTTTATTTCATTGTTACAATGAAATATGGAAAGGGTTTGACTAGTTTTCTACCCTGCACTTCTATTTGTGTGTTTGTCATTGCACAAACTTTAACTCTGCAATTTGCTTTTAATATTTGTTTGTTATTTTGAAATATGAAAATGGTTTCACTGGTTTTCATTCAAAGATATTCTCCCATGCACTTGTATTAATGTGTTCTTTGTTGCACAATAATTCACACTACAAATTCCTTTTTATATTTGACTGTTACTACGAAATATAGAAAGGGTTTGATTGTTTCTCATTTCGAGAGTTTTTTGCCATGCACTTTTGTTCGTGTGTTCATCATTGCACAAACTTTAACTCTACAATTTGCTTTTAATATTTGTTTATTATTTCAAAATATGAAAATGGTTTCACTAGTTTTCATTTTGAATATATTATGCCATGCAATTGTATTATTTTGTTGTTTGTTGCAAAATAATTCCCTTCCTAAGTAATCCACCCTTCTCCTAGTACCTAGTCCAAGGTATGACTCTTCCCCAACCCTTAACAATTCAAATTTCCCACCTATTATGTCAAAAATTTGCAAAGAAATCATCATTTTCGAGCTTGGGGTCCCACAACTGATTTGGAAAGGTATCATGCATCCACATTGTCTAAAAACACAATGCAGAGGAGGAGGCACTGATTTACACATCCTAACTGGCATCCAGTACCTCCTCATAGGGTTTTCAACAGAAATGCCCAGCAAGTTGTCAATATTTGTGAAGGGGATACACTACATAATAGGGAATTTAAAGAAAGAATTCCTGAAAAAGATTCGATTTTCATTCAGCGTTCATATCAAGAAGCCAAGGAAAACTTTAACTCATCTCGCACCAAAGGATTAAGATCTGCCCAAAATGAATTTGCAAAGCACCCAGAGCAGGAAAATAATCGGCTTAGGGTTTTGCATTCCTCTCATGCGAAGATTCAAAACAATGGGGCTAATTTGAACACAAAAAGGATAGGGAGCAAGGAAACCCTAGCCGTAAAGATATTGATTGAGGAATTTGAGAAGTGGCCACAAAGGTCACAGATAGCAAAAAAGGTTCGCGTATACCAACCCATCAAAGGCAAGGTGCTCCCTTCATTCCAAAATCACATGAGAATCTCCAAGTGCAAATTGTTTCCAAAGAAGGAGCTCAACTCCCATCTCAGCAAAAAACTGCATCTGCAAAGAAAAAATTGAAGAAAAAGAAGAAAAAGGGTTTGAGGAATAAAAGGGGTTTCAAAAATATATGGAGGCCCAAAGAACCGAGGTCACTGGAGAATCAAATTCGTCCTACTGCCAGTCAACAGAAGGCGGATATTCATCCTGCAGAGGGCAATAATGTAATAAAAATCACATTTCCATAGGATATGTTACGCCTACAAATTCAAGATCTTCGAGACAAGGCCCTAATTTGTAAGTTCTGGAATCTTAATCTGCCCTTGACTGATGTAAAAAAATTAATTTATGAAGATTGGGATGGGGTGCAACAAATTTTTTATTTGGATAGTGAAAAGGGTATATTTGTTGTCATATTTGATAGTAAAAAAAGTAAAGATATCGTCTTTAGAATTAAATCATGGGTCTATCAAGGGTCAGGTTTAAGCATGCAACCTTATATTCCAAATTTTAATGCTCAAAATGCATCTTTTAAATTTGTCGCATTCTGGTTTCAAGTGCCTGATGTTCCATTAGAATACAAGGAATTGAGGATCAGTGAATTAATAACAAATCAGATAGGAATCTTTCTTATGCATGATAAATATTTCTTTAAGAATCCCTCAAAACCCATAAGAACATGTGTTCTAATGGATTCAGACAAAAAATTTCCAGATCAAATTATGTTAGTCTCAAAATTTGGGAACTGCTATCAGCAAATTATTTTTGAATCCCCTAAATCTACTTGCTTGCATTGTCACACTTTGGGTTATTCTCACTCTCAGTGCTCGATAGGTATTGCATCCTCACAATCTACTCATTTGGTTAATGCTAAAAGAAGGGATGATCTGACAAGTTGTATTCAGAATGAGCAATCTATATCCTGTTCAACATCCCTTAATAATAGTTATCTGATTGATAATCTTAATTGTGATCATATCATCCATAAGAGAAAATAGGTAGAGGCAAGTAATGAATTGAGGGTCTATGCAAATCCTCGAGCTAATAAAAAAGTTGCATTGAATTTGCAAGTGTGAAATAGCAGATGGAATCTAATGCGAGCTTTTACTAGCCTCTACCTCAACCTATATTCTCCTATGGAAAATTTATCTTCAAAATATTAGGCAACGGAGATAGTCAAGAAACTAATGTTCCAAAGCACATGAGATTATTTATCTACATTGTCATCTAAGGATAATTTGCAAATGAACCATATTACCAGTATGGAAAGTACAAGTTTTGTCCATGAAGGTAAGTCCCTGGCAATAACCACAACCAGGCAACCTTCGGATATTGAATTTGAGTTTTTGGCAGATAAGTTGTTATCAGTAGCTTCAAACTTGTTTGATCAAATAGCAGTTGAAGAAGATTTATGGGAAGGTGGTATACTAGTCATTCACTCTTCAGGAAAGAGTTTTGAGGTTCTTCATCATGAAATTGTCCCCATTGATCAGAAGGTTACAAACTTGTTTATGGAAGATCAATTTTTGGAAGAATTAGGAGAGCAACAAACTCACAAAATTACACAAGCATTGAAATCCATTCAAGCAAAGCAAACAAACAATCAGATAAATGGGGATGCAGGGAAAATGATAATTCCTAATGTTTCAATGTTGTCACAGTCTCCATTTCAACCAATAGTGAAAAAATCACCTAGGAAGAGAGGGAAAAAATCAAACATCACTAAAATGAAGGAACAGATAGAAGTAGGGGTGTAGAAAACAATCTTTGAATCCATGTCAAACAAGCGGCCAAGGAGAGCATGTTGCTCTCCTCAGGCTCAATGAGGATCTCTTCATGGAATGTTAGGGGCATTAATGCCCCTGACAAGCGTGCTCACATCAAGCAATTAATAGATACTTGTGGAGCAAATATTTTTCTTCTTCAAGAAACCAAAACCTCGATAGAAGTGTTTGAATCTTCAGTAAAGAAATGGCAGAGATGGGAATTCATGCATTCCCTAGCCCAAGGGGCTTTAGGAGGGCTTTTAGTCTCGTGGAATCCAAAATCAGTATAGGTCAAATCTCATAGAAATGAGAACTCATGGCAACTAGTAGAAGTAACAAAATTCCATCTCCATTTTTGGTTAATAAATGTTTATGGACCCGCTTCTACAGTAGACAAGAAAAATTTTTGGGATGAAATCTCTAGACAAATAGGTGCATTCCATAATGAAAAATTTATCATTGCTAGAGATTTCAATGCAATAACTTCTTTGGAAGAGAAAAGTGGTGGAATTATACCTCTGCCTAGGGTAATGGTTGATTTTAGTCAGTTTATTTTCACAAATGCTTTGAGATACATTCAGCCAAAATCTAGAAAGTTTACTTGGACTAACAAAAGAAAATATTTCTTGCAAATAGCAGAAAGGTTAGATAGATTCTTGGTGGCTTCAAATTGGTTCATCTCTCCACATAAGTTAAAATCAGATATCTTGCCATATCTAGGTTCTAATCATTATGCAATCTGTCTAGACATCTCAGACATTTCTATGCCAAGGGTAAAATCTTCATTCAAGTTTGAAAGCATGTGGTTCGGGCATTCTCAATTTATGGATATTCTCAAGCAATGGTGGGAGAGTGCCCCATATGAGGAAGGGACTTAGATGTTTCATTTTTTTAAGAAATTGATTCATGTAAAACGTCAAATAAAAATTTGGAACAAGCAAGTTTTCAAAAACATTTTTCATCTGAAGGATTTAGTGTTTAAAGAGCTCTTAGCAGTCCATGAGTGTATAATACAGAATGGGTTGGATGTTTCTCTCTATGACAAACAGGAGTTATTACAAGAAGAATGGGTAGAATTATGTGCAAGGGAGGAAGTATATTGGAGACAAAAGTCTTGGGAGCTTTGGCTAAAAGAAGGTGACCACAACACAAAAAAAAATCATGCTTCTACACAGGTTAAAAAGGCAGCTAAGTCAATTCAATCAATTTGGGAAATGACCTTAGGAAACTGGCTAACAAATGAAGAGGATATTAACAATGAGGGCATTAAGTTCTTCTCACAAATCCTTTTTGCCCTGCAATCAACTGATGATAATAGAATCAATAATGAAAATGACCTTTTGGACACAATTCCTCATCTTATCAGCAATAAAGATAATCATCTTTTGATGAGACCATTTACGTTGGCGGAATTGAGATATGTAGTCTTCTCGTTTCCACTAGAAAAAAGCCCCTGGTCCAGATGGTTACACGACATTATTTTTCAGAAATGTTGGGATTTCGTATGCTTTGAACTTTTATGGGCACTTGAAGAGTCTAGGAGAACTGGATCCATGCTAAAGTAATACAATGTAACCAACATCGCAATTCTCCCTAAGGTCATAGAGCCTAAAACATTTGTTGAATTTAGGCCAATCTCATTGTGCAGTACAGTATATAAAATATTCACGAAAGCAATTTATCTAAGATTACAACCTCTTATTCCCAAGATTATTTCTCTTGAACAAGAAGGTTTTGTCCCTGGGAGAGAAACACATGAAGGAGCAATTGTAGCACATGAAGTGTTGCATACCATAACTACATCAAAGTTGCCCACTTTCATTGTCAAATTAGATATGATGAAGGCTTGTGATAAGGTAAATTGGTAGTTTCTTAATAAGGTCTTGACAAAATTTGGATTTTGTTCTCAGTGGCGAGGATGGATAATGTCATGTCTTTTTGGGGCTAAATTTTTAGTAATAATAAATGGGAATCCAATTGGATTTTTCAACTCCACCCAAGGTGTTAGGCAAGGGGATCCACTCTCTCCTTGCCTATTCATAATTATGGTTGAAGCTTTAAGCATATATATTCTTCTAAGGCATAATCAGAATCTATGGTAAGGTGTGCAAATTCCAAATACAAGGATATCAGTAACACACTCTCCTTTTTTATGATGATTCCCTATTATTTAATAAATCATCAATAACAGAAGCAAAGCAAGTCAAAGAAGTCTTAGATAAATATTCATCAGCTTCTGGTCAAAAGATAAATGCTGCAAAGTCAAAAGTTTACATTCTAAATACTCCTGATGAATTGAAAAAGAAAATAGTTAATATATTAGGTTTTCAAGAAGCATAACTGCCTTGTTCATATTTGGGAATACACTTCTTCACTTGCAGGAAGAATTCTTCTAAATAAATCAGTTTTATCTTCAATTCCCAATTACTTCTTAGTGGTCCTTAAAGCTCCAACCTCAGTTATCACTGAAATTGAGAAGATAATAAGATCATTTCTATGGAAAGGCAATATTGATGAAAGAAAAAAGATTCCTCTAATCTCCTTAGAAGGATTGGCAAAAGGAAAGAAGCAGGGTGGGGCAAGTATTCAAAATCTCAATTGGAGAAATAAAGCATTTGGAGCCAAACTTGCATGGAAAATGTACACCAATCCAAAAGCCAAATGGTCAAAAATATTGCAATCCAAATATCTAGATAATGAAAATCCAACAAGAATATTCACTGTGGCAGATCCTCCAAAGGGGTTTACTATTTGGAACTTCATCATAAGTAGTAGAAGCCTCATTACAAAATATTCATCTTGGGAGGTAAATGATGGGAAAATTGTTAAATTTTGGGCAGATTCATGGAATGGGAAGCCTCTGTTGTTAGCTAATCAGGATCTTCAAGAGGTAAGAACAATTTTATCTCAAGAGTGGGGTGAAAATCTTTTAGATTATATTCACTCTTCAAATCCTCTGACAGGCAAAGTAATTTGGAAAACACCCTCAACTAGCTTAATGAGTAATCAACAATCTAATCTCTTTAGTAAGAACTTGAATGAAAGAGTAGTTTACTTATCTTCAAAGCCAGATAGAATTTTATGGTCAACATCAAAAGTAGGCTCATATTCTGCAAAGGAAGGATATGCAGTACTAGCACAATATAAATATTCCATTGAACCTCAATGTGCATTTTCTTTTTGTTGGAATAATAAAATTCTTCCGAAAGCGGGAAGCTTTGCATGGTTGGCCTTACATAATAGAATTTTAACTAGTGATCGTCTAGTCAAATTAAAGATTGTTGATCCTTTTAAGTGCCCACTATGTGAAGTATAATTTGAATCAGTAGACCATCTATTTGTGTAGTGTGTTGTTGCCAATCAGTGTTGGAATTTTATTGAAAACAAGTTACAACTTTCCATTCCATTACCAAACTCCATTTGGGATCTTTTCCAAGCTCAGTCGATTATAAATCAATCCTTTTTCTTTGCATGTATTTGGCTCATTATCCCGCCTCTTGTAATTTGGAATATTTGGTGAGAACGAAACTTGAGAATCTTCAAGAAAACTAAATCTCTAGTGGAGTTGGTTCTTTCAAAAATTGAAAAGGCAATTTCAGAGGGGGTCAACTCATGTGTCTAGAGAGGGAAATTCATTAACTCGTCCTTTATGAGCTAGGATAGCTCTATTTTGAAAGATTGGAAAGACATCAAATTGCCTTTTGATGGCAGCCTTTTCAAAAATGACACCACAAAGGTTGAAAGAGCATCAGGGAAATGGATTCCACCTCAAAGGGATTTTATAAAATTAATTTTCAATGGGGCTTCTAAAGGTAATCTAGGTTTATTAGGGGCAGGAATCTGGATTAGAAATGCATCAGGGATAGTTTTGGCAGCTTCTTCTTTTCATTTGCAAATGGCACAAGCTTTGTTATTGGGCTTGGAATTGACAATCCAGATGGGATTCTCAAAGCTCCATATTGAAGGGGATTCTTTAATAATCATTAATGCATTTAGTGATAGGAAAGTTCAAAATTGGAAGTTAAGCTACGTGCTAAATAAAGCATGGTCACTACTGGATAAGCTTGAATTGTCAGTAATATCGCATACCTACAAAGAAGGGAACAAAGTAGCAGACTTCTTAGCTAGGTTGGGGAGTGATAAAATGGAGCTAAGGGAAATTAATGATTTAAGTGATTTAAATGCTTTCCCCCAATTGCTTGATTTAATATTGCAAGATGCTAAGGGCATATAGATAAAATTAAAAGTTATCTTTGCTTAGGCAAATGGATGACCACTTAACTTTTCTAATGAATGCATACGTCGTCGTCTTGCAATGTCATGTTTAATTACCATGTGATACTAATGTTTCATCATGAAAGTATAGGACTCTCATCGGGTAATTCAAACATATGTTTTAATACAGGTTATCGTGGCATTGAAGTACACCACTCACACATTTGAGCTAGGAATGTAATACAAATTATCTTGGCACTAAAGTTCGCCACTCACACATTTGAGCTGGGAAAGCTTGTCAGGACACATCTAATAAGAAATTTTCTCACAAATCTTTCAAGGACAACATGCCTAGACTTAGACTCCACTTTTGAACATAAAGGACATTGCTAAATTAGTTGCTAGTTTTCCATTGTTGACTTACAGAGCTAGCCAAAGTTGGGCCTCTACCATTTTCGAGGTTGTCTTTATAATGATTACTGAACTTGTGTGGATGTCATATTTCGTACATTGATGGCAATTTACCCATGTGTTAACGAGAAAAATAGCAGTTGTTTTAAAGTCTGAGACTCTCCAAGCGTGTTATCCTTGCAAGGTCTCATTATCAAGAAATTTTGTCATAAAAAGCAGGTTAAGCTTGGCTTTAAAATCATCACCAACTTATTTCTTTTTCACTGTTCATTTCTTAGTGATATTGCAGATTATAGTGGCTTTGGTTAATTTCGATCTAATGGAGTTAAAAGAGTTTCGAGTAAGAAATTTTAGGGTGCCAGTTTCAATTAAGCCGTGGGAAGAACCCTTTTCAGCCTACAACGATAAAGATGAACTGCAAAAAGTCTTTAAAGTAAACTGTAAGTCTGTATTAAATTGCATTAAAGTCATCATAGGTGAGGATGTTTTGCACACAAAATTGCAAAGGATCATATTCCCAGCCAATTTACTTTCCATTTTCTTATCAAACATTCTGGATCTCGTTCAAATTTTCAATATTTTAAAGAATATAGCTAATAAGTTTGTTATTAGTAGATATCTGGAAAATGATGCTTTACTCGAGAGTGTATAGCAATATGATTTCACAAAGGGTGATGGTCTAGTGGGAGGTTTATTCCCAAGACATTTAATTCATTTCAAAAAGCGATAATGCAGAAATTTTCCAAGGCTTGCTTTTATCAACAATGCGTGATACTTCTTCTTACTTGTATCAAGCTCTTAACAAATACATGTCTACATTTTCTATGGAGGAGATAGATGACTTTAAGAGAAATTATCATGCAATATCTTTCTTGAGGAATCATACATGTGTTCATGATCTGCAATTATCAATTCGATCACAAGCTATGAAGGGGAAATTTTGTTATCGTTACATTCCTGACATAAATAAAATAGTTCCATCACAAGATTATGATTATAAACAGAAGCAGGTGGTGAATGAAGAAAGCTCGATAAATGGTCCTTGAAGAGCAGGAAACAAGTTAGGTTCATTTTAATCGTGTTTTCATACTTTTCTATATAGCGGCTATCATTTTGGAATATTTTGTAATCGGGTCATTATTGTGAGACTTGTAAAGGGTTATTAGTTACTAATGCGGAAGTAAATAGGGTATTTTGTCTATGTATTGAGATCTTAATAGGGTTGTTTGTCTATTATGTAAAGGTTTTTAAGGGGTCTTGATAGTTAAAGGGTGCGGAGTCTATATTTTGGTCTTGTCTAGGTCGTGGTTTTGTAAAAAGTAAAAGAGATATTTTGACTGTTATTGTAAAGTGGTCGAATTGGAAAGCGTTAGTCAATGGTCTTTCTTGAGCTATAACTGGGGATTTTCTTCCTGGTTCTTTCCCGCCGGTATGCTTGCCTGAACCAGGGTTTTGTAAAACTTATATTTAATATTAATATATTTATAGTGGCTTGCAACTTTTGCTTTAAAAAATTAAAAAATTCCCACCTATTTTTTGTTGTCTTCCTACCAAATCACTAGAGAGGCCTAGAAAGTCCACATGTGCACTAAAAAAGGTCTAAATGTGCCATAAAGGTACATCTAGAAATAGTGATATACATTGAAAAAAGTCTAATATGTTCAAGATATACACAATCTATTGTGGATGTTTTGATCCATGGACATCATGTATATCTTGAACAGATAAGACTTATATGTATGTATATCAATGTTCATCTTATTACAAAAGAAGGGCTTATTCTTATTAACTTAAGACTCCTTTCAATGTATATCACTTGCATATAAATAGAGACAAAGTGTTGCACAATAATTCACTCTGCAATTTTATTTTTATATTTCATTCTTACTATAAAATATGGATAGGGTTACACAGGTTCTCTTTTAGAGGGTTTTTTGTCATGCACTTCTATTTGTGTGTTCATCATTGCACAAACATTCACACTACAAATTGTTTTTTATATTTGTTTGTTATTCTAAAATATGAAAATGGTTTCATTGGTTTTCATTTTGAAAATATTTTGTCATGCAATTGTATTATTTTGTTCTTATGTATGTACATATATATACTCATTATATATGTATACATATACATACACATACACATACACATACATGTATATGTATATGTATAAATGTACGTATATGAACACACACACACACATATGCATGTATGTATATATATGTATATATGTATATGTATATGTATATATGTATATGTATACATATATATATACACATATATGTATATGTATATGTATATATGTACATATACATACATACGTACGTACATATATGTGTATGTAATATACATGTAATATATGTATGTGTCTATGTATTGCAATATATATATGTAACAATATTGCATATGTATGTATAATACATATGTAATTTTGTATGTATATATGTTGTAATAATATATATTTTATATGTGTGGCATATCATATGTGTTAATAATAATATGCATATGTATGTCTTTCATATTAATAATGTTGTATATAATACATATATATATACATCGTTTTATATATGTGTCTTGTGTGAAATGTGTAATACATGTAATACATAATGTGTATGTGTGCATGTGTGTGTAATATGTGTGTACATATATATATACATACATATGTGTGTCTATACGTACATACATATATGATACATATATGTATGTATATATATGTACGCATATATGTATATTTGTGTGTGTATGTATATATATATGTGTATATATACGTAAATGTATATATGTATATATATACGTAAATGTATATATGTATACATTCCTTCTTCACCCAAAACATCTAGTTGAGAGCATTAGTTGTGTCTCGCCATGTTACACTCCAATTGTGTAATTACTATTTACTAATACTATGTAGGGTAAAATGTGAATTCAGTGGATGAATAAATGTACTTGCACTTTGTTATCACTACTTTATGAATGAATGTTATCTCATTTAATATCATGTGAAAGAATGCATTTAGGTGATTGGATGAATATTGAATTGATAATCTAACTTTGGAGATGTATTACATATATTGCATTTTTTGTGAACAACTGATTGTCGTATGCATGTGTTAGTGGGTGTAGGTATATGTTCAATTCCTCCAGGTGGAGGGGAAGTATCACTCAAGAGAAGGTCTTGGTCGGGTAACCAGTAACATAACCTATCTGAGCTTACACACACCACAGTAGAATAATTGAGTCAGGTTATTAACTGGGAAGGTGGTAAGTCGTCCTTAGTTAATATGTTTGCATTAGTAAGAGTCTTGTTTATTTTTGAGTGCATTATTGGGTGACTTTTATCTATTTGAGCTTGTGAGTTCTTTCCTTGTCACTATTCTTGTATTGATATGTGGAACATACGAGGAATATGTATACGCACACACATGCATATCGATGATAGACCATACACAAGAAGGAACACATACATGAGGGTATATAGGTAGACATCTCTATGCACACTCATGCACGAGTTGCTTATGTACAAGGAACTATCTGATGGATCTAACGACATGTATATGTATACATGTAGATATATCGCTCGTAGGATCTTATCAATATCATAGTAATTGTGTATGATTTTGGTAAGATAATCGAATATGTGTGTGTGTATGTATATATGTATCAATATACGTGTATGGTGGCAAATGTACATGCCCATACAAATGTATCGATACATGTATACATGTACATTGAGGAAAATATATATATGTACACACAATCGATATATTAATATAACAATGCGATTGATATCTTTATTGTATTCATTTGTATATTGATTATATATACATGATTTATTGACATATGATAAATATGGATATATATATACTAACATATATTATATATATACATATACATATATATGTGTGTGTACCAATATATATGTGTATATGTATGTATGTATATATATCTATCTATCTATCTATATATATTTAAAATACTATATATGGCTTTGAAGTCGATTATCATAAATAACTTAGAGGCTTATTTATTAAACCAAATAAAGATTGAAGTATGATATAATTATGACCGTATTCTTCAGCCGCATATTTCTCTTTCTATCTATGTATGAAGAGTTTGTAATCTACAAACAATAAGCAACCATTAAGGTGATGTGTGGTGAAAGACTAAGTCGACGCCTTTTGTGGAAACACCATGGACTTATTAAACTCTAAATGTCATGTCATTGAGCATAGACCAACATCTCTAAAAGGCATGTAAGATGATGAATAACAAGTCAACGAATTTGTTAAAATGATTAATTATGTGAATCAACTCATACCAAGACTTAGTCGATGCAAGCTTAGTGTTGCATATTTGATATTGACTATTTCAGATATGATGGAAATCATGTGGTGCAGGAGCACCTAGGCAACACCAGGAGCTCAAGAGTGAATTGATGGTTTAGATGTTTTCCTTCATGGAATTTTAGATGTTTTCTATGTTTTCAAATAAAGGTCATGTTGACTATAGGTGAGGAATAGCAAGTTTTAGTCTAATGTTGAAGTTTGGCAATTTTTGCAATTGTTGACAATTTTTGTAAAATAAGGCTCTTTTTGAGTTTGAGCAGCCAAAAGGTGCCCATTTGAAGAATAACTATTTGAGAAGCATATTTAAAGGTTGCCTCGACCTTTATGTAAGGTTGGAAGTTCATTTGTACGGACTGCTTTTTTGGAAGTTGAAGAAAAATAGTGTTTTTGCCATTTTTTTCTGGTTTTTGCTCAAGAACAATACTAAAATGGATTGATCAAGGCATTTTGACCTGTGTAGGATGTAGAGTAGTGTTTTTACAAGCTTTGTGTGTTAATAGACAGTCAGTTTATTCCTTTTCAAGCATTTTTTGTAAATATTTTGGAATTCACCCTGTTGTTGGCCTAAAACAGGCAGTTTTGAGAAAATGGAGGTTTAGAGCACCTTCCCACCGTACAAATTGTACGGACTTTTGGGAAATGTGCCTAGACTCCATGCCTATACATATGGTAGAATTTAGGAGTTGTGTGGTTGCAGGAGTTGCTAGCAAGATGATGCCCTAGGCGAGCCAATGCAGGTCCGGCTAGGAAAAGTTTGTTGTGCAGGTCACATTTCTTGCAGGGGTGATCAAATATGGATGATTTTCTTCTGGGAGGAGTTAGGGTGGTGTGTTACCTTATTGCTATATGAAGTAGAAGGCTCCATCTATCCATTTGGTGTGTAAACAAGTTGGAAGTTTGAAAACTGCCAGGAAAGGATTGAAACCCTAGAGAAAGGTCGTTTTCAAGATTGAGCATTGTACGAACAGTTAGGGCACAAGACCTTGAAAATATTTGAGAGGGCTTCAAATGGACTAGGAAACTTGAAGACAACTTGGGAAGTCCTTTTGAGATTTTTGAGTTATAACCTGTTTTGTTGGTGAAGGAGACCTAATAGGGGCTCAAGGGCTACTAACCTTCCAAACCCTAGGTGTAAGTTTGATGGGAGCGATGGATGGATGAAGACTTGGTGAACTTTCAAAAACCCTTGGAGGACAGTTTTAGGCCTTTTAGGACATCTCACCACCCCTGCAAGAATCAAATTAAGTGTTGAGAGAAATTGGCCTTTAGGAAGAGTAAGGGTCAAGGAGTGGAAGTGATAAGGCACCAAGAGGGGCTTGGTAGTATGGAGCAACATTGATAGAGGGGTTGGCCAGTAATACCAAGGGTGCCTATACTTGTGATAGGACCTAAAGGTTATGGTGAAGGAGTCACCTAAAAGTTCTTGAGAGCAAGGACCTGAGCATGGGACTGTGAGAGTCCCATCCAACCCATCCCTATCATATTGGTATTAGAGCAAGTTAAAGATTTGGGAAAGAATCTTGTATGTCAGACCCTGAGTCTAGTGATTCTTCCACCATGGTGAAAAATGTAGAACTGGCCAAGATGGTTGAAGAGCAGGAAGAAGACAATAAACAATTGAGGGAAAGAATAGCCCAACTTGAGCAAGCAGTGAGGAGTGCACAGTTTGAAGGAAGAATACCAAAGGAAGAAGAGGTTGTAGAGGAAGATAAGACCCCTGCCCCTGACCTTGTTTTGAAGGAGGAGCCTTTCTTAAAGGCATTGAAAGCTTTGAGTGGGAAAGCACTTGAGGGCATACCACTGTTTAGTGGAAAAATGGAACCTGATTTAGTCATGGACTGGATAGAAGGCATGGAAAATCATTTTGAGTGTGATGGAGTCACTGAAGCATAGAAGGTGAAGGTTGCTAAGTCAAGATTGAGAGGATCAACTTTTACATGGTGGAAGTTCATTCAGACATAAAGGGAAAAAGAAGGCAAACAACCCATATCAACTTGGAAAGGAATGGTTTCTAAGGTGAAGGAAGCCTACATGCCAGATGACTATGAGATTCAATTGCACAAGAAGAGGCAAAGTCTAAGGCAGAAAGACCAAGATGTAAATACTTACACTGAGTAGTTTCAAAAACTTTGCATGAGATCTAATGTGACAGAGGATGGGAGCCTCAAGGTGGCTAGGTACCTTAATGGTTTGAAGTGGAATATCCAAGAAGAGATGGCTCTTCTAAGTCCCAAGACAATGCACCAATGCTATTAGTTGGCCATAAAGATTGAGGAAAGGAACAAGAGGAAGCAAGATCAGGCTTCTAAGGGCATAGGAAAAGGTAGAGATCAAAGAGATCAAAGAGGATAGTGTGGTGGCTACCAAGGTAGAGGCAGTGACCAAAGAAATTATGGAGAATCTAAACTCACTGAGCATGGAGGTGAAACATCTTCAAGAGGAGGATACAACAGAGGTAGAGGACCTCAAGACAGTTCAAACATAGGAAGAGGAGCAGGCAGGAGCAATTCCTATTTTGCAAACATGAAGTGTTATCATTGTAACCAACTAGGTCATCCTGCTTATAGGTGCCCAGAGAAAGCAACCTCATCTAGCAATGAAAAGAGAGTGGCTTATGCACAAGAGGACACTATGAGTCTTAAGGAATCTAAGATCAGTCATATAGAATCTGATGTTCAACAAGGTTTTGATCAAACAACCGGTTAAGGAAGAACCTAAACAAAGGAGAGCTCTTTTTAGAGTAAGGCCTAAGCGAAGGTTGGCGAGGTGTGAGTCGGCATTGAGCTGGGCTCATTGGGTTCATTGCTGGAGAATGGGTATGCCAAGTTAGTGGATACCAAGTCGGTGTAGTGAGTGTTTTATGTGGAGACATCGGCGCAGGGAGTTTGTGGATGTTGAGCCTTTGTGCCCATCCGTGCGCATCAAATTTCTTGTTAAAGTCGACCAGGTGGAGCTCAAAAGGAGCGAAAGTGGTCGCAGTGGCTGGTTCAGGGGATTTGGCCGATCGCCTTGGAAAGTCAGTGGAAGTCGGCAGGGCCGCAATGCTGTGTTGTTTGGAGGTGTGTCTTTGGCCGGACGCAGTTTCAAGAGCAGCGAATTGGGGAGTTGAAATTGACAGTGTGTTCTAGGAAATCTTGCACGAGGCAGCTTCAGTTGTTCGAAGGTGAGCAGGAAGTGAGTGTAAGTCGGTGTTGGGTGTATGTCAGCACTGGTTGTGCCGAGTTGGTGCAATGCCAGGGAGTTAGAATAAAAGGGGGGATTGGTTTCACGTTGTTGGTGGGATCAGTTCAGGGGGTAGGAGCACATTGGATGTGCATCCGAGGAGTAATCAGCGGCAGTGTCAGTGATTGCAGAGGTTAGTTGGGGCCGAGTTGCAGTGGGCAGCGATTGTAGTTGGGCATGTAAGACCTGGGGATCAGTTTGGAACTGAGAAATTGTGTTAAATAAATGGGGTACCTGAGTTGGACTCAGAGTACAGGGTGTAGGATGCTGACTGGGTCAGATCCGAGGTGAAATCGAAGTGGCGACCTTAGGCCGGATGCAAAAAGTGGCCGAGTCACAAGTGTAAGTCGAAGGAAGTTGGAGTACTTCGCAGGGATGGTGAACAGTATGGCAGGCTGGAATGGTGGCAGAGGTCTATATGGGAGGCCGAGTTGCATTGGGGCAGCGAGTGCAGACCAGGAGGCAGTGTCATGGGTTCAGGGGGGGTCAGGCATTTGGATGTCTGGAGGTGAAGGTGAAGCCAGTTCAGTTGTGTGTTGGTGGAACCGAGTCAGCATTGGATGTTGGCGAAAGTGCATTTTGGCATTTGATTCAGGAGGTAGGTTTGCTGAGAGATGTTGGCTGTTTTGGGCTGCTGGTACTGGCAGGGCGGCGAGAGACATGAGTCGAGTGGGTGCTCAGAAGGAGTGCGCCACGTTGCTGCGTTAGGGTGGACGAGATGGTTCGACGGATTGATGTGGGCAGACCAAGCGTTGAGAATGTTGTTCAATGCAGTGTGGCGAGTTGAGGCCGAGAGTTGGGAACTCGTTGGATTGGCCGAGTCACAGAGAAGGGTGTTGTGATGTTGGGTTAGCAAGTATGGCGTGCCAGCATTGCAGCAGTGTGGAGGTTGTCAAGCTAGGCTTGGCAAGGGCAGACAAGGGTGTCTGAGACAATGCAGAACAGTTTGGTTTCTTGCGGAGTCGAGTCGGCAAAAAGGAGGTCGGCGAAAATATGAAATGGGCTATGATGAAGTACTGGGAGAGCACTGAATACGGGAAGTGTATCGGTGGGCATATGTTGTAGACCAGATTGGGTGGAAGTCTTGGACTTGTCACTGGGTCGTGTTGCTTTGGTTTGGGTTGTTGGAGGCTAGGGTACTCGAGGAGTATCGATACATGTATACATGTACATTGAGGAAAATATATATATGTACACACAATCGATATATTAATATAACAATGCGATTGATATCTTTATTGTATTCATTTGTATATTGATTATATATACATGATTTATTGACATATGATAAATATGGATATATATATACTAACATATATTATATATATACATATACATATATATGTGTGTGTACCAATATATATGTGTATATGTATGTATGTATATATATCTATCTATCTATCTATATATATTTAAAATACTATATATGGCTTTGAAGTCGATTATCATAAATAACTTAGAGGCTTATTTATTAAACCAAATAAAGATTGAAGTATGATATAATTATGACCGTATTCTTCAGCCGCATATTTCTCTTTCTATCTATGTATGAAGAGTTTGTAATCTACAAACAATAAGCAACCATTAAGGTGATGTGTGGTGAAAGACTAAGTCGACGCCTTTTGTGGAAACACCATGGACTTATTAAACTCTAAATGTCATGTCATTGAGCATAGACCAACATCTCTAAAAGGCATGTAAGATGATGAATAACAAGTCAACGAATTTGTTAAAATGATTAATTATGTGAATCAACTCATACCAAGACTTAGTCGATGCAAGCTTAGTGTTGCATATTTGATATTGACTATTTCAGATATGATGGAAATCATGTGGTGCAGGAGCACCTAGGCAACACCAGGAGCTCAAGAGTGAATTGATGGTTTAGATGTTTTCCTTCATGGAATTTTAGATGTTTTCTATGTTTTCAAATAAAGGTCATGTTGACTATAGGTGAGGAATAGCAAGTTTTAGTCTAATGTTGAAGTTTGGCAATTTTTGCAATTGTTGACAATTTTTGTAAAATAAGGCTCTTTTTGAGTTTGAGCAGCCAAAAGGTGCCCATTTGAAGAATAACTATTTGAGAAGCATATTTAAAGGTTGCCTCGACCTTTATGTAAGGTTGGAAGTTCATTTGTACGGACTGCTTTTTTGGAAGTTGAAGAAAAATAGTGTTTTTGCCATTTTTTTCTGGTTTTTGCTCAAGAACAATACTAAAATGGATTGATCAAGGCATTTTGACCTGTGTAGGATGTAGAGTAGTGTTTTTACAAGCTTTGTGTGTTAATAGACAGTCAGTTTATTCCTTTTCAAGCATTTTTTGTAAATATTTTGGAATTCACCCTGTTGTTGGCCTAAAACAGGCAGTTTTGAGAAAATGGAGGTTTAGAGCACCTTCCCACCGTACAAATTGTACGGACTTTTGGGAAATGTGCCTAGACTCCATGCCTATACATATGGTAGAATTTAGGAGTTGTGTGGTTGCAGGAGTTGCTAGCAAGATGATGCCCTAGGCGAGCCAATGCAGGTCCGGCTAGGAAAAGTTTGTTGTGCAGGTCACATTTCTTGCAGGGGTGATCAAATATGGATGATTTTCTTCTGGGAGGAGTTAGGGTGGTGTGTTACCTTATTGCTATATGAAGTAGAAGGCTCCATCTATCCATTTGGTGTGTAAACAAGTTGGAAGTTTGAAAACTGCCAGGAAAGGATTGAAACCCTAGAGAAAGGTCGTTTTCAAGATTGAGCATTGTACGAACAGTTAGGGCACAAGACCTTGAAAATATTTGAGAGGGCTTCAAATGGACTAGGAAACTTGAAGACAACTTGGGAAGTCCTTTTGAGATTTTTGAGTTATAACCTGTTTTGTTGGTGAAGGAGACCTAATAGGGGCTCAAGGGCTACTAACCTTCCAAACCCTAGGTGTAAGTTTGATGGGAGCGATGGATGGATGAAGACTTGGTGAACTTTCAAAAACCCTTGGAGGACAGTTTTAGGCCTTTTAGGACATCTCACCACCCCTGCAAGAATCAAATTAAGTGTTGAGAGAAATTGGCCTTTAGGAAGAGTAAGGGTCAAGGAGTGGAAGTGATAAGGCACCAAGAGGGGCTTGGTAGTATGGAGCAACATTGATAGAGGGGTTGGCCAGTAATACCAAGGGTGCCTATACTTGTGATAGGACCTAAAGGTTATGGTGAAGGAGTCACCTAAAAGTTCTTGAGAGCAAGGACCTGAGCATGGGACTGTGAGAGTCCCATCCAACCCATCCCTATCATATTGGTATTAGAGCAAGTTAAAGATTTGGGAAAGAATCTTGTATGTCAGACCCTGAGTCTAGTGATTCTTCCACCATGGTGAAAAATGTAGAACTGGCCAAGATGGTTGAAGAGCAGGAAGAAGACAATAAACAATTGAGGGAAAGAATAGCCCAACTTGAGCAAGCAGTGAGGAGTGCACAGTTTGAAGGAAGAATACCAAAGGAAGAAGAGGTTGTAGAGGAAGATAAGACCCCTGCCCCTGACCTTGTTTTGAAGGAGGAGCCTTTCTTAAAGGCATTGAAAGCTTTGAGTGGGAAAGCACTTGAGGGCATACCACTGTTTAGTGGAAAAATGGAACCTGATTTAGTCATGGACTGGATAGAAGGCATGGAAAATCATTTTGAGTGTGATGGAGTCACTGAAGCATAGAAGGTGAAGGTTGCTAAGTCAAGATTGAGAGGATCAACTTTTACATGGTGGAAGTTCATTCAGACATAAAGGGAAAAAGAAGGCAAACAACCCATATCAACTTGGAAAGGAATGGTTTCTAAGGTGAAGGAAGCCTACATGCCAGATGACTATGAGATTCAATTGCACAAGAAGAGGCAAAGTCTAAGGCAGAAAGACCAAGATGTAAATACTTACACTGAGTAGTTTCAAAAACTTTGCATGAGATCTAATGTGACAGAGGATGGGAGCCTCAAGGTGGCTAGGTACCTTAATGGTTTGAAGTGGAATATCCAAGAAGAGATGGCTCTTCTAAGTCCCAAGACAATGCACCAATGCTATTAGTTGGCCATAAAGATTGAGGAAAGGAACAAGAGGAAGCAAGATCAGGCTTCTAAGGGCATAGGAAAAGGTAGAGATCAAAGAGATCAAAGAGGATAGTGTGGTGGCTACCAAGGTAGAGGCAGTGACCAAAGAAATTATGGAGAATCTAAACTCACTGAGCATGGAGGTGAAACATCTTCAAGAGGAGGATACAACAGAGGTAGAGGACCTCAAGACAGTTCAAACATAGGAAGAGGAGCAGGCAGGAGCAATTCCTATTTTGCAAACATGAAGTGTTATCATTGTAACCAACTAGGTCATCCTGCTTATAGGTGCCCAGAGAAAGCAACCTCATCTAGCAATGAAAAGAGAGTGGCTTATGCACAAGAGGACACTATGAGTCTTAAGGAATCTAAGATCAGTCATATAGAATCTGATGTTCAACAAGGTTTTGATCAAACAACCGGTTAAGGAAGAACCTAAACAAAGGAGAGCTCTTTTTAGAGTAAGGTGCAAGATACTTGGAAAAGTATGCAAGGTCGTAGTAGATTCAGGTTCAATAGACAATATAATCTCAGAGGAGGTAGTAGAAAAACTGAAATTGGAGAAGGTACCCCACAATAACCCTTACAAGGTCACATGGCTGAACAAAGGGCAGAGTGTTTTAGTTAATGAGCAAGTAATGGTGGAGTTCTCCATTAGAGGATATAAGGACAAGCTAATTTGTCATGTGTTACCCATGGATGCATGCCATCTACTACTAGGCAGACCATGGCAATATGACAAAAGTGCTATTTATGATGGGAAAGAGAATACCATTTCATTCAAAAAGGATGGAAGAACTTTCAAGTTGCAGTCACTGTCAGAAGAAGATGAAGGACAATCAAAGGTACCTAACATCATATTGAGCAGTGGTAAACAGTTTATCAGCAACCTACATCAAGGAGGTGAAGGGTATGTGGTTTTAATGCAGTCAAAAGATGAAGAAGAGACTAAAAAGACAGTCATACCAAAATCAGTCCAAAAGTTGCTATAAAAATGTAAGGATATTGTCAGTGATGGTACACCTGCAACCTTACCTCCAAAGAGAGATATAAGTCATCAAATTGACTTCATGCCAGGGGCTTCATTACCCAACAAAGCAGCATAAAAACTCACACGAGATCAACATTTGGAGGTAGCTAGGCAAGTGCAAGAATTATTGGATCAAGGCTTGATTCAAAAGAGCATCAACCCATGTGCAGTACCAGTGGTTTTAGCAACAAAGAAGGGAGGTAAATGGAGGTTATGTATTGATTCTAGAGCCATAAATAGAATCACAATCAGATACAGATTCCCTATTCCTAGAATTGAAGACTTGATGGATTGTCTTGGAGGTGCTCAGTTCTTCACAAAGTTGGATCTTAAGAGTGGATACCATCAAATCAGAATTAAGGATGGTGATGAGTGGAAGACAACATTTAAGACAAATGATGGGTTATATGAATGGAGAGTGATGCCATTTGGTCTCTCCAATGCCCCAAGTACATTCATGAGGCTCATGAATGAAGTGCTAAAGGACTTTACAGGTATATTTGTGGTAGTGTACCTTGATGACAATCTCATATACAACAAGATAGCAGAAGAACATTTGAAACATGTGGAGCAAGTTATTAGAAGGTTGCAAGAGGAGAAGTTGGCAATCAATCTATAGAAGTGTGAGTTCTTTAAGCAAGAGCTTATCTATTTGGGTTTTGTAGTGTCCAAAGGCTCATTCAAGATGGTTCCAAGCAAGGTGGAAGCTATTCTAAACTGGCCTACACCAACCACAGGGACAGAGGTAAGGAGTTTTCATGGATTGGCTCAATTCTATAGGAAATTCATAAGAAAATTTAGTGGTATATGTGCACCAGTCTTATATACAATCAAGGGTGGTTTGAAAACTAAGTTTGTGTGGACACAAGAGGCTGAGAAAGGGTTTGAAAAATTGAAACCAGAAGTGGCAACTCAACCAATTCTCTTATTACCTAGTTTTGATAAGTTGTTCACTATTGAATGTGATGCAAGTGGAGTGGCAGTAGGAGGTGTGCTTAGTCAAGAGGGCAGGCCTATAGCCTTCTTTAGTGAGAAGCTAAATGAAGCAAAGAAGAAATATTCAACCTATGACTTGGAACTTTATGCTTTGGTTCAGTCACTTAGGAAATGGAGGCATTACCTTCTACCCAAGGAGTTTTGTGGTTTTTACTGACAATCAGGCACTTAGCTTTATCAACACTCAAGAGAAGTTAAGTAATAGGCATTTGAAATGGATGGAATACATCCAAGCTTTTACTTTTACCATCAAGCACAAGAAAGGACAAATGAAGAAGGTGGCAGATGCATTAAGCAGAAGGTTGTTGATAGTACAAGAGATACAACTCAAGAGCATTGGCATAGAAAGTTTCAAGGATCTCTATGGGGAAGATGAAGACTTTTCAGAGGCCTATAAGGTATGTTCCAACTTTGAGAACCATTTCCATAGTAAATACTCAGAGTATACTTTGCAAAGTGGGTTGTTGTTTAAGGGCAATCAGTTATGTGTTCCAAGAGGGTCAATGAGGGAAAATATGATTCAACAAAAGCATAATGGCAGTCTTAGTGGGCATTTTGGCATCAATAAGACATTAGATCTAGTACAAAGATTTTATTATTGGCCTAAGTTGGCAAGAGATGTTAGAAAGTATGTGGAACAATGTGTTGTATGTATGAGAGCTAAGGGAGGAGCTAGTAATGCTGGTGTTGTATCAACCCCTGCCCATTCCTAATAGACCATGGGAGTGTGTGAGCATGGATTTTGTGGTAGGCCTTACTAAGAAAAAGATTGGTTTTGACAGTGTTTATGTTGTGGTAGACAGATTTAGCAAGATGAGTCATTTTATTCCCTGCAAAACTACTCATGATGCTAGCTACATAGCTCACCTTTTCTTCAAGGAGGTTGTAAGGATCCATGGCTTGCCTTTAAGCATTGTTTCAGACAGAGATGTGAAGTTCATGAGTCATTTTTGGAAGACTCTTTGGAGCAGATTGGGTACCAACCTATCTTTTGGATCAGCTTACCATCCTTAGACCGATGGTCGAACAGAGGTGGTTAATAGAGTGTTAGGTAATCTTTGGAGGTGTCTAACCAAGGAGTATGGACAAACATGGGATATGGTCATCTCACAAGCTGAGGATGCTTATAATGATAGTGTCAATAGGACAACAGGGAAGAGTCCATTTGAGGTTGTGTATGGGATGCACCCAAGAGGCATTTGTGAGCTCAGAGACCTTGGATCTATGGAGAATAGGAGTGGACATGCAAAAGACTTCAGTCAGACCATGAAGGAGATTCAGGAGCAGGTCAAGAGGACAGTCACTGAGGCTACACAAAAAGTGAAGGAAAAGGAAGATTTGTCAAGGAAAGATGTGCAATTTCAAGTAGGGGACTATGTTATGGTCCACCTTAACAAATCAAGGTTGCAGAAGGGAATGTCAACCAAGCTGCAGATGAAGAGAGTGGGTCCATGCAAGATATTGACCAAGTATGGGCAGAATGCATACAAGGTGGAGTTACCTACTGATCTAGGAATCTCACCAGTATTCAATATTGCTGATTTGATCAAGTATAAGGGGACAGTCACTGACATGGATCAAAGTAGCAGGGAGATATTCAAGGATGTCAGCAACATGACACTACCAACTCCAGACAAGCTACAAGCAAAGAAGATCTTGGAGTCAAGAGTGAAGAAGGCTACAAGGCACAAGGTGTACATGGAGCATCTTGTCAAATGGAAGAACAAGCACGAATCTGAAGCTACCTGGGTAGAAGAAGTAGACTTTAAGAAGCAAGGCATTGATATGTCTCTGATCTCTCCTAAAATTCCTTAGTTGTTTTGTGCTAAGAGGGGGAGAATGGTGCAGGAGCACCTAGGCAACACCAAGAGCTCAAGAGTGAATTGATGGTTTATATTTTTACCTTCATGGAATTTTATATGTTTTCTATGTTTTCAAATAAAGGTCATGTTGACCATAGGTGAGGAATAGCAAGTTTTAGTCTAATGTTGAAGTTTGGCAATTTTTGCAATTGTTGACATTTTTTGCAAAACAAGGCTCTTTTTGAGTTTGAGCGGCCAAAAGGTGCCCATTTGAAGAATAACTATTTGAGAAGCATATTTAAAGGTTTCCTCGACCTTTATGTAAGGTTGGAAGTTCATTTTTATGGACTTTTTTTTGGAAGTTGAAGAAAAATAGTGTTTTTGCCATTTTTTTTCTGGTTTTTGCTCAAGAACAGTGCTAAAATGGATTGATCAAGGAATTTTGGCTTGTGTAGGATGTAGATTAGTGTTTTTAAAAGCTTTTTGCATTAATAGACAGTCATTTTATTCATTTTCAAGCATTGTTTGTAAAAAATTTGGAATTCACCTTGTTGTTGGCCTAAAATAGGCAGTTTTGAGAAAATGGAGGTTTAGAGCACCTTCCCACCGTACAAATTGTACGGCCTTTTTGGAAATGTGCCTAGACTCCATGCTTGTACATATGGTATAATTTAGGAGTTGTGTGGTTGTAGGAGTTTCTAGCAAGATGATGCCCTAGGTGAGCCAGTGCAGGTCTGACTAGGAAAAGTTTGTTGTGCAAGTCACATTTCTTGCAGGGGTGATCAAATATGGATGATTTTATTTTGGGAGGAGTTAGGGCGGTGTGTTACCTTGTTTCTATATGAAGGAGAAGGCTCCATCTATCCATTTGGTTTGTAAACAAGTTGGAAGTTCTAAAACTGCCAAGAAAGGCTTGAAACCCTAAAGAAAGGTCGTTTTCAAGATTGAGCACTATACGGATAGTTAGGGCACAAGAACTTGAAAATATTTGAGAGGGCTTCAAATGGACCAAGAACCTTGAAGACAACTTGGGGAGTCCTATTGAGATTTGTGAGTTATAACCTGTTTTGTTGGTGAAGGAGACCTAATAGGGGCTCAAGGGCTACTAGCCTTCCAAACCCTAGGTGTAAGTTTGATGGGAGCGATGGATGGATGAAGACTTGGTGAAATTTCAAAAACCATTGGAGGATAGTTTGAGGCCTTTTAGGACATCTCACCACCCCTACAAGAATCAAATTAAGTGTTGAGAGAAATTAGCCTTTAGGAAGAGTAAGGGTCAAGGAGTGGAAGTGATAAGGCGCCAAGAGGGGCTTGGTAGTATGGAGCAACATTGATAGAGGGGTTGGCCAGTAATACCAAGGGTGCCTATACCTGTGATAGGACCTAAAGGTTATGGTGAAGGAGTCACCTAGAAGTTCTTAAGAGCAAGGACCTAAGCATGGGACTGTGAGAGTCCCATCCAACCCATCCCTATCATCATGCCAACTCTCTAAGTGAATATTGATGCTTTGGCACCACCTTTGAATCCTTATACATGTAGATGTCCTTTATGAATGCAAACAAAATTCAATCATGTGTTGATTTGAATTAGTCTCTTATTGTTGTCAATCAACAAGGTCGATCTGTAGCTTGTTTTAGTTGAGTATGTGCTTATATTTTTTTCCATCTTTTAGCTATCGTATATGTGTTGTTGTGCATGCTAATTGTTGTCAAAACTTGTGCCTAAACTATAGACTGAGAGGTCTCCAAACTTTTGTATAAATAGTAGAGCAAGTACACTTGTTTGGGACACATTCCTTGAGCAAGTTTTTGCATTCTATTTACATTCCTATCTGCATTATTCTACTTAATACAATGAGTGAGAGCTTTGGGCATTAGAGAGAGTTTATTATTATTTTAAGAGAAGTATTTTCCAATTTGTGAGTTAATGGTTATTGTGACATTATTGGAGGGATCAATACTATACTATTTGTTCTAGAAGTGTTGTGTTCACAACCAGTCAATCGAAAAGCATATCACAGGCATGAGGATATTTTTGCCTTGTTTGTACTAGTTTTGAAATATTTCTTTCTTGAATGTTTAAACTAGTCTATTATAGTTGCATTTAGGGAAAAGTAATGTTGCTTTGAAAGAATAGTGGAAGTTGTTTACTCTATTTGTAAAATGCTTGTAATTACTCCATGATAGGAGAGATTATTTGTCATAGGTATTATTATTATACTAGATATGATTAAACATAGGTAGCTTAAGGGATACTCATAGCTAGATATTTAATTATGCTAGATGGCTAGTAGGTTACTCTTGGGATTGTTGTCCAGTGAAGGGAGGGAACTAGTACTTTGCTTAATGAGTTGTGCTACCTTAGGTTTGTGTTAAAGAGATAGTTTATCCAGGGGATTAAGCTTACCCATGGAGAGGGATTACGTAAGCATAGATATAATGGCCTTAAGTCAAAACGAGCTTGCTATAGTGGAAGTGAATGGTAGACCTTCACTCAATTATATTGAGTGAGAACACTTTGGCCAAAGTAGTGTGATTGCTCGGGGCTCTACTATCAGTTCACCATGTCCATTTAAATGCATGATGGTTACCTAGTGTAGGGTTATAAATCCTAGTCATATAGGGCACAACAGTAAGCTTAGAGTGGTGTGTCGTACGAGGTTACCCAACCAATACCTTTGTCGAAGGGTAGGGCTATCTATCATTGATAGATGTGCGGGGAACCGCATATGAGTCAGTGGTTGGTGGAAAAGTGCTTGAGTGATGCTTCTTCTCCTTAGTAGGTGACAAAAGACCAAGGTTTTGAAAGGTGGATTCCTGGACCATCTATATTTTATGCTATGAAGCATGGAGGAGTTGTGTATGTAGATTGTATACATTCTTGGAATATTGTACTTTGTGAATCACTGTAATGAAATGTAAATCCTTATTGTAGTTTGTTATAGCATCTTTGTTCATATATTCTCAATAAAAAAAGGAATTTTTTTTATTGCAATGGTTTATTACATAGTTTATTTACTTGCACAGTGAAAACTTAGGAAAATTTTACTTCAATGTATGATTGGCATATTACATGTCACCTTTGTTACCTCTAGTGGGAAACTTTCCTTACGTATCCCTCCATAATTACTTGGCCTGGAAAGCACCTAATTCGGAGATCAAGGTTCATTCAATGCTCCAAATTCTACCATATCCCACTCATTGTCATTCCTTTTGTTTGTGTTTATTTTGGAGTCTTCGTTTGGTTATGCACCCATACATTTTCATCTCTCCACAATTCATTATTTGGCTCTGCAAGCTTCATTATTTGACTTTTCACTCTCAAAAGCTCCCTTTCTCTTTTAGGTGACGCTTTTTACCTCACTAGGCCTGTACTAGTGTCTTTCATTTTGATATGGTTGAAATAAATAACATATTAAAACTAACACATATATATACATGATATTCCTTCGCCTACAAATAAAGGCCAAATTTAAACAAATATAATAGTTTTTTCTATCGTATATCTATATATATGTCAACATATGTACATGGCATGCACTTGTAAGATTCGGTTGTATAAAATGTGATTGTTACACTCTAACTACACAAGATCAAGTGATTTTAGATCAATTCTTAATGCCTATCAGTTCTATACTATGTTATTGTGTCACCCATTCTGTTGCAAGTGCTCAAGTAAATGTGATTTTATTTATAATCTATATGCCTGGGAATATAGACTAGTTGTATGCACTATAAATGTTTGTCATCCACTACCCTGTAACTCAATATTTTAGGTTTCAATTTATACTATTTATGAATGGCAATGCATTTTTGTTCCATACAATGTGATTGTTACATCCAATCTTCTCTAAGTGCTAAAGATCAAGTCATTTGAGTTATCTTCTTAATCTATACAATGTTAGTGTGTAATCTAATCTTAATTTGATCTTCAATTTTTTCATTTAACTCATGTACAAATGTTGGTATATATATATATATATCTTATACAAATGTTGGTATATTCAGCCAACAATTGTAAATTTGTGTCTTGGATGGTGTGTAATTTCAATTCATGTTTGGCTCACCCCTTTCTCCCTGCAACGACTTGGCGATGGTGAATTGCACTTCAAAGGTATACACTTACTATACTTTCTCTCATAAGGTAAACACTACTACATGTCTTTTAGCGATGCCTCCTTTCATTTCTTATTGCAAGATTGAGTTAGAGAAATTCATCATATCATTGGCCATCTCCATTTCATAGAGGTGAGGTTTTTAACCTCACTAAGGTTGTACCATTGTCTCTTGTCAGTTGTTGTTTCTTTCTTCATATTATTTATTTGATTTGTTATGAGCATGTTGTGTTACGTAAGTTGAAGGTTATATTTTTTTGTCACTGATTTTGAACAAAATATTTATAGTTTTTTTGTGGTTATCCATAGTTTGAAGGTTCTCTTGCATGCTAGGTGCATCCACAATGTGCTTGATGATGTATATGGTGTCTAGGGTGTTTATGAAAACTTCCAATATTTGTATTCATAAACATAATCACTTTGTCAAGGAAAAATATGGTTCTCTTCATGCATCATTGTGACTTTAATGGGTTTAATCTTTTCATTTAATTTCTATCTATACCTATATCTATATAACTTTCAATCTATCTATCAATATATGTATCTATATATCTATTTATCTATATATATGTACATGGTAGATACATATGTTTATATATACATATATATGCACATACATATATATGTACATACGTATTGACATAGACATATATGTACATATGTATACATATAGATACGTATGCACATACATATTGACATAAACATACATGTACATATGTATGCACATACATATATATGTGTGTATGTATGCACATATATACATATATGCACTACACAATTGTGAAACACATAACTACCAAATGAATTATTGTGCAATGAAAAACAAAATAATGCAATTGCATGGCAGAATATCTCAAAATGAAAACCAGTGAAACCATTTTCATATTTCAAAATAACAAACAAATATTAAAAGCAAATTGCAGAGTTAAAGATTGTTCAATGATGAACACAATAATAGGGGAGATCACCCCATAGTGGAGCACCCTACCTTGGCAGGTCCACATGGACTAGAATTAAAAAATAAAATTTTCTGCCACATTATCTATGGGACATGCCACAGTCCAATTGGTCTAACTTGTTCATGACATGCCTGTTACAATGTCTAACTATTTATCATTAAATGGCCTCTTTAATTATATATATATATATAGAGAGAGTCCTCAAAGTAACTTCATACTATAGTTTTCCTTTATTACCATTACATTGTTGTCCTCATCCATCCAAACATGCCTCACATTCATCTCTACCCTTCACACCTTCAACCTCCCTTGTGCCTCCATAGTAATACCCTCACAATCAACTATAATTATGTTTTGAATATTAACCAATATAATCTAATTAGTATTTACTAAATTGAAATGTAAATCTGAACAATTCGATTTTCCAATTAACCAAAATATAGTGGACTTGTAGAGTTTGTCCCTCCCTGCCTCAGTCAAAGGCACCAAGAAAAGAATATGGAGACATGTTCTCGTCTCCTGTTGTTGCATTTTGACTTGTCACTAAATGATTTGTATTTGTATTTGTAAATTGCGTGCAACTTACATGTGATAGGGTTACTGGTGAACAAGTCAATCCAACTGAAAGTTGAGTGCAACTTACTTGAGATGGGTTGGGACTCGAACACACACTACCTGAAACAAAGTGAGGGATGCTATTGTTCATTATTTCTCGACAGAAACTGTGATTTTTGGATAAGGGGGTTGCAAGAGTTCTCAATCGTCTATCTCACAACAATGCTCTATGGGCAGCCTTGATCTCTCTTTCCTTCCTATCTTTTTGTTTTTGAACCCTCTCTTGCTCCTTCTTTTACTCTTTTTCCTTTCTTTCCAACTGTTTGAGTTTCTCTCTTTCCTTGCACTCGATTTCCTTGTAAAAATTTCCTTTGTTCCTTCAACTCTAAGGCCACAATCCATGCTGCCTTTTTCTCCTCATTTTGTTCCTTCTTTTTGCTTTTTATTTCCTTGATTTCTTGTTTCCTTTGCTCCTATTGCATTAGGAGATTCATGTAATCATCAACTATCAACAACTGAGACTATCGGATCACCTGAATAGCACCATCAGTAGAATTTCTCGTTCTTGCATTAACATTGTGAATTAACAGCTTCAGGAATTTAGTGATTCTCAAACTAGTTTGGGATTCAATTGTTTTAGTAATTTGGGAGTTAATGGTCTCCTCTTACTCAGCTAAACCTTGAATTTCCCGGTTGCCATCTACATAGTAATGTATTGTTTCATTTGGAGGTGTGGCAGTTGGATATGGGAATGCAAAATTCCCCATCTCTTCTTCACAATGTAAGTCAAGAATGAGACCATTGGTAAATTGCTCGGGGTGGTTGTCCACCATGTCATGAAATTATTGATCTGCACCTTCCTGCACTTGAATTTATGTTGCACTCTGCAATGTCTTTTCAACTTCATCTGTTGAAACAATAACTCTCGAAAGAGTAAGAATGTTTTGCACTGCAGAAGCATCCTTTGTGACATCAATTTGATATGTCTCGCTCGAACGCATGTCATTTGCCAGGGCATCGAGATTGAGGGGCCATATCCTCATCCTTTTAAAATGTTTGATGGTGTCAATGCCCTTTGCAGTGCCTTGCTACCTAGCTTAGCTAATTTTTCCCTTCTGATTTCAATGATCAAGTATTTAGTAAAAAATGCAGCTTGTTCAGATTTCAAATATGACTTGAAAGGTGAGAACACATTGACATCCAAAGGTTGTATCTTGTGTGACGTATGCAAGCAGTGTAAGGAGGTCAATGCCTAACCTCTTTGTCTCGTGGATAGTTGTCACTACAACATGGCTTCCATGGCCATCAAAAATGAGAAGGTGCCTCTTAGTTGGTGACATCCCTTAGAACCAAGTTACAAAAATGTTTCAGCCAATCCATAAAAAGTTCTTTTTTCATCAGCGTGTGTGCTTGGGTTTCCATATAAGCAAGTGGTTCATAGTTAACAATGCAATTTTGCATCTTTGTCTTTCCCTTGAACAAATAGAACCCTGGTATGCTCTAACCAACTACATTAACACAACACATAATTTTTTATCCATTCTCGGCTCTTGGGAATTATGTACGAGACATTCCTACTACCTCGTTGTGCTGACACCCTTATTGTTCCATTTTTGCATGCTTGAATCCTTGTTTCATCACAATTCCATATTCTTTTTGGACCATACAGGTTATTTTCATAGGTTGTTGATAGTGTTTTGTAGAATCCAGCTATTACTGTGGGTCACAGGTTTACTACCTTGTCCTTGTCGAGACCTTCTATTATGCATAATGTCAAATCAGGATGATGCCTCTTGAATCCATTCCACCATGATTTTCTAGGTAGCCCACCTTTGAAAGGTTTGGGTCTAGTTTGGTAATTCTGGGCAACCTTTGCCTTGAGATTGATAATCTCAAGGTCATGGCCGACATCTGCCATTTTTGTACACTAATCTATGATAAGACCCTCCTCCTCTTATGTGAGGATAGTTGGAGGACCCTTCTTTGAAGTTGTTGTGAGCCTGCCTAACCAATTACTCAACATTGTAGTTGGGATTCTCCATTTCTTGGCAACAACCCTTGTGGACATCCCATTGGTTTCCACACCCTCTAAGGCACTATTCATGTCCTCTGTTGACCATTCCCATTCTCGTGATGCTCTTTTCAGTCGACTTGCATGTGCAACAATCTTTGGGACTACCTCAATAGGTTGAGGAATGTTGTTTGCTTCTACAATAGGTTCTTGCATAGGGGGAATTGTTACTGTTGTTTTATGTGTACACAACTTTGTATTGCCACTCTTCTTTGTTGGATTGGACCTCATTTGAGATTTATATTACACTTGTAGTTGTAAGTGTGGAAAATGTAAACTAAATACAATTAAATACACCTCTTAATGAAACACTATATCAAGATTAAACATGAATTAAACTAATTTAAAATAGAGAAAAGCTTGAAAGCGTCTTATTGTCTCCTATCTCCAAATATTTATCAAGCTACAGAGGCTTTAAGATTTGTAAGCACCGTAACTGTTTAAAATGCCTATCTAGAGAACAAAATGGATGCTAAATGCAATGATGTGATGATTGCTAATGATTTCTAGATGATATGATGCTACTGTAAATGAAGTCTGATGGATGAAAGCTACAGTAAAAAGAAACTATGATGCTGCCGTGATATGAAATTTACTGATGCCATGATGCTATGATGATACTAAAATGCTAATGCTAAATGATTGCTCAGTTGTTTGAGTACTAATTCCTGCAGAGTAAGTTTGCATAAAAGATGATAATTCTCGGGTTATTTTCATGCTTCAGAAGGCTGTATATATAGATTTTTGACAACAGTTTTGCACAAGGGTAACACAATAGAGGCTGAGATTAAATCTGGAGATTTTGAATGGTGCAAGATGAGAAGGTGGAGCTGATCATGGAGGATTGTTCCTCCCCATGAAAACACCAGGCAAGATGAGAGGAAAGATTTGAGGTAGAAGATTGAGAGGATCGCCTGCAGGTTTGTCCCTAGGCTTTTCCTGTGAATGCTAGTTGCATTAATTAGATTTGAAAATCTAATTTTATTGGTGAGTGAATAGAGGGATTTGATTTATGCTTTTATTTAAATATTTTTGGTTTATTTAAATTAGAAAAAAGGAGATAAATAATTAAATAAAACAAACTATAGAAGTTGTTTATTAAATTAAAATAGGAATATGACAATTAAATTAAAGATTTTTAGGATATCTTTATTTAATTTAAGAAGAAATGTGATGAGATAGAATAATTAATAGTGTTCAAACCCTTTTCCTAGTACCTACAAAACAACATGAATAAACAAGTTAAAACAAGGATTCCCCATGAAATCCATTTACAAACTCCAAATAGGAAAAAAAAATGAAGAACAAAAAAAAAATGAAATAACTTGAATCCTAATTTAAGTTTGCAAATTCATGATCCCATGGGGGAATTGGTGCCAATTTGATGTGAAAATTGGCCCTTTCCCAATTCCTATGATGCAAGCTTCGAATGTTGAAGAGATTGATCCACTTTGTTGATGAAGAATGAAGACTCCAAGCCAAAAATCTGCAAAACCTAGCTATGACTCAATGATAATGGATATAATTCAAGAGATATTTGTGCATGGTAACTTTGCTTGGATTGTGGATGATCAAATGAGGATATGAGCTCTTTATTTATAGGATTTCAAGATGGATGAATGTTCAAATTTGAGCAATGTGGGACTAACATTCATCCAATGATATGATGCCACTTGTCAAGCTATGAATGGATGATGGATGTACAAGATTTGGGGTTTGTGCCAATAAATGCTAATATTTAAAATTCAAATTTGTTGAAATGACATGCAAGAGGGAAGGGAAAATGCAATAAATGCCACTTGGCTCAAGGAAAAGGACATGTAAGAGATTTTAAATGCCTTGTTGGATGTACATGTTGACTTAGAATTTTTGAATTCAAATTGAGAGAATATTCCAAAAGATGCCTTGTGAGGAAAATAGAGATTTAATAAATGAATTAAATCTATTTTCATGTGCATCCTTATCTAGAGGATGTGACATGAGATGAGGTTAAATTAATCAAGGGTTAATTAATTTAACAAGAGATTAGATGATGTGACTTTTTTTTTTTAAAAAAAAGGGGTAAAAACTTTATTGAAATTTAGAAAAGAGCATTACAACAAAGTGAAGGGCCTAAGCCCACAAAGACAAGAAGAAGCAAAAAGAAAAGGCAAGAACCCAAATCATTCATCCCCAATCTCCTCTCCATCCTCCGCAATAATACTTTCCAAATCATGGCGGAGCTCCTGGGAAAGTTGCTCCCACCCCTCAATCTTCCATCCATCAAGATGCTCTGAAGCCCATTTCGCCAAGCAATCCACTGCCCTATTCCATTCCCTCGGAATATGGACAAAAGAAACCATCTCCATCAAGGAGCTAATCTGCAAAATCTGTTGAACCATTCTAGCCAACTGCCAACTGACATCAACCACCTGGCGAGCATTAAGCAAATTAACCAAAACCTGTGAGTCAGACTCACAAATAACCTTAGTCCACCCCAAAGTGAAGGCCCGCTCAAGGGCGGATAAGATTGCCAGACCTTCCATAAGGTTGATAGTATGCACCCCTTCATAAATGGAGAAGAAAAGGACCACCTTTCCCGACGAGTCCCTACCAACTCCCCCAATCCCAACTGGCCCAGGATTTCCTTTTGAGGACCCATCAGTATTAATCTTCAGAATTCCAGTAGGAGGGGGAATCCATTTACCCACTTGTAGGACTTTCTTATTCACCTGCCTTCCCCTCCGGACACAGGCAGAGGCCAGAGATAGATCCCGAAGACCCAATCTCTCCACCTTCTCAGCATCCTCTTTCTCCAAGGGATACACCACCTCACACTTCGCAACCACCGTCTCCCGAACCATACCCAAAATTCTCTGCCAGATCTGCTGAGAAAATTAGATGATGTGACTTATTTGACTTAGATTTATGGATTTATTTAAATCAAATAAGAGAGGAATATGATAAGAGAAAAATTAAATAAGGATTTTGATTTATTTAATTAAAAGGGATGGTGTTAGATTAAATCAAATAAGGTTTTAATTTATTTAATTTAATGGATAGACTTTAGAGATTTAATCAAATAAATTGACTATTTAATTAAATAGGAATAATTAGATCAGATGGAATGATTTAATTAACAAAGGAGATTGACTTGATTAGATAAAATGATTTATTTAATTAAGAGACGAATATTGATGAATTTAATCAAATAGGGGAATTTGATTAAATGGTTAGACCGAGGGATGATTTAGGAAGAAACGATGTTAGTAAGTCAGGATCATATGCACGATGTCAATCAGTATTTTTTACGTGTCTACAAATAGTGAACTTAATATAAATAAATATTTCTATTTATTTACTAAGTAGATGAAATTATAATTAATTAATCAAATAAATCATATTTAATTAATTAGATTCTCTAGACCATTTTTAGGTGTCTACATTTTGCCCCTCTTTGAAGTGATGTGTTTACGCATTGCTTCAAAGAAAATTTTGTACTGTTGTTGCCAATATTGACGAGAAATTTTTCAGAATGCCCCAGACATGTTTTCAAGTGATTGATGGATATATGCCCCCTCGGGAGATAAATTAATGATTTTTTTATTTAAATTTTTTAATGATTTTCTGATGATTTGATGTAGATTTGATGATGAAATAATTTATCTCCCGATAATTGATGTAGAAAGTGCCTCTGAATGAGGTTTGAATTAAGCCTCCTTGTGTTTGATGATTTTTTGATTGTGTCAGCCTTCGATTCAATATTGATTGATGCTCCTGATCAAGTAGATGATGTTCAACCTCATGATAGGCGAGGTTTGATAATTGAGTGATGATAATTATCCTCATGATAAGTGAGGAATAATTACAGTTTGATTGATGAACCTCATGATAGGTGAGGACCAATGATAGGTTGATGATTGATTGACCTCATGATAGGCGAGGTTCAATGATAGTCACTCACAAGATTTGATCAAAGTATTATCTGAGCCGAATAGATTGATAGGCTGATTGATTTTTGATTGATTGATAATATTGCTGATTTGCAATATGTTATGAGCATAGGAGGATTTTAGAGTTCTTCCCAAAGACGTGGGACATGATTCCGCATCTGGTCTAGGCTGATATAGATATCATCAGTCGATGTGAAAAATCTATTTAATGTAGATGCAAAACTAATATGAATGCAATCTAATTTAACCATGCAAATCTACATATGCAAGCATTGGCATATTAACAGTACTTTTGTGCTTTGTATCATCATAGAGCTTTTGAAATGTTGAAAGTGAGTACAAGCATCAAAGGTATAATGTAAACCAATGATGACCTGAGCACTACTTTCATGATTTTTGATATTGCAAGCGAACACAAGAATCGAGGTATAATTAAACCGAGATGACCTGAGCATTTCTTGTGTAAAACAGACAAGAATTAACCACTTTCCCATGTGAATTGGAATGTCATCCATGATACTTTGTAGAGCACTTCCCACGATGATTCAAACAGTAATTATGATTAATTCACAGACAACAGACAAAGAAAAATACCATTTCTTCTTCCTGAATTCTCTAGTTTAATACATCATTGATTTGCTCCAAAGAAATGATAACAATGATCAATAGTACAACATATCTTGCATTTTCTTATAGTATTCAATCATTATTCAAATTAGATCATCCATCCTAATTTTATGATTTTTTTGTGTTTTCGAGATTTTGGATCAAACCTAACCTAAAGACCTATCCTAGGGGCCTCGGGGGCTGATCAAAGATTAGCCTTGCCTACGTTATACACGCAAGACCACGTAGTTCGATTGACATAGACTCATTTTTTTTTGGATATTTGATATTGACCTATTTGACTTATTTTTGGATTTTCCAATGTGATATGGATGTTTGATGCGTTTTTGATGGTGATTGATGTTTCATGTTGGGTTGTGTTTCAATCGCTCTTTTTGTTGTCATTTTGTTTGTCTTCCTATTGTTTGTCCATTTTGTTAAGCGCAAGATTTATTGCCCCCGGTGAGGTTGAGATGTTGCCCCCAAACTAGGGTGAGACATAGCTATATTGCTAGGTTATGTGCATGAATTTTTCTTGCACTTTTTTATGATTTTATGATTTTTGTTTGTTTGTTTGTTTGTTTGTTTTTTTTGGATTTTTCATGACATTTAAGATGAAATGAGATGATATGACTAATTGAAGGAAAAAGATGCCCCACAATAGGGGTAATGCAACCATGGATAAATGATAGATCAAAATGAAAGGTTCACTACAAAACATGTCACACAAGCAACATATCTCTTGTCAAAAGATTATAATGGTTGATTGATTAAGATACCAGGAATGATTGATTCCATAAGGCATGATGATGATAAGTACTTAGGATCACTGATTCCCCTAAGTATGATAAGATTGATGATTGTTGATGATTGATTGACAAAAGATATGAGGATTGGATAATGTTTTGTAGCTAGGCTCAAATATGATGTGCATGATAAGATTCAAGGTTGCAAAGGGACATGATGACATGGATTTTGATAAGCTAGGAGATATGGAATGGAATAATTCAAGGATAAAGATAAGGAATGGTGATGATCAAGATCAACTAGATAAGATACAAACACAAGGTCCAAGTATTTTTCCCCTATTGCTCATAAAGACCGAGGAAAGGAAGAAAGGATGCATTGAGTAAGAATGATGGAATATGGATAAGATGAAAGATATGGTATGGAAGATATGGATAAAGTGTATAGGATAAGATATATGATGTTCAAGAAGATCCTTAACCTTGTGAAGATCAAAGGTGGAAATGTAAGGAATGGGCAAAGAAAGGATAATGACCATGAATGATAAGATGGACGAAACTTGTCCCTAAGTGTAGAGTGAAAGAGGAATATGGAAGATAGGATATGGATGATAGGGAGATGGAGGAAGGACTTAAGCATCGAGTTTCACAACCAAATATCCCTCTAATAAACCATGGCAATGGGAATTAGACTCCTAAATGTTGGCAGATTAATGATATGATGGAGGAATCTAGGGATTTATGCAAAGGTTTGGATTAAAGGAGAATGATGGGGAATGAATGCTCGATAAGGGATAGGAGGTTGGAAGGCATATTGATGGATAGATGGAAAGGATGGCAAGATCAAAATTGGCACACACCTTAAAGGGTGGTGGAGTGTTGGGGGAAAAATGGATTTGGAAGGTGATAGTTTATTAGATGGAAAATTGGAGGAAGCTTTTGGATTAGCAAATTTGGATGCCAATTTAGATTTTATTGCTTCTATGAGAATTTTAGGAATCCACATGAATTTTGACTTTGATTTTTTCTTTGTGGGCCTTTGGGACCTTTGACATTTTTCTTTTTGATTTATGGACCTTTGTGGTCTATGAAAATTGCCTTTTTGCTTTGATGGGCCTTTGTGGCCTTTTAGATTTTTCTTTTGATTTTGGATCAAATTTTCTTTTATTTTTGCATGTCTTTTTGAGGAGACATGTTGATCCTTTGATACATGTGGATTTTGATATAGAAGCTTTTGATATTTGGCACCCAAATTGCTTCCAAGAGCAATGGGAGGGGTGGATTGAGGTGAATGATATGGAGGTATTATGGATGAGTTAATGTGGGTAGAATTTTGAAAGGGCATCAAGGATGTGTGCCTTTGTTGTTCTTGAGAAATAGGATATGGATCCTAGGATAGAGGGAAGGTTTGATGGACTAGGATGAAGACCTAAGATAGATGGTAGGTTTGATGGAATAGGACACTTAGGTGTATAACCAAGGTCGTGGTGAT
The DNA here is from genome assembly GCA_007258455.2 of Sequoia sempervirens. Taxonomy (NCBI): domain Eukaryota; kingdom Viridiplantae; phylum Streptophyta; class Pinopsida; order Cupressales; family Cupressaceae; genus Sequoia; species Sequoia sempervirens. Next base: position 986,165,016 of record VDFB02271358.1, on the reverse strand, counting down.
ATGGGTTTCTTTGAACAGAAAGGGGTTCTAGGATACCTTGCTCATGAAGGCCTAATCTTTTTCCTTTGTAATTCATACTTTGACACATTCGTTTACCAATGGGATATGTATTGTTTGTGAAACAAGATGCGAGTCCATTTTGAGGAGGATATGATATGGATGAGAGGATAGGTGTTGGAAGTAAACCATAATGGATAAAGGTGGAGGATCCCAATTTATAGGTGTGGGGTTCATGGATAACTTGAATTGGTGTGATAGGCTCTTGACATGGGGATGATGGGGTGTTTTGATCTTGACTTGGAAAAGGATTATGAAGTGGTATGAAAGGCATATCTTGATCATGAGAAGGATAATCATCTTCATGGGATGAAAGGGTATCCTTGAATGGAAGCATATCTTGGTCTTGATGAGGAAGGGAATCATGAGATTTTGTAGAAAGCATGTTTTGATCATCAATTGGTAAGACATAATTAGATAGGATGGAAGAACTATCATGCTCTGGTGATGCAATAAAATCATGAGATGGTATGGATTGATTAGATGACGTGGAAGAAGAACTTAGAAGGATACTTGTCTCTTGATATGGAAGGGAATTATTTTGGATGAAAAGTGAAAGGAGGGGATCATCATAAGATTCTTGATAAATGTGGTCTTGATCAAGGATTGGAAGATTTTGTGGAATTTTGATACCATTGGATGGAGTGGAAAGAATATTTTGATCTTGATGTGTAGGGGAGTCTGTGCTAACATGCTTTGGATTGAGAGATTGACAAAAATCATTGGATGTTGAACATATGATAGAAGAGGATGATTGGATGGAATTGTTAACTTGAGTGAAAGAATCTTGAGGTTTATTTTGGCTTATGGTGGATGGAGATAAATGCATGACATGACAAGATTGCTCAATATCATTTGTGTTTGAGGATTTAAATTTGGGCTTATTGAACTTTTACAAAAATTCAATGATATTGAACTTGGATGATGTAGTTTTTGGTGAAGAAGGTCTTATGTTCATTTTTTTGTCAAGAGGATATGGGTAGATGTCTGGTAGCAGATATCTTTCTGTGTTTGTTTCCCTTTGTATGCCCTAGATTTGTTGTTGAAGGTTTTTCATTTGATGAGATAAAGCATTCAATTGATCCTCATCTATTTGAGCCATGGTGGTTTGAGTTTCAATTTCCTATTCTTTGGATTTTTGACTCTTGTTGTGAGGTATTTCTTGACAAACATTGTGGATTTCCAATCCTTAATCATAAATTTCACTATTTGATTATGTTTTGACTCTTTTGTGTTGTTTTTTTTTTTTTGGATGATCTCTATTTGGATTTTAATGATTTTGGAATACACAACACTCAAATGAAGACAATTATTTTTAAGAGTTGTAATATAAACAGATAGTGTATGTTCAAAAGAATCACACATGGTCCTATTTTCACTGGTTTGATAACAAAAATGCACTTCAAATAGACTCACTCTTAATAGTCAAAAGGTCATCGTTATACTCAACAACCCACAGCTTAAAATTGCGTTGACTCACACAGCCGTGTCACCCCCTAGAGGGCACCCATGTTTTTGTCTTTCCTAGGTGCGTACTCAAGGTGATATTTCTTGATCCCCTGAGCAAACTCTCCTTGGCAATTATATGGTGAGTGTCTTGGGGGAAGATTCTTCCCTCCCCTTGCACTGCGAGTATTACAATGTCTGGTTACTGAATTAGCTGGATACTACACTATGGTTCTTAGAAAGGGTTTCCGTTTGGAGTGGTAAGTGATAAAATCCCTCAGGAGACCTCCCAACCTTTAGAACAAAGGTTTTGGGGATGGTTATCTTGCACACTTCTGACAAAAGTGGGTTTCCCCAAATTTGCTTTAAATTTTATAGTGGGGTGGAAAAATCTGGCTTTGGTTTGAACCCACTTAGGTCGTTCCCGTAGGGTGAGTACTTTTTCCCACTACATTAGACCTTCTAAAGGATGATTCTGGATTTTTGGATCACCCAATTAAGGGGAGAGCATATGCCTATCAACACACAAACACATAAATCAAGTTGTTCAATTTTTAGAGCCCAAACTACAATTTTCTATCTATGTGAAGATGTTGCTTCACAGTGAAGATGTTGCTTCACAAAAAGACATGGTGTAAATTTTAAATCCACATTGAAAAGTTTGGTGACTACCCTAGATTGATAAATTTTAGTCCAATTGAAAATGTGACTATCCTATGATTGATTCATTTTAAAACGAACTGAAGAAGTGTCTATCCTAGATTGATTCATTTTAAGTCCAAATCCAAAAACTAATGAGTTTATAGTGTTATTTTTAACCAAATTTGACAAAGCTTGTGTAGATGGTTAGTTTTAAGCCCAAAGTAATGCTAGTTGTTCCTAAAGCATGAATGAAAAATAACATATGATGGGTTATTTTCCCATGAGTGTTTGAAAACACTATTACAATGGATATCAAATACTTTTTTTCACTTCAATGCCCCATGTTATTCTTAAAACCTGCAATAAATGCTCAAAAATGTTAGATGCGATCAAAAAATACGAAGATATAAGGGTTAGATGAATGATTAAGCATAAAAACCCTAAAACTTAGACCAAGTTACAATGTGATTTGACTTTAAATGTAAAATTGAAAATTTTAACTCTAAAAAAATTGAGAAATACCTACACCATTTCATATCTTATGAAATTCTACCCCATTTCAAAAAACAAAGTTTTGAAAAAGACCTTCGTATGACCAAGATATGGTCATTTTAAGATTGACTATCAAAATGCTAAAAAAGAGGTCAAAAGCGCTATAGAATTCCTCAAAAGCGCTAAAACAGAGTTGTTTTTTTTTTTTCATTTTTTTTGACTATGTTGTTGGATGCGCTAAAAGAAGTGTCAGAAGCGCTATAGAATTAGGCCAAAGCACTCTAGGATTTTAGAAATGCGCTTAAACAGATGCTAGATGTTATAGTCGGCTTATGTTGGATTATAGAATTGAAGCGCTAAAACAATCCTCCAAAGCGCTACACTTTTCCTCATAAGTGCTAGAACAGTCCTTCAAAGCACTATAATTTTCCTCAAAAGTGCCACAATAGTCCTCCAAAGCACTATAATTTTCCTTATAAGCAATATAGAATCTTTTGATTGCGCTAAAACAGATTATGCTAGATTCTTGTATGAAAAATTTCTAGAAAAACTTGTTAAAAACATGGGGTACGACCCCACGGTGGGCGCCAAAATGTAAGTGTGGAAATTATAAACTAAATACAATTAAATACATCTCTTAATGAAACATTATATCAAGATTAAACATGAATTAAACTAATTTAAAACAGAGAAAATCTTGAAAGCGTCTCATTGTCTCCTATCTCCAAAGATTTATCAAGCTACAGAGGCTCTCAGATTTGTAAGCACCATAACTGTTTAAAATGCCTATCTAGAGAACGAAATGGATGCTAAATGCAATGATGTGATGATTGCTAATGATTTCTAGATGATATGATGCTACTGTAAATGAAGTCCAATGGATGAAAGGTACAATAAAAAGAAACTATGATGCTGTCGTGATATGAAATTTACTGATGCCATGATGCTATGATGATACTAAAATGCTAATCTAAATGATTGCTTGGTTGTTTGAGTACTAATTCCTGTAGAGTAAGTTTGCATAAAAGATGATAATTCTCGGCTATTTTCATGCTTCAGAAGGCTGTATATATAGATTTCCGGCAACAGTTTTGCAAGGGTAACACAACAAAGGCTGAGATTAAATCCGAGATTTTGAATGGTATAAGATGAGAAGGTGGAGCTGATCATGGAGGATTGTTCCTCCCCATGAAAACACCAGGCAAGATGAGAGGAAAGATTTGAGGCAAAAGATTGAGAGGATTGCCCTGAGGCTTTGTCTCCGAGGCTTTTCCCGTGAATGCCAGTTGCATTAATTAGATTTGAAAATCTAATTTTATTGGTGAGTGAATAGAGGGATTTGATTTATGCTTTTATTTAAATATTTTTGGTTTATTTAAATTAGCAAAAAGAGAGATAAATAATTAAATAAAACAAACTATAGAAGTTGTTTATTAAATTAAAATAGAAGGAATATGACAATTAAATTAAAGATTTTTAGGATATCTTTATTTAATTTAAGAAGAAATGTGATGAGATAGAAGAATTAATAGTGAACTTAATATAAATAAATATTTATATTTATTTACTAAGTAGATGAAATTAGGATTAATTAATCAAATAAATCATATTTAATTAATTAGATTCTCTAGACCATTTTTAGGTGTCTACAATAGTTATTACAATTTTTTTTTGAACGAATGATAAAAATAATCAATGAACACCATTGAAGTCACAGTGATGCATGAATAGTTTGTTTTTCTTTAATGTGCATGTTGACAATTTGTAATGCAATTGCTAGTATTAGTTTGATTTAAGAATTGAAGTGAAATGACTTAAAGCAGATAAGGTGTAACAATCAGATTCTTTAAAACTGAAATACATTGAAATCATAAATAGTAAATTAAGAATTGAAGTGTAATCTCTTAGAGTAGATTAGGTGTAACAATCACAATGTATGGAATATGAGTGCATTGACTTCCATAAACAATAGGCATTAAGAATGGAAGTGAAATCAGTTACAATAGATTAGGTGTAACAATCACACTGTATGGAATATAAATGCATCAACACAATTTTAGTGCATACAAGTAATTGACATTCCAAGGCATATAGAATATAAATGAAATCACATTGACTGTAACTACAACAGATTCTTAGAAGTGCATGGTTGGTGTATATATATATATATATTGCTAATTGGAATAACTAAATAACTATGTTAGTTTTAATATGTTGTTCTTTTTAGGAATATATATATACACATATATGTTCATATAGATATATATACATACATACATACATATATATATGTACGTATATATGTACATATATATATACGCACCTAAATACGTACATATATTTATATATACACGTATATATATATGTATATATATATATGTATATATATA